>JAXRKN010000037.1:1315000-1972500 GCA_038502055.1 Tanytarsus gracilentus
TGACAGGGAAGCACTCGACTGGCATTGAATCATGTGTGCGAGCCATTGAAACTTATCAGCTCACTTTGTAATAAAACTCGACTTGCAATATTAAATCAACTAGCTCGCTCCAATCGAATTCTCCGCATTTTTTTCATACATTTATATTTTTTTTTCATATTCACACGGAGGATAATCAACTTTAACTTCGCGGCAACGAAATAAAAGAAGAAGGAAAGAGAGAAGGAAAGATGCATGACCTGCAAATGACTTCATTACTCATACACAATGTGCCGATATAATTTTTTCTCTTCGTTCCCTGTTATTGTCGCTATCTCACTCTCACTTCTGTAATTCTCTTTTAATTGTCAAGGACGTTCGTTTACAGAAGGAATTGTTTTCTGTACTTTAAGTCATCGATCTCGATTGAAAAAAAACTGCTATTTTAATTTAAAAGGAATGAAGCGTGAGTAATGCACTTAACAGTTCATCTGTTGGAGATATTTATGGCATTAATTTTTAATTTATTCTTCTTCTAAAAAAAACTCATTAACGAAAAAAGTTTTTTTTAAAAAAATCTTCCTGTCATGTTTCAATAACCTTGTCACATGGTCGATGTCTCTCAAGACATTTCCAACGTCACGTTCAGAGGACACCGAACTATTGAGTAAAAAAATTAAAGTAAAAACTGTAAAGTAACGACAGCCAAAGTAAGATACATTGCTTCGTCAGTCATGTGTCATAGAGCGTTCGCGTGAAACCTTTAAAAACTTCAAGTTCAATAATAAAAAAAGTTTTTCATTTCATGTCGAATGTTAATGTTGAAATTCGCCCCCGAAAAAAAATATATATAAATTTAATGTGTGTATGAAAAATGTGAGTACACATCGAGGAGCATAAAATAGTAAAAAGCATTCACATACACACACTTTGATGCGATGACCTCTCTCTCTCTATCCAACAATATAAAAATGGAACATTGAATCGTATTTGTGTCAAGGTCGCTGGCGCGTAACACAATTGTGAGTGAGTATGATGTGCATGGAGTTTTTTTTTCGGTGTATATGGAAGATTTCTTTTCTTCTTCTTCCCCTTAGTTTCAAAAAAATTGTTTGCTAAAAAATTTTATTTGATCAAATTAAATAGAGAAAGAAGCGCAAATTTAAATATCACCAGGAAAAAAAAGTTCGCGAAATGCATTAGCAGAAAAAAATAGTTTCAATGAAAAATCCTCAAGCCACAAGGAAGTTGAAAAAAGTCTCGAAGCCACACAGCCAGACGAGAGAAACAACCGTCTCAATGGCTAAATAAAGCTCTATTGATGTCTATTGCACATTTCGCATACACTCAAGCCGTGTGCGAGCACAAGCCGAGAGACTCAAGCGCAAAAAAAATCATCGCGTCGAGTAGCCATGATATTAACACAATTTCAAACTTCAATAGCAGGACAAGGTTAACTTTGAGCTGAATATAATAATATTTGAAAAAAAACTGTATATACACACATGAGAGTCGCATCTTTTCTTTACTGTCTCTCTTTCTCTCGAGTAGTTTTAATTTTGAGTATTGTTCATCATCATCTTCTCAAAAATTATCGACATTATAAAAAAATTGTGCGTCAATTAATTTAGCTCAACATTAAATGGCGTAAAGAAAGAGAGTGGTGGCTTTGGTAATATTTTCTATCCATGAAATGCGTAAATGTGCGTAAGAGCGAGGTTAAATGCGCCAAAAAAAATTTAGGCTAGCAGCTTGAAGGTGGATTTATTGAGGGAAAGATCCTTGGAAATTTTTAATTTTTTGAAGAAAGAAAAATAAAGGTTAAGAGTTTGGAGTGGCTTGTTGCTATGCCGAGTATCAAAAAATGTCGTATGTTGTAAAATAATTAGTTGATTAAGTTTTGAGCTTTATAAAATCGAAAAAAAAGTTATCAAAGTTTTCAATTAATTTTTCAACCTTTTTTGGTTCTATTTATTTTTTCTAAACATCCACGCATTTCAATAAAACGAAATTCGCTTGAACCTTACTTAACCCCTGGTGATATTTTAGCGTTTCGATAAACTCAACTTATCGATATATAAATTCTTAGTGCGTTTACAGGAAATGTTACATCAACAGACAGTCGCAACTTGATTCGTCAAGGACGGTACAGAATTGTTTTTTATCAACGGACGCAAAAAGTATTTATAAAAGTAAGAAGATTTTTTTATAGAGTGAATCATTAATCAAGATCGCATATTATTCTATCAGACAGCGATTTATTCAGCTGAGAAGACTGAAAATCAAATATTTGTCGACCTTTATGCTTCTGTAAGTTTCGCATATAAATCGGTAAGCGCAAGCAGAGATCTAAAGCTAGAGAGCCGATGAGCGAGCGAGATTAAAGAAGAGAACCTTGAGAAAGTCTCAAAGTCTTCACACAACTCAGGCGCACCTTCGTGTCTATTAATCCAAGAGCCATAAGACATTAATATTCTGCGTTGTTGAGTAGAAAAAAGGCAATTATTAATGAGCTATAACTTCCAGGTTCTCAACTAGATTTCATTTGACCATAGATCACTAAATTAGTCAAATTATAGCCATGTTTTCGTTTTGCATTCACATGCCATGACTCGTGATAACGACACGAAAAATTTATTTGTCAAATATTTCGCGCATCATGTACACGATAAATTCGAGTGTGAACGAATGTAAAACGAACAAAAGTCACAAAACGCAAAAATTGGGTTTCTAGAACGCGTTCTTTTGACTATGACCCAATTAATTTTTTCATTACACACTTTCGCTTTTTTCTTTCTATCCGCGAAAAAAAAATATAATAAAAAAGTTTTTTCAGCCGTCTCGGACTTTTAATTAAATATTTTATTTTTCATTTTCATTTTCTCCCTCTGTGCCGCTAATTTCTTCTTGCGTCGCAACAACTATCAAGCTGATCTTTGGAACCGCTGTGAGAACTTTTACCATCTTAAGACAAAAAGTTAGAGTTTTATTAAATTTAAAGTTTTTATAATGATTTTTAAAACATTAAATAATTTTGTTGCAAAAAAGTTTATAAATTTCGTTATCGCACAGTACTTTCTTGTTTTTGAGAGTCGCTAATAAATTAGTATTTAATCGCACATACAAAATGATGTCATTTAATGCGCTATATTTTTTAATGTTGACACGCAAGAGAGTGAAAAATTTCTTCCACTATTTTAAAATTGGATTTATTAAATTCTTATAATTTGTGAGGAGAAAAAATTTTCACGCGAGTGCACGCAAAAATGATGACAATTTGAAAAATTTATCATCTCGATCTTCATTTTTTTAAACTCGTTTTATACGCTCGAGTTGAGATATGGAGAGACGATTTGAGATTAAAAAATTAAAGTTTTTCTATTGTCTAACATCGAGAGAGCTTCGAGTTGATCAAAAAGGTTCATTTATGGAATTGTTATTGTTATAATGGGCTTGAACGCGAGTAGTGAAATAGTGAAAGAGACATTGAAACTCAATTTAAGTTTTCATTTTATTTTTCATGGGCTTCAAAAAAATATACTAGCGTTTGTCGTCCAGACGACTCGGCTCGTTGTCTGTTACATCTCCCATGCCCATTAACTCTTGCCTTTTTGTAACATAATAAAACTAAATTCTCGCGAACGTAATCGCAATTTGCGATCTGCGGTAACGGTTTAAAAAGAAATAAAATAGAGAACAACTTCAGTGACCATTATTGGCACTAAACATCATCACCTTCATGTACATGAAACTGCTGCAGCGATGATGAAATTTATTGTGTTAGAATATTTCCTGAGTGAAAGAAAAGTGTGGGCATGTCAAGAAAGTTGCTTGCTCGCTGTGTGTCTTATCTTTTATGCATATAAAAAAGCCTTTTCCCTCACTCGCGCGTCGTGCTGGAGAACTTAAAATGTGAATTGAAAATATCACGAAAAATAACTAAAGCGACGTCGACCTACAAAACTGAAAAACTCTATAATTAAAGCTGTAAATTAGTGCAATCTCTATCACAAGGAATTTACGAGAGAGAGACAAACTTGCGAACGGAGTCGAGTGCTTCAAATAATGCTCCATTGTTATAATTTTTTTTAACTTTATAAAAGAGCGTTTTGTGGGCGTTTTACCGATGATTTCTTCTCTGATTTTATTTCTTCTTCATTATGATTTTTTTTCGCGGCTTGAACTCCTTTGAAAATATGATTTTTTTAACTTTAGGGCATTTATGCTAGAGAAAAAATATAACGGTTAATTTAGAGTTTAAGTTTTTAAATTTTATTTAATTTTTGAACTCAAGCATCTTTCATTTTGTTTAAGATCATCTTACATTGTAAGCATTTAATTCCTGGCCTTCTTTCAATTCAATGGAAGTCAAATTCAAAATAATTCTATTTTAGAAAAAAATAATAGAGGGCGAACGGAGGAGTATAAACATCAAGCAATGAATCTTGATGCAGAAAAAATAACATAAAATATGCATTAGAGACGAAAAGGAAAGAGAAGAAAATTTATTTCATTGCAAAAGAAACAAAAATGCATAAAAATAAGGCACTTTTGAAATAAGAACTAAAAAGCATTGGGAAAACTGAAACTTTCTACGAAAATATAAAATAACTTTAAAGCAAGCACTACGTGCATGCTAACACACACACTCTAAAATTTATTATCCCAGATCAGTTCTTTCTTTTTTCACTATTTTTCTTCTTCTTCTCTTTTTCTGCGAGTGCATTGCAGTCGAGCCAAAGAATTTTTGTCTTCTTCTTAGCACTTTCTCAGCAGTTTTCGACTTGAGCTGTGCTTAGAGCAGTAGAAAATTGGCTTATTTTGAAAATGTTTAGGATATTTTAAGAACGGGTCGTAGAGTGAAGAAGAAACCTTTCTAATGCACTTGGCAGAGAGACGACGCCAGAAGAGTCGACGCAGAATGGAAGTGAAAGAAGACAGAACCTAAAATTAGATGAGAAAATCTTGTGCATTAGATTTTAATTAAAGGATCTTCACATGCACTTTTCTTTTTTAATTCCTTCTTCTTGACATTTTTTTGCATGCTCACAGACAACAAATTCTACATTGAGCACGTCGTAATTAAAAACTTACGGAAGTTTAAGTCACTATGTGGGGTCAAGGAAGTATTAAACTAAAATTTAATTCCAAATTAACATTAGCCTAAATTTTGAAACAAAGTAATCGCCAAATTTTAATACTTTTTCCATCACCTCATAATCGAACGTCGTCAGAAAGTGAAAATTATTAGAGTTGCACTTTGAAGTAAAATTTATTGTGCGCACATTTAATGACTTTAAATGCTTTATGAGATCTAAAAGGCTCACTTATAATTTTAACATGGGGAGTTTAAGGCAAATAAACATGCAATAGTCGGTGAGTGAGAGAGAAAATACTTAAGTAGTTCTTTTTTGCAGAGAAAGAGCTCAATAACATTCAACTGCATTCAACATTGAAAAAAAAGATGCAAAAAATTGTAAGTTCGAGTTCAACGATCGGAGTGACGTTAAAATGAAATAAAAAGTGAATATCTTCGCTCTATCTCTCTCTCCCACCATTCATTTGCGCGTGCACTCTTTGCGAAATAAAAAAAACTATGATGATGATGAAAATCGGTTGGGGCTGATGAACGCAGATCAATCATCTTTCAATACGATTCCTATCTATATACTATTATACTATCACACATAGGACATAAATGTGCATGCATTTTATGGAATTCAATGCACCTCACCGAAAACTAAACATAATAAAATAAAAATTGTGTGTGGCTCTTTGCGTGCTGTATGAACGAATACAATTGAGTTCGCGAAAGAGGAATGCACTCGAAAAAAAGCGTCGTAAATTATGCAATTTTCGAACTCTCCATGTGAGAGCAGCAACAAACACACAAACACATTCGCTGCACTTTTTTCTATACACGAAGCAGTGAGTTAGTGATGGGAAAAGTTCAATAGCAGCAGCTTAATAACAATACATCACTCTCCGTTGCGTGAACTTACTTTCCTCACGCGAAAAATTGCAATAGCATGACGACCTCCTCCCCCTCTTTCTCTGTATCTCTCCTAACCGTCAATTGTTTCTTCTTTTACTTCACTTTTGCACACACATTCATAAAGCCGCAAAGCCGGTCAATGCACTAATTTTTCTAATTATTTTACAATTTAATTTTTTTTCTTTCCAACTTTTACTTTCTTTTTTCTTTTTCACTTTTTTTTCGCTATAATTTTTAACTCGCTTCTTTTTGCTACAATTTTTTTTTGTGAACAAGAGCGACCATAATCTCTTCTATTTTGGAGATTTAATTCGATTTTCATTCAATTTTTATGGAATAATGTGAAGAGAAAAATCACTTTTATTTTCTTTTCGAAAAATTTTCTTTTGCGATGCTTCAGATCACATTAAAAAAGCTTTTTTGCATGTGATTAAATCAAAACGAGACGAATCATAGAAGAAGCATGAATGAAAGTCGTTAACCCTTAACTGACTCTGAGATGAAATGGAAATTATTTTGGATTTTTAACGTGAAGTATTTATTTGGACATTTTAATGGAGATAATTTTTAATTAAAATTTTTAGGCTAAAAATATTTTTAAAATTCATTTTATGTTTGAAAAATATTTTTTTATCAGGAGTGAGCACAATTTTTAGTTTCCTAAGATTTCCAAAAAATATAACCTTGATATTTGCATTTAAATGACCTCATTATGAATCGGAAGCAATAAAAAGAATGATATTAAATAAAAAAAAACATCAGCATAAAATTCATAAAATAAAGCAAAAGGTTCCAATTTTTCTGTCATCATTTTGCAGTTTGGCCTTCTTTTATTGTTATTGCTCCATATATTAAATTTTGATTCCCTGCTGAAATGTTTTTAATTTCTTCGATCGTGAATTGTGGAATAAAAAGTTTCCAACTTTCGCGTGAAGTACTAAAATATTTCTTTATTATGTGAAATGTTCGATACTAAATTAAAAGAAACAAACATCACGTTTAAAAATTTCATTTTACAAACCATAAACGTGCTTTTAATGATCGACAATTAATACCTTTTCGATTTATTAAAACCTCATATTTTTCTCAATATTCAAAGCTACTTTAATACATTTATTAAATGTCTTGTCTTAACGGCGTCGTTTGGGAGAGTCTCTTTTTTATTACCGGGAGCTTCATCAATAATATTTCACGATATTAACGCTTAATAATGATGAGAATATTGAAGCCGGACACGATGTGAAGGCACGAGGAGAAAGAAAAATATAAAATTTTAGGTCATTTCTCCATGGCTCCAGTCACTCTCGATTCTAAAGTCTGCCGATGACGACAGAAAATAAAGTCGACTGTATGTGACGATTATTACGGCACATGTTGAAGAAAACATGAAAATATTTTGGAATCAAAAGTCACAATTCAGCAGGCGCGTTTGTTCCGTCAACTCGGATAGAGATTCATTTTGTGATAAACTGCATAAACATCCATCTCACGCTGACTTTTTGTTTAAAATTTTTTAGCGATTTTTAAGTTTTTAAAATTAAGTTAGAATAAATTTTATTTCTGCAATTTTTCTCATTTCTATTGATTGAAAATAAAGCACGTTTCTATATAATGTGACGCTGTGCATCATAAATCAAACTTTACTACAGTTGCTCCATATATTTGCATCCCAAGAAATTGCTCTAGAAATGTCAGCAAGATTATTTTTTGAAAAATTAAAATAAATTCTGGAAAGTGTACGAGAGTTGTAGAATAATTTGTAAATAAGTGACCATAAATTTAGCAATAAATCTTTCCACAATTTCCTTGTTCGCATGAAACTTCAAAAAGATACTTTTGTTGTTATTTTTGCTCTATTTGCAATTTTTAACAGCAGCAAACACTTTTTTATGACACTTTTTTTGCATATACATACAGAAAAGTATGCATGAGACAATTAAATTTACGATCGTCATCCCTTTTAACTTCTTCTTATTTGAGTTGAGGTTGGGAAGTGAAACGCACACACTTACAATTAAATTCTATTGAAACGATGACGTGTCAACACCCGCACTCGAGATTCGAGTGAAGAAGAATCACAAGGAAGTTATAACGACAAGGTGAAAACTATCGAAAATAAAAGTTTTATTTTATCAAAGTCATGATTATGTGACGCTGACGATTTGAAGTTGCATGAACTTCTCATTTCTTCTTCTTCATATTAGTAAAATGAACGCCGTGAGCTTTTAAAGAAGAAGAAAAAACGGTCAAACGTCCTTGGTCGCTTCGAATGTATATTTATTTAATACTATCGATGAATAATTCAGGAAGAAGAAAAATATCAGAAAACAATTCGCGCAGTATAGAATTTAAAAAATTATATGTCGCAATAATTACAGGCTGTGTGATGGCGGTTTAAATGACTTCATTTGTGTACATGAGAATTGTTTTAAAAACAAAGTTAATTTTTAAAAATAAATCCATTATTATTACAAGGCGACGTCTTATGAAATCACACATTGGACTTAAGAAAGAATTAAATTTGTCATTACATCAATTCGCGCAATTTAAATATATACACATAAGAAATCAGGGCAAATATAGCCAAACAAAAACACTGCAGTTACACTTGAACTCATTGTTCTTCTCTAAATTGCATTATTCAAAAAAATTTCTGCTGACGATCGGAGAAACGTAAACATTCTTCAAAAAATATATTCCAGTGACTTACTTTTAATTTGAGTTCTCACTTCGCGCACACGATTGACACAAATGACATTCAGAATAATACTTTTATTTATTTTTTGACTTTTTAATTAGAAAAATTCTCAACGAAACTTTTGAGTGTGTCTGGACATTTTTAGCTAGTACAAAACAAGGACAATCGTGATTTAATGAGTGATTTTCTGTTTTACTGTAGACACTTCCCTATATGAAAAGTTTTATATTTATTTAATGCATCGACGGAATTAAAATTTAAGTAAAATTTATGTCCCAGTTACAAAGTTCTAATCCTTTGGTCGTAAAATTACAAATTGATTTATTTCAATGTAAATTTTTTATGTTGATAGTTTTGCAGCAAGGATTTTTAAGATGACCTCAGCAAAAATAATGTTTACGCGTAATTTTGCGATTATTTCAAATCCTCGTGTACAATTTTATGTGCAAGTAATTTATTTACATCATCTTTTGATACAAAGTCTAATTGAATTACGTGATCAGATATAAATTAATGATGTATAGGAAAATTTAAGCAACATTTTTTAAGCTTAAAATATTATTTTTTTGGCCACCTTTTAGATATCTCAACATATTAATTAGCAAAGATGTTAATGACATTCATCCATTCACCAATCAACATCTCAACATTGATATGCCTTGTCGTTAACCGTTATTCATTTACTATTTTTTCTCATCTAAAGGACAAACGGCTAATGACGATAGAGAGAAAAAAATCCTTGCGTGAACGTCATCGTGATCACGATTATGAAGCTTTATTCATAATAGCTTTTCATGTGAAGGATTTGAGAAATAATGGTGACACGGCGATGACGTAGAGAGTGCGCTTTTGCCAAGCCTTAAACACAGAATTTACTCACAGCTCGAGTGTGTGCACATCGCATTTTTATTTCTCTTTATTGCACGGGGCGATAATAAATTTAAAATAAACAAGGAAAAACCTTCTACAAAATCGAATTTTTCAATGTGAAGCCTCAAGTGTGTTATTTAATAATATCAATTTTCTTCTTCATTTGAAAATTTTTCTCATCTTGTTCTTTGTTGTCAAAAGGTGAAAATTATTTACTGTTCATTACAATGAAGATAAATATTTTTAATCAATTTACTGATTTTTAATTTTTAATAAAGTCATAAAATTTACTTGAATCTTTTTGTGGTATATGGAAAAATCTCGATTATTCGTGCACTATTATAAAAGCGTGTGTGCTCGCTTTTTCGCACGAATATGTAGTTATCAAAATGCACTTTATTGAGAATGAATTACTGGATGATAATGAAAAAAAAACGCATGAATGTTTTTCTCGCAAGTTGGCAATGTCAATTTTAATCACGGTTCTCATTTCTAATTGCTGAATTCTCGAGTCAACAGAGTCATCGGAACAACTAAGTAACAATGATGGTCGCGATAAATTTTAAGATTTTTCAAAAAAAAGGTTAAAATGTTGGAGAATTTATTGAATGTCAACTGAAAAATTTATTTTAATTTTAAGGAACTTTCTCAATCTATTTGTAGATAATATTGCACATTTTCTCTCTCTCACACAAGTATTTATTTTTGCACAAGGTCGCGTGCATCAATTTCAATTAATATCTGCCGTATAGAGGGAAAGAAATATTCTCAATTGTAATATCAAAAAAATACGATCAAACGGAAAATTACAGAAAACGCAATGAGGAAGGAGAAAATTTTGACATAAATCATTTGGTGCGATGTTTTTCTTCTTTTCTAAAGCTGTCCTTGTATTTTTCGCAATAAGTTAAGAAATGTTGTTGTCACTCACCTTGAAGAGTATGATATCCAAAATTGTTAGAGTTATCCAAAAAAATTGTTTTGTCCTCAAATTAAATTGTTTTTAATTAAATAATTTATTTTTATCACCAACAATAATTATTTTTTAAAAAATATTTTGTTACAGCACAAAATCAAAAAAAAATCCTCCTTCTCGAGAGCCGCGCGCGTGAGCGAATCCTTGAATTTATTTTTCAATGCACATTATCAGTTATAATTTCCTTCGAGCACAATATTTTTTTATTCTCTCTCGCTTTTCTCACTCGCACTGAATTTGCAATTTTTTCCTTCAAATATTATATTTTTCTTTATTTTTTTCCCTTCACAGCAACAATAAATAAAATTCCAAGCGATCTCTCGCTGATTTATGCTTGCCACTTTTTTTTTTAAAGAATATCCCGTTATTCGTAATGTGTCAACATGGACTTCGATGCATAAATCCAATAATCCTCACGCGATGCAATTCTTAGTCACTCGCATGTCATTGATCACTCCGCGAAAATGTTATCGCAAGGAGGTTCCTTGCGTCTCAATGACTCTTGCTAGATTTTTTTATTATCCTTATCCAATTTTAATATAACCGGACGAAAAAAAAATGCATACTGCGAAATTAAATGTAAACGCAAAAAAATAAAAAGCCGTGAAAAAATTATAAAAAGGTCCGCGAACCGAGCGAATGATTATTGTCTCGGTGAGCACTTGTGAACGCCGAGAATGTAAAACTTTAACTGAAAGAGAAAAAGCACGATTCGTACTTTGAGGAGAAAAAAAATTGTGCACACATCGACAATAAAGCTGCACTCTCCCGCTCTCGATTCTCTCATATCTCTCTTTTTTTATGAGAGTCAAACAGTTTCTCTCAGAGAGAGTGCACATGCAAAAAAATGAAAAGAAGTAAACGACTTAACTCGATCGTTAAGTTTAATGCACGATGAGGTTAGAGAGAATTGCACTTTTTTAAATTTTTCAAAAGGCAGAAAGAAAAATTTTTTTCGGCATGTCGTTAAACTTTTTTTTTCGCTCTCTCTGCTTCTTCTTGTTGTTGCTTCATTTGTTATTTGTTTATGGTGTCTCATAATTGCAGTTTTATGATGTAGCATAAAAAAATATTTTGCCAATATTTGTATTTTTTGAGGGAAGAAAAAAAATTTATTGACAACGATCACAAACGAAAGTTTCACCAAAAACATTTTGTGAATTTTTAAATTTATTTTTTCAAATAAAAACCGTTACAAAATTCCCAACTTTTTTGGAGCTTCTTCCAAAAATAAATTCCTTTATTTAAATCTCAAAACCGATTGGCGAAGAATTTTAAATTCATGTTCGACAATTTTCAGAAATCGTAAAGTTTTCACCCCGTTAGTGCGGCGAAAAAGAAGAAGACACAAAAGGTAGCGAGAGTGCATGGAAAAGTAGTAGCAACATAAATTGAATTAAATGCCTTCGAGCGATAGTTTAACGGCCATAAAAATATGATTAATAACGCTTTTAAGGCTTTTTAGAGTCATCATCCATAATATACATATCGATTTGAGACGGAACGAGAGTCATCTTGCAGCGGAGGCTTATTCAATGAGCAGCGAGAAGAAAATTTTCTTTCTAGGAGTCGAAGAACTGAACTCGAACCTCAGTGCTCTCTCGCCACTCGTTCGTTCATTCGCTTTATGCGGCTTGGTTTTGAAAAGAAAAGTTTTTCATGCACATTTTTTTAGATTTTTTTTTCGTTCATTCGTGTTGTTTAGAAATGAAAGTAACAGCAAGAAATGAGGCACAACAACAATTTTTATATATATATTTTTGTAAGAAAATCGTGTTTTTATTATATTTTTTTTATTGTGTGCATCTACTTGGTGCCTCTTTCACTCCACATGCACAATACTCGCTTACAACTCCAATTGGCAAACAGGCAATTAAACATAATTTTAGGAGGATAGTTTAAGATCGTTGCAATATTAAAGGTTATTGAATTTAACTTTCCAGGAGGTCGAGTGAAACATTTTTATATTCATTAAAGGCGAGTGTCACCCCCTTGCATCCACTTAATGCTCTTTGATTATTTTAGAGATATGAAAATTATTTGTCCACGTTGACCATGCTCATGTTCATAACTATCTTAATTAATTCAATGCAGCTTCTATATGTAGATTGCAAGAGAATTGCAATTCGATATCAGCGAAATGAAAGAAATTTCTTATAATTTTTGCATAACGGATTGAAAAAATTCCTTTTCCACTTGCTCAATCCTCACGAATTTTTTTGTGCAATGGAATTTTTATTGCTCGTTCACGACGTAGATTTTAATAGAATTTTTTTCATCTCGATTTGATTATTTTAATCTTGAAAAAAAAATTGTTTTAGAATGCATTAAGTTTTAAAATTTCTGACCATGACCATGGTGTGTCTCAGGAGAGTATGACGGTGCTTGAATTTTTTCTCTTTCTATTCGTAAATTTTACCTTCCATAAGGTTTTTGCCAAAAAAAAATTTAAATTTTTCAAGGTTCAATGCTGATGTATTGGTGTTTATATTCGCCCATAAATCAATCCTTCACTGTCATTTACGCAGTTTATAACACCAAAAGAGAGAAGAGTTAATAAAACCATCAAAAAAATGTTAAAAGGATTTGAGGACAAAAATGAGAGAGGCTTGAAAGGATCATGCTAATGTAATATGACAATATTTGTTCTTTTATAGGCAGAGCAATAAAAATTTTATGGTATTTGAAGACTTTTTTTGCCTTTTCTTTCACCTCTTTCCATAGATAATTTGTTAATTTCATTTTTCAGGTAATTTTATTTGGCGACAACAATTTTTAAAAATTTAATTCAACGTTTTTTTCTATTTCATTACCATCAACACCAGCATTGCAAGTATTCGGTAGGTCTTTGAATGCCATTGCCAAAAAAATACGAATTAACTCGCAGAGACGGAGAGTGAGAGAGAAAAAATTATTTTGATGGCCACATCAAATTCAGCTTCGCTTGGCCTTCTGGTCGCAGCAACAACAAGAGTGTCTAATTCAAGCGAATTGAGAATTCTCACTATAATGACTAATTAAATGACGATGTGGTGCAAATTCATTAACCAGGAATGAATTTTTATCTCTCTGCATCTTCAGATCTCAAAAAGTTTATTCTAGCGTTGAATATTTACCAATTCACTATATATTCGACTTCCGATATCACGTTGGTACTCAAATTCAAGTTCATCAGCGATAAGTCAGCATAAAAATTCATTAAATCTCCTTGATAATTAAAAAACCGCGATCAACAATTTTTAATGTCATTCCTTTCAACCATTTGATCAATCATAATTAAAGCCATGTTTGCGGTATTATCAGTGGCTCTAGAAATAGATGAATTTGCACAATTAATTTTTGCGAGGTAGTGGAGGAAAAAAATTTGATTCAGTGATCTTGAAAAAAGTTTTTAGTGAGACAAATTTTTCGCTCCGCACACTCAAAATTTCCAGCCTTAACACAAACTTACATAGCGAACTGCAAAAAAAAATCTTAAACAACCACACACACACAAAACTAACATCACGAGCTGATGCTGGATGACTTTGAACGGTACACAAAAAACCTCTCTCGGCTCTTTTTTTTGGTGATTGTTAAGGTCAACTAAGTAATTTTCTCAAATATATTCGCTTTTTAAAAACTTCCTTAAGATTACCTCGAACTTCACCAATAGCAAACCACAAGCGAGCGTTCGACAACTTTTTTTTGGTACTTTTAATTGAGTCACGTGAGAAATTGTTTTGTTATAGTTTACTTTGATCATAAAATATGTGGTGTTAAGAAAAATTGTGCTATAAAGCTTGAAATTATTTAAAAAATTCTCAAGTTGGAGTTTCAAAAATTTAATATAAAAATTTACTGTCACACCCTTTGACATTCGACCTTAAAAATTTGTCGAAACACCTCAAAAAATTGAAAAATCCCCACCGTCAAAAAAAATTTCTTGTGTACGCACGTTGTAAAAATTACATTGAACCTCGAAAATCTTTAAAAAAAGCCAAAAAAAATTCTCTTTTTCAAGCACAACTTCTCTTGTAACTTAATAATGTAAGGTCGCGACTCTGTTACCAAAAAATCTTTGACATTGCCAGCATTCGCCGATTTTTTACCTCTCTTTTTATGCCTTCATCGTGATAGCTTTTTTCTCACTAAAAGGTTGGTACTCGATTCGGTGTAAAAATAATTTTTACACCATTTTGGTCAAGAAATTTCTCCAGAATAAATTTCTGATAATTTGTAAACAACTTTTAATCAAGAGCTAGACATTGGATCGATGACCCAAAAAAAGAGAGTTGAATTTCGAGATCCCTTGTAATAGGAAGCAAAAATTTTAACCAGAAATTTCGAAACACGAGTGAACTTTTTGTAAAATGCTTTTCTGAAATATTCATTTTAGTTTTTTAAAATTTTTCGCTTTCAATAAATTTATAAAAATTCAATCCAATGACTAATTTGAAAACAATTCTCATAAACCTCAAAAAATTACTTTTTTTCCAGGAAAATTCTTCATAAAAAATTTTTACGTTCACACAAGCCATACTTTTTTTTAATTATATGTCGACCAAAAAATGAGAGCCGAAAGTAAATAAATAACTAAAATACATTGTTACATCGTCAGCAAGGAACAACATCTGTCAAAGAGAGCGTTCATAAAGAAAGGAAAATTCTTGCGTGCATCCACAAAATAATGTGTATAATAATAATTTTATCTTCAAGCAGCAGCAAGAAGAAAGAACCTCCGAATTCTTGCGAGCCTCGAGAGTAAAAAAGATTTATGATGAAATTGTCCAAATAATAATCTTTTAAAATTACATATATATACGCACACACCACACGCTTAATAATAATCATGATGCACACACATGACATACAGGTTATCAATTGGGCGAACTCTCTCGCGAAAGGCGGATTTGATGGTCGTCACGAGATGAGAAAATGCAAGGAGAAAAAAAAACATGAAAAACATTTTCATTTGTAGCGAGATGCATTTATATATGCGAACATGCATCGTGTGGACAAGCCAAAGAGTTGTTTCGTTGTGAATGATTTTAAGAGAAAGATTAAGAAGAGTTTTTGCATGAAAAATGAAAAGAGCGAAAAGATTTATCCGCAAAAGCTAAAAATGTTGTTGAGAGCGGAGAGAAAGAAGAGTGAAATTTCATCGACATGAGAAATTTTTCTTCAATCAAGAAATTTGTTTCTATTGAAAGATTGTCGTGGGCGATGAAAAATTGCTTCTATAAAAAAAGCTAATTGAAGTTGTAACGGTTTTTTAAAATTATTTAATTTCTTTTTTAAATTTGCAGCAAAAAAAGAAATTTCCACTTAAATCTTCTTTCCTTATCTTTCCGACGATGTAAATTTCATCGCCTTGCGCTGCGTCCAGGTTCAAGTTTAAGAACATAATTTCTATCTTAAATGCAATGTCCAAAAACAGAAGAGAATTTTGTGTGTGCACAAAAATGCATCTTGATGAGTGCAAAAAAAGATGGTAAGTATGCAATTGCAGTTTAATGCAACCTCCTCCATATCCAAAGTGCATTTGTGTGTGTACTTGGGTTACTCGTTCATTGAACTTGAAGAAAAAAAAACTCTTTCTTCTTCTTGACTTTCCTCTCATTCACTCTTCGAATAAAAAAAAAGTGCTGCAAAAAAAGTAACACGAAAATATGGTCATTGAAATTATTATTACTGAGCATGAAAGCGAGAGAATTTTCAGACTTTTTTTTGTACGCTGTCTGTCACAAATTGAAGGGAATATGTGCACCACAATTTATTGTGTTGGTAAAGTGATCCTCAGCACCGCCTGAAATTTCATGCCAAGAATTTTAAATTTCCTTCACGAAAATTAATTGAGTCCAATAACAAAATGGCTTGAATATGTTAAAGAATTATGAATTTGTTTGATGAATTTTAAATTGAGGCTCTTTTTTTGGGTGCAACCAATAATTTCTCAATGTGATTAACCTCATCGATCGCGATCCTCAAAAAAGACATAACCTTTTCATGCAAACATCTCAAAATCCACGCCAATCCCCACATTAATGCTGCAGTCGTTAACTTGACAATGAAAACTCTTTCAAAGTTCACGATCACCACATTATTGGTAAATATAGCATGGAAAATATAATATTAAACATGTATTGTGAGGCATGAGCGGAGAGAAGTCGCAAGAAAATGCTGTGCAAAGGAGAGATAAAAACAAAAAAACCGAAAAATCATTGAACTCGCGAACGAATGCATTCCACATGCACATATTATGCAATCTTATGTACGGTGAAAGAGCGGAGAAAGAAAGAAGGCACGAAAAAGACCGATGAGCACGAAGAAGCACCTTTGGTATCGGTGCAGAAGTTTAACAATGGTTTTATGCTTTTGCTCTTTTGGTTTTGAGGGAAAATATTTCAAGAATAATAATTTAATTTATGATCAGTCTCCAAAAAGGGTGTGCAGTGTATGAAAAAAAAATTAAAATTATTTAAAAATTCATAAAAATACAAAAAAAAAATTTTTTTTTAAACTCCTAAAAGAATAAACAAGAAAATCGCCATCACGTTAAGTTTTTGCGGTGAGCATTGATAACAAATCGGACATTTAAAGAGAAGCATGGAAAAAGAGGCAAAGCAGTAACAGATGAGAAGAGAAAAACAGAATGAATAAAAAAATAAAGAACAAAACTCTAAAACGTGAATTCTTTCGAACATAACCTATCCCAACTAAAAATTGTTCTTTGCTTCCACTCTCGTCGAGTTTTTTGTGTGTGGCATTTTTACGACTTAGAACCGCTATTGATGTGCAGCGTGATGTTGTTTTAGCGTAAAGTCGTGACGATTTTTTTTATTGATGGCAATTCATTAAATTTGCACGTGAATTTTTATAACTTGAACCAGTTTATTAATTTTGTGCTTATTAATTTATTAGCTTTTAATTAAATTTTTTAAACATGTAATTTTGTCACATGAAAGCCTTTTTTCCACTTCCTCGAATGCGTAAATCAAATTACATGACACACAATTTCTCAATAATTTTTCATGAACTAGCTGACGTTGATAATTTTCGACTATCGCGGAAGCCTAAACAATTGTGCAAGGTCGATTTTAAGTAAGAGAACGGTGATAGAGTGAGACCGAGATAAGTTTCAATAAAAAAAAATTATTTAGAATTGTGAAATGTTGAAAATTTTGGAAATGTCCCATTAAACTTGAAACTAAAAATTATATTGATGCTTTGAAGGAACTTCGTGTGCAATTTGAGTTAAATCGATCGCCTGCGAACACACCTTCTGTGTTGTTAATGATTAAGTGCGTACATAAATAACTACAGACGGTATTACGTCAGAAGATGAAAATTAAAAATCACCTGTGGAATGAGATAAATACACATTTTTGTCATTTCCATACCGTAAATAATTATTTATATACCAATCAATAAAAAAATTCAAAGAACTTTAAAAATTTACGATTATAATTTAAAGTCAAAACTTTAAAATTTTGTTAAATTTTTCAATTTCTAAACTCAAAATTTTTTAAGAAATTAAGAAGATGTGAGTTTATGTAAAAAGACACGTGATTGTGATTTCCTTTAAAATTTCCTCACATTCTACGATTGAAAACGCATTGCACAAAAGACACACACTCACATTCCTTCTTATCAACTTGCTCACACATTTTTCTGCTTTTCCAATGTCACAAAAATATTTTTTTATTAGTTTTGACATAAAACGTATGTTGTTTAGTTTTAAACTTTTGATCAGGGGGTGAAAACTTTTATATAAATTTAATAATTTACAAATTTCTTTATAAATAAAATTAAGTAGATAATTTAAAAAAAATACAATTTTTCTAAATATAAAAAATACAAAAATTAAATTATTTTAATAAATTTTTTTAAAAACTACTTTACACATTTCTCGTTCCCCTGCATTTTATATTTTTTCATTATCATGGCATTAGTTGACACTTGTAATGCTCCCTTAACTCCGGCGTGTGCTTTTTAAAAGAAAATTTCATAGAGAAAATGCTACACGTGTCGTGAACAACGATGAAAGGCAAACACCGAAGCTCAAAACGATATGACGAACACTTTTGAATTTTTATCATTTTTTTTTTGACAATGAAACTCACTCTCGAGGTTATGTCGACAGCATAAAATAAAGAGGAAGAGAATGGCGATAAAAGAGCTTTGGTTCGATATGCTGGTGACATGCTGAGAACTCACCTTGAAATTTTTTCAAGTGACGCAATTCCATTTCTTAAAAAGAAATTTTATAAACTTTTATCATGAGTTAGTCATCTTGGCTTGGGAGTGAAAATCTTGATGATGGATAATTTAAATTTACTCACACTTGAAAATTATTTTCAATAGACGAAAAAAGAAGAGGAAAAAATTGCAAAAAAAAACTTTCCATTTTCATAGCAATTTTGTTAAATTTTTCATGATCCGAATTTTTCGAGCTTGATTCACCATTTTAGGTGATTATTTTTTTTCAAAAGAAAGTGAAAACGCATTAAAGTGCAATGGCTTCAATTTAAAGCGCTTTACAAAACATTTATGCATTGTTTGAAATTTTCGCGAATTAAATTTTTTAAAATCGGTCTAATATTTTTTTGAGAACGTAAAACTTTTTTAACCACGCTATTTTTTAAGAAGATCTACATGACGTAACCAAGTGTGTGATCGGATCTTTGGCCTTGCATCTAAATATTAGAGAACCCGTTTCAATATTCCACCGCGAAAAAAATACAATGTTATGACTTCAAAACAGCAAATCAATGGAACACATTCAATCATTCGACTATATGAAGGTGGCGATTTCGGCAATGATAAATTATTGCAAAAACTACCTCTTGCAGCTCTATTCTTATAAGTGATCATCGAGCAAGAATAGAAAACCACAAAAGTGCTTAAATCTTTTTTTAATAGCGCCTCACTCTCGGGCCTTGAAAGAGTTGAAAGAATTTAAATTGTTGCTGGAATATGCGACGTCTAAAAATAAAATGTTGAACATTCTTGTCACGAGATTTTTTTTTCTGATTTTCTAAGATTTTTAAAAATTAACATTTTTCACCTGAAACCAAAAATTTAAAATAATTTCAATAAAAATCGCGAATCACTCAAAGTAAAGGACACGAGGGACGAGAAAACTTGAAAGCTTCTATGGCTGTCGCGTACGGCTCTTTCTCATAAGGTCAAAAGCATACTCTAGACCTCTGCCGTTGAATAAAAATCATTGAACTTTCCTTTTATGGTTTCATTAATTTTTAATTTTTAAAACATGCTTAAGAGCACAAATTTTTAATTGATTCGCAAATGTGAAGCAATTATTATGAAAATTGTTTAATTAACTTTATTATTAGAAAAAGAAGAAAAAATTTAAAGTAATTTGCAAGGAAATCTAAAGAATAAAAATTTATTAGAAATAATGATGATCATCACACATGAGCTTTCACATGTGAGCTTTTTAAACTTTCAATAATATTTTGAATTTTTCGAGGCCGTTGAAATTCGTTTCAGTCATTTTTAATCAAAGTTTCTGTAAGAAAAATTTAATTAAAAAATTTTGTTACTGTATTTTTCGTTTTATTTTTCCTTCTTTCTCATTAATGAAAGAGAAAAATTAATTTCTAATTTGATAATCGAAAGATTTTTCTACAATGAAAATAACAAAAAGTTTTTACTTCTTTTTTATATTAGCAAGTCTCTTCGATCGCATTCTGATATATGATTCATAAATTTTAGTTTTTTTTCACTTTGTAATTAGAAAAGGTTTTTTATTTAAATAAAATTCCTCAATTCTCTTGTCACATACTCAAGTCTATCTACAAAATTGCCTTTTTCACAAAAGCTTCGTTTTATCAGAATTTTCAGTTGCAAAAAAAATATTTTAACGTTTTAATTTAAAATTTTAGATAAAATTTGATTTTTATTTATTTAAACAGAATCTAGACAAAGTTATTTCTTTATGATTCAGCATAAGATGAGAAGCTACTCCTTATTGACGATGAGGAATTAGGAATATTATATCTACTGTCCATTTCATCGATTTGTTGAGCGAAAGAGTCCTCTAACACCTGTTGAGAAATTAATGTTTGAAATAAATTAATTTTTAAGTTATCGACAAATGTTTTTAAAATATATTAGAAAAGCATTAAAAGAAAAAATTCTTATTGAATCTTCCAAGCAATTATTTAAAAAATTTCTCTTGATCATAAAAAAGTTCACCAACCTTAACGAAAAGTCAACATCAACTGACCACCAGAGATTTTTTTGCGGTTATTTTATTTTGTGTGAATATAGCACAGAACAGTTTACATATTTGTATGCTTGGTGTAGTTATAGGTTGCAGTTTTTTAAGGATGTGATTTTCATATCATATAATTTCTTTAGTAGTAGCAGTTGGTAGTAAGTAGAAGATGCATAGGAATATAAGCAGAATTATTTTCATCATTCTTCAATAAAGCTTAATCGCTAAGTAAACAGCTTAGATTTTCTTTTTACATGGTTCATTATTTCAAAAATTCATTTTACGTTTTTCATTGCAAATTTTTTTTGTTCAGGAAGCTCAGGAATGGATTTTAGGTTAATAATTGGAGGCAAGTAAAATATAAGTGGAAAATCATAAACAAAACCATAATAATTCAGATTAATAAAAAAATAAAATGCATTCAAGAACATCTACTTAGGGTGCTGCTGAAGAATTAGTCAAGTCAGATTAAATTTTTCCATTCAATTAAGTACTTTGACTCAATTCACAATTCAGCCTCCCTTTAATAAAAAGCAAAAAAAATCAAGTGCACAAATCAAGATATATCAAACTATTAAATCAATTTGTACCAGCCAAAATAAAATAATCAAATGCTTTAAACTAAAAATAATTCCATTTTTTCATGCTCGCGTAGTTCTAATAATGAATTTATTAGAAGGCAATATAATTAAGTGAATTTTAATTCTAGAGATATTAATAAATAATATTGTTGGAACGGAAATCTTAATTGTAATAATATTGCATCATCATCATAGCCATCATATGAAGGCAAACATTCTTAATTAATTTCGATGGACAAGGTAAGGGGAATGAATTTTTTCGTCTTAAATTACAAAACTAATCATCTATTTAAAAGTAAATTTTATATACTCAAAAGTATGTTAAATGGCAACAAGATTTTCTTTGGACAATATTCCTGCTATGCAAATTAATTCTTTATGCTTGGGAATCTTTAAATTCATGCTTATAAAAGTTGTTAGTTGAAGATGATTTTCTCGATGATATTGAAGCGTTTGGTTCAGTGGGGAGAGCACGTTGATTTGAGAGGGAAACACGTGGAATGCTGTACGATGATAGAGTGGACACATTTAAATCGCCAGCAAATGAATTTGAGCCTCGATGATAGCCCCATCGAGTATAAATAGTTTCACTATCGAGCGATGCAGTTGAATGTTTAGCGGAAGTGTTAACTTCAAAGGTCGAAGACTCTCTTATTTCAACCGATTGTTTACGACTGCTATCAGCTGCAGGATTCTTAATTCTTGGTATTAGTCTGTAAGCTTGATCGGAACTTTGACGAACGTGTCTTTGCTGCACTTCTACTGCCTTCATAGTATTTCCATTTCTTGGACGAGAGTCGAGGAAATCTTCAGATTTTCGTCTCACGGGAGGATTTTCAAAGATATGTTGGACATGCTGAGTACTTTTATTACTCTTTTCTTTACCAGCAGCTCCTTTCTTTATAACAATCACACCATCATCTTCGTTTTCTTCTAAAACTGAGTCGTATGATGATGTCAACGAGAGTTTGTGGCTTGAAGTTGGTGTGTGTGATATTGATCGACTCAGATCAGGCGTCGAAGAATGAATTGACGATTTTGTGTTGCTTGTTAGCGTGAATAGTGTACGTGATCGAGAAATTGACAAAAGACCACCGTGAATTCTTAAAGATCCCTTGCTATTAACTCGATTTCTTATTTCAACTGGCACAACAAATTCTCCGTCGAATTCACTTCGATCACATGGTCCAAATTCTTTTTCATATCTATCAAGTTGTCTCTCAATTTCATCCAAAATTCTCTGTTTATTTTATATTTGCGTTGATCGTTCAAATTCATCCGAAAGGAAAGCATTTTTAAGAAAGAATTTTTTTGTTAAAAGAGGAAGGAAATTGTGTTAATATTTTATTATTTCAGTTATTTTGTGGATAAATGATACGAAAAGCTAAGAAAATTAATACTTTTTTTTATTGTTTTACATTTAACAATGCAATATATGAATATGGCAGTATAAAATTATAAATTAAATTCATTCACGACATTCACATGGTATACGATGACGATGATAATTTGATTATAACAATGGAATTCTTCGAGAGATGCAACTTTAATGAAATTTTTTAAAATTCATAACATGTCATTTTTATTTTAAAAAATATTTCCTTCACCACGTGATAACATGCTGTTAGATGTAAAGTGAAAATTATTATTTTTTGTATGATCATGCATATTGTTATCCATCACCATCTTTCAACAAAAAAAAATTAAACTCAAATCATAACATTTTTCATTAGCGAAATGAATGATGGAGAAGAAATTAATTTTTTAAGACTAATGAGCCTACCTGTTTTCTAGGTACTAGCATGGCCTTCCATTCACGCATTTCACGATGAAGAGCTTCGTCACAATCCTTCAATTTGGCACTTTCATGTTCGAGTAACGCCTTGCGTTTCTCATTTTGCATTTGCTCCAGTTCTCTGTGAACATAAATATGATTTATTTACTTTTGACATTATTACTAAATTTATGATTTTTACCTTATGGTGGAATCACAGTTTGCTCGAAGTTCCTCGAGTTGTTTCATATGTTTTGTCTCGAAACGTTGTTGTTCCTGCATGTATCGTTTCTTTTCCTGTTCTTGGAACTGTTAAAAAACAATGAGTAATTGTTTAATAATTTAATATTAAATATCTGACCTTTTTGATTTTTTCTTCTTCAGCCTTTGGTTCATGATGGATGGATATTCGTAGAGATTCACGGAACATCATATCGCGAGCTTTTCTTTCGGCACGAATTCTCTTCGGCAAAGCGCGTTTCTCAATCGTTTGTCGCTTAATAAGCTCCTCTTCTTTACGTTGAAGCATCCTGAGAATAATTTAATATTTATTTTATTTTTTATTGTGATTTGAAATAAAATTTACTTTTTTATTTGATCCAGTTCCTTTTCATGGCGAATAATCATTTGATGCCTTTGCATGAAACAAAGCTCCTTAACGTGTCTTTTTGAAAGCTGATGCTTCTCGTGAATGTGCTTTTCTTCAAGTTCCCACAACATGGCTTCGCGCGTTCTCATAGCCTTAAAAATAAATTGTTAATATAAATTTTAGTGCTATGATTAAATTTCACTTACAGTCTGTCTCTGTTGCAAATAACTCTTTTCCGTAGCCGCAAGCTTCTCCCGATAAATTTCGTTAATTCTTTTGAGTGCAATCTCATGTTGCTCCGAAAGATTCGCAAGGAATTGTTTTTCACGTTCTTCGTGCTCAACTTCCATGCTAACCTTTCGTTTCCTAAACTCATCTTTACGTCTATCTTTTGGCAACAGGTCAATTTCCTGTTTGAGCAATCTCAACTCTTGTTTCAATGCGTCTCGGAACTAAAAGGAAAAATGTTAATAATTTTAACTATTATATTTTAATTTAAGTTACCAATTTTAATTCTCTCTCTTGTTCCAAGCGAATTTTTTTCGATGTGTTTCTGAGCTCATTTTCCTGCTGTTGCTCGTACTTTTCGATAGTCTGCTTATGTTGCCTCGCTAGCACATCCATATCGGCCTCGTAGGTTCTCTCAAGTGCCATCCTTTCTTGCTCAAATTTCTTGTCTTGTTGATCTTTTGCAATTTGTTCCTTAGCCTGAAGCTCATAAAACTGTTTCTTCTCTTGCTTTTGTAGTAGTTTTAATTCACGCAGTTCCTGTTTCCTGAATATGTGATCATCATAAAGCCGCCCATTCTCGTCATCGCCATAAATCACTTTGCTGGTAGTTGTCGTGACTTGAACGCCATCAATCTCAAATTTCCTCGTTCTCTTTCTTGTCTTTTTCTTTAGATTGGCGAGTTGAATTTCTTCCTTGGTACGTTGTGTTTTCGGTGTTGACGATTTAGCAGATATTGTAGCTGGCGGTGTCTCGGGTGGTGTGTCTTTTCGACGCAATTGAACACCTTCGAGAAGTTGATCAGCGTCTCGGCTGCTGTCGTGACTAGTCGTTGTGGAAATACTTTCTGCATCACTCCTATCATGGTGATGGTTAACATGGTTTTTATTATTATTATTGGTGTGAATTGGAAGCTTTTGCGAGTCTGGATGCGATCTCATTGATCCATTTTCACTTATCGCTCGTGTTGGTGAGCCTGTGGTCGAGGAACTACAATCAACAGAACTGTCCGGTGAAATTCGTTGCTTTATTTTATTTGGTTGCTGAACAATGATGTTCACGTCGTCTTCCCTCGAACTACTACTGCGCTTACTATTGTAAATTACTTGTCCATTCGCTAGTCTCGAATGCTGTTGGAAATTATCAATTCCGTCGCTGACATTTGATAAATCGCTATTAGAATCGATTAACAAGTGACCACTTGAGTCTTTAACTTTCACTCCACCCTGATCATCACCCACCGTTACGACAGATACATGACTAGTGTCCATATGATTGTGTCTAACTGGTGAATCATCGACGAGATCCTCCTCGAATATGCCTTCGGGACTTACAATCAATACTTCACTCTCGTCGAGTTTTCGGGCACGTGCCTTACTGTTACTGCTTACAATCACGCTATTGTTGATTTGAGCACTGCTATTGAATTTAGGTGAATTCTCTAGACTGTCATATGACTGGTAGTCATCATCGGTTGATGATTCATGAAGGTGTCGCGTCTTATTTGTTTCATTTGAAACAATTATTACCTCACTATGCGAGGTACTCGATGAAAGTTTATTGTTATCATATGACAATGATTTGCTTAGTCGCCTGTTACCAGACGGGGACTCTTGCGGTGGTGTGTTATCAATTATTACGGGAGGATGGCTTGTAACAATTGTCACTTGATTTCCATTGTTGCTGGCAAGACTATTCGATGGGTCTTGAGGTTGATTAATGGTAATTGTTGTCGATGAAGCCGATGAAATTGATTTGTCATCAGCTGAAACTGTTCGACGCACATCTTGATGCACTACTGGTCGTACTTTATCGGGCGTCGGTTGTACTTTGTGAGTCTCCTCTTCTTCCTTTATCGATTTCATAGACTCTTTCGAAGATTTTCGACTTCGTTGCTGCTCTGGAGTTTGAGCAAGTGTTGTTTCATTGGCAAATTGTGGCGGCGGCGGTGGTAATGGACTCGTTGGTTTTTCGGGTAAATCTTCATCTACACTCTCTTCTCTAATTTCCATGGTTGTTTCTTCCTCGTCGCCCTGTTCAATAATTTTAAGGTTTGTTGTTGGCGTCTCAATGATGGGAGTTGACGTTTTCGCTTGATCTTGCTGTTGAGATGATGATGAAGATTCTTTTGTCGCTGCTGCGAGAGGTGGTGGCAATGGTGCAGGTCGTTTCTACAAAGAATTAAAAATTAGTCATTGAGTTATCAAAAGTATTTTAATAATTACCTTTTCTTTTCGTTCATTTTCGATGGCTGCTGATGCTGCTGCAGGTATCTCTTTATCTACACTGCCCTCTTTAACAATTGAATCTTTCTTAACATCATCTGACGGCTGCGGCGTCGACTCTTTGCTATTATTGGACGATTTTGAAAGGGATGATGGAGTGTCGGGTTGCTTATCGGTTTCTTGAGACTGCACGGAAACAGAATCATCATCCAAGTCGAGTTGTGTTGCAGGGGTACGGGGCTCCTGAAGGTTTAATTTTAAAATCATCATTAGAACATAAACTCTCAAAAGCATAAAAATTATAAATTCATAAATTTTTAAGAGGTAAAATTATAGAAAAAAATGGAGATAAATTATAATGACACACCAATCATTCAATAAAGTCAATAAATCATATTAAACAATACATGAAAAATAACAGCATAATGTCAGACTAAGTTATATGTTTTTATCAATTTTTCTCCTCAACCTGGTCTTTTGAAATTTTGAGCAAAAAATGCGAGTCGCGAAGAATTTTCGGAAAGCGAATTTTCAGAAAAAAGAAAAACGTTCTCTTTGACATTCGCGCCTAGTCTGACCACTTACCAACCCTCTGATAAAGTGAACGCCTTTTTGCTTGACGCTTTGCTCTCTGAGCATATCCCAAATGTTAGCATGAATATAATATCTTTGATTTATTTTTTAAATTAAGAGTTAAAATGCTTCTACGTACCTCCGCCTCTTCATCGAGAAGCTCTTCCTCAACAACTTCAGCCTTATACTCCAACAAAAGATCCCTAATTGGCTTAGGATCGAGGTATCGATTAATAAACGGAAGTGTTAAAAGGACATTCGTGTCGGGTCTCTGATTGGGATCTTTTATGAGGATTTTAGCCAAAAACTCATTAAACTCACGACTCCATCTCGATGGCTGATCGAGTTTTGGCGGCTCGCTCTTTTGAATTTTTAAAAGCACACGCATCGGTGACATTTCACTATTTGGCGGTTCCATTTGAGCAAATTCAATCAATGTGATGCCTAGGGACCAAATATCCACCATGTAATCATAAGGATTATCACGAAACGTCTCACAGAGCACTAATTCGGGCGCCATCCAATAAGGAGTACCGATAAAGGTGTCATGCTTCTGCATTGTGTGTTTGTTCTTTGCCGACACGCCAAAATCCGCTAATTTTACACCTCCGTCCATGGTTAGCAGCACATTGCCCGCCTTCAAATCTCGATGAATCACTTTATTCTTATGTAAATGATTTAGACCGGCTACCATGTGCTTACATACATATGCAATTTGTAGCTCGGTCAAAGGCTTCTCCAACTCTACCATTATACTATCTAAGGCACCGCCGTCACAATATTCAATCAACATCTAGAATATTAATTTAATGAAATTATTCTTAATAATTTATTTTTCGATATAAACTCACCCAAAGCTTATCATCGAAAGAAAATGCTTCATACAGTCCAACAATATTTTCATGCTTAATCTCTGACAAAATATCGATTTCCACCATGTGATCACTCAAATTTTCTTCATCTTCGAGTGTACACATTTTTGCGGCCGCAAAATCTGTCGTTCCTTTTCTTTGAGCTTTATACACTTTTCCAAAAGCACCGTCACCCAATTCACCCACCATTTCCCAAAATTCCGTTGGATCTGTGTCCATTTTAATGTGATGAAAGAGGCGCTTCTTCTTCGCTTCGCCACCTCCCAAATGGAAAACTTTCTTCAAATTATTTAGAAAAGACATCTCGTTTAATTTGTTTAATTGGTTGTTGTAGATGAAAAGTTGTTGCTTAATTGACTATTTTAACCTTAATAGTTATTAATATTTTTCTTTTATCTTCTTTTGCAAAAAAAAGAAGTGATTTCTCCTAGTGTTTTTGGCTCAATCTACAATTGTCTCAGTTGAGTTGAGTGTGTGTTTGATATCAATGCAGTGGCAAACAATCTTTTTCAATAGCCATAATTAAATTGTTGCTGCCACACGTTGTCAAACGAAAATTGAAGTATTTTCCTCACTCTCTCTTTCTTGTTGATTTTGGAGCAATATTTTATAAAATAATAATCTGCAAATAAAAAACAAGAAAACATTATTGATTTTATCATATCATGTGGAATAAAATTTATAATATTCAAATTATTCTCATCATCATCGCATATTGTAAATCTAAATAAGTAATAAAATTTAGTTAGCAGTGTGAATATTTGTCATCATCACGTCATCATAATCGCAAGCGAGAGAGAGAGAAAGACGAGAGAAGAGACCATTCGACGATGAAAAAGGGAATAATAAAATATTAATAATAATGAAATAAGAATGAGACATGAGGAGCAAGAATTTTGAGGCACACATATGACGAATTTTAAAGTTTTTTTTCGAATCAAACGAGTTATTCTTTTTTCGTACAAGAGACTTTAAGAAGAAGAGGTTATGGCAGCATCGTGACAGAGAGACGAAGAAACAAAATAAAATAGTACGTAAAGCAACCGCAAGATGATGGTCCAAGGTCACAGATTTAAGAGATGAATTCGGAAGAAAAATCGATAAAGATGTGCGTGTGTGTGTGTGTGTGCTTGTGATAGAAGAGAGCTCAAACCAGATCTTTAGTATATAAAAAAATCCATATGATCGCAGGTTGTTATTGCAGTTACATTTGTACTTGCTTTTGTAACAGAAATATTACTGCATATCTTGTGTGTTTATATAAAAGGCCTAGGCAGTGCCAATGACATCAAGTACATTGCCGATTACTGTTGCATCGAACGTCAAATCATTAAAGCAAGTATAAATATGCCCATAAATTACTCAGCACACAAATATTTCTCGGAGTTATTTGGCAATAAAACATTAAGATGTAAATGTGTGTGATGGTATTGAGGTGGTCTTTTAGACATATTGATTTATCTTTAACTTTTTATGATGTCCATCCCCATTTGCACCTTATATTTATTTTTTGATAGACACGCCAATGATAAACTGTCAACTCAGCAATTCACAGTCGTGATGCAATGTTGAGCATTTAAAAGACGAACTCACGTTCATTAATGAACAAACCATGTCCTTCAATTAATTTTACACCATCGACAGGGAGAGTTTGCTGCTAATAATCTTTTCACATAATATCGCATGGGGGTCCACAACCAATCGAAGCTGCTGGTAAAGTGCGGAACATAAAAGTTGTCGAGTGTGTCAGGTTGATTTTTTAATTTATTATTTTGTCTTTATGTATGATTTGGATATTGATGACGAGTGCCAATATATATTTTGGGGAAGTAACAGTTGTTCATTATAATGAGCAAATGTGTACTTTAAAACAGATCATTCAGTCAAAAAAAAGTATGAATGAAAATGTATATAACCGTACTGATAATTATATTTTTTGTTTACTCATACTACTTTTAGCAATTTCTCAATAACTTGTCGCTTTTCCTGTCTCTTTCTGACAAAGAGTGTTTGTGCATTATTTACTTTACAATTTGTTAAAGTCATTTTTCGGTAACCCTTGATATAAAAAGGGCCGAAATAACTGAATTATGTGCTTACATTTTAAATCATAAAGGCACAACATAACATATTAACACACGATACTTTAAGAGATTTTAGTCCAATTGTTTGTTTTCGCTCTCTTCTCTTTATTTCTTTTTCTTTTCTTGACCGGACGCAAAACAATTTTCACTTTCTAACTGAAGCCAATTAATGCACAAATATTACCATTTTTCCCGCGAGCATGATGTTGTAAAGTTAGAGAAAAAAATATTCAAGCTTACAATATAATCATTTGATGGTGCATGGTAATTATTGTCTAGAGAGGGTCTATTAGAAAAATTAATCGGGCGCGTTTGAAAAAGTACACACGGCTTTTCAGTTGTTTTTCTTCGGTTATTGTTATAAATATCTGTGTATAGTTACTACTTACTCGCTCACATATAAATTCATCGAATGAATGAAATGTGGAGAGCGCTTTTGGAAGTGAATAAAAAGATGATTTATGATAATCATAAAAGGTGTTAAAGAAGATTGGCAACATTGCTTCGTCATTTCCTCGAAGCACTACTTCACACTCTCAATTTGCTTATTCATTTACAAGCTATTGCTACTAGCTTTGCGATGACAATCGATGGTGCGAACTCGTCGTTATTAAATCTCGACAGCCTTCCCTTCTGACTTGCCAAAAAAAAATATTAAATTTAGTTGAAATTTCCGTGGGATGAAATTTCATTTTTTTGGGCGCTAAAAAGTTCTTCTTCAACACCGACAAAAATGTTTTTAATTAAAAAATTCTAAATTGGTTTACGATGCTCAATTTTTGTGCTTTTAGCGACCCACTTTTTTCATCCCACCTCATGTATCGCGCGCGCATACTGTACTCCTTAATTTTTTTTAAGTAATTGAAAATCGTGTTTTCTGTGTCGCAAAAAAAAATCACAACTAACGAGTACGTATGAATGGGGAGAGATGTTTTAAGAATGGCAATGAAGGTAAACAATTGAAATTCCAACGAGGAATTCAAGATTTTTGAGTCCAAGAATGGATGAGCTCACGCAAATTGTGCCTCTCTCACTCTTTCACGAGAAGTTCGTTCTCTTTCTCGCTCATCGGTTCCGTATCAATAAACTTCCAACATTTACATAGAGCAAGATTTCTAATTAATTATTCCATGCACTTAATGGAACGAATCTCGAATAAAAAATTTACGTATCTCGCGTGCGCATCAGGTGACAACGAGTCTAATTTCTCAATTCACATGAAGCATCGATCATCTTCGCGATCGTCTTTGCAGTTTAAAAAATTCATTATGACTTTCTTTCTCGTTTTTGTGTGAAAAAATTTCACTCAATAGTTTAATTTACAACGACTGCAGTGTAATTAGTTAATGTCAAATATTGACAAATACTTTAAGTGTATATGCGTCATGCGAATGTCTCATATTTAAAGCACACGATACGTAGATTTCTTTGCCATGAACTGGCACGTGAACATGATTAAATGTTTTCAAGTGTAATTATGTGGTTTTTCAATATTCATGGCTTTTTCACTTTCATAAAAAAAACGTATGTGAGAGAGTCTTCAGTTTTTATTTTACCTCAACTTAAACAACATTTATATTTTCCTCCCACGTCATTAGAATTTTATCCGAGTAATTTCCGAATTTTGTATCATTCTGACGCTGAACAAAAATCGATTATGAAAATGATAAATAAGAAGACTGCGACAAATACAGAAGAAAAAAATGTTTCAAAACCCACACGTGGGTGTTGCCGCGTAACCCACTTGTAACAGATCAGTGTTTGAAAATCAAGTGCATAAAAAATGAGTTTAAGTCAATCCGGACACTTTGGCTGTCCGTGGCAGTCTTGTTCGACCATTCCTCAAAAATCGTCTATGTCATTAGATTCCTGGTCCAATTACGAGTTCAACGATACCCATGAAGTCATAGTTCTGAAAAATGGACATTTTGGCTGTCCGTGGCACTACTGGCCGTCCATGATTAACATTCATCAAAAATCATCAATGCCATTCGATTCCTGGTCCAATTACGAGTTCAACGAGATACATGAAGCCATAGTTCTGAAAAATGGACATTTTGGCTGTCCGTGGCACTGCTGGCCGGCCATGATGGACATTCCTCAAAAATCATCTATATCAATCGATTCCTGGTCCAATCACGAGTTCAACGATACCCATGAAGCCATAGTTCTGAAAAATGGACATTTTGGCTGTCTGTGGCACGACCATAGGTCACGACTCGAAAAATCATGTATTTCAATCGATTCCTGGTCAAGTTACGAATCAATGCCAATCAATTTCTGTTCCAATCACGAGTTCAACGATACCCATGAAGCCATATAAGAGAAAATTTGTATGAAAAATGGACGTTATGGCCGTCCATGGCACGACCATAGGTCATGACTCAAAAAATAGTCAGTGCCTGCACATATAGACCCTAAGAGCTACCATCTGGCGAAAACTAGAAGACTCTAGCTGGTCCAGGGACCGAGATCTCGCTTGTGCAGACGGACGGACGGACGGACGGACGGACGGAATCACGAGTATATAAGCGTTACACCACTTTGTGGGTTACGCTAAAAAATATTTTATTGACTATCATTGGAGTGATTTTTTTTCTCAATAAGGCATTTTAATCAAAATGCATGAAAAAATTAAAACTAGCCTCTCACTCTCGCTCATATCGACATCGAATCGCAAATATGTCGCTCAAAGCCATTTTTATTAGTTCAACAATATTAGCGATAGGCTGATATAGTAAAGAAAGAAACAGTAATTCGATTACGAAAACACAAAATGGAATGTTAATGGCAACTTTTGTCAAAAAGGAAGCAAAAAAATTTGCATCGATTTTCAGTCAAAAGAAATGTAGCAGAAAGTAGTTTGGAAGACTTGTGTCAGTCACATAACCGAACTAAAAAACGTGCTGTTTAGACGCTTCAGTCAAGTTTTGTCGTCATCGCCGGAAAACAGGAAAAGTAAATCCAATTTAGTCACTTCACATAAAACCCGCATTGAAGATTGAGTCAATTAAAATATAGAGCGGTTATATAGAACACCATAAAGTATGCTCTATGTTGATATTTTCTCGCACTTCTTCGATTTAATTATCACTCTCGAGAGAAGGGCTTTAAAAGAAATTAGACGATGAATTGTAAAGGGAATAATATAAATGTTAGTTGAAATATTTTTAATCTCCTAAATAATTCCTCATAAAGCCGCCTGCAGACGGAAAATAAAAGCAATTTCTCACATATGTAAGTGCCTTCCTTAAATGTCTTTTGGCAATTTTTTAAAGTCTCCGATATAATGCTTGCAAAGTAAACTCATGCTGTTCGAGAAATTGAATATTTTGACTATGAGGCGATATTTGAGTACAAAATGGGTAAAGAAAATGAATGAGTAAAGAAATCTTTTCTTTTGACACCATGCGGAAAATATTAAAAATGCTCTTTTAAAAATAATTCTCACCACACATATAAATGAATGAATGATAAAACAAATTAAATTCTTATTGTTTTTTTTGCCGCATATATGACTGAGCGATAAACTAAATTCCTTAGCCTTATCGCTATTCATATAATAGACGTTCAAGTACTTTTGAGCGAGAAGAAGAGTGCTTTAATACATGATTTTATTTCTTTTTGCCATTATTTCACTCGACTAGTGTTATTTCATTGTTTGCATTCTGAGCGAACTAGTGCTTGAAAATGCTGATTATAAGGAAAATAAACAGCTCACTTCGAAAAAACATATGAATAATAACAGATTGTTTACTAATCGATTCATTTACATCACAGATTAAAGCTCAAATTATTATTTTTTTTTTTTTCATTTTTTTGGGAAATAATTTATTATATATAAGAGAAAGAAAATAGTAAGAAAAAAATAATTTACATTTATGTAACTTTACATACCTCACTTAACTAAAAAAAATTGTATATTTAAAATAATTGTGAATAGCTAATGAAGCCGAAATAAACATCAACAATTGTAACACACATAAAACTTTAAACGTAACACCTGCTGCATTCCATTAATTATAATCATCGCTGGCGATGCGTTCAGTGTTTATCGGTTAAGTATTTAAAATGCCATCGTTCTCGCTTTTTCACTTACATTAGTTTTTCATTTATTTAAATATTTTTAGCCTTGCAATAACAACAACTACTCTAATTTTTCTCTAATACTAATATTCTTAATGAATATTTATCAGTCTGCGATAATTAAATGTATCAAAATAAACAACAAATTTCACACACACGAATGGGTGAATACAATTTAAAAGAATTGAAAATTTAAAAATCTAGAACACTGAATAAAAATCATTAAAAAACTAATAATTTGGAATCTTAATTTATTTTTTAACTTAATTTCCAGAGAAATATTTTGAAAAGTCGAAAAAATTTCCGAATTTTCCGATTTTCTTTTAAATTTTTTTCACTATTGTGGAAATTCTGTCGATTTCCCGAATTTAGAAAATTTTTTTGAAAATTCTCGAGAAAATTCAATTAAATCGTTTTTAAAATTTGCGTTTTCATCCTTTTTGTAGGTGAAAACTCGAGAAAATTTTCCGATTTTCTTTTAAATTTTTTTACTATTGTGAAATTCTGTCATTTCCCGAATTTGAAAATTTTTTTTGAAAATTCTCGAGAAAAGTGTCAACTAAATCGTTTTTAAAAATTTGCGTTTTCATCCTTTTTGTAGGTGAAAACTCGAGAAAATTTTCCGATTTTCTTTTAAATTTTTTTCACTATTGTGGAAATTCTGTCGATTTCCCGAATTTAGAAAATTTTCTCTTTTGAAAATTCTCGAGAAAAGTGTCAACTAAATCGTTTTTAAAAATTTGCGTTTTCATCCTTTTTGTAGGTGAAAACTCGAGAAAATTTTGCATAACTTCAAGATAGAAAAATGTTTAAATAAAGCTTTACGTTTTTCTTTACAATAAGTGAGTATTAAAATTTTTGAGAGTTTTTTTTGGATGCTTCCATAAGCAATTATCAGTGCAGATTTATGTGTGTGTGTGCTACTTTTGACAGGCGAAGGTTATGATCTTCAGCATTAAATGGGAAGGTCAACGTGTGAAACATAATCAGATTAGAGTGGGATGGTAATCTCTCTTTCCATGTAATTTTTATGGATTTGTCAAATACTCAAGGAAAAGCATATTATATTATATGCTGTGGACAATCTGCAGTAATTGTTTCGATACGTAGTTAAACTTGAAATGAGTTCTTTTAAAGATGTAATGAAAATTTTCTCTCGAGAAAATGAAATTTCACCGGCTCTAAGATTATTATTAAAAATATTTTATCTTTAGTGAAAAAAAATTCTAAAAATAAGACCCGTTTATATAGCGATAAAATACTTCGAGAACTTCCAGCGAGATAAAACAAAATGAATCATACGTTAAACCACTTTACACGCCTCTAATTTTACTCTCGTGTGTGATGCAACGCAAAACTTTGTTATTAATTGAATTCACAATTCATCTCTTCCGTCCGCATCTTACAATTTCCCTTTACTATATTTTGTTTGTTTTTGCTTAAATCTCATCGAACTTTATTATTCCCCTTTATTTTCTCTTACGCTCTCCTCCGTCTGCGCCTTATTCATATTGAAACGCAATTCATAATTATTTTCATCGCTGTCCAAATTTTCAAACTTCCAATTGGAAGCTTCACAATCACTCAAAATGTCACATTTTATTTTTCCTTATCAAAATGTAATCTTGTATCTTTTTTTCTGCGTATTATGTGAACACAAGAAATAAATTTTTGTCTACATATAGTGATGATGATTACACTTTTTTCATATATATATATAAAATTTTCTCTTTTTCTTCTCTCGCCTCTTTTTTTTCTTCAATGAACCAAGATTCAAGTTCGAAATTTAAATTTCGCAACTTTATTCACTTTGCGAGCGATAGGAACTATTAAATTCACTTTATTCACATTATTTGAGCACTTCTCGAATGATCACGACCATTTTTCAGCACCGAAACGTGACAATTGATGAGTAATGTTAATAGAATTACAAGCTGCCATTATTGACAAATTTCACACCTTTTTCTTAGTTTTTACCGCAGTACTCGATAATTTTCGATCTCCTAAGTTAATACTTGGCACTATTTGATACTGATGAGCACTTAAAAATCAGTTCTTCCTACATTTTCAACTTATTTTCGTCTGCAATTAAGCAATTTTTCTTTGAGACTTTATGAATCTTTAGAGAGGTTGTCGTTTTTTAAACGCAGTGTGCGGGCTTATGGGGATTATAACTTATTGTAAAAGTGAAAGCGCGAGAGAGAGAGAGAAAGAAAAATAAATTTCGTGAAAAATGAATAAAATTCTAATTTTTGTGATTCAACTGGCGCTAATTGTCGCTTCAGTTAGCAGTCAAGATACCGAAATTGAGGAAGCATCGACTGGTCTATATCAAATTGAGGGAAAAATCTTTGCACCCGAGATTGGCGATAATAATTTGTGGACACAAGAAACTCAAGTAAAATTGAAATTAATTAATCACTGGATCTTTTAATTATTATTTATTTAATTTCAGATAGTTGCTTCAAGTGGATTAACTGGTAAATTTTTAAACTAAATTATTAAAAAATATTACTGTATTGTTAACTTACAGGAGAGTTTAGAGGATTTTTAAGAGCCGATGGAACTTTTTCCATAAATAAAGTGTCTTCTGGATCTTATGTAAATAATTTTAAAACATTCGAACTTTATTTTTCATGTGTCCCTTTGCAGATCATCGATGTCATCAACCCAGATTATTTTTATGAATCAGTTAAATTGGAGATTAACTCAAAAGGAAAAATCAGAGCTAGAAAAGTAAATCACATCCAGCCATCACAAGTGATTCAATTGCCGTATCCACTAAAGATTAAAGCTCTCACAAACTATCGCTATTTCCAAGTTAGAGAACAATGGAAAGTTACAGATTTTCTTTTCTCACCAATGGTCCTTATGATGGTCTTACCACTCGTTCTTCTCGTGCTCTTACCAAAAATTTTAAATGATCCAGAGGCAAAGAAGGAAATGGAAAATCTTCAGCTCCCAAAGATGGGCGAAATGCCTGACATGAGCGAGATGCTCAGTAAATTTCTTGGAGGTGGCAGTAGCACTCCAAAACCACAAGCACAAGCTCCAGCTGGAGAGCGTGTTCGGAACAAAAAGCGAAATTAAATAACTAAATTTTCTGTAATTTACTGATTTAATTTAAACACTTTTAGAAAATAAAAATTTAATGTGGAAATCATAAGACTAGAAGTGACATTCGTTTCCGAAGTTCCTTTTTTGATTTTTTATTGTTCCATTTAGTAATAAAAAATTGATTTAACTTTTCTCCATCTTTCAATGAGCTTTTCCACTCTTATCTCTCATAATATTTCCTATGCAAGTCTTTCTCAGGAAAAGCCATTAACTGTTTTGTTGACAAAAAGTAGAATGCGTGGAATTACGATTTTCCTTTCGATGATAAAAAAAAGTTGAGTATGTGAAAAATCTTTTTTCTTTTTTTTGTCAAATTTTGAAGCAATTAATTTTTAACTTTTTGAAATTAACATAGTTTAAAGCAGAGAAAAATTAATAAGTTATGAAAAAAAATATTGATAAATGATTGATGATGCATATGTTGTTTAATTATTGAATTATTGTGTGGCTGGAAGCAGCTCAGTATTTGGATTTTGAAGCTTTAGAATTTCTCCTCATCCAAGCCGTGTTTAAAGCACATCAAAATAGGTGTTGAAACTCCATCAATATCGCGATATTCCATCATGGCAATCATTCCATCGGCATCCATAGACTCGCCTGTGAAGAACTGCAAGTCCTTAAATCGTCCAAGGATATCTTTCATCACATCGTTTATATTCTTCTTAAACACGTCAACTTGGTCTGGAGTTTTTTCCTCTAATTTTGCTACGACTCTGAAAGAAAAATGTACTCTATTAATTATCTGCAACGTTAATTTTTGCCATAAGGTCTTTTATAAAAAGATTATTTTGTATGTAAAGACAGGTCATGATTTTATCATTGAAAAGATAAATAATCATGGTTTAAATTACATTGTTGATCTAGCAATTTCTTTGTAGAGCAGGCCGTCAAAATTTGACTGCATACTCATGCCTAGAGTTGCCATATTGAAAGGACACATAATAATCGTCATTTTACTCACTTCTTCATATAATCTTTGAGATACACAGTAAATTGTTTTTTGTCTCCAAATCCAGTTTCGCACAAACGGTGATTAAGGACGATATCTACCCCGGATTCTACAGCCTCATCAGTTCCTTCGTCGGCTTCTTCAGCACTTGGGTTGGCGCCATCAATTTGTACGTCACCAAGTCGGCGTGTCTCAAGTTTGCCAGTGACCTCGTATAGGACTTCACTAACCAACTTGATTTTGTAGGTGTCCGAGAACATTTCGTCTCCTGCGAGTGAATGAGAGAAAAGAGAAATATTCGTGAGTCATTGTGACCTAATTTTCAGTTTGCAATTTTGAGGTTAAGAAATTTATGTAAAATGTTAAGCAGACAAATTCATCTAAAAATCATTATAAAATGAATTTTAATAAATTTTTTGACCAAGTGCAATGTCTAAAGCGTTTAGAACCTTCTAGACCTTAATCGGACTCATACTTTTATTTTAATTTAGCATGAATGTAAGGCACTAGAAATTATTAAAAAATATAAATTTCTAATGTGTAGAGGCATGCTTTTTATATAATTTTATGCTCAATTTAAGATTAGCAAAATAATTGAACTAAAAGTTTATAAATGTCAGCGAAGATAACCTTGCAAAGTGCAAAACTTGAAGATGGGGTGAAAAGCTGGATGTGGCAATTTTTTAAAGTTAAAATTTTTACATTTTTTGACTTTTTCTCGATTAAACTTGACGCTTTTGTAAGTTAATTAGTTTTTATCTTTTACTTACCAGTGAAAATATCCTTGTAAATCCTCATTTTGGTCTAAAAATTCGAAATTGCTTCCAAGCGAGCTTATGGACGACGATCACGAATGAAAGAAAAGGAGGTTGCAATGTGTGCTATTTTAACCGATTTTTACAAAACACACTGAAGGGCTAGTAACACGAAAATGGCGTGCGGCGATGATTTCAAATATTTTCATAACGGTAAAAAAATTTATTCAATCTTCTTTTTTCTTCATTAAAAAACTCTTCTAAACAACCAGTTGGGATTATCGCAGCTAAAAATTTCCTTCTCATCCAAAACAAGCACCTCATGTTTGTCGGAATTTATAAATTCAATGAGCATGATTTCATTTTGATTACGGCTTATGACAAAATTTCCACCATCCATTCTCTCCAATTTGACATCACGAAAAAACTCATCCGATGATTTAGTCAGCCATTTGAGTCCTCGACCTACCAGAACCTAATTATAAAAATAATTAATAAATTAAATTTTAAAAAATAAATATTCTTACATCAACGCAAATGCCATCTTCGAGCATGAGAGACGAAGAAACTTTAATTAAATTAAAATTTTGAGGATCGTCTTCGGGATAAGATTTTGCAACAAATAATGTTTCATTGGTATTGCTTTCAACTTCAATTGCATTTTTTGGAATGTTTGAAAAATTTGTTAATGGAGCCCATTCAAAGACAGGACGGTCAGAAGAAAAATTTGACACGTTTGGGAGAAAATTGTAAATATCCTCTTCACTTGCAGCTGGATTAATTCTAAAAATGAAAAATAATTTGATTCATCTAATATATCTATTAATTCAATTTACTTACACACTCCACTCGTTAGCATCAACGTGTGAAATTAATGCAATAAAATCTTCTTTAGTAAGGAACGAATGAGCAAATTTGCAAAGCATTTGAAGCTGCGACAAGTTAGATCTTTTGGATGCAGTATGAAATGCAGTTTGTCCCTCACGATTAGAATAATTCAATAACTGTTTGATCTCATTCTCATCGAAGAGACTCGAAATTAAATCAAGAACCAAGCATGTTGCACTTTCCTGCCACTTCGAAGTGGCAATTGTTACAATTTGTTCACCGACCAAGAGTTTTTGATTTTCGCGGCTCAAGTGAGTGTCTATAAAACTCCAAATTAAATTAAAAATATTTTGATTGTAAACGAGCACGCAAGTGTCATAGAATTTGTAATTTCTTTTAGTTGTCGCTTCAAAAACTTCGTAAATTTCATTTTCTGTCATGTTATTATCAAAGAATTCCAGCAAAACTTGAAGCATTTGTATTTCCTGATTAGCGAGCATGAGGTAGAGTGCATTGTATCTGTCCATATTTTTTAAAAGAATCCATTTCTTTATCATAGATTTTTGCTTCATTTGTTCGAATGTTAATTGAAAAGTTTCATAGTTGGAGGTGTTGATGGCCCAGTGCAATGAGTTATTTCCATTGTTACCTTTCGCCATTAAAACATTACGATATTCATTTTCGCCCAATGTCTTTGCAGTGATCTCAAACAATTTCTTTTGATTGTCAATCTGGCGAACGGTTTTCAAAGCTTGATTGAAATAATTCTTTACTAGAATTTTAAAAAAGTCACCCATAAAGGTATCGAAAGACAGTTTGAGATAAAGCTCCATCAGCTCATGTTCATCGATTGTCGACATATATTTTTCTACATAATGATTTAGGAAGTGATACACACTTGACGATTTTTGTAAATCATCTGTTTTCATTAGGCTTAATTTTGTGATGCAAAAATAACGCAATTGAAGAAAATCATGACGAAATCCAGAGAATTCATTGCTATACACATAATTGTGGTAATAGCTTCGCTTCTTCATGGTTGATGCCTTATTTAAGATTAAAGTCTTCTTATTCTTATCAGGTATGTTTCTCCTCCCAACATCAAAAAGAAAATTGAGACAGCTCTCGAAATTATACATTTCAAGTTCAATAGGTCCTCGATTACGAGAATAACGAAACAACGTTTCCTTGTTCTTAATTTCATTCGCATAATCAGAACAGTTGTATTTTAATGGCATCTCGAAAGCTAGCTGGAATCCATTCATTTCGTCGGTATTTTTCATCATCAAATAATCAACTAATTCTTTTGAATTTTCACCAAATGCTTTCTGTATTAAATTCCATAATTCCTCAAGCATAAACTTGATTCTCCTTTCACATGCCAAATGAAAAACATTATTTCCAGCTCCATCGGTGTAGTTGAGAATTTTTTTAATTTCCTCACTTTCAGATAGTTTAATTTTTTCCAGCATAAAATCGAACAAGAAAATTAATTTTTCATCAACACATTTGTGAATCATAGAAGCAGCTACTTTAAAATTATCCGGTAGCTCAACAGGGAATGTCTCGTGCTTAATGACTCCTTCCATAAAATTTCGAACGTTCTTGTAATTTAAATCCGTGAATATTTTCTCCAGTAACAATTGATCGAGTTCATTTAAGTGCCTCATTACATATCGAGCAGCCAAAAATTCATTCAATAGAGAAATATCTCGCGTTCTTTCATCATTTGCTTGAAAAATCATCGAAAATGCTTCTTGTTCCCTCTCCTCCATACCAAACAGTTTCATAATGTTTTCCTGTATGTAATACACATCCACAGATGACTGAATTTCATCATTTTTTGTAGTATTGACAATTTCGGCGAATTTATTTCCTAGAACTTCAAATTTCATTTCATTTGAAGCGATATCAAAGACGTAGTTTGAGATGTCTTCTGCTAAGCTTGTCGCTACATTTTGGCGCAACTTATCTTCGTCAATATGCTTCAGTTTTTCCTTCCACAATTGCATCAAAAATTCCACATTGTCATCCCTAACCTCGCGATTATTAATCGCCTCCATTTTTCTCCTCTTAATTTATTTTCTTTTTCGGCTAAATATGAAATATTAGTCACTGTGCTCTTTTTATCTTAGACGCCTCGAGTAAATCAAAAATAAGTTTTTTTTTGTGATAACACTTCTTGTATTTTTAGCCGATCAGTGTAGGCACTCTTTTTTTCACGGTCTCATATGTGTCTTTCAGCGTACACTCAACGAAAATGAATGAAATAATTTTTCGCTCATCGTTTTTATTTTCTCGCTCTCGCATACACATGTAAAAGGTTAAATGAGAACTTTTCTCTCTCTCTCATTTTTTTATGTAAAAAACATAGCAAAAATTTAGCGAGAAGTGATAAGCAGCCCTATTCAAAAAAATATTAATAATTTTTTTAAAAATATATTAATTTAAAATTATTTCTTTTAAATATTTTAATAAAATTTTAGTCGCATTTATGAAACGCCAATTTAGCAATTTAAAAAGTTTGAAACTTAAAATAATTTTATTTTAAAAATTAAAAATGAAAATTAATTTTATTAGGATTGAAATGAATTTTGAATGCTCCCAGCCAGATTCGAAAAAATATTTGTTTTTCTTCCGCTCCGAATGACACTCTCAAAGAAAATCCCGAGAGAAGATGAAAATTTTTCAGCTCGATCAGTATAAGAATATCTTTCCTAGCCACCTCACTATAATATAAAAATAATTATTTTGCATTTAGATTAAAATTTTACTCTTTGATTGCCGTTAAAAATGTTGAGGTGGAAAATTTGAAAATTTAAATATCGCTGAAGTTGCGAGACAACCCTCCTCATCCTGGTCATGCGCACATGCGCTACTATGGGTATATATTATCGAAAGGAAAGGAAAAAAGAATAGTTTCAAAACAGCTTTCTCTGCCTCTCTATAATTTTCCTCAAAACAATTCATATTTTTTTGGTTAAATGAGTTGCAGACGATTTCGATGATTGGTGACTGGTGTAAAACGTTTTAAAGTCTTCCTTTTTTTCTAAACATAGCTAAGAACTAAAGTACATTTAAAAGTTATATCCTTAAAATGTTTCGGATTTAAACAAGGTGAAAAAATTCACTCGCTCAATTTTTTTTCTCTTCTTCCTCTTTTAAAAAAAATCATAAAGATTTATTGTGCGACCGTCAAGAAGAAATTGAGAATGAAATGGGTGTAAAAAAGAGAAATGTTGTGTTTAAATATCGTGTGACGATAAAAAAAATTCACTTAATTTAAATTGTAATCGCATAGTATTGAGTGCATCAAGGATTTTTGTGTTGAGAACATTTTTTTGCCCACCCTCTCTCCGATTTATTGAAAGCTGTGTGTGTAATAAAATGAAGATTTTTTTAATTAAATGGTCTCATGCTGTGCTTTGAATAATTGTTAAGGATGGATAGGAGAAAAAAATTATCGACTCTATAGCTTCAATTTGGACAAAATTGTGCTCGCTATGTGAATAGTGTTAAAGTGTACGTAGAGCTTTATTGATTTTTCGCTAGGAACATTTTTCAAGGCTCGATACGTCAATATTTCAATTCATTGATGTTACAAAGTTTGTTATTTATTTCTATTTTCCTCGTGTCATAAATTAGCAGTGAAAAGTGCAAAACCTGATTATTGAACTTGAACATAATTAGGTGCATTTCTATCACACGATGCGACAATAAATCGTGATCGAATTTTTCTATTAGCAATAAATTCATTTTGGACATTTGCCCATTAATTTGGCTTGTTAATAACTTTTCAATGCTAATAACTGATTTATTTGCATGCAGAATATTTATCAAATGAAGAAAATGAAATAGACGTGAATCGAGTTCAGATTTGGAAAGCGAAAGAAAAAACAATATCCACGCCGTGCGGATAATAATAACATGCAACACTTACTCAATGAAGGCATCACTCAGGCACTCATCATTCTCATCTTGGGAATTGCAATCATCTTATCAAATCTCATTGTGATTGCTACTTTTATCAACTTTCGAGGTACATTGACCTTAGTTTACTTTGCAAAAAATTCATAATTGACGATCGAATTGTATAGGACCCCAGGATGTCATCAACATCTATCTATTGTCCTTGGCATTTGCGGATTTAATCTGCGGCCTAATAATTGTCCCACTTTCAATATATCCGGCGTTGCAGTCGGGAAGTAAGAGACACGCAATTACTTTAAAAAATAAACAGTTTTATTGACAATTGTTTGATTTTAGCCGAAGGTGAATCGGCAGAATGGATGTATGGAAGCATACTTTGCCGTATAACGGGATACATAGAAGTTACACTTTTCTCAATATCCGTAAGTATATTCGTGCATGTTCAACACATGGTCGCCACATAAATTCATAATTCTTTTTACTCCCTTTCGCAGATGTACACTTTCATGTGGATCTCCGTTGACCGATATTTGGGTAATTTTAGAACACTTCTTTTTCCTCAAAGCTCCTCATCTAATTAAATTTTCATCAATAGCTGTAAGGAAACCACTTAGATATGAAACAGTTCAAACGAAAACACGATGTCAATGTTGGATGTGTTTCACATGGATATCTGCAGCCATGCTATGCTGTCCATCGTTATGGACGGAAGAAGAACCCACATTCGATCAATACGCTTACATTTGCGTCCCAAATTGGAATCATATGGCCGCGTATTCCGTGACATTAGGTGAGCAATTAATATGCAATTTTTTTAACGATTTTGGCACTAAACATTCAAATTGTTCTTTTAGGAATCCTCGTTTTAGGACCTAGCATAATTTCAATTGTTTATAATTATGGATATATTTTCTCGATGATGAGAAAGATCAGAAGTGGAGTTGCGATTCACGATAAAGAGTAAAATTAATTTTAATTTTATAAATTCTTAAACTTTATTAAATTTTTGTAATTTTAGATATGCAACGGCGTTAGCTGAGAATCTCGGAAATCCAAGTCATGTGATGTCATTTCTTTTAGTCTTACTATTTTTCTTATCATGGAGTCCATACATAGGGTAATGAGTGAATTTATTTCCATCATTTAGAACACACCTAAAAGTTTAATTAATTTTTCCCTTAGGATACGAATCTATCAAGAGATCTCAGGCGTAAAGATAGATGAGCCGATGTTACACTTCGGTGCCGTATGGGTGGGTCTACTGAATTCAGTTTGGAAAATTGTATTGATGTCCATGATGTCGCCACAATTTCGATTGGCGCTTCGAATATTATTCCTTACGATTTGCTGTCGAACACAGGGTAGACTACAAGCAGAAATATTGGGTCTCGATCCCGACGATTAAATTATTCCAATAATTCCACATGTAATAATTATATCATCACCTTACACATTTGTAGATGCTTATAATTTTTTCTCTCCTTCATTTTTGCTCCGTATAAAGAAAATTTTTTGTCAAAAAGAATTTTAAAAAAAGTTTCAATTTTTCCCCATTTAAAACGAGTGAGATGTTAAACTAAATATATAGACGAAAAAAAATAATTAGAAATGCAACATGAGCAATCAAAAGTATTAACTTGCTTCTGCATGGCAAAAACAAAATTAAAACTTCTATGAGGATAAACTAAATGTTAGAAGTTCGTTCATCTTTAGAGCAAATAACACTTAATATGAAATGATGTTATTAGTCATTTTATCAGGCATATAAAGTGAGTCTTCAGAACAGATACAAAAATACTGCCTCGGTTATTGATGATGACAATTGTACTTGAAATTGAATTGACTTTTTTGCGTTTTTGAATATGAAGAGGAAAAAATTATGTCGAAGAAAGACAAACACGGATAAAATTACAATCAAAATAGCGAGCTTTTAAATTTCTACATTCATTTTCATGCATAAATTTTAGAGGGAAAATTTTTCAAAAAATTTCTCTAAATTTGGTGAAAATTTTTTAAAATGCTTTTTTATTGACTAAAACATTTTTAACAGCTTCAAATTTCCTAATAAAAAGAATACCAAAGTCAGTTCACTTTCACATACACACGCATAAGAAATTCTCTAGTAAATTACATAAAATATCGGCGCATAAAAAATAAAATAAAAAAATACAATTTTGAAATTTTAAATCGAGAAAAAAATGAGATCACATTTCATTTTAGAATCATTATTACTTAATTATTAAAACTATATCGTTGAATTTTTGAATAGAAAAAACATGTAAATAGCGTTAAAAATTTAGATGTTTCAAAAAAAACATTTAGAATGATGGAAGATGAAATTAGGTTGTCACTCTATGATGATAGAAATATTTTTGAAGTCAAATTACTACTTAACACTTTAACGATGTAATCAATATAATAGCATACCCATAAAGGATTTTAGCGATCGAATACTTTTTCATAGTTTTTCATCCGTCATCAATCAAATTGATGATAATTTTCTTTCCGCATGGCCTACACATTGACACTTACAATCCTTTTGATCAATCTTTTGTATTCTAAGCTTAGTGGAAAGTTCATGTAGTGATGAAAATGCATGAGACTAAAATTTTATGCATTCACTTATATTCGAATTTATTTCAATGATCTCTTTTTCACTTAAATTTGTCTAATTTTTCAAGTCTCATTAACTACCTAATAATTTGTATGAAAAAAAGGAAAGAGAAGAGAAAAAAAATATTCAAATCAGATGATAAGATTTATGTCACTTGTTGGCACAAAGTTATGAAGATTAACATTCAAATTCATTTTTATTATTATTCATGTTTATAAGATAAAATAGTTTAAAATTGTAAAACAGCAAAAAATACATTTTCAAATTATTTTTAGGAAAGCTCTTCATTTTCTTAATTCGATATTTATTCCAGATTGATTAATGATTTATTTTTAATTATGATGTCTTCAGTTTTTTTTTCAACCCACTTGCATTTTCTTAAAATTGGAAAATAAAGAATTTTTTTAAATGATAATTTTTAATGTTTTCTTAAATAAAATAATTCTTTTTTTTAAATTGCATTATTTTGTAAACTTATAAATACTTTAAAATTTATTGAGCACATATATTTCAGCGGAAAATGAATAACGTACGCTCATTTTTCGAAAGATCATTGGGGTAACATAATTTTTAGCATGAGCCCAATTGAACTAACACAGAAACACAAAAACAACTGTGTATAATCTGTATTTTTCATTTTTTCATCTTTATTATTTAGAATCTAAGGTTTAAGGCTTAAATTTAATAGTTTGGGACAAAAAAGTGGAAATATCTTGCACTCATTTACGAGATAAAGTTGAAGATTAAAAGACTTTTTATGAGGAAAAGGTGAAAATTGAGTTTAAAAATTGTTTTTTGACCTTGTTGAAGAAAAATTGAAGTTCATGCAAACAAAAAAGAAAATAAAAATGTAATATCTTTTCTCTCGTAATTTCACCGTTCACTTTTTGCCTTCGAATAGCAATGATATAAGAAGCAAGGATTTTAAGAAATATCAAAAAGGATGGAGTTTTATGCTAATGGAATTTCTAATGATATCGCGTATATGGTGAGTAGTGATATATACATGAAGAAAATTCACAGTTATATTCTTTTGTGCTAGCATTTCATTTTCTCCCTCTCTCAGTTACTGTGTTTTCTCTGGATGTTCTTCCATTAATTTTAATACACCTTATATATTTTTTGTTCTAACACGAAGTCGTGTGAAATAGTTTAAATTTCATTTTCCGCAACATATATTTTTAGGGTAATCCTAATATAGCAGCAAACACCTACAATGGTTTGCAGCAAAACAGTATTGAATCGCCAATTTCATTCAATAAGAAACCACAGGTAAATTTTTGTTACTCTTTAGTTGTAAACTTTAACTATTTAATCATAGTTTTATATAAATTTGTAAGTTTTGATAATTTTAAAAAAAATAAATTTAATTACGTCGTAGGTGACTGAATTTATTCCTCCCTCTCGGCTTAACTCAACATCATCGCCAAGTTTCTACAACTCTTATAACAACTCTTCGCATGTTAATGGACAAAATGCAACGCCGACAAAAAGCTATGCGTCGAGCTCATACGCGATAACCCCAATTAAAAACTCTACCCGTAAAAATGAGCGTTAATTAGCTTAATTAAATTAATTGACTGGACCATTTTTTAGATCAAAATTTCTTGCGAGATTCACCACAGAAAAGTGCACCCCAAGAATCGCCACCAAACATCTATTCTGCGGCGGCAACAATACATCAAGTGAGTTGACGGAAATTTTATTGATGACAAATTACTAAAAATTAATTTTTTTTTTAATTAAGGAAAATGTTGGTGGTACAACTTATTTCTATTCACAAGAGCAAGCGGCTGCTTCATACAGTGAGGAGCCCTTGCCACTTCCATACTCGATGACTGATGGATACATGTACACTCCTACGCCTATATCTACTTCCACCGTCGCAGCCGCTCCACATATTCAGCAGCCACAAAAGTCCTTCCTATCATCCACCTTCTTTATGCCCGAAGATCTTCACAATAACTTACTTCTAAAGAATGAAATTTCTAATAGCGTCGATCATGACTCGTCTAATCTTCCTATCGAAGTTGACAATTATCATTCATTAGCTCTTTTGGAGGCTTCATCTAACTTACCAGTACCTTCATCTACGTATAAGGCAATACATACTTCAACAGGAATAAAATATTGTTTAAGGAGATTGCATGGTATGAAATTAATTGATTTTTGAATTAAAACATTTTTAAATTAAAACTTTTCAAATCTAGGCTTCAGAATACAATCGGTTAAACTTATGATGCAAGTGGTGGATTTATGGAAGAAATTTTCCCATCCAAATTGCGTGGCACTCCGCGAAGTGTTTACGACAAAAGCCTTTGGCGATAACTCTCTGATTTTAGTGTACGACTATCATGCAGGTTAGTAAATTAATAAAATATTAGGATTAATCATGACAACTTTTTCCCATTACGCAGGATCACAAACTTTCCTATCGAAATATTTTACGCCCACGAGTAGTAACGGCTTTCACACATCAGTAGGCTCGGCGTTTTCAGGTGATGCTCGACCATTTAGTCATAAGAATACTTTGCAACGAACGGGTAAGATTAATGACGCAGCAAATAGGTGTTGACTGGTTTCATTTATTTTTTCCCTCATGCTCAGCAAACGGTCCAATTCTACAAGAAAGTGAAATATGGAATATAATTATTCAGCTGACTTGTGGATTGAGAGCAATTCATCAGGCTAACTTGGCATGCAGGTGGGACACTTTTATCGTTACTTATTTATTGAGTCATAAATTTTAAATTATTTCATCTCTCTAACAGATCATTGGATCCAACCAAGCTCATAACTGACGAAAAACGACTTCGATTTAGTTTTGTAGGAATAACTGACATTGTTACATTCGATTCAAATCAACAGAATCCCTTTCAATTAGTTAATCATTATCAACAGGTGCGATGCACTTAAAAGTCAATTATTTTTAATTCAATTATATTTTTTTTTGTAGGACGACTTAACAGCACTAGGAAAGCTCATTGTTGCATTATGCTGTCGATGTTTACAATCGGTTCATAGCAATCAAATTCAACATAGCATAGATCTCATCTCACGTCATTATTCGTCTGATTTGAAAAACCTGATAACTTATCTTCTCTCACCGAGTAAAATGAAATCAATTGTTGAAGTAATGCCTAAAATTGGTGCTCGCTTCTACACACACCTTGAGCTTTTGGAAAATCATTGTGACATGCAGGAAAATGAACTTCTAAAAGAGATGGAAAACGGAAGACTTTTTAGACTACTCGTTAAATTGGGGATGATTAATGAGCGCGAGTGAGTTCAATTATTATTTCTCCAACTATTTCAAATTTCAATTATATATTTTTTAGATTACACATGGATGTAACATGGTCTGAGACAGGTTTGAGTTTCATCTTGTTTAAATCATATTTTAAAATATTATTTTCATAAAAAATTTTGTATTTTTTACAGGCAACCGTTATATGCTCAAATTATTCCGTGACTACTTGTAAGTAGAACAAAATTTCTCAATCATATAAAAATGATGACTAATTTATGTGTTTAAAAAATTTACAGGTTTCACACGGTTGCGGAAAATGGTAATCCTTGGCTAGATATGTCTCATATTGTGATGACACTTAATAAACTTGATGCCGGTACTATGGAAAAAGTATGATTGATTCTCTTCCAATGAACTTTTATAAAGTAATTTATTTTTTTGTAGGTACAACTGATGAGTAGAGATGAACAGTCAGTTTTAGTTGTAACCTATGCTGAATTGAAACATTGTCTAGAGCAAGCATTTAATGAGCTGACATCATTTAATGTGTAGGAACCATTCTAGTAAATAATTAACTGATAGAGGGATTTGAACCATCCACGTGAAAAATTACGTTTTAGGAAATAAGTTTAAAAAGAAGCGAAAAGAACTATTTTTATTTTTCAAAACAGATCTCTGTCATACACTTTACAACTCAAGGTAGATTTTTGTCATTCAATCAATCAATTACACAAATCATGATCATTTCATGTTTTTTTCTGGCTAAATTCTACTTAGCTGTTCAACGTTACTCTTCACACACCGACAAAATTATCAAAACATTTTTTTATGAAGAGGTTTTAAATTTTTTAGTTTTTCTTGCTTTAAGATAAACCATAAATAAGAAAATGAGGCATCTATGAAAACGATTTAGTTTAAGTATTGAAGTGATTTTTGCTCTTTTTTAAAAGTATATAAACAATGTAAGATTGGCATTCATATAAATTATCGGCAGGATTTTGTTCCAATTTTTAATAATTATCGAGAGATGAAAAGACAAAAAAAAAGAAGATTCAACGAAATTTAGATTTTATTTTGGTTTGAACATTTTGACATTGATAGAAATACAGAAATACGATAAATGCAGAGGGTTGATAAATGGAATTGTGTGTTGCAATGAAAAAACTTTAATTTAGTTTTATAATGACGTAAATTAAGATTGTATCTGTTTATCAGCCGTTCTTTGCGAAATTAGGGCAAGCGTTAAATTTTACACTTGAAAAATTTCATCGTTATTCATGAAATTCAAGCTGTATCCAATTTCATGCTATCCAACATGTGAGGTAAAATTTTGAAGACTTTTTTTGTATTGTTTTGAGTAAATCTCATTTGCACAAATTAGTAAACGATAAAATCGAGATTTCAATTATTTTATATTAAGTGAGAAAATTCTTTTCGGTATTATTTTTATAACAATCATGTTCATATCTTTTTTTTCGGCTGAAAAATGTACTTAAAATTCACCATCCGTGACAATCTTTCATTTCTTCATACTTCGAATTAGAATCACAATCTTTTAAGTTCTGACTAAAATCCACCACTTCCTCATCCATTTCAAGAGAGTTAAAGTTAGTGATGGACGTGGTGAAATCAAACACATAACGATAATATTTTTGGAAGAATATATTGAAGAAAAATACAACAATAATTATAACTTATTGATGAAAGATTAAAAACATGAATCCTATACACACACTCACACTTTTCATTCGAATCGAGAGGAAATATCAATTGAGAAAAAAATCAGTAGATGAGGAAACGAAAGATAAATTAACAAGGATACTGTAAAGTCGTGATGAAAACAATAAATGTTTTAAAAATGAAAAAAACCTTTTTATTAAAACTTTCTTCAAAAATTTTTGCACAATGTACTTTCAGGACGGAATGATTTTCATTTGACTTGTAAAAAATGTATTAAACTATTAAGATTATTTTTCAGAAAAGGCACATAATTATATTTAATCTACGTGAGATTGTCTGAGATTCTCTAAAATTCTATTATTGAGTGCTGAAAACTTAAACCTATTTTTTAGAATGTCGCGAATCTTTGTTAAGCATTTTGGACGGGTTGTGAATAAGCTTTTCCTCCTTGTCGATCACGACGTGTCAACGTATAATTTCTCAAGTTGAGATATTCGGGTCCATACTTGAGAATGAGCATGATGACAAGAACCACGAACATCGCGAGAAACGCAACGGCGGGATAAAGTAAAAATACTGACATGTTTAGATTGCGCTTTCTCTCTTTTGAAGTTCGACAAATTCGTCACCGACGTTACCTCTAGCGGGCTTGTGAGAAACGGCCGAGTACTGGAATGCTTGTGTTTCTAAATTGCCACCGAAAGCTCGTTTACTTTTGGGTGTTCCTTTGGGCGTTTCCAAGCGTTCAATTTCACCCTAAAATGAATGAATAAAAAATCAATTTTTTAATTATTTTGTAACCCTTTTTTTGAAACATACTGGATATGTGTTTGGGTATTCGATTTCAATATCCTGTAGCTCCGTCAAATCCAACGGAGGTTGTTTGTGTGCAGTTGCCGTCCAAAATGACACCAGCCACCTGTTTCCTGTAAATCGATCGTTCCAATAACCCTTGTGCTGTGAACAGCAGCCAAAAATTAAATTGAGGGCGAATAAGAATACACCAAAAACGGTGCAAACGGCGATCGTAATGTAGAACGATGTAAAATCTCCGTAGAGTGGCTTCTTAAAAAATGGATTGCTCAAATATTCCGAACGTTCTTCGATTGTTGACATATTAAACTCAGCTACAGATTAATTTGTAGCAGAATCACATCACCACCTAAAGTTAATGAGTGCAATTAGAGAAACTTGTCCCTTTTTAAACTATTTCACGTTTAAGGTGTGGTCAAAATCAAATATTTAGTTTGTACACTTGATTTGGGTTAACTTATTAAAATGCTTGTTAAATTTCAATTTAACATTAAATAACTTTTCACGTTCACTCGATTAAATTAAATAAATTAGAAGCAAAAGGACAATTTAAAATTTATTTTGATTCCTCACCTTTCGAGAGCTTCAATGTTTCGTTTATGAATGAGTTAATGAGTTAGTGTTTGGGTCTCTCTCTCTTTCTCGCACTATAGCAACGAATTCTACACCACGTGGAGGTACAGAAAAAATGTTTTTAAATTTATGCTGTTAACAGTGTTATGTTGTGCAATACATAGAATTTTTAAAATTATAAATAATACGAAACATTATATAACAATAAAATTTAAAGATATTTTAAAAAAGAATTTAACACTTTTAGTGTTTAGATTTATGAATTCAACAAAAAATAATTAAATCTTTTTTAATGATTTTTTAACGATTTCATTCAATGCAATCAAAACTTTCTTTAATGTTTTATAAATTTTATTCATGATTGAAAGACGATCATGATATCATTTAAAAGATTTTCCGTAAAAAAATATTTAGCAGCACATAAATACCGATACATAATACTGGCATAATACAAAACTCAAATCTGGTACTACGGAGATTTAAAATTTTTTACTTTCTACAGGAGTCTCTCGCAGAAAACTTTTATTTGTCGGAAAAAAGTAAATTTTTGAAAGAAATAAATTGTGAAATTTACAAAACTTTATTGATAACCTCACGAGAAGGTGAAGTAAGTTGATTTTACCTTTTAAACTCATCGATTTGACCAAATTTCTTGTGAAAACATAAAAAATGTTGTGTAGGTGTAGGAGTATGTTGACTCTCTATACATTGTGTATGCATACATTGTTCATTGTTCTCTCTCACCGACAACATAAGAATAACATTCTAGTATTCATGCTGAAACTCCATCTTCGAATTCAGCTATCAAAATTTTATTGATTTTCTCTCATCAGCCTCCAGTCGTATTTGGTCAGTGAAAGATTGCAGCGAAGGAAGAAAAAAATTAAATAAAATAATTCATTGAAGAGTTAGTTTAATTTTAAATTAAACTACTGCACGTATTAGCACGCCACATACATATTAAGATTGTTGGTGAGCAAATTGATGGTGGTGAAAAGAAAATTTTGAGATTTGCTTGAAGAAAAAAAAAGTGTTGCAATCAGGAAATGTTGATGATAGTTTTATTATAGTGAGATAAATTTCTTCACACATCACATTTCATATATGAGTTCATTGACTCTCTTTTAAAATGTATTTTCTATGAAATATTTTAAACAGCATATTTACTGCAACTAAAAATATGGCATTTTTCATACGCTGATTTATTGCGACTTTTTTTCTTATCATTCTGTACAAAAAATAACTTTTTATAAAATACGCATTTGTGTCAAGTATTATCAACAAATAAACACATTAGTGAATAATCGCGTGTTTGGGTTATCTAGGCGCCTGTTAGAAATCTCGTGTATTCTAAAAAAATCATTATGAAAAAGCTTTTGAATGCTATTGAAAGTTTAATTACCCTCACACAGGAATCAAGTTTGCATAACATTTATTCGAAAAGATCAATGTACATTAAAAAATATGTGGAGAAAAGTTCTGTAATTGGATATAATGCCAAAAATTAAATACCGTTAGCCTACATAAAGAGAAAAAAATTTACCTTCCTTTTGCATAAAGTACACATGCGCTAAATTATGCTAAAAAAATATTTTTTTACAGATATTCTAAAGAAAGAAAAATGCACTCGATATCGTTAATCATCGTTGGGTTATTGTTGACCATATGCCCATTCACCTCCTACGCCACAACAACAGAATCAACTGAGTTAGAGGAGCCAAAAACTTTACCATTGACTGATGCAAAGACTACAAATGATAATCCTAAATTAGGCTATTCCGAGTTATGGCAGGAGGACGACCGTGAGGTGTTGATTCGAAATGAACGCGGTGCAAAGGATAACAATGGTCAAGGAACTACCACTGGTAAGAAGCAGAATAAAAGGGGCAAAAATCAAATGAACGAAAATAAAAACTCACAAAAACACTTAAACAAATCAACTGACACAAATCCTGATTCCCAAAATATTTCCAATAATACACAACATCAAACTAATGTCAAAAAACATCAACAAAAACATGAAAAACACGAGAAAAATGGCAAGAAGCATGGCACCACTGAAAAACCGAAACCAAGAGATGAAAGTAAGAAGCAAAGATTGGAAAATACGCAAGGGATGAACACTTTTTATGATTTATTACTTTATGTTTTCACCCCTTGATTTTTTTAAAAAAATTAGCTCAATGCTATTTCAAGCGTGCACCAATCTCGGAGTAAATTGCTCATATTTTTTTCTTTCTCTCTCGTTCGCCTTGTTCTTTCTTTCGATTCTTGCACAGACTCATGCCGTTATACAAAAGGCGCTTGGACTGAGTGTGATCCAAAAACTAATACTCGTTCGAGAACATTGACTTTGAAGAAAGGCGAAGGTTCATGTGTTCAGAGCAGAACAATTCAGAAGAAGTGCAGAAATAAGGCAAAAGCTGAAAAGGGTAAGCGAAATAAACTTTGGATTATATTATAATCATCCAAAAACTTATATATAAAATGCGTTGACAAGGAGTTTCTGTAAATTGTTACATAAATTATAAAAGCTCTTGATAGCGCAAAAATGTAAGAAATCTGACCCAAAAGTTTATTGCACGCATGATAATTTTCTTTCAATTCTTAAAGCATGCCGATATGACAAAGGAACTTGGGGTGAATGCCAACCGAATGGTGAGATGACTCGTCTCGATAAACTAAAAACGACAAGTGACAGTGCAACGTGCGCACCGACCCGAACCATGAACAAGAAGTGCAACAAATCAAAGCAGGATAAGCAAAATAAGCAACGCAATTCCAAAGAAAAGAAAAATGGCAAGTTTAAAGAAGTTTCAAATTATTTTGTTGATTCTAATCAAATTCTTCTTCTTCTCTTTTACTTCACATTCATTTCAGATCGCAAAAAAAATCAGTAAGTTGCTCTTTCACATGACAGCATTAAAACATAAAGAAAAATTATGAAAAGTAATTGACATTAGAATGCTATTGTCGAAAAAAAATGATTCATTTCCTCTTCTTGAATATATGGATGAAAAAAATATGAACGAATCTTTCGAGAGTAAAAAAACACTTTTGACATTAATTTTTAGACGGTAATAATATCTTGATGATGAAAACATTTTAGATGGTAATTAAAGTAAATAGTTTTCATTTTTCTATTAGATAAGAAGATGCCATTTTTATTATTTACTTTTGAGCGTGTTTTGTCGCAAACAAAAAATGTGAATAATCTTTTGGATGTTGATTGAGTCATTAATGAAGAAATTTTTATCTTAAAAAATTAAAAAAGAGTTAAAAGCTTCAAACTGCGTTCATTCACTTCTAAATAAATTTCATTGATTTTTTGTTTCACAAAATGCGTTCAAGAAAATATCTTTAAAAATTTGAAAAAAGAATTTTATCCTATCATATTGATCATTGATGATAATCGTATACAATTTAAATCCATTTTTGTCGCTCTCTTTTAACCTTTTTCCTTCCTTGTAATATGCAAAATAATATTAAGCAAATTTTGTTACATTTCTCTGCCATCAGCATGCGTCTTAAATGATTAAGGTTGCAAGGAATTTTCAAAACTATTCTATTCATTAGAAGTTTAGTAATTAAGGTTTAAAAGTTTATTATATATCGAGGCATTTTTAATTCTAATTCATCATTAAAATAGCATACACATCCAGACTCTCTCTCATATACACACACACACATATTTTACTGAACTAAACACACATTTAAGTAACAAGAAGATGAAAAACTAAAATCTGAACTAGCTTAAAAATAATAATCAAAAAAATGTTGTTGTTGATGATGATGAAATAATTCGCATCACAGCGCAGAGATGATCATCATATAAGATTTGTTCTTTAGTTCAATAATGAGTATTAAAAAATAATAAAATACAAAGTCTTCACATAAAAGAGAACTTTTTTTAAGTTAAAATAATATGTGCCAATAATATATAAACAAAAATTATAATGATGGAAACGTGTTGTCAAAATAAAAATGAAACTTAAATGATTCCTTTTCATATTATACAAAAAAAAAGAATTTAAGGAAATAAAACATGAACATTCTCTGCCATGAAAGTATTTTATGCGGTTTTCTTTAAAAAATGCGTTGAAAATTTAATTTTGCAAATCTATAAAAAAATCTTTAGATTTGATTCATTGCATGAATATAAAATTGGATGTTTTGCATTTGTCTTGAAAACTGTCTTTATACACTCTAGTTTTTCCATTGAAATTTTTGATTCGCAAATTTTTAAATTCTCCTTGGAACATACCCAAAATATAATGATAACAGTGAAAGTAAAACTACATGTTTTGAACGAAATAAATTTAAATATACTAAAAGTGTCCATCAGGAAACTAACTTTAAAAAGGAATGTCGTTAAATATCCACTTACTATGTTGACAGCATGAGCATGAGTCGTATGGAAAAAATTAAGGAAGTTCAGATGAATAAAAATTAACGGATGTGCAACAGATTAATTTTACATAAAACTTATAAAATGGAGAGAAAAAATCAAAGCAAATTTTTCTAACATAAAAAAATTGTATTTGTAAAAGTTCAGGCATATTTTTTGTGATATGTGACACATGAATGAATGAATATGTTTCAATGTTTCAAAAAAAATAATAATTTATGTTTGAAAATAAAATCTAGAGTAAATAAAAATCAGAAAAATCAGTTCAGATGGATAAAAACTATATTCTTTGGGAATTTTTTATATTTACAGAAAAAATTAAGTACCTTGACGATGATAATTTAAGGTTTCGTGGCGCATATTAAATTACCATTTGATAATATTTATGAAAAGATATCATAAAAATTCATAAGCAAGTCTGAAGGGAGATGAAAGAGAAAGAAAACGTGAATGTTGTAGAAAAAAGGGTGTTTTTAAATATTTCGTCTCACTCAATTAATTTTTATAGGTAATTGTAAATTAGCAAACACTTTAAGCTACTCGCAGTAAAGGCAAATCAAATTTTACAAGCAGGAAAAACATAGTAATTTTTGACACTAAACATTTATTTCGTACAACCCCCCGCATCCACAAATCGGAGTCGGAATTGAGTGCGTCTTCTTCATCAGGTTAAGTGAAGTTACTTTTTAAGGTCAATGCTTTGGCTTTTTGTCATGTTATGTGGATGTTTAAAATAATTACAGCGTAAACATCATCTCTCATATATATAAATGCAATATACTGTCTGGGTCTGGACAATCTTCACGGTTCATGATTGTATTAGTAAAGAACGAGAGAACATGCATGAATAAAAACGGTCATACGTTATGCGAATTAAATGAAAATTAAATTTTTTTCTATAATATTAATTACACATATAGGGAAGTAATCACTAATAACCCATCAGAATATACATCTGCTTACATCAATCCAATAATAATCGTTACGATGACGACTTAACAAGCGAGCAAAAAAATACATTCTTAGATTCTTCAATCATCATCGCTCCGTGAGCTTTAAGCTTTTTTTTCTTCGCGAGAGAGAGAACAGAGAGCGTAAAAATATATTTTTTTAACATTTTCTTCATCAGTCGGTGTTGAGTTGTCGCGTTGAAAAGTTCAAACTCAAACATTTTCATTTAAAAAAAAAAAAAATCGCGTCAGACTGTGATGAAATCTAATAATTTTTAGTTAATATTAAATTCCCCTCAAATTAAGAAAATGATTTAAAAAATTTTCATCTCTTAGTGGAGTTAAGAAATTTATTTAAAAATCTTATTTTGTAAGTTAATCAAATGAAATCGTGTCGAACGAGCAAACGAGAGAGAGAAAAGAGATTTGATTGACGTTTTTCATTAATTTCTTTTCGCTATTCACACATGTGTTCTACTTTCTAGTTAATACTGTGTATAAAGAAATGAGAAAATGTGGAATAATCTTGGCTGTGGTGTTGTCTTGTGTCTTGTGGACTTACCACACTTCTTCTTGTGTCTCTTGTTGCAAGCGAGAGATATTGAATGCGTATATAAAAGTTTAGATTTATTTTCTTGTGCAGAAAAGATCGACTCCCTCAAATCATATTTTATGTTGCTTGAGATCGGAACCCTCCTTTTTTTATTATTCACCATTTGATTCTCAAGATTATATGCTTGCTAAATTAAGATAATTTCACAAATTTATCGTGCTCTAATCGCTTCAGACATTTAGACAGGATAATTTAGAAATAACTTTTATAGACCTCACCACATCGACGGATGATCATTAAGATCTTTTTTGCACTCCCATTGAGTGTGAGCCGATAGTGCAAGGAAACAAAATAAAGCTCAAACTTTTTCAAGGATTGTAATTTTTTGCGAAAAAAAATTAGGGTGTGCTAATTTCTAACGAGTTTTGAGACACATTGGAGCCTTTGAGTAACCTCAAAACAAAAGATATATCGGAAAAAGTTTCCATTCCTAGCAATGATGCGATTTGCGAGAGAGAGCGATCATGATGGGAGCAAAGAAGAGGAGACTCTTGTAAAGTATAAAAAAAATTTGCAACTCGCAAGACATAATACCATAAAGCATTTATCTGAAAAATAATGAAATAAGAATCAAACTGGTTTTTATGTTGTTATGTATGTTAATATGTGTGTGCGCGAGAAGGCAACAGCAGCAAAAAAATTGAGAGAGAAACTGAAGAAGAGGAGAGTTCCACAATATAAGGCAACGTACATACTTCGAGTGTTGTAGAATTTAAAAAGCACATACAAAAACAAATTCTGATTACTTACTCTTTTTTTCCACAATTTCAACCAGTTCAATAAAACAAGACACAAAAAGTTGAGAGACAGTGAATGCGATTGAGATAGGGATTGAATTTAGTACACACACATTTGATTTCAATAAACTTTCGCTAAATGAAATTGTGCATTAGAATATCGATCGAATCACCCATATAAAAGCTTGATGTGCATTATGGATATATATGAGTGAGCACCTCCTCTAATTAAGCTAAAAGAACTCAAATAGAAAAATTGTTTCGAATTATCCGCGCACGAGGATAATTGCAAAAGTTTCAATGGTAAAACTTAAAAATAGTGCTTCTATTTTTACTTACGGACTTTTATGTCGACAATATTCGTTACAACATGGCACTGAAGTTCGCACCTCTCGGTTCTGATGTATGAGCACGAAAAGAGAACTTTTTTACATTCTTCTTCGTTTTGCAGCAAACAAAAAAAGAAAAGTATTCTTAGACATGCAATTTTTGAGTTAGATTGAAGAAAAAAAGCTTCAACACTCGCACATGTGGTTAACGCGTCTTTCGGAAGGAAGTTTAATTATTTTTAAGAGCTCATTAGTTGTGGGAAAATAAAAAGGAATTTCACATTTTTCTCTCTATATTAAATTTTCACGACTTCCCCCAGAAAAAGTTATTCTCGCACTCCATATAAAGAATCGGAATAATAGCGAAAAATATTGTATTCAAATTTGTGTTGATATCATGTCAAAAATAAAATTTTATTGATTCATAATTTCATGAATGAAGGTGAAAACTATTTTGATGGCATTAAGTGGCAATTTTTTTTCACTTTGCTGCAGAAACGAGGAAGAGAGTGAGAAAAATTTCATGCTACTACACACCGCATAATAATAATATTGTTGCCTGCTTCCACAAGCAAACTCAATTCGCAGCCCGACGAAGAAAAAATGTTCTCACATCGTTATTAGAATTTAATATATTTTTTTTATGCGCAACGATGATATTCGACAAAAGATAATTATGATAACGTGTTTCCGATATACATTTTTATTATTGTCTCTCTCGTCATCAACATCGTCTTCGAGTCGGAAAATATCTTCATTGGCAATGCCATTTACAATAATATGATAAAATTATGAAAATCAAATTCCGTGAGATGGCAATTAAAAAAGGTCGTCTTCGATAAATATACAAAGACATTAAAAGCACAGTCATTTTCAATCGTGCACGAACATTCACATAATTAGACATTAGACAATGAAATTTAGATGGTGGATCTCATTGGTAATGTTCAAAAAATGTCAAAATTAGATATTTTTAATTATTCTGAAAAGCGCCATAACATAACACTGCTAAACAAAATGTTGTTATTGAAATTAAAAATCTTCCTAATTTGTTCGCACGAACAACAATTTATTTTTTTAAAAAAATTCTAAATAATCTCCCATGAGCAATTCAAAAATAAGTGTGTGCGAGTTCGCTCGGGTGGTGGCGAGAGACTTGAAAAAAGAATTAAAATTCATCAGATGATTTGAAAATGAAGAATTTCCTTTCACAAAAAAACACTCATTTTTTTCATTCTTTATTATAATTCTTTGCAACAACGCGCCGTTCATCGATGTCTTTTCATTCATTCCTTCTTTTTGTTTTCCTCTCTATATCTCTCTCGCTTTTTTCCTTCGTACACATTATTTTTTTTACATATATATTCTCATGCATGCTTTTGTCTGTTAACTGTTCCTATACTCGCCGCGCTCCATTCTGAAGGATTCTATATTTCCAAAGCGAAATATGGCAAGTGATTCGCAAATTGTACTGGCAGCGTCTCGATTTGAGGAAACGGCCGTGCATTTAAGGTAATCAACAACACATATTACACACGTAGATTTACATATACGGGATAGGATGATGACTTGTTCTATTGTATTGTTATAATCATAAAGAGTGAAGGGTGATCATTCGACAGTTGTGTCATAGGCAGGGGTTGAGTAATTTGTATCTCAAGTATTACAAATTGTACACAAGTTTCTGCCCCTGCTCATAGAAAATTTTTATTGCGAATGGTTAATGTGAAAAATTCGCCAATTACAATATTGATGTATGATCCCTCTATTCGCTTTTTAGTTTTTACAATAATCTTTCCTCTCCCGTGTTTTGCTGACTAATAAGAATAATAATTGCTGACATTTTATTTTTATTACTGATTACTTTTGCTTACTTGCTTGCAAATTGATGGATTTCCTTTAGGCTTTTGGATCTATGCAGATCTTCTTCTTATAATTTGCACATCAAGTAATTTCTTTTTTCTTCTTCATTAGAGTATGTGCTAAAGCTTGTTCTTTTATTCCCATTTTCACATATAATATTAGATGATGATCCGTTGTTTGTAATAAAAAAAATCTAACGTTCTCCATATTGTGTGTGTGTGTGTTCATTTTTCAGAGACTTCTCGAAAGTCGAGATGCCGATGGTGGCAAAGATTGTGAAAGGACAGCACATTGGTTTAGGCGTTCCGTCCCTTTCAAGTCCAAATCTTTGCAATACCGCACTCTTTCTTAATGCCGGTAAAAATTTTCAAATTGTCGCTCAGCCTATTAAGATTAAGGAGGGAAAGAAGCCGTCGAGTGTCGGTTCAAAGATCATCTTAATACCCGATTCATACAATGGCTATTTCGAATTGCTGAGCGAAGAAGGCCGTTCAACGAAGCCATTTGAAAATGTTCTCGAACTCTCGCGACGTCGCAACATTCGCGTGATTGTGCGTGAAAGCTTCGTAATCAGATCGAATAATGCAAACAAGACATTAAATGCTGGCGAAATCTTAACACCGCTCAGTGACGACGGAAAATTTTTACAATGCCGAACGAGTAAGAATCAACTGATTGCACTGCCACTGGATTGTAAGGCAAAATTTTCTCCGTTAGCAAAAGAGAAAGAGGACTCCATTTCTGGTGTTCATACGGTATAACTTTAAAATTCCATATGTCCATTTTTATGTATCGCTTAATTTTCTTATTTCTCTTCACCTCTCATATTTCATTCTTTTCGCCTGCCTGTGTCGATATATTGACAGGTAAAAAATTTACTGAAGAAGCGGATGCCACTTATAGTCCGTTTAATTCACGGTATTCCACCGAAAGGATTGAAGACATCATTTGTGCCAGAATTTAGATTATTAGGTTTCATAGAAGTCGAAAACAATATTTTTGCACTTCCCTTGCAGAAAGATTTAGAGCTGATCTCAATTCCACTTAACACTAAATTAAAAATGCAATGTGCAAAAAATATGGCGCAGCTGGAGAATTTTACTGAATTTAAGAGACTTATCGATAAGAGCATGCGACATTTGCATGAGGTAAAGAGTCGATTGCAAATACTCGATTTAAAGCTCTACGACAAGGATGGAAGCAATAAAAAAGAATGTGTTCTCATTACTGAAAGTGAGTAGTGTTCATGATTTATGAGGGGTACCGTGTAAGTGACTCTCGATTACAGCATTTCGTGATTTTAAATATTTAAAGTTCACTTGGAATTTTTTTAACCTTCTTTTCACGCCAGGTCTTCTCGCAAACGGTTATGTTCTTAAAAAGTCCACGACTGAGATGACGACATCAGCAACAACGATCGAGCCTAAAAGTAGCATCTCACAGAGTCACCTGACAGCGTCCGAGTATGATGAAATCGATCAAATCTACGATTACGTTCGCGGCTTGGCATCACTGCCTAAAAATTTAAATAATTACGAGTCATTGACAGAGTCATCACCGCAAAAACTGCCACACTCACATTCGCCACATAAGAATGCTGACTTGCGTCAACATACGACGAGCAGCAGCAGCAGTAAAGTCAATTCTCATAAGCGCGAGAATCATTTTTTTAATTCCGATAGTTGGATAAAGCATGAGTTGTTAGAGAAACCTATACCGCCATCACTCAAAAATCTTCCATCCAAGAAGCAATTGGCACAAAAACAACGACCGACATTAATCTTTACACGAACGAATAATAATAATATCAGCGCAAATAATAATAATGTTAATTGCTCTTCATCGCATGGTCCGAAAGTTTCGACGCCACAAAAAGACTCGAATGAGCTGAGTCCACAGAGTCCCCTGTTTCACATTAGGTAACTAAAGTCGAAAATCTTTCTCGATTTAGATCTCGAACCCTTTCCCGATGATTTCGAGTTTATTTAAAAATAAAATGCCACCACCATTCATTAAATACAAAAAAAACTAAATGTGATTTAAAGATGAAATAAAAACAATTTATTTTGTAGGTATAAAGGAATCGGTAGCCTTAGTAATTTACAGACAGCATCTGATGTAGTGATTAACTCGCGAGCACCCTCATCAAAACCGCAACATGTCATACATAATACATACTCATTTAAAAACTTTAATAGTTCTCATGATAAAACTAAAATTTACGAGTTGAAGAAGAGTTCGAGCACTGGCACGACAAACTTGAAGAAATACGACACCTTAGACTCGTCATTGTCATCCAATTCGAAGGAGGTGCACGACAGAAGAAGTAGAAGTGTGAATCTTGGTGGCATTTTAGATGTTATGTGGCAGAAGAGCAAGAACAAGCATAAAAACAAGTACTACGACCGAACACTTTATTTATAAAAACTCATTCTTACACAGCGATGATTAAATTATTTGCGATATTCGATTTATTAATAATCATTACGTTAAAAATTCATCATTCCTTTTGAGCAAAAAAAATGCCAAAATAAATATGCAAAAAAATCATCATCACTCGGCATCACATTCATTAAATAGTTCTTTATGATCTCTGAAACTTTTTTTTTTGATTAATGTACTATAAAATACGCATGTATAAGGAGAAAATTACATCATCGAGTAGTTATGAGGATGAAGCATCTCTTTTTTTAAAAATATGTTCTTGATACTCTATTTTTTTGCAATATTTTACGGAGCACTCTAAAATATATTTTAAAAGGTGCCTTCCATTTATATGAGAAATAATGATGAGAGTAAAAAAATAGAAAAGCAGGTTTTTGTGAAGCGCGGCAAGTAGCAAATAAAGTCGATGTTCATAGTGAATAAATTTAAAACGTTTGGCTTATTAATCTACATTTTATTCCTACAGAGCAATTATCATCAACCGCCCACGCATGAGCACGTTTAAATCATTTAATGATGACGTTATTTAAATCAGATAAAAAATTATAATTATTGTGTTTGCAAGGTGGAAGCGGAATTGTTGGATGATTTTTTAATGAACTCTCCTTAAATAGTTGTTTGAGGTAACTAAAAAATTTAAATAATTTTTGATCAAATTGAACACAAAAAAAATTCAAAAAATTTAAAACCGATCAAAAATATTTTTTAACAATAAATTCAACGGTTTGTTTTTAACGGAAAATTTTAAATCTTTAGCAAACACACAAAATTCGGTTCATGTCTCGAATTTTTTCTTCTCTTTCTACCCCCTCTTTTGATTCAACCCTGGACATTTTTGAACCCTGTGAACATCGCTCAGTTGCACGAATAATTAAAGTTTCTCTCAACTTAGATCGGTAATTTTTGCATTTTTAAATAGTTAGTGCAGAACAATTAGTGACTTAAGCCAACCGTGAGAGGTAAGCGAGTGAAGTTGATGACATGGAATTCGGTGAAATTTAGTGAAATTTCATTGTTGACCTCATTTCTTTTCCACCAATCTTTTCTTACATCTCTTCACTTTTCTTCGCTTGATTTGTCCAAATTATAAGCTCCGATATCGATTTATCGCACTGCAAAAGGATAGTTTAGCGTAGCGTAAAAATTTCTTTTGTCTCCCGAAAAAAAATAAAAAAAATAATAAGCATATCAAGTTTGAACAATTGGGAAGTGGAAGAAAAAAGAAATTGAGTGTTTGGGAGTGGAGCGAATAGTTAGACCGGATTTTATATATGGGTCTTTGGATGATGATTCAATTGAGGGAAAATCACGAAATTGCGTCACATAAGCTCGATTAATGCTGCACATTAGCATTAACCCTTTCCATGTCTCTTTTCTTCTTTCTCTCGCTCGCCTCGATTATTCATTTTTTTTTTCGAGAATGTTATTCCGATAATGATTTATTGGTGTTTATAAGCCGAGTGCTGCATTTATAGACTACACACATATTGACTTGCTGTGTGTGATTAAATGATCCTTTCCAGAAATAAGAAAAATTGAATGTTAGAATGGCTCTCTATAAATAGAAGATATTCATGTGATATTTAAGAAGAAGATCCAACAGAAAAAGAAAGAGTCATGAAAATGCATTTCTCTTAAAATCGTATTTTATTTTTTTCTTTCCTCGCTGTCTCTTTTTTTATAAAATTCCCAATCCAAGTCTAAAATTCACATTTTTAATTCGCTTTTTCTCTTGCGGTTACTTTTTGCGCAATTTTTTTAAACATGATTGTTGAAACTCTTGACGATCGCAAGGGTTAACATTAAGTGGCATCGGAAACCTCAAAAAACCACGAGAAGGAAGAGTGTTGGGGGAAACGAGAGCTTTAGTGAATAAATTTTCAACTCTACCTATATGTTTTAAGCAAGTGTTTACCGTTTCATTCTTCTTTATGGCGGGTCTATAACGTTCATGTGGTATAATCAGTTATAGGAACACGAAAATATAAAAATTGAATTCATATTGGGCAGCAGGCAAGCGAGTCAGCAACAGCTTCGACTCTTTATAGCTGAAAGTGGAAAAAATCTATCTTTTCATTCACATATAGCTTACAAGCTAGCGCTTTTGAATATTTATGAGAAAAAAGTGTAATATTGAGTGTGGAAGAACGGTGTAAGAAGAAAGTGGTGTAAAGAAAATGAAAATGAGGCAAAAATAGTGATTTTTTTTTGATTAATGAACATTGTGAAAAAAATTTGAGTGCAGTTGTTAAATTTTTAAACATTTCCACTCTGTTGTTAAATTTTTTTTCTCGGTAATTCTGGCAAATACTTAAAATACCTCTTAATTGTCATAAAAATTCCATCTCAAATCCCTCCCGTAATAAAGTGAAATCACTGTAATACTTTATTATCATCACCACATACCATTCCGTTCATGTCACTTTTCTTCTTCTTCTTCTTCGTTCAAGTTCAATGTTAATTTTCAAACTATATTATCATTGTCACATTCCTTTCTCACACACAGATTTACTTCTTCGACATCGGAGAGAGCGCGTAAAAGGCAAAAGAGGATCGATTTCGTTTTCATTTTGTTATTTGTAAAATTGCATTTATTCAACTTCATTATCGTCACCAACATCAATGGCAGTGAACGTCTATTCAACGAATGTTACGACGGACAATTTGTCTCGTCATGATATGCTCGCGTGGGTCAACGATTGTCTTCACTCTCAATTCACGAAAATTGAAGAACTTTGCACTGGTGAGTTAACGACGCGCGTTATTAATTTAATTATTCTAACGAGATCAATTAAGCAAATGGCTTGCTGAGAAAATCCGGAGTAACATTTTAAACATCTCTTTTTATTCTAGGTGCTGCCTATTGTCAATACATGGACATGCTCTTTCCCGGCAGTGTGCCAATGAAGCGAGTAAAGTTCAGGACAAATTTGGAGCATGAATACATTCAGAACTTTAAGATTCTTCAAGCTGCGTTCAAGAAAATGAACGTTGATAAGGTAAGTTTAATCATTATATTTCTCTCATTTCAAAAATGACACAACAAAAACTCATGAGTCACAAACTCGGTAGGAAAAAATAAATGTGTCAACTTAGAGCAAAAAAAATTTAATAGCAAGAGTATGAGTGCAATGGTTGTGAGTCAGCTTATTTAAGTGATAATGATAGCTTCGTAAATTATACTTTAAATGAATTCAATATTTGAGAGGACTTTTAAAAATATCTTTTTCACTTTTCTCTTTTCTTTGCCCTCAAAATAAATTCATCTCTAGATTGTGCCGGTTGATCGGCTGATTAAGGGTCGATTTCAAGATAATTTTGAATTTTTGCAATGGTTTAAAAAATTTTTCGATGCAAATTACGATGGGAGAGAGTATGATGGGTTAGAGGCACGTTGTGGCATCCCGTTAGGTTCAGGAGCGGTACAAAATGAATTAGGTGTAGGCGAAACTGGTATTGTAAAAAGACAAATGCAACAGCCAGCGCGAAGAACTCAAAATGGTATATGAATTTAATAATTGAAGATGATGGTTGCGAAAGATATATTGAATGATGATGAGTGGGGTGTGGGTGGTTTTTCAAAATTGTGTCACGTAATTGCTTTTTGTTTTCCCCTGTGTACTCTTCAAGATGCATTGCGTGACATATTCCTAATGAAAGCTCACCACACCCTCCCACTTTCATTAATAACTCTTTCCACTCATAGTCGAAAAAGTATAATATGCAATGATCATGGAATGGATTATACAATTTTTTCAACATCACTCGTGTCGTCTGTTCTGTCAATTACTTGTAACGAAAAAAAAATGGGAAAATCGTTTGTTCTTCTTGTTATTATTCCTATCCTCATTTTTTAACTGACACACCATTAACCATGAAAAAAATCATCATTTAGTTTTATAATTATTATTTTATTCAGGGGGCGAACGACTTGGATATAAATTTTGGTATTAAAAATCTAAAATTTATTTTTTATTTTTTATATCCTATTTATATTTTTATTTTTTTTATTTTTTTATTTTTTATTTTTATATACTTTTGTGGATTTCTTATATTGGCTTTTAATAAAATTTAAGCTGGAAGTGAGATCAGTAGAAGTAAAATAAGATGATTGTAACATTGAATAGATTAGAACTTAAATTGAGATCATTGGAACTAAGATCAGCTTGGAAGTGAGATCAGTAGTTTTAAGATTTAGTGCAGGAAGTCTGGAAGTGAGATCCAGTAGAACTAAAATCAAGCGATGGATTTGATAACCATTCGAACTAGATTAGAAATTAAATTGAGATCATTGGAACTAAGATAGCTTGGAAGTGAGATCAGTAGTTTAAGATTTAGTGAGGACTTGGAAGTGAGATAGTAGAACTAAAATAAGCGATGGATTTGATAACCATGTGAAAGTTGGTGGTGGGGGAGTTTGTGGGGCATGGGTAAATGGGGTTGTGTTGTAAATTGGTGCGTGGTGTAGAAGTTGGGGGTGGAGTGGCGTGCTGTTACGTGTGAAATAATAGTTTGGGTGGGGGCGTTTGTTGTGAGGGTGGGTGGCGTGGATGGTTTTGGTTGCTTTAAATTGGTGGATGCGCGGGGGTGGTTTAAATTTGTGTGGAGTGGCGTGCAGCTTTTTGCATCGTTTATTGGTCAATGCTGAAGATTTAATTTTTTTTCTTTAAAAACAAATATAGTATATAAATTTTTTTTTTAATTTATATTTTTATATTTCTCTTTTATTTTTATATTTTTGAGGTATATAAAGTATATAAAATTTATATACTAGTCGTCCGCCCCCTGTTTTTATTACGTTTTGTGTCATGAGTTCGTTATTCTTTTTACTCTTTTATTCTGCCATCGCAAAAACTGACTTTCTCACACACACTTATGCATACATTTTAAGAAATCGCATTATTTTCACTTAATTGGAGACTCAAAAATTAATTTATAATTTTGTATAATATACTCAAAAAAAGCTCTAATTTGCAAAACTAATTCTTTTCATTTTAATTCATTTTCACCGTTCATTCTTCATTTGTTTTTTTTCTCCTCTGTTTTGTAGATTATTCCTATCGACAGGTAAGTTCACGGTTCTTTTTTTTATGCACAGCAAAATGAATGAATTGCTCGCAAGCTTGACATGTCACTTAGAAAGTGTGACTAATGCAAGGACGGCGGCAATGCTTTCGCGTCTGTGCGCGCGCTTCTAAAAAATCCTAACATCTCACACTAAATAAAATAAAATCTAATTCAGGTTGATTAAGGGACGCTTTCAAGATAACTTTGAGTTTTTGCAATGGTTCAAAAAGTTTTTCGATGCAAACTACGACGGTCGTGATTATGATGCCTCCGGTGCCCGCGAAGGACTGCCAATGGGACTTGGTGCCGGAAGTGGTGCTCCTATGAAAATGAGCTCAAACGGAAGTTTAGCTGCAAAGAAACCGGCTGCAACTGCTATGCCTCGGCGACCACGTATGTTTAATAATCATGTGGAATGTTAAGGGATGGAAGAAAATATTCACATTACAATGATTCCATCCCTTTGATTCCACTTTTCAATTAATTTCTTATTTACAAATCGAGAAAATCTCATATAACAACAACAATAATAATGATGATGATTGTCGATAATAATAAGCGCGTCAAGAAGCAACAAACTTTTTTCTTCGCAGCAGGCTATTAAGACTTGATGAATATCCATTCCATAATTATTGTTTTCATACACACATTTCTCGCATAAAGTTACAGTTTTCTTAACAAATTACTTTTTCTTTCTCACTAATGAATTAATTAATTTAGTGTCGAAAGTAGCAGCAACAAAACCAGCAGCGGTAGCAGCACCAGCACCAGCGAATCGATTGGTGAATGCATCAAAATCATCAACTGGCGTGTCGAACAATGTGACTAATCAGCAAATTGAAGAATTGTCGAATCAACTTATGGATATGCGATTAAACTTGGAGGGATTAGAGAAGGAGCGTGACTTTTACTTTAGTAAATTAAGAGATATCGAGATTCTGTAAGTTATTATTTTCAACAAATTAATGGCTTGAGATGACTTATATTTTTTCAATAGAGCTCAAGAGGCAGAAGAAGCAGAAACATCACCGATCGTTCAGAAAATTTTGGACATTCTCTATGCTACGGAAGTAAGTTCACTAATCGAGTCGATAAAAATATAAATGATTCTAATAATTTGCTTTTATTTTTTAGGATGGATTTGCACCTCCCGATCTAGAGAACGAAGCCGAAGAAGAATATTAAGAAGGACAAACTAAAACCGGTGGAGATAATCTGATATTATCAAATATCTTCAAACAGATATCACCAACCTAAATCTAAAAACAATTATGCTCCCTTAACATCAACATGAGATGCTTTCTACTTTCAATTTTTCTATGAGTCATCATCGGCTAAGAAAATTATTTTTTCTACGTATTACGCAAATTAATTCGATGCAAAAAAATACTTTGCCTTTCCCCAATGAAATTTTTAAACATTAATTTGCTTTTGCACTGAATCTTATCGTATCATCGAACACAACACTCGACAAAACTAACAAATATTAATGTCTTGCATTTCGTAACAACAAAAAAATCTATATATGTGAAAACACACCTAGCTAATGCAAAATTTTAATTGAACATTTTCTTTACATAGAAATAAGCATTTGTCGAAATATTTTCATTCGAATATGAAGGGAAATTTATGAGTTAATAATTTAAGGCAAGTTCTCTTTGCTATATCATAGATGTGTTTTTGGTACTTTGAACAATATTTAAAATTTCCTAAATTATAAAAAAAACTTGCTCAAAATTTATCATTTTTGCTAAAATAAATAACCGCTTGTGTAAGATCGAAAAAGCATATATTAAAAAAAAGAAACACAGTTCGCAACATATTAACGACATCAAAAAAATTGATATCATATTCTATTATAAATGAAAAGATGATGAATGAGGTGTGAAAAGCATATAAATAAAAAATGATTAAATTTATTAATGAGAAAAAGATGAGTGCAATTACTATAAACAATAATATTACAGCATGATGGCTTCAATATTGATACGAACGTGGGAGAAATAACGGAACGCGGAATCGAAAATATGTATAGGAAGAGAGAAGAGAAGAACAGCTGATAGACTTTGCAGGCAGGCCATAGCTACATGATTTTCTTTATTACTTCTCTTTGCAGTCATAAAATGTCTAGGCATCCGATGAAATGTACTAGAGTGTGTACCGTTTACGGGAGCGATTTCATTCATAATTCGGCAAAAAGTCTGTGTTGCACTTTAAAGTCATCGACATTATCAAACGACATCAAAAATCATTGCTAAAAGTTGCAAAGAAGTGTGTCATAATCGAGTTTTATTTAATAAGAATCTTAACCGGCGCTTATTGTGATTTTAAATTAAGCCTCAAAGAATTAATTCAAAAGTTCTAATGGAGATTGAAAAAATAACTAAAATACCTTATGAGATTCAAAGTTTTAGTTCTTTTAGTTCCAGCTACCTCCCAGAGTAAGAATTTTTACATTTAACGACTTCTTATTGTCTTTGCGCAATTTATAAAAATGTCAGTGACAGGTGATCATTTTTCATCGATGAATATCTTTGAGGAAAAATTTCTGCCAATTAAAAGTCATTGTCATACTTGTTGACATCAATTTGCAATTCTTTTAATAAATTGCGCAATATTTTACTTCATAAAGCCGGTTTATAGTAAAATAATTTTATATGTCCTATTTTTGATTTTTCTTATCACCCCACACTTTCACTCGTGCACATCAGAAATATTCGCGATGACTTGCCGTCAAATCAAACAAGGTAATTAGTTATTTTATTAAATAAAATAATTAATTAATATATAAATCAATTAATAAAATATCTAAATTAAATTTCACTCAAATCAAATCAAACAAGTCGCTGGTCATCGGATACAAAGTAAGTCATTTTCTATGAAAAGATTTGCTTTAATTAAATGATAAATGCTAATGATTAATTTTATTCTTCTTCAAAGCGTTCCGACTCAATACATAACTTTGAGGCTTAAAAAACCGGCAATCGTAAGCATGACATTTTGTTTGAGTTTTTATTGAGGAAGGTTGAAATGTTTTTTTGAGTGATGACGACCAGACTGTGTAGAAAAAATTATTGTTTTAAGTAAAAAACGTTTAGTTTTTAATTTTTATTAAAAGCCGTTAAAATTTTAAATTGTAAAACTCTTAAGAAAATTTAACTTTCTTGCATAAATCTAAATATATCATGGCAATTTTAGGAATGGCATTCACAATAAACTTTTTGAGTATTATTCAATTAGACTAAATTGAGTTTGAATATTTCAACGCGTTAATTGATTTATGAGAAAATTGCCACTTTCTCACAAAACGAACAAAAATAATTTCTCAGATTAATAATTCTCAAACAATAATTGAATGATAATCGTCTCATCATCACAAACAGTGTTGCTTCATTTTCACTCGAATCATTTCCCTCTCAACTCGAGCGTCATTAACGAGTCCTCATCATAATTAACGATCTCAATTAAATTTCTCCCATCTCACTGTAGGTTAAGCACATAAAATTCGGAAAGTAAGTGTTGAATAAATTTTGTATCCGCGAAGAACTTTGACCATTAATTTATAAGAGGAAGGAAGATGAAATTTAATTACTTACGAAAAACTTTTTGTTCTTATTTTTTTCTCGCTAATGGCACGCAAGATATGAGAAGAGTCATGTCTGTAATTTGAAGAAATTTAAAATTTATGGAGGACTTCAGGAGTGCAACATGTTCCAAATCTTTGAGGGGTAATTGAATTGAATTGCTTTTGAGAAGTGAAAATATTTTATGGGAATTTTACCAAAAAAAAAAATATAAAAAAGTTTTCATAACTTGAACGCTTTTATCGCTCATTTCTTTTATGACTTTTTAAAAGGCTCAAAAATATTACAACCATTATCACTTGTGTCATGTTCTTTCCAGAGGCTTAAAGAACGACAACATACCCGAGACGTTTGAATTGAAGCATAAAATGTACACAGTCGAGGAAGGAGAACGCGAAATTCCCATACTTTACGTGAAAGTAGTGCCTCTTTTGTCATATGGCCCATCATTCAACTTCAGCATTTGGTACATTGAATTGCAGGGCATCGAGGATGTTTATGATGGCTTATTTTTCTTTAACGATCAACGCGAAAAGCAAGCAATTCGTTTAATTTTAAAACATTTACGCGATAAGGGATTCATGCAAGCCTTCCGAGAGTTGGAGCTTGAAGCGAAAATTAATTTGGAAGATAATCAAATTACTGCGCTCTTTCAGTGTCTGGTCGAGGACGGTAACTTTGAGAAAGCTGAAGCAATTATGGAGCAATTCATTGAGAGTGAGAATTATTAATTAATTTTAATTCTGAACCTCTTTACAAAAAAAACTTCCTTCACAGACGGCGATACCGAAGAGTATATTTGTGACCAAAAATATAAAGCCAAATTTAGCGAGATAATTCTCAATCACGAACAAAAGCCTTCGAATCGCACTGATGCGGGTTATGCGTTTGACAATGAGTTACAAATCGTTTATATGTTCGGTGGACGACATGATGAGACATCACAAGATCTTAATGACTTTTGGCAGTTTAACTTAAGAACAAATTGTTGGTCAATGATTCATGAGGACACGTCAATCTCACCAAGATGCGGTCAAAAAATGGTCTTTGATGCGGTCTCGAAGCAAATTTTCATGTTAGGTCATCGCAGTCGAGAATATGATAATTTTAAGGTAGAGAAAACTTTTTAATGGAAATTTATTCTTCACATTTTTTCTCTCCACAGAACGACTTTTACTTGTACGATGTGCAAAGAAAATCTTGGCTATTAATTTTTGAAGACGTCAGTCAAATGAATGGTCCATCATTACTTTATGATCATCAGATGTGCTTAAATCCAAAAGATAGAACACTTTATGTGTTCGGAGGAAAAGTCGTCAGCAAGTAAGCACTTTTCTCTCCTGCCCTCTCAAGTGTTTGAAATCACTATCACCCATAATTTTGCAATCAACATCGTGCCACCCTTATATTATATTTCCACTTAATGTATTCCAATCAACGATAGCATCGAATGATAAATGGCATATCGCTTTCTCTCCCTCACAGATCTGATGATATAAACGATTCATACTCGGGATTTTATACTTACCACATAAATACCAATACTTGGAATTTACTCTATTTAGACGTAAATCATCAATTAGCAGCTAATCCTGAAATTCACTCAGTAAAAGCACGAACCATGCACGCGATGGTGCTGGATGATGTAAGAATTTATGAACATCGGCGATTGAAAATTCGCTAGGGATGAAAACTTTCAACTCAAATATATTGCATTAAAATATTTAAAAAAAGTTTTCATCCCTTTTTTTTAATTGACCAAAAAAGGCATTAATTCATGTCCTACAAATTTTCTTCCTGCTTGTTTAAAACAGAACAAAAAGAAAATTTATGTCTTTGGTGGACAGCGAATGAAAGACTCATGCAATGATGTCATGCAGTTTGATGTAGAGTCAAACACTTTCGCAAATACAGTACCAACTGCAACAACTGTTGCATCGTCTAACTCATCGACAGCGTCTTTCGATTATCAAGGAAACATGGAAAAGCCATTTGGATCGTGCCTCGGAGCAATCGATGTGAATAAGGGTGAAATGTATGTGCTGAGCACTAACACCGACAACTTATGGACCTATTCGGCAGCAACAAATGAATTTTCCCTCATATATAAGAGCGCTCAACAACAGCATCAAGGACTCAATTTAGCCTCGAACTCTTTCTTCATTTATACCAACCAGATGCTTTATGTCTTCAAATCAGACTCGAAAATTCACACAATAACTCTGAACAAGCCATCGCGCGAAAATGTCCTTAACTACTGTAAATATCTCATTAGAAAGCAAAAATATGAGGAAATTACTCACTCCGACCCCCTGAGCGCGTTGAAATTCCTAAGGAATAATCTCTCCGAAGCTATCGACCGGAGTGACCAAAAACAACTCAACGACTTCCATAAACTCACCTCACTTCTCTTCTGTGAAAGCAAAACGACCATAAAATCGAAATCACGGGCCGTTGATGACGCTGTTGAAGATGATGGGCAACATGTTGCTACAACGTGTCTACAAGGTGCTCAAGGCACTTCCGTTGCCGGAAAAATTAGAAATCAACGGTCAATTCTATTTAATAAGCTCACCAACTTGCTGCCAAAATCAAAACGACAGCCGCATGAAAGTTTGCTGAATTTTATCAACATTTAAACATTTTTTTTTTCTAAACGCTCTGGGGGACAGCACTGTTGGCACAGTCCCCCATTCTTATATTTCTTTTTTGGATGTTTAATAAAAAAATTAACATAAAAATATTCTTCATTTTTTCCGCTTTATTAAACTCAATGACTTCCCACTGAAAGGTGTCACATTGTTTAACGCAGAGCGCAGTGAGATTCAAATACCAAAAGGCACGACACGTTAAATAAAAAAGTTCATAGATCATTTTCTGTGAGGATAAATTAGGAAAGCACCGCATGTCGTAGGCGCGATATTTCCTCACGACTAAATCTCTTCTCCGAGCACGTGCTAAACATAACTGTCGAATAATAATCAATCACTTGGCCATGTTACGAGGGGATTATTCAGACATTCTCATCAATATTGACAAAAATATTAAAAGACTTTTAACGATGTCCTTTCTTTCTTCCTTTTTTGGGAGCTTAATTTTGTTGTTCTTTCAAACTTTTTTGTTTGCCAAAAATTTCTTTTCGTTTCCCTCTTAGAAGAATATTTTTTTAAAAAACCGTAAAACACGTGTCAACATGAAAATAAGAAGAGGAAGAACAATATTTGTTAGGAAAAGCAGAACATTGCATAATAACATCATCATCATCATATGCAAAACATGTTATATATGTGGAGCATCTATGTGGTCGAATCTGCGATATATGTGGTTTTTGCAAAGAAAAAAATAAGAAGAAGAAACTTTTATCAACACACTTGAATATGTTTAAAGAAGAAAAATAAAAGGACGAGTGAGAAAATATATGAATCAACAATGCAATAATAACTCCAGTTAAAGAAACTTTTTTTATTTACTCTCACTCTCGCTCAACAGCTCTCAATTGAAGAGAAAGAGAGAGAGCGCATAAAAGCTCGCTCGGAAAAGCACCAAATGAATGTGAAAAACTTTTTTCCCTCTCTCAGTATCAATCGACCTATCTTCGTAATAACAACTCGATGGTCCTTTTCAATTCGCATATAATATAAAAATTCAGTGATATTTAAAAATCAATTTAATTCACGAGAAAATCTTTAAAAATAGTTTTACTTTAATTACAAATTAAAAAATAAAATATTGTGATAATAGAGTTCAAGTTGTATAAAATTTAGCTTAACTAAAAGTTTCTTTTTCGTTTTCGTGTAAAGTTTTTCGAAAAAAAAGTTCTTTTCCTTCTATATTTTTCATGAGCTTCAATTTGCGAATGGAAGAAAAATATTTTTCGCTAACTTAAAGGTTGTCCATGATTGTAATATTTAAATGTAATACCTTCTTTTCCGCATATTAAACTGAAAGACATTTATTTAAATGGAGTGAAAACTGACTTGGAAAAATATTCCAACTCAAGGATCAATAAAACTGTATACGTAGGATGTACGCACATTATAGTGTGGATATGTGAAAAAGAGAGAAAAAAGCGGAGCTTTAAAAAGGCAACTAAGAATATGTTTAAAAAGTGCATGCGAGGCCTTTCAACAGTCGCTTTGATATGTAATAAATTTTCGACTATTTTTTTTAAGTGAAAAATTTTAATTAATGATTCAAAGTCATTTAAATTGTGTGACAACATGACAGATTAGAAAAGAGAGAACATACAATTTCTGTTGCTCATGCAATTTCTAAAAATAAAAATAAATTTATTTCAAGAACAATTTTTCAACTCGGTGCTCGTTTTTCATAATTAAAAGAAACATTTTGAGGGGTTCACTCAGACAAAGAACTTTGGAATTTGAAGTGAAATAAAATGGTTGGAAAATGAGGAAATCATAAAAATTACAAAAGTTTAATAAAAATTGTTTAAATATTCAAAAGATTAAAACTGAATTTTTAATGATTTTTTTCGATCATAATTTTACAAAAAATTCAATTCTAACTTTTAAAATAATTGATAAGAAATTTTTTCAAAAAAAGCTTTTTAACGACAATTTTCATAAAGGACATTTTAAAGTTCAGGTTATTATCCCAAAAAAATATCATTATTTTTTTAAACAATCTAAAATTTTATTGAATCAAAATATTTTCAAAGCTCAAAAATTTCCCTCAAAAAAAGTGGGTTACGTAAAAAGTGATAAGAAAATTTATATTCATCACTAAACGACTAGTTGCAAGACCTCGATTTTAGTGCAACATTGTGGATAGAGAGAGAGAAAAAGCATGCAGGAGGAAGTTTGAATTTATGTTAACTAAATTCACAGCAACATGTTTTAAAATTGAATGAATGGATAATGCGATGTGCCTAATAAAAGAGCGGCTATAATGAAGGCGGTAGTGCAAGAAAAGTGGCGCAAAAATTTATGGAAATAAACTTTTTTATAAACCGAATAAAAAAAATCCTCCATTTACACAAGTGTGGACGGTGCATGCACTTCATAAAAAGAAGCGAGCTGAAAAGAGAGAAAAAAATTTGAAAAAGTTTCACCAGTGAAAATTAATTGAAATTAATTGCGAGTGAGCGAGAGTGAAGAGAAAAAGGAAAATCTCGAGAAATAATTGTGTGTGTCACGGTGGCTTTTTTGAGGTTCAAATAATATCGATTTAATGCTAAAATTTTTGCTCTCTCTCGAGTCGAGATTTAAAAAAGTATGAGCACTACACATATAGAATGTGGAAAAAGTAACATAGAAAGTGTAATTTTCTCGTAAAAATTACTATTTAAGCGAAGAAACAAAAAAATATATTTCAACAGCAAAAATGAAATGAACGCATGCGTCTCACTTACTTTTTCCTCTCTCACTCATTCGCGATACAAACTTTTTCAGTGTTCAATTCTACTGTGTGTTGTGAATGATCCTTAAAGCTCGAAAAACAGAATGGAAAAATCGTCATAATATAAAAATAATTCCTTTTCCCTCTCGCAGTTCTCTCGCTTCCTTTTTTTTACTGCGAAAAGCTCGAACACACATTAATATATGGAACTAATTATTAAAGATATGCTGTAATTTATTAGACAGCCATTGTGTTCTGCATGTGATTTTCCTCCCTTTCGTGTATATCATACTGGACATTTCCAACCTCCAAAAAGTGATCAGCATACGAATATTTTTTTTCTGTGTTATTTATTTTATTTTTGTTGTTCACTATCGGTGGCCAAATGATTGGAATAACACGTTAATTGCAACACATAGAAAACATTGAATAACAAAGTTATGCAAATGCAACGAGTGCATTCCTAGATGCAATGCGACGATGTTGAGGAATTTTCAGGAAGTTCAAGACGTCACGTCCTGAATTGAAAGGAAATTTATGCAGGAAAATTTTCAAACACTTCGTGGAACTCAATGAGATCTTAAAGGGATTAAAGATTCTGAAAAGGGGTGAAAGTTTGTGAATTGTCGTCGGGGATTTAAAGATCAAGTTGGATTAATATCTCAACCTCAACTTTATTGATGACATTCGACTTGTTAGAAGATTTTATGACTCGGAGCTTGAAATAATTTTAATTAAAAAATGTTAAAAATTTCATTTATAATTGATTCAATCTTATGTAACAATTTGAATATTCATATAAATTTTGAACATTGAAAACTCCCCGAGGGAGGCATTAATTAGTGGTAGACGAGCTTAAGATTCAATTTCGGCAAGCGCAATTTTCCCACGCTCATCTCAATTTCCTGATACAAAAAGCCTCAAATTTTTCAATCTCTCGACATCCGCTCGAAGCCTCTTGCCGATTTTATTATTCAATGCTCTCATGTAATCTAATAAATCCGTGCTGAAACAATGTTCCAATCACTTGTCAACGGGTGGCATTTAATTTCCATTTCCATTTTCTTTATGCCTCATGCTCTTTTGTGTCTCCTTTCCATTCATGCCAAAAGGCATAACCGATATGTAGATATATAAAAATAAAAGAAAGAAGAGAAGAAAAAAAAATTATGAAGTGACTGGTGAAGAATTACAATGAATGTGCTTGAAATGAGAGCGAAATGTGAAAAGTTTCTTTTTTAGTGCTCGGCTTGTGTACATATAAATATTCACAACGATATAAATAAGGAGACGAGAGAAGTGCATATAAAAAAAATGTAAAAGTGTTCATAATGCCTCAGAATGAAAAAAGCTCTCCTCGGTTATCCATGATGATGATGATGAACATGTTTTTTATTTATGTGGCGATGTGATGACGATAATGATGAATGATGATGATGTTGTGAAGTAATTTAAATGTGATTCACGTGCTACAAAATTATTGTTTTCTCTACAACAATAACAACCGAGGATATTATTCGATTATATGACAGGCAATACAATCAATTAATTGAGAAATCATTCAATTCTCACACATACACACAGTATATCCATCCCTCCTTTTGTCGGATAATAATGAGTCAGGCATCAACTCCCAGTACGGAGGGAAATGGTGAGTATTTTTCTCACTCGTGAAAGTTTATTATTTTTCATATTTATATTTTTTTTGGTGCATTCAATTATATATTTTATGACTTTTTCGTCCGCCGAATTTTTTTGCTCTCCTTTTTTTAACAGATGTATCCACCCGAGCGTAAATTTCTTCCGGGTTCATTTGTAAAAAACGTAATATTTTTTGTTTGCATATTTCTCGTACGTAACCGATAAACACTTGAAACCGAAGTGCTTTTCGTGAGAAAATTTCGTTTAGATTTTCTCATGACTTCACTCAGCATTTCTTTCTTTTTGATATTAAAAAATCCTTTTTTGCTGGAGGCCTTCCAATCGAGAAAATTTCAATCCAATATTCACAGCATATCCAACTGATATTGCTTCTAAAATTCTGTTGACTGCATGAACTTTTAAAATTCACTCAGTATTTTTTTCCTTCGATTGGGTTAAAGCTGACATCTGCTTCCTCACACTCTTATCTGCAATCAACTACCTCAGGGATGGAACCAGCATAAATTAAATTTTCTCACTTTTGCGAGACAGGAAACATCGTAAAAATTTCAATTCCCTATTGAGACATTTCCCATCGTGATGGTAAATTTACGCAATTTTCATAAATTTTATTTTCTAATCGCGCAATGTTACACCGGTGTTGTGGTTGGGTATAAAAAAAATTAGGCTGGAAAGTTGTGACACCAATTTAAATGCTAATTATATGAATTAGACCTGAAAAATTAATTTCAGTTTAATGAGTTGATGTAATAAAAAAAATTGAGGGGCTTAAATATAAATTACGTGACATTTATTCTTTCTCTTTTATAGAGGATTATGAAAAAGTGAGGGTTGGTGGTAAAAATCAGCTCTCTAAAGTCCCCTTAAAATTTATGACTAGATTGACACTGTAGAGATTTCCTTAATAACCCTTTTCCAAAACACTCATTTATCAAACATGATTCATCATGCATCTTTAACTTACATGACAATGGATATTTTCCTTCCTTTAAGCTTTAGATAAAAAAGCATAAAATTTCCCAAAAAAAAGTAACATTAAGCTTTGTCATAATTTTTGGTACTACACATAAAAAATGATAAGGACATTGAATAAAAATAAACTTAATAGAGATTTTTTGTACATTAGAGAGTCAAGAACACGTAAATCATTATTTAATCTTCTTATTCAATGATCGTTCGAAATTGACTAAAGCACTCATGGCGATTTTGAATTTCTCTCTTTTAACAATAAAAATTCTTTGCTCTCGTATTAGTTTAATATTCAATAAATTGCCTGACATTATCATGAAAGTTATATCGTTATGGATATCTCTCAAAAAAAATTAGGGAGTATCAATTATGAGAAATCAATTAGCTAATTTTTGTTTTAATATACTTTTTGACCTGTTTTACCTATTTATACTGCGAGCATAAGTTTTATCGAGCATAATACAGTCATATATATGCATATTTTCTCTTCACTACAAATCCCTGCCCACCTTGTTTATTCTCGCTCAGCAGTAAGTAATAACTCTTTTTTCACCCCGCCTCCCCCGCTCGTTTCCCAAAAACAACAATTCATTCACTCTGCTCAACTTTATACTAACAAAGAATAATACAAAATATATAAGAGTATGAATGCAGTAAAATTTACTTTTTTTCTGTGAATAATGATTACACGAGATTTTTCTTGCTTCGCCATTTAGCGAGGTTTATACGTGTTTTAGGGAACTGCGAAACGAAACACAACAAATGATTATGAAAATTACAATTAGTTCAATTTGATTAATGCCTGTCGCAATGTGCAAACTTTCTTTTCGTGTATGTCTCATACAATATTTCTTAACGATACATATTAAATTACGGCATGGATATAATATGAAATATTTATGCATGTGTGTTATGAGAGGTGGCCTAATGGTTTATGGCAATAGTTGAAAAGGGGATGAGAAGTGTTGAAAATTTTATTCACGTGATTTTTTGAAATCATCACTAAGTCGTGAGAAAATTCTAAAAATAGATTCTATTTTCCAATCACAATCGAGTTCTCATCCCTTTGCTGAAAGCTCCGTAAATTATTTACGATGTGAGGCAAACATCATAAGTGAAAGAGAATGGAAATAACTGAAAGTGACTTATTATTCATTATCGCCTTGTTATCATGATGGAAACACAAAAAAACTAAAAAGAGATATGTATAAAGTTTTACACACAATTTTAGGGTTTTCGTGAAATGCAACCCTTCTGTGTATTCACAGTGGCACAAAACTTTTGAAAAGGATTTGCCCTGAACCCTTTTTTTCAATGAAGAGCAAAAAACAAAAGAAGACACGAGGCAAATAGATAAAGTATGATGAATAGTAGTGAGAAGTCTCTGTGTGGGCTGGTAATGGATATATCTGGAAAAACAGATATAGAAACTCAAAAAGGTCAGCAGTTTTTTTTTCTAAACTCAAATACAAAAAAAATACGTTAAAACACTTTAAAAAGTTTTCCTTTCTTTTTTACTATTCGTGTGTGTTCACATTAGGATTTTTATTTTTGTGTACAACACATGCTTTATTTGTGGGAGTCTTGAGGATCAGAAAAGTTCGAGAGTAAAAAAAAGTGGAGGAAAAAGCTTTATTTCATTAAATAAACCTTTTTTTATTTCATTTCCAAGTCTCTTTTATGAGCTTAAGCATTCTATTCTTAAAAAAAGAAGAAAGAGAACTTTTCGGGTTGCTTAAGTTTAACTTTAATTGTCTTTCTCTGCTTAAATGTTTCGACACACGGGAAAGAAAAACTTTTTTTCCACTTTTCATTCAACTTTTTGCCTTTTTTCTCATGGTGACATAATTCGTTTTGCCTTCTCGCTTCTTTTCTTTTAATGTCTTCGGTAAATAAACTTAAAAGGCAAGCTTTTTTTCAATTATCTTCACTTTTAGTGATTTCTTTTTCTTGAAAGGAGAAAAAATTAATGATCTCGGGCACGAAAGAGAAACTGTGTCCCTAAATGCTTTTGACAACTCCAAAAGGGTTTGCATAAAATTTATGAAAATAAATAGAAGTTTAAAGGTTAAAGAATTTATATCTTTCAAAAGCTACAAATTGTGATGGATTCTTTGTTCCCGAGAGAAATAAAACGAAAAGCTAAAAATGTTTCGCTTTGAGCATATTTTTAATTACATTCATAAACTCAACAAGCACCTCGTTGCCTGTGTGAAACATCAAACCACCTTTAATCGTAAAAATCGAGCGCAAAATGCAGTAAATGCAAATTTTATTGTTCTCATTTTTTTATCGTAAAATTTGATCATAAGATTTGCTTTAAAATTTCTCCTTTTTCTCGTCATAAAAAAATTATTCGAAACGATTCCGAGAGAAACGCACACACGTGCTAAACACTCCTCCGGTCTCGAAGCACAGCAAAACGCACAGAAACTGCACAGCGCTGATATGAGGCAAGGGAAAAAAGTATCTCTGTTATTCTAAGATTGTATCGCAATCTCTCATTGAGCTTTCCAACTTTTCCCTTATTTAATTCCAGGCACGTATTTCTCATATATGGCTTCATAATGTCTCCTTTGAGCATTAGGGACTTTTTTGCCACATCGAAATCTTCACTTTCGGTGCCAAAATCCTTCTCACTTTTTCAATTTTTCATAACGTTCGCTCTCACACTAAATGAGGTGCGTGTGTAGCACGATGTGCTAAAGCGAGAGTGATAAAATTTCTTTAAAAGCCTTAAAGGCAGATAAAAACACACCATCAGTGCGATGCTGCCGTGCTGATGAGGAACTTTAATTGCAAGCGCATAAATTTGCTTACGTAATCAACTCACTTTTAAATTCGGAGAAAATATTTTCACAGTAGTCGGCGGAGAAAGTTTTCGAGCAAGAAATTTAAAAGCTTTTTATAAATTGAAATTGAAAATTAAGATAGATTACTGAGATTCTTCATAAAAATATCATCACACCCCTAACGTTAAATCCCCTTTTACCCTCTCACCTTTCAATATCTTTTTTATCACACATCATGATGATGATTATCGTAATCATCGGCGGCGGCAGCAGGGTAGAAAAAGTTCTTATTTTTCCATTAGACAACAAAGAAATATAAACGACGTTACTCATAGAGTTTTGGGTGGAGATAATGTTAATGTTATGAGTGGTTACCGAAGCGCAATAAGTGATGGTAGTTTAATTGTGTTGAAAGGCACAAAAAAAAGGAGAGCAAACTTTCAATTTGGCACGGTTACACATTAATGTACTCATGAGGATAATCTCAACAGGTGTGCACTGTTTGCGTTCAAATGAAAATTAACGAGTGAAGCAATATTTTTATTTTATTATTTTATTTGCAGTCAAATCAGACCAACGTGATCGTGTCCCAGTTGTGGAATATACGGAGAAATCGCTGGAAAAACAGGAATCACGGCATGTGCAACTTGTGCGTGAATATGGCTTTCATCCACGCTCCAAGGTACAGGTTGTGGATGGGAGTCTTTTGCCGAGAAAATTCGAACCCTTTCCCTCACACATGTACGGTCGTCCTCTGGAGGAAATCGACCAATTCATCTATGAAGAAGTAAGTACAAAGTAAAGTGTTGACATCATTCTCTCCCCCACATGTGTTCATTTCCTATTCATTCCATTTTATTGATCCGTCGCCGTGATATATTTATTCCATTTCTCCTCCTCCTCATGTTTATTACATGATTTAGCTTCAAACATAAGCTTTTCATTCTCTCAGCTTTTATATGACTATAGACTTTTCTCATTTCCTTCCTCTTCTTTCTTCGGATATTTCGTCTACGCAATAAACAGTAAAAATAAATTTTATTTCTTGTTTGTCTTTATTGTAAATGACACAGTTGGGGTTCGACGATGCTTTCAATAGAAACTCACAAATTAGAAATTTTAGAAGAATGAATCTACAGATTTACTAACTCGCCTCGAAGGCCAAAGCTTTGATTTTTTCAATCTAAAACTTCTTCGGACCCGAAATATTTTTCCTAAAATAATCTTCACGTGCGGATCTTTATGAATATTTTTTAGATACAAATTTTCTTCTTTTCGGTACAGCACGCGGCATTATTTTCTATTGAAGCAAAGTAAATTTTTTTTAGTCTCTTAAGAGGAAAAAAGAGAGAGAAGACAAAATGATCAAAAAAGTATAAAAAATTTGTCCCTTGACATTTTTCTCCCTTCTCTCTTACTCCCACACAATCGTATCTTTTCTCTCTCTCTTCTCTATGTGACGGCCGTGCTCAACAGCTGTTGCGAAGCAACAGTTTTTTAAATAATAATTGTCCTCTTCAATCTTCCCCTCCTTCCTTGCTTTGCTTACTTTCATAGAAATGCAATAAAATAAAAAAAAAATAATATACGGGAATCTTCTGAGGTGTTGGTTTGGTCGGATTTAAATTCCACTTATTTTTAATTTTTTTGTTAAAATTAAGTATAAATGTAGGCTAAATAAAATAAGTAAAATTTAATAAATCCTTCTCTTTGTAATAGGTATTGAGGAAGTTTAAATAAAATAAAATGTATTTTGCTTTATCTTTTTTTGTCTCTTGGAACTTAAAAATCTAAATTTTGGTATTTGTTTATGAAAATAATTAATATTGTTTGAATACTTGAATGAATTTAATATTGAATTTAAGATCAAAAATTAGAGAAGTGGAGCGGTTTTAAAAAACATAAAAAAAAAAATTCTTCCTTCTCTAATTTTTGGATCTTAAATTCAATATTAAATTCATTCAAGTATTGCAAACATATATTTATTATTTTGCGATAAAGCAAATACCAAAATTTAATTTTTAAGTTCTCAAGAGAGCTATAACAAAATGTATGAAAATCAATCTTTTTTTTTTTTATTTAACACTTTCCCGTGCGAAATACCTAGTTGTACAAAGAGAAGGGGTGTTTTAAATTTTTTTACTTATTTTATTTTCTTCTTGAATTTATTTTTATGCTGCTCATAATTTTGATGCGACGCCACCTCCACCACCCTCTTATTTAATCTGTCTCTCTCTCTCTACCCACAAAAGGCAAGTTGCTACAAATTCTTTAAGCCGCAAAAAATCGCAATGCGTTAATGCATCATAAAAAAAACTTACCCCTGTTCATTTGCTAAGCAGCTGTGTCATTAAAATTTTATGCGGTCAAGCGCCGAAAAGCATGAAAATGAAAATACGCAGAAGGAATTTTATTAGAGCAGGAAAAACGGGAGAAAATGAGAAAACCAAGTGTGAATGTATAAAGGGCTGGGAATTCAGTAAAGAACACGCGATGACGGCAGAGAGAAAAACTATTTCAGAAAAAATGACATTATGAGTGACGTCATGGCAGAATTCCGTGTATAATTACAAAATTATTATTATATTGTGGAGTTTAATGTACACGAACATTATTTATCATTTATAACGTGGTTTTTCTCCTTTCACACTAACAAGTTAAGAGTGAGGCATTTTTCCGAAGCGAACAGGAAAAGGAAAAGAAAGTTATCAGCGTGTATGCGGAGAGAAAGAAAAATATGTATTTAATGCCGCACACATATAGGCATACAATATAAAATAAAATGTAATGCTCACTTCCAAGAGCTTAAGCACTCATGAAAAAATTTGAATGTGCTTTTCTTCTTCGATGAAATGTGATTGTGAAAAGCTCTTCGTCACGAGCTTTGATTCTTTTTTCAACTTTAAAACTTTTTTCATAAATTTAAATAAATTTGAGGATTAAAAATTGTTAGTGCAACTTTTTCAGTCATTTAAATTAAACTTTTGATGTTGAAATTTTCAAGAAATATTGAAAAACTTTGGGTTGTTCGACACCTTATAAGAATTTGCCAACATAATCTAGTCTGAATATAATTTTTTTCTTCACTAGACTCAAACTTTTCCCTGAAAACAAATTTTTCTCAAAGAAATTAAACACATTTTCAGATTGTTTTATGGAATTGTTGAGTGGGCTCATTTTATTGCAAAATGCTGGCTTTTTTCACATATATGTTTGTTGATTGAAAGTCCCTCTCATGCGGCATCGTTTGTAAAATGCTTCTTGTTGAATTTTGAGATCCAGACAGCCTGATGAGAGAAGAAAATTTGAGGTTAATTTTTTTGCGCCGCAGATTTGTTTTGTTAAATTAACTTACCACATTCTACTTTGATCTTGCACGCATCTTTCTGCGCTTTCTCTTCAATCTACGCATACGCTTCTTACGCCACTAAAATTATATAATAAAAAAAATTATTAGTAAATGCCGACTGGATGTTTGTAGAAAGATCCAGTTTGTTCTTTAAAAATTGGTCAAAAACTAAGTTAAAGTACATTTAAAATAACGTTTAAACACTTTTAAAGAACTCACTGATCAAGATTAGCAAGAAAATGAAAGTATTGGGTGATTTTGGAAAAATGTCCACCATTAAGCACATGTAAAATTTTCATTAAACACTTTTTTCGTTATTTAACTCAAAATTCAATAAAACCTTCACGTTCTTCACTTATCTTAACTAATATTCTAACTATTTAAGATATAATTCTCACCTTGGCTCTCATTTTCGATTGATTTTACTGAAAAATCGCTACTTGCGACTTGTTCTATTGAAAATCAGGATGAAAAGACTTTACTCTTGTGAAAAATTTAATACTATGTCGATATGGCCTGACTCTTAGTCCTTTTGTCTTTCTTTCAGTGACATTTGAAAAATAAATTTCCGTTACAAATTTTAGTACATATTACAGCTGAACTTTCTTGTAACGTATTAATTTAAAAAATAATTCAAATTTTAACCGTTGAGAGCTTTCATGAACATAATTTTTTTATTGCAGACATTTTGCGTCGTTTCAAAACGCTTTCAGAAAAACTACATTCATCGTTTCACAGGAACAAAAAGTTTATTCTTATTCCCACCATGGAACACACTGAGGAGATATTGCGTTTTTATTGCAACCAATCAGATTTTTGACTATCTCGTGATGGCGACAATTTTATGCAATTGCGTTTTTCTCGCCAAGAGCGAGCCCATCGAAGAAGCAGAATATGTATTCCTCGCCATCTACTCAGTCGAAATGTTCATCAAGATCATTGCGAAGGGCTTTGCACTCAATAAGTATACCTATCTGAGAAATCCTTGGAATTGGCTTGACTTTGTTGTAATTACGAGCGGATACGCTACAATTGGTCTAGGTACGTTTTCGTGTGTGATTGTCGTCAAAAGCAAAATGACTTTATCGCTGATTTTGCAAACTCTAATGGCACCCAAAACTAATTTAATATAATTCACTTCTTCTTAGATGTCGGAAATCTAGCTGGTTTACGTACATTTCGCGTTTTAAGAGCTTTAAAAACAGTATCAATAATGCCCGGCCTAAAGACAATTATCAATGCACTCTTGCATTCTTTTAAACAGCTAGCTGAAGTCATGACCTTAACTATTTTCTGCTTAATGGTTTTCGCATTATTCGCTCTACAAGTGAGTCAAAATTTTAAATGAGCTTTTTTAACCAATTCACATGTTAATTTTATTTAGGTGTACATGGGTGAATTAAGAAATAAATGTGTTGCCAACATTCCCGACTGGTGGAGCAATTATACTGTGAGTAATTTTTGTTCAAATAATTATCGAGTTAACCCTTAAACTTTCATAGCATGAAGATTGGTACGATTGGATTAGCAACTCATCGAATTGGGAATATACGGATGATTTGCCGATGCTCTGCGGAAATGTTACCGGCGCGCAGCATTGTTACGAAAATTTCACATGCTTGCGTGTCGGTGAAAATCCAAATCACGGCTACACGAGCTTCGATAATTTCATGTGGAGCATGTTAACGACTTTTCAGTTAATCACTTTAGACTATTGGGAAAATGTTTATAATATGGTTCTTGCAACATGCGGTCCAATGAGTGTCAGTTTTTTTACGATTGTCGTATTTTTCGGTTCGTTTTATTTAATAAACCTCATGCTGGCTGTCGTCGCCTTAGCATATGAGGAGGAAGCGGAAATTACTCAAGAGGAACGTCGGAAAGATCTAATAGATCATCGAGACGATTCCACTTTTAGCTTTGATCCAACAAATTTGGCTCTAAAGCAGCTGAGTAAGCAAAGTAAAAAGTTTGACTCGCGTAGAAATGTCTTAATGGCGTCATACTCGAGAAAAAAGACACGACGACGGAAGAAGGGAAAAGATTTAAAACCGGGTGTGACGCAGCAACAAGAAAACAATAATAACGGTAGTAATAGTAATAGATCTAGCAACAATATTGAAAATGTAGATGATAATAAATCGATCGAGAATAATAAAAGTCAATTGGCTACTCCGATACCTACTCCATCACCAAGTCCAAGGCACAGCAATACGAGTGCTACTGTCGTGATAAAGCCACCTCAGACCCTTTCGTTGCAGAAGAATCGAGGACTTCTTCAACAAGCGCAGGTTACATTGAAAGAATTAACCTCAAAAGTATATTTTTAAAAATTAATTTTACAGCTCAATCAATTACAGCAACAGCAACAAAATGCAGCTGCACCTGAGGAAACGGAAAATTCCAACACACTCCATCCGCTTCGTGGACAATTATTGTCGAGTCGTCAAGGAAGCTCAAATCGCGACTCATCTCTAGACGATTCAGGCGTTGTCGATGATCATGAACCCGAAAATCAGGAACCAGAAGTAGAAATTGAACATACAAGTGGTACAAACATGGAGGTAAATTTCATTAACTTTTAATAACGCACAAATCATTTCAAAATTGAAAATTTACACGCAGGTAACTTTGGCACTATCACCGAAAGAAGTTAAGATAGTCAAATGCAACGGTAATAATTTAAATCGTAATAAGAAAAAGCACGATGCATTACATCCTGATTATTTTTCGCAATCAATAGTTGTAATAGGTGTGTTTCATTTAACCCCATCTCTCCTCTTACTCTGAAAATTCCTTCCGGAATTCATGAAAAAAATCCCGAAAATTTTTGAATTTTGGAAAACTTTATGATTAAAAAAATTCATATTTATTTTGAGGGAATGTTCGTAAAGTAGATTGTCAATTTTTATTTTATTTTAAATCCTCTTGTATGTGTCTCAGAATTATTTGAATGAAGTGTAGAAATTTTTAGAATCCTCGCTAGATTTTTATGAGATTTACGAACATTCCCGTATAAGAGCTCTAAAGTCCGTCCTCTCACTAGATCTTCTTCTTTTTTTCTTTTATTAATTATTTACAGATGATCTCCCTGACGATCGAAACTGTGAATGCTGTGTTCATTGTTGTTTTAGTTATGAAAGCTGGCTTTCATTTCAAAATAGCTTAAATCAAATCGTTAAAGATCCGCTATTTGAATTGTTTATTACCCTCTGTATTGTTTTAAATACAACCTTCCTTGCGCTCGAACACCACGGAATGTCTGAAACAGTTAGATCAGTGTTAGACATAGGCAATAAGGTGATGATAATTATCATACTCGAATGTCTTTTAACGCCTAATAAATTTCTATTTATTTTTTCAGTTTTTCACTTTCGTTTTCACCCTCGAGTGTTTCCTGAAAGTCTTTGCACTATCGAGAGAGTTCTTCTTGTGTGGATGGAACATTTTTGATTTATGCATCGTTACTGCCAGCATATTGGATTTAATATTTGAGTTAGTTGACGGTTTAAGTGTTTTACGGGGTCTTAGATTGGTGAGTTTTCAACCTCCACGAAAGCATGCAATATTTTTAATTTTTTATAATCAACAGTTAAGAGTTTTGAAGCTAGCACAATCGTGGATTACAATGCGAGTCCTTCTTAGTATTATTCTCTCAACAATTGGTGCTTTGGGAAACTTGACATTCATTTTGGTGATAGTCATCTATATTTTTGCTGTCATTGGAATGCAGCTCTTTGGCAAAGATTATACTAAAGAGCGCTTCTATCCGGATCCTGTACCACGCTGGAATTTTAATGATTTTTTTCACTCATTTATGATGATTTTTCGCATTCTCTGTGGTGAATGGATTGAGCCGCTTTGGGATTGCATGAGAGCGGAAGAAATTGTGAGTTCAATGTTTTTTAGAGGTTATCATTAAAATAATATTTTTTCTTCACAGACCAACTCTGTGAGTTCATGCTTCGCTATATTCTTACCAGCACTGGTCATGGGCAATTTCATGGTTCTCAACTTGTTTTTGGCTCTTTTGCTCAATAGCTTCAATTCCGAAGAGCTAAAATCACGAAAAGAGGAAGTGGGTGATGAAGGACGGTTAGCGAAAAGTTTTGATCGTATCCGGTCGCTTGTCCGTAAAGGACGCTTTCGTCTCGAGCATGCGGGTGAAACGAAACTTGAAAAGCTCGTGCATGAAATTGTCCTTAATCAGCGACAGGAAAAACTGCAGAAGGGAATTTTAGCCGATCCATCGAAGCGACAAAATGCTCAACAAATGCCACCAATATATTCGAAAAGTTATCAGGAATCACTCAATCGACCCCTATCAGCGTGTGATATTAAACAGGAAATCAAAAATTTAAATTTTGTAAAAACTATTTCGGGTAGTCAAGATACAGTAACAGAAGTAGACGATCAACACATTCCACATGAAGAGAGCAGCGGCAGCATGAATCGACGCCGCAATAAAAATGGAATACTTCTTCATCAAATGTCTTCCGGTTTCCAAAGCAAAGACGAGCCCATAGAATTAACGAATGACGGCATCGATGCCGTTGAGTTTAAGGCACTAAGCAGCAGTAATCCGGTGGTGATAATGCGAAGAGATGTAAATAAAGGGATACCTCATCAATTAATACAACAAAAGAGACAATCGTGTCCTATGCCAAGACAACCGCAACAATTCAACAATAGCCATGCAATAGCCGATACAAATAGCAATAGTAGTAGTTGTACATATAGCGAGATTAGTAAGCAACTTAATAAACGTTTATCTAGCAATCATTCTATCAATACCCTCTCACTTGATCAAGACGAATTCCTTAATCATATAAATCTTAAAGATGAACTTCTCAACTGCGATAAAAAAGAGCTTTTTCAATTTTTGCGTGACGAGAAACTTTTTGAGAGCTTTTATCAGGCACAAGAAAATAATTCCATACCACAAGAGTTGATAAATGAAGTGCGCAAATCGGTTCACATTCAAGAGGATATAGAAATGTTTGGGAGTCCGGAGTTAATGCGACGAGAGCTGAGAGATTGTGAAAAGCTTCCGTCTGTGGCAAGAATGTCGGAAATTGATGAGGCAACGGGTAAGCCATGGCAACGTCTCGTGACTTATGTCGATGATTTAACTGTCGGAGGAAGAAGAAATTCACAAGGCGGCTACGATGATCCATCAATGGCATTTCCAACATTCGGTAAAAAGAAACCGCAAAAAGTTCCACACGATTGCTTTCCACGGAAGTGCTATGAGCGTTGCCCCTGCTGGGATGAGTGGATTAAAACAAAACTTGGACAAAAATGGATGTACATGAGAGCCACAACACTTCAGTTTGTTGACACACCGACATTCGAGTGGGTCATCTTATTTCTCATTTTCGCCTCTTCCATAACATTGTGTTTCGAGGACATTCACTTGGATAAGAATAAGGACCTTAAGAGAATTCTTTATTGGACAAATTTATTTTTTTGTATCATTTTCGTTGTTGAGATGCTTCTTAAATGGGTTGCACACGGATGGACGCAATATTTCTCATCGTTTTGGACAATCTTAGATTTCATTATTGTTTTTGTGAGTAAATTTATCGCGAGCATTCTATTGAAATAACATTTCTTATTTTTAGGTTTCGGTATTTTCTCTTCTCATTGAGGAAAATGAAAATCTAAAAGTTCTTCGATCACTAAGAACGCTCAGAGCTCTTCGACCACTGCGTGCGATATCGAGATGGCAAGGAATGAGAATTGTTGTGAATGCATTAATGTATGCCATTCCATCCATTTTCAATGTCCTTCTCGTGTGTCTCGTGTTTTGGCTGATTTTCTCCATTATGGGTGTTCAATTTTTTGGCGGTAAATTCTTTAAATGTATCGATGACGATGGTGAAGTGTTGCCGATATCTGTCGTAAACGATCGTTGGCAGTGCAATGAATTAAACTACACGTGGATAAACTCAAAAATCACATTCGACCATGTGGGAATGGGATATTTAGCATTATTTCAAGTTGCAACATTTGAAGGATGGTATGTGAAAAATAAAAATGTACAAGGGTTGAAAACTTTTTAACAAAAATAATTTTTTAAGGATGGAAATAATGGCAGACGCAGTTGATAGTCGTGGTGTCGATTTACAGCCATCGAGAGAAGCGAGTCTCTACGCGTACATCTATTTTGTAATTTTTATAATTTGCGGCTCATTTTTCACCTTAAATCTTTTCATCGGAGTTATTATTGACAACTTTAACATGCTGAAAAAGAAGGTGAGATAATCAGCACGTGGCGTCAATTTGTTTCTTAACACCTCTTATTACAGTACGAAGGAGGTATTTTGGAAATGTTCTTAACACCGTCACAAAAGAGCTATTACTGTGCAATGAAGAAGCTTGGAAGAAAGAAACCCCAAAAAGTTATTAAACGACCACTAAATCAAGTCCTAGCGATGTTTTATGACCTGGCAAATTCACGTAGATTCGAAATTGCAATATTTATTCTCATATTCCTTAATATGCTATCGATGGGAATCGAGCACTATAATCAACCTCATGCCGTATTTTTCATGCTAGAAGTTAGCAATGCATTTTTCACGACTGTTTTCTCGTTGGAGTGTATTGTAAAAATTATTGGTGAGATGAGCTAAATTTAAACTTATTGGGGTTGTTTGTGTCATTCATTTTAATATTCAGGTCTTCGATATCATTATTTTACGGTGCCATGGAACATGTTCGATTTCCTCCTCGTGCTCGCATCAATTTTTGGCATTCTCATGGAGGACGTTATGATTGATTTGCCCGTATCGCCAACGTTACTTCGCGTAGTTCGAGTTTTTAGAATTGGTAGAATTTTGCGACTTATTAAAGCGGCAAAGGGAATACGCAAGCTATTGTTTGCACTAGTCGTTTCCTTGCCGGCACTTTTTAACATTGGAGCACTACTCGCGTTGCTGTTATTCGTTTATGCGATTCTCGGGATGTCACTTTTTGGTCATGTGAAGAAGCAGGGAGCGTTGAGCGAAATGGTCAATTTTGAAACCTTTGGCAGAAGCATGCAGCTGCTGTTTAGGTGCTTATTAAATTCTTCCCCTAAACACTTAAACTAATGTGAAAATATTTTTGAAAGGTTAATGACATCGGCAGGATGGAATGACATACTCGATTCACTAATGATTCAACCACCCAATTGCAATATCAATTTGGAAACATCCTCGAATGGTGACTGTGGACATCCACTGCTTGCCATTACCTACTTCACCTCATTTATTATCATCAGTAATTTTATTTTAAATTTATAAATAGTTTTTTTTACAATAAAATACTTTTAGGTTATATGATTGTCATCAACATGTACATTGCCATAATTTTAGAGAATTTCAATCAAGCACATCAAGAAGAGGAAGTGGGCATAGTCGAGGATGATTTGGAAATGTTTTATATTCGATGGTCGAAATACGACCCACACGCTTCGCAATTCATATCATTTTCGCAGCTTTCCGATTTCATTTCTTCACTTGACCCGCCACTCGGCATTCCAAAGCCAAACACCGTTGCACTCGTTTCTTTTAATCTTCCAATAGCTGAGGGAAATAAAATTCATTGTTTAGACATTTTGCATGCACTCGTTAAGCATGTACTTGGTCATGTAGATGAAAGTGACACATTTAAGCAATTACAAGACCAGATGGATGTGAAATTTAAGAAGCAATTTCCGACTAGAAAGGAATTAAAAATTATCTCGTCGACTAGAATATGGAAGCGACAAGAACGTGCAGCCAAGACAGTACAAACTGCGTGGAGAGAATACATTAGGTTGAGGTTTTATAATTAATTTTAAAATGTCTGTGTTAATTAATTTAATTTTAGGTTAAAGAGAGAAAGAGAAAGATCTCCTGTTTCGGGATGTGACGATGAAACCAACACTTCAAGTCCGGGCTGGCACAGCAAGTTATCAGCTATTAATTTCCTTCATCTTCAGGTTTAAATTTAATTTATTTTTAATTGAAATTAAATAATAAAATATTTTTAATTAGATCCATCGAAGGTGTTCACGAACATCAAGTCGCTGCTCAAGTAGAAAATCATCGAGAGCATCTGGTGATTCGGACATGAGTGAACTTGCAGGTCCTTGGTTAAATTTACCTATTCTAGTCGCAGGTACAAGTGACTTGATGAAAGAAGTTAAAGCATGTCAAGATCAAGATGGAAGGAGGTCAATATAAAAATAATTTAAATTTCTAAATTTTAAAAAGTATTCAATTTTTTTAGGGATTTTGCTACACCGCCCGAAAGTTCGAGAACGCGTAGAAAAAGTATTTACAATTTCTTCCTTGGTCGACAGGATGCAGTAGATGATCATATGACATCACCGTCTGTACATAAGAAAGTTATTAGGCCAAATGAGGCAACCTTGCCAAATACTACTACTAGTGAGACTCTAACATCTCCACCCTCCAAACATAAGCGTGCATCTAGCTTTATTAAGAAAAAACCAAGACTTGAGCGAGGATTATCGGACCATAGTGTGTTGCGGTTGAACAAAAGTGCAAATTTAGGTAAAATTCAATCAACTTTTTTTAAGAGTTTTCACAAATTTTTTAATAACATTTTAGAAGCCACGTCGAACGCTGACGTAAGTATTCTTGTAACCGATGCTTCCCCAGAAATTCCAACAGGACCAAATATAAATTCGACTCAACAAAGTCTCATACATCATGTAATTGTTCATCGTGAGAGCGAAGAATATCAAACGGATCTCGATGAAGTTGTAATTGAAAAACCGCCAAGTGAGTGAAGCAAAATTATTCAAAAAAAATGTATTTCACCACTTTTGCTTAGCATTTTATATTCCAGATTCTCCGAACTCTTCACCACGTGACTCAGTGCACCCAATTGTAAAAATTTGTGTGGATTCGCCGAAAGACGAAGAACAAAAGTCGCTTGCTCAAACACCTGATATTGAAAAAATAATTTTAGAAAGATCTTCTCTTGCAACCACTTCAACAGCTCCCACGGAAAGTTCAAATGTAGTCGTAAACGTAGATGAACCAATTGATATAAATCTAGCGAAAACGTGCGATTCTTCAAAAGTAATTTACGATTATTAATAGCAGAGATATTTAAGAAACTCGTAGAAAGTGTTTAAAACTTTTGAGTTGACAATTTTACCATTAGCGGAACATTTTTAAGGAATGAAAAAAAATCATACACCATCAAGTGATTGGAAAATTTACATAAATAATTAAAAAATAAGCAGCACCACATGCTTTTACAAATGTACCCTAACTATTTAAATAAAGGGAAAAATAAGAGTTAACAAATATATATTTAAAAAAATTCCAAAAAAATTTAAAGAGTGAAAATTATTGGCTTAATTTATTCCTAATTAAAGTTTAATTAATTTTGCTCGGTATATTTTTGTGGTGCTGAAATCATGCAAAAACAATTAATTTTTTTAATAACGAATATATTATATCATTAGGGAATGAAATAATTTTAAAATTTCTCTTTTTAACAATATTATATAGTGATATAGAAAAAAATCGAAATTTTTCAATAACAACGATATTTTGCATTGGCCTTAAATTAAAATGAAAATCTAACATTTCAAAATATAGTTCGTATCATGATGATGAATAATCGAGAGATTTTTTATTTTATGAAGAAAAAAAATGGAAATTATAAAAATTATAAAAAAGTTCTATTACTTGCAAAAAAAAATCTATAATAATCTTTCAAAATGACAAAAAAAATGGAAAACTTTATAAGACATCTCTTAGGGCAAATTAGTCAATCAATCAAATTTTCAAAAAGAATTTACAGGTTGTAATAAGAAAATAACCTCGTACTTCCATTAAATAACTTTAAAAACTGAGAAGAAGGTGTTGAAGAAGTTACATGGAAGGAAAATGTTTTTAGCGATGCCACGTAAAAGTCTTTTCAGTCGATGTAAATGCTTGCAAGGGAATGGAATTCAAAATTGTGCACCGTTAAAACTTTCAAATCTTTAAAAACAATGACTTAAATTTATTAAAATACCAAATGTAAATGCGTTTGAATGGATTTCAGTTGATGACCAGATAAAGTAACTTTTAAGTCTGATAAAAATATTTAGTTAAATTTCAAATGTGACTTCACGTTCGAATTTCTGACAATCTCTTTGTTCATGTGTCTCTCTATGTTATTTTCTATCACAACGTCGCGTCGTCGAAAAAAATGGAATCAAATAGAAAAGAGTATAAGAAAAACTAGGTGCATTTATGTTCTTTGTGACGGGTCCAACACGAATCGAATATTTAAAAAAATAAAATTGATAGTGACGAATAAAATTATTAAGTGAGCAGTTACGAATCTATTTATGCCATTATCTTTCTACACACACACACAATAAACTATGTAGTTATGCAAACAATTTTCCTGTGAATTATTTTCGATTTTATAGATACTTGAATATTTTCCGTATACCGTTGCGAATTTTTCATATCACACTTCAATTCTAAAAAATTATAATTCAATTTTTAGAGAGAAAAAAAATATATCAAGTGTTTCTAAAAAACACATTTCTTCTCCATTTATTTTTATTAAATTCGCTTCTATTGCAATATATTGATTAAACAAATTGCATAAAGAAAATTGTTTCTGTAGTTATATAAATCGATTTAAATGCATTCAGTGCATTTTGTTATGTAGATATGTTGGCTTCATAATTCTAGAGAAGATTTTATTGAAAAATTTAATTATTGTAATTAACAGCCATGATTAAGAAACCATAAAATTGCTTTACAGTGATTTAAAATTCTTTTTTGGAAAGTAAAAGTTATAAAACTATGAAGAAAATATTTTAATTCTTTAAAATTAAATAAAAATCGTTAGAATTTCAGTTTTTTAAATGGAAATTTTTTATCCCATAAAGTTTAATGCAATGAATTTCTTAGAGATGATTCGAAAAGTAAAGTATATAAAAGAAAAATGGAAGTTGAGGGTTGAATTTAAGATATTTAAAAACATTTTTAATTAGAAAAATTTATTTCAATTGTCTCCAATATTTATATGAATGCAAAAAAAAAGAAAAAAATCTATATAATGATGAGATTAATTTTTAGATTAATTCAGAATTTCACTTAAAAATACAAAGCCTTGTACCAATTACTAAAATCAATTAGATTCGAGAAATAAAAAAAATTTGAAATCTATTTTCGTTGTTTTAATTTTTGTTTCAGGTCATCATCGAAAAGTGTTCTTTAAAAAAAATAATTAAAGTGTTAAAAAATAATTAAAACTAGCATATCGAAATTGTTCAGGTTAAGTGGTAACAGTTTAAATAACAACTTCATACTCAAGCGAGTGTCTATGCGGATAATTTCGTTTTCCACCCTATTCCTCGCAGAGAATGCCAAAAAAAGTGTGATATGGCAAATTCGATAGAGGGTTGCGAGTGCGCATGCTATCTCAATAGTATTGAATATCTGATATTGCAAGTTTTTTGCATTTGACGCATGGAAAAATATCGAAACACAGAAACATTTCTTTTCCTGCAGTTAAGGTGGTTGGAAGTGAAATTTATTTTCTCTTCATTTTAATCAGCCATTTAAAATAAAATTTGTTAAGTTTTTCTAATCATTCAGTGGAAGTGTTTTAAAGTTTTAAATCTTTGTGTGAAAATATTATGGCACTCATTTAATGGTAAGAATTTCATTTAGCTCAACACTAGGCGAGGTTACATAATATAACAATTTTAATTTTCTTCTACTTTGTATCAATTTAAAATGAATAATGAGATTTTAATTATTTGCTTTTAATTGATAGATTTATAATTTATGTCAATTAAACTTCTTCAGTTGTGATGTAACATTTTTTTTGGGAAATGGATTTTTCTATTATGTAGACAGAATTTTTTCCTCCTTTCCACAAAAATTTCAATTGGATTCAATTTTTTTTCTCTTCTCTCTCTCTTTTGTTCAGTTTTTTTTCGCAAAAAAGTTTATGCGCATGGTTGTTGCTACACTTTTTTGTCATTTCTTTTTTCTCAAGTCTTTTTTGTGTGTTTAAAGCTCTCTCCTTAATGAATAACATAATACGGGAATAATTCAAAACTATTAATTAAGTTGAACTTTTTAATGACTTCTTTACGTTCTTGCTATCTCTCTCTCTCCATCACGTGTACATCCACTTTTTCATCCTTAAGCGCTTTAGTGAAGATGAAGTTTATGAGTGGGATTTTCATAGAGATTCATTATACTTATCTCCATCACACTCCCTTTTAAAGCTTTTTTTTCTTCTTCTCATTCTCTCCACTCTTCTTCTGCCATTTTGCTATTAGCAATAATTAATGTCTTACTCATTTCTCATAGACAAATTGAGTTGAAAAAATCGCATCACGCTCTCAATCATCCTTTTAAAAAAATATATATGTGTAGGCACATTATGTAGAGGAATTTTTGGTTGTGAATAAAATGAACATGAGAGAGAGAGAGAGAGAGAGAGAGAGGAAAGAACGGATGAGAGTGAGAGAAAAACTTTTGACACACACAAGATGTCGTAAAGGGCGTCAGCTTTGAGATTTGAAAGATTTTTCATTTTTCTCATCGCTCCCGACACGACGTTGTTGTGTGAACATTTCAGTAGGAAGGAGAGTGAGAAAGGAAAATTGAATGAATTATTTCCGACATGGAGCATTTACATAATTTTTCTTCCCTTCAACATCATTATCCAATTCGCGATTTTATTATTATTTGCATACTTAAATACTTTTTAAGTAATATCTCAATATTAATGCATATATTTTTTTCCCGTTTCCTCCGAGGCGGTTGAAACATTAATTACGTTGGAATAAATTGTGTTTCCAGAACTTTAATTAAACATAGGAAAATTTTCTGATAATTCTCAAAAGACCTTTCAAAAAGTTGGCCCAAATCAATTAAATTTTTAATGAAACACCAAGAAAATCTCAATTAAAAGGCTCCTCACGAGGGAGTGACATCCAAAAATTTGATTGCTTTCTATTTTCAATTGAAAACTTGAGAGAAGTAAAAATTTATAACAAGGGTCTGACTATGTCTACCCCGAAAAAAAAAATTATTCTCATCGCTTCAATTTGTACGAAATTACTCAAAATCAGTTGATTCATCCGATTTGGGATCCAATTATGTTCTCAAGTGTCATAATGCTTTAAAATCAAATATGATGCTCTTAGAACTAATTAAGCGCCATAAATTCATTATCAAATTAACATTAAAATGTGAAGTTTACAAATTGCTGAGAAATTCGAGAGAAGTTTTTAAATAGTTCCTTTAACTACTCTTACATACACGGCACGGCTGCTTTTCCTTGGAGCTATGTTTTCTGTTTTCCTTTCTCAACACATTGATTTTCAATCAAAAATTTGTTCTCTCTCTCTCTTTGCCTTGTTCCGTTTTAACAACTTGATAGCATTTTAAGCTTGCTTTTGGCGTTTAAAAAGGCACACTCGACACTGATGTATTTAAAAAAGTACTCGACTCATGTCAAAATATATAGAAAATATAAAAAAAGAGACATAATGACAAGAAGTGAGAAGCTATTCTAAGTGTGACATTTGAATATCATTATAAAAAAAATTGTGCTCGCTTTTAAAGTAATTGTTGTTTAGCAAATAGAAAAAGAATTATTGGCAAAAAATTTATGCACAGGAAAGCGCAAAAAAATCACACATTTCGAATAAAAAAAATAAACGAATGTTTGACAGCGCTTCACAATTTTAAATACCTACTTCTTCCCTATTTCTTTTTTTAATGTTGAAATTTTTTAGGTAATTTGCTATGGTAATGCATTGATTTATTAAAAAAATGTTATTTTTTTGTTTTTGCAGTAGGAAGGAAAAAAAGTTTATGCAAACATAATATTTTATACATGAGAGTTCAATATAGACTCTCCATGTCTATAGATCTATAAACATCATTATTGTTATTAGTATTATTATATCATGAATTGCCAATTTTTATCATCATTTTTGAATTGAAACGGTAGAGAGAGATTTTGTGCCATTTTGCATTCAGCCGTCCTGAGAGTTAAAAGCCATTTTAATCCATTAAGAGTGAGCGGTGTGTGTGTGTGTATGTGTACACATAATAAATTTTTCAATAATCAATTAGATTAAAAACACAATGGTGCAATTGAATTTCTCAATACGTTTTGTGAAAATTGAGTTAAGTGGGGAGTGAGTGAGTGAGAGAGATATGATGCTTGTCTCAATAAACTAAAATCAGCTTCTATATATATGATGTATATATATCCATTTATAACTCCATTCGCATAGATTGAGTCGCTCTCTCTTCCACTATTTCATGGAGATCAATGACATTAAGCAGCAGTCACAGGACGAAAAAGAGAGAAAAGCGAGAGAATGCAAGCAACGTGCGGTGTGTCTGAAAATCAATAATTTTAATTTATTTTTTCTTTCTTTCTGTTGTTTGTAGGTCGGTGCATAAGACAGCAATGGACACTTTAGAGGACGGTAGCATGACTGGCTCGGCTAGGTGGAAAAGAGTGTGAGAAGTGAGACAGCAAAAAAAAGCTAGGAATGTTTTTAGCCGTGATTGTCCAAAACGCAATTCTTGTGGTTATTTTATTTCAAGAGTTGTGTTGGACAAATCGTTGCTCGATAGACATTCAATACAACAATTTAAACGAACTCAATTCTCTTATCGCCCATGATTATCAGTGTGCTTTTATTGGGAAAAATTTCTCTTCTATATACATACATAAAATTATCTCCATCATTACATAATTTTTATCATCGTCATCGCCATCATTATATTTTTTGTGTTTGATTATGTTAATACAGTATATAATATAAATAAATTTAATGTTTTCGACATTATTCAAGGGATGAAATAATTCAAACAATAAATTTTAAAAGAGAAAAATATTTTTTTGTTAATTTATTCAACATAAAAATTATACAACTGCCGCATAGCAAAGAATTCTCAGTTCAAAAATTAAAATGCTTAGGAGGAAAATTAATTTCCAAGGTTGTCATCCGTAATTCAACTGATAACAACTTTATTTAAATTAATTTATTACGAAATAACGAGATCTCATTAATGATTCAACTTTTAAAGTAAAGTTTAGGAAATTTACACGAACATCAACGCTCATTATTTGGGTCAACTAATGATATTTTTACGGAAAATTTATAGAGATGGGCAAAATTGTTCAAAGAAGAAATTTAAATAATAAAGTTTCGTCAAAATTTATAAACCCAATGTTTTTTTTGTATTCCGATATATTTAAAATGGTTATTTTTCAGGAAACTCTTTATATTCAAGCTCAATAGCTTGTTGAAAAATTTAGTTTATTCATTGATTGAATAGAAAAGGTATATTTCAATTTTTTAATTGAAGGTTGTAAGTGTCCTTAAAATTATCACTCCAAAAATTATGGATTCAATTTATTTTAACACAACATAAATTTTATTTTATTTTAGATTCAAAATTAATGGTTTAATTTATTTCAGAATTTTCAATTAATGTTCTTATGAGCAATTTTAAATAAGACTTCATAAAAAAATCATTACGACCAAATATTAATGAGAAAAGACTTTGTTTGAGGACTTTCTCAAGACCAGAAAACAGATGCGCAAAATTCCAACGATATTATTGACATTCTTTGTGTTTTTTACATCTAGAAAAAAAGCATGGAACGTATAAAAGAAAAAACTATTCTAAGGCAGACTGTAAAGATAGTAAACTAAATGAATTGGTTAATAAAAAGAAAATGTCTATAATGATAATTTATGAATTCTCCAATTTTTTTCGTATTATTTCTTCGTGAAGAGGTTTTTTCGAGCGGAAAATTTCTTTTGTGCCTCTTTTAGACGCGAAAGTAAAGAGCTACAGTTTTTCCTTTCATTCAGTTAAAAATATTAAAAGGAAAGAGTGTAAAAAATATTTCCTTAGAAAATATAAAATTCTCAATTAATTAAAATCTTGCAATTTTTTATTAATTTAATTTAAAATTTTAAAGATTAGTTTTCAAAATAAATTTTAATAAATGAAGCACAGATGACATCAAATTCTTTTCGAATAGTGAAAGCACGTGCTTTAAATTTTTCACACATCCGTAAATAGTGAATATTAATTTTTGATAAACTTTACTAATTTTCTCGGTGTGGATAAATTTTACATGAAAAACATATAAAGGCATGAGGATGAGCAACGATGATGAGAAATATTATAATAAAAAAGTTAAAAGAAAGCCCTCAGGAAGGAAAACAAGTATTAAGCTCTTATACTCGATTTCATGATGATTTTCGTGTAACATTGAGTTGTCAGTGAAGAAAAAATAATTTAGAACATGAGCAACATTAAACTTTTAGTGTATTGTTGCTTCTCTACTCAGAACTCGAATTTGTAAATATATGATTTAAAAATTAGTAATTTGCTTCAAATTGTCGGAAAAAACTACTAACAACGCTTATAAAGGGAAACAACTTTGAGTTTAGGTGGAATTGAAGTGGAACAATCTCAAAATCAATCGATATTAAAAAAATATTGTGAGAAACGCATCAATGAAAAAATTGTGATTATGTGTTTTTATGCTCATATCAGATAGATTTTATAAATTTTTGCGATATCCTAAGTTATAAGGTGAACTTTGCACTGTTAGATGAATCCTTTCGTGTCCTTTAGTTGAATGTAAGTTGGTGATATCAACAAATGAAAAAAGTGTATGAAGAAAATTTTCCAATCTCATTAAAAAGAATGCAAAATCAAGCAACAACTAATTTATTGGAATTTTCAAGCTAAATTAAGGGTGAGTTATGCATTTGTTTGGATTTCTGTTTAAATCATTCAAGGATTTAAAGAGTTATTGAACGAAAACATTTTTTTCTCGTCCCGTCCATAAAAAATCAATTTATGTTGTGCTAAAAATATAATTGGATAATCCAAAAGTCAGTTACGCACGTGAAAGAAATTAGTTAATTTTTCTAATTGAGTTACTGAGGCAATATTCTACTTTATTAAGTATCATTTTCATTCTTAAGCTTTTCTTCACAAACATAATTCTCAACATAATCTAATAAGAAAATTTTCCGACACGAACTTCACCGCTATGTACTAAAATATATGTTTTTGAAAAAATTAAATCCGTTAAAATAAAAAGCGCGCGTTTTCACTCAATGCATCGGAATTTCCTTTTGAGAATGTTTTTTTTTTGAATATTTATAAATCACGATTGTATTCGCCATTCCATTACCATAATCTGATCCAAACACTTAGAACAATGTGGTTAAGGTTAAATACAAAATAGCTTTATATGTTGTAACATTATTGGTAGTTTACTGAAAATCATAAAAATAGTTTTTGCGATAAAAACGAATAAAAATAGTTCACGAAATTGTTACGAAAAGTAAACCTGGAGTAGGCAAAAAAGTCAAGTTGACGTCCCACTTTGCACGCTATTATTATCAACGATTAACGTATCGATTAACTTTTTCTCTCCCGTTGACCTTAAACTCATTTTCATGCAATAGATTCAAACTATTTTAACTTGAAAAAGTATCGATGAAAAATATGAGCTTTTTGATAAGTTGTGGTAGGTAAAGAGGATCAAAATAAAGCTTTTAATGAGGCTTTGACCCAACATCGAAGCATCTCCCTTTTACCTCACACAATGCACAACAATGAAAGTCCAATGATATGCACACGTTATATTATTCAATACACGTTTTAATATCTGCAAGCAAAAGGGTTTTAATTTATGGCGCTTCCGATTTTGAACATAATCTAGAGCTTAATACAAAAGCTTAATTTTAATTTATTTCTACAAATTTTTAAATAAAATTGCATGTTACAATGCTCTGTGAGTGTAATAATACCAATAATAATTTACGAGTTTTTCGGTTGATGCTTCGATGTTTCGACAAATCGTGCAACACCCAAATGGATCTTTATTAAGTGAGAAATTTTCCTCCCAACATTTCAAAAGAATGCCTCGTCGCGATGCATATAATGGAGGGACAATAAATAAAAAGGACACTTGCTGAAAATTTTCATTAAATTTTTTTCCTCCAGACAGCAGCTTTACATTCAAACACACACACAACATGTGTTTAATAATGTTTATTTATATTTTTTCGTTTGTTGTTTCTAAAAAAAGTGTTTAGGCATTTTATCACACTTCTCACTCCCCGCCCGCCATCGCATATATGTGTGTGCATAGTGTAAATGGTAAATGTACGCTCTAGTTTTCGTAATAAAAGTTTTTAATTAAAAACAAGAGACAAGAGGAATATTGCAAAGCTCTACACTCTCTTTTGTGTGTCTGAAAGTATTTTGTAATTTATTTGGTCGACTACTTGCAACAATAAAAAGTTTTTTATGCCCTTGTTGTGTGCTGTCGTGGATGCATTTTAGTTGGAAAATAGCTCGCTCGCATAGATCGCAGTTTTTTGATCTTCTCTCACGTAGGAACCTGTGGTGGGAATTTTACAAAAAAAAACGGGAGGCATAAAAGCTTTTGTTGAGCAATGACCAGGACTCTTTTTGTTAATTTTGTGACAATCGATAAAAATATTCAAATTTATTGTCAATCCAATTTTATATTGCAATTTTCACTTTCTTAAAAAACTCGACAAAAAAAAAGTTTAAATCGTTGCAAGTCGTGAGTGAGAGAATTTCAAAAAGAAAAATTTTCTTATGACATTAATATAAATTATGGAAGGATTTTAGTTCGCTCGATTTGGACGCAAGCCATGTTATTTGCATGTTTTCATCACATTTAACATACTTTTAAATAAAATTGATCCTTTAAATCCAAACAAACACACAAAATTTATCGATTTGACATTCGTATCGGAGAATTAAATTGTTATTTCAACCTTTTATCCTTTCCTACCCTGCCCATTTCCCCTACCCTCCTCCTCTTTTATTATTATATTTGTTTGTAACAACTTTATTATTGTTATTATCATTTATATCATGTTAGAAATTCTTTTTGTTCACTTAAATGCTTCGAAAATAATTTTTTATGGCGGGGTTTTTAAATTGGAAAAGAGTAAATCAAAAGTTAGTGCTTACCTTTGAGGTTTGACCATTTAAAATGATATTATGAAATTTATTTAACCTTTTCTGCAGTTTACATCGCCTTTTCTAACAAAAACTCAAAAACCTTCACACCCACAATCATGCCAAAAAAATTTTAAGTGTAAACCTTCCAAAAAATTACTCTTTAAAATGAAAGTCGACCACTTTTACAATAATTTTGTGGATTTAAAACTTTTTTTAAGGGTGGATTTTTGTGGTGATCAAAAGTTAAACGAAAATTTACAGGTTTACGAAATGCAACACATTCATTTTAATACGGACATCGAGAGAGAGCAGATAGAGTTTTCGGTTGTAAAATTTCTTATTGATAATACATTAACCCAAATGCCATATGATACATAATCGGATGCCTTTAACAATAGAGGAAGAGAGGAAAATTTTTCCGAACAATTATTTATGGCCTTTTATGAAATCTTTTACGACATTTGATAATCTTGAGAGGAAATTTATTGAATACCGTTCGGTGACAAGAAATTATAAAATTATTTTAAATTTGAATTCTTTAATTTTTCAGTTATAAATTTTGTTGAATTTTCTTAATTTTTAACAATTACATAACCTTTTGATGGCGGACAGTTTTAAATGTTTTCTTCACAAAATCCTTGATATTTCACTTCCAGACACAAGTTGTACACAAATATACACTTAAAATTTGCATAAATCTTTTCTCTCCTGAAACTACAAAATTTTGTATTTATTGTGTGCATGCACAATTTATTAACATGTCAAGTCGTTTTCATTTTGTAGCTTAATTTTTCTCTTTTTCTCCCACACCTCTCCACAGATGATGATTAATTGCGTTTCGACAAATTCATCTGGTCGTCAATATGGAAAAGTACTGTACATGGTGCGTGGCATACAGTCGCAAGACTTTTTAAATATTCTCAACAAGAACAATGCAAAGATTTCCATTAGTCAAGCGGGTGAGGCGACAAATGGAAGTGTCGGCAAGATTGTCTTAGCACCATTAGGTAGTGATACACAAATTGAACAGCAGCAGCATGAAGGAATAGTGAGACTGGAGAACACGGAGAGTGTGCTGAAAAATGGGCAATTGATACTAAAAAATATCGATAAAAGCCATTCGGTGTTGCTTATAAGAAGTACGCCTGCTTCTACTAGCGCTGCTAATAATGATTCATCAACACCTCAAACGGAGCATACGAACATGTCGATTGAGACATTAGACACCATGGAGGCGAACTCGAATGAAGATAATAATGAAAATTCTGTGGTGAATGTCTCTTCGACACAGAAGATTGGAGCAGCTTCTCTTGTGAGTTCTGGTAAGTGAATTAAGAAACAAGGCTACTGTTATTTTTTTTTTGCTCTGAACTCTCGTCAAAAAAAAGTTTTTCTATCACTTCATTTCCTACATTTCTCGAGTCTCGTGTATGTGAGAACAAAACACACACACTCAAATTTGAAAAAGCTCCAACAAGGCGAAATTCTTTTTTGCCTCCCCTCACGACTCAGCCTCAAGCACCCTTAAGGAAAATTCGTTCAACTTTTTTTTGTATTTTCTTTGTCATTTATTTACTCAGCAATTTTTTTTAAAAATGAAATAAAAAAATTTAATCAAAATCACCCGCAAGGAAATCCTCCTAATATCGCATTCATGATACGTGAAATAGTCGATGAAAATATCTCTCTGGCTCGTTTATATTTTGCAAGCATTTCAATTATGCTTTTTTTCTGGTAATTCTACAACGAGAGAAAAAGCGATAAAACGAGTGAGGAAGAGAGCGTGTGAGCGAGAGCGAACGAACATAATCATAAGAAATCATATAATAAGAAGATTGAAGAGCGTATAAGCCTTAACTAATTAACCAAATAATAAATTTTCAACCCTCAAAAAAGTACGCGAACAAGAGTTGGGAGTGGGTTTGAGAGAGAGAAGAGTCAAGTACCGAGCATCATCATCTTCTGATGATTTTGAATACTTGACATTTGCATCAGAGAAAAGTGGTGGAAAGAGTGAGTGAAAGAAGTTGTCTTAATTAAAGAATTGTACCTTATGCTATTTGAATATTAATTAGCCTCTTGAATTTCTACAAGATTTTCATCTTCTTTTCGCCATACTCATCTTCACTCTCAAGTAGCTTTTTATCAAAAAAGTTTGAATGCAAACGAAGCTGGGGGAGAGAGCAAGCGAAAAAAATTGAAATGAGCGAAAGAGAGAGGGAAAATAAATGAACGAAAAAACCATCTAAGAAAAATATGAAGCTTTGAATATTAAGAAGCTTAAAGTAACATCACAGAAAAATAAATGCAATGTATTTGAAGAAATTTAAATATCCAAATTGAATTTTTCATAGGCATAAAATGTTTTTTACATCAAAGCACAAAGCCTTTACTGTCCAGCATTTAATTTAAAACTTTTTCCTACCTCGAAAATATTTTTATCTCTCACATACATTAGGACATGGGCGAAAACACTTCAGGGGCTAAAAATTACCGCGAGTTTACATGAAATTATGACACTCAACTTTTTGTGTATTAAAATGTTAACGAAGAGAAGACAATTATTTCATTAAATATCCATGCTTTCGTTGTTTAACCGTAATCCTTTTTCTCACCTCCAGTCTCTATGAGCTTTTTGTTTAAACAACAGATACAAAACATTCATAAAGTAATTTTTAATTTAATTCTAAATTAAATTGGTTATGCTTTTTCATGTTTTCCTCAACTTTGTCTACTTTTTATTACATTTACCCTCTCTCTCTTTCGCATATATAGAAAGTTATTAATAAAACTCTATGGAAAAATATTAAAAAAATGAAAAGTTGATTATTTTTACACTGAACTTTTATTTATTCAAAAAATAACTTTCTGTACCAGGTAACGTTAAGCAGAGCGTGCTAACGGAAGTGATAAAAGTTTGAAAAAAGTCGTTTCATAATAGGAAGTGTAGGATGAGGGAAAAAGAGAATATGTTGCACAGCGATTTACTTTTATGAATAAAGGACTCGGCCGGAAAATTTGAGAAAATTTCTAATCAATTTAACAATCAAAGTGAACTATGAAAATCAATAAAAAAATATTTAATTTTTTAATAAAAATAATTAAATTCAACCCTCGAAAACAAACTTACAAGAAAGAAGGTTTTTTATTTAATTTTGACGATGAAGGTAAAATATATCATAAAAGTCAAGTCGAATGAAAAGCTAATCTATTTTATTTCATGGAAGTGTATTGTGTGATGTGTGCTGAAATGATGATAATAGGAACTGAGTTATGAGTTTGGTGACGGCGGAAGCGGAAGGAAATTTTTTTGACAAATATATAACTTTCATATATGTCAACTTATTAACACTTTATCTAGTAAGAGAGCGAGCATATGTAAGGGGAGAGGGTTACGAGGGAGGAAAAATAACAACACATAAAAAATATTCTCACATCGTTTTCGCAGCACGAGGCTGGCGAGCGGTCGTTCGGATGGTCGCCGATTTAGTGCATGTTTCATGTTTTTCTTTTTTCCTTTCTCTCCTCACTCAGTGCGAAATATCTGAGCGTGGCGAAAAAAAAGGAAACGAAGAAAAGAGACGAAAACATTTTCGAAAAAGCCCGAAGTAGTTTTGAGAGATATTTTCAATGAACATTGTGTACTTACATTTTCACATTTCGTGTGCTGTGTGGTGTGCATTCTCGCCGAAAAACTTTAAATGTTTTCAGTTTCATAAGTTCACTCGTACAATAAGGATGTGAACTTTTTTTAGATTTTTATTCGTCGTCTAAATCTATCTATAAATTTTTAGTTAAATGGATTTTTCTGCCTAATTTACTAACTAAGATATCTTCTTATGTTCCTTCCTACGTGTCGCTCCTATGTGTGTGTTTAGATGTTTTAGATAGGACAAAAAAAAACAACAAATTAAATAAGAAACTCTTTCGATCAATTTTTACCCACAAAAGCATGATATGTGCAGAAAAAAATGTGTAAATAGTTTAAAGTGAAAAAAAATAATAATAATGTGTTGCCAAGTAGCTAATGTTATATGAAGAGAGAACGAAATTTCTTCCCTAAGTTCTGACATTGTGTTTCAAAGTTAGGTGTTTGTAGCAGGCAGAGAAAAAAAATAAAATAATAAGAAGAACTTTATATTATTAAGAAGTAATGCAATTTTTCACCGAAAAAAAAGTGTCGAAAAAAGGAGAAAATAAAAACATTGTTTATATCCTATATAGAAAAGTGAATATACATAAAAATATATATTCCATAAATCATAACGTTATAAATCGTGTGCTGCTCTCTCGTAATGAATAAAAAGTATTTTGAAAATAGCATGAAATGGATTGACATTCATAACCATATTTCTAATTTGAATAATATTATTCAAATATTAATTATGAAAAACCGCCTTCGCATATGTTAATCCGAGGGTATTATTTTAACAAATTTATGAAATGAAATATTTTGCGAGAGAGAGCGAGGCGAGCAGTAATAATGTCCAGTGTGTAAATGTGCATGCACAGTGAGTTACATGAGAATGAATGGTTAAAATATTGATAATATGCGATTGTTTTGCAGATGATAATCATGATTATTATAAATTAGGAAAAAGGAATTATGACATTGTCACGTTAATAAGTTTTTGCTCTCACACACACACACAAAAGTTAAGCAGAGAAATTAAATTGACGCAAATTCCAGCACGCCTACGATAATAACAACATGGACATACACGCTACACATGTTCATGAGAGATAAGATAAGAGTTATCTCAATTGTGATATCACTAATAATATATTCGCGATTTATATTCGTCGTCTTCAGTTTCGTATTCAAAAAAGCTGTGCTGACTAATAAAGTCTATCCTTAAATGTCACGAGCAGCTAAATTGTATCATTAGAGCAATATACATGCAGAAGTTAATCGGAAGCAATATCGAAGTGACTTGAACGCACGAAGAATAGTGAAAAGTTTTTAGACAAAAAATAAAATAAAATAAAATAAATACACAACTGGCAAAAGTTGAAGTTTAAATTGACTTTTATAAAGTTAAAAAGAGGGTTGTAAAAAAAAATATTTTTTAAGGTGAGACAAATAAAGTGACATGTTGAAATTTCCCGTCTGATGCTTATCCAAATTTCTCTTATCGTCTCAAATATTTTTCTTCCACCTGATAACCTTAAAATAATAGTTAATTAACGGAACTGAGTCTAACTCGGCGTGTAAATTCATGAGATAAAAAGTGCTTCCATAAAAAATATACCTTTAAAAAAAAGTAATCATCAAATGACTTGTTAGGAATTGTATATTTTTGCAAAAATATTTTATACGAAAGAAAAAATCCAATGAGTACCGAACGGATTCGTGAGTGAATATTAAATGGCCAATTGGAATAACAACAGTGGCATGGATCAGTGTTCAGTTTATCAGTTGAGTGATGAAATTAGTTACTCAAATCAAGCGCCGGCCACATCACACGTGCTAGCAAGTAGTCATCATTATAAGCATGAAATATTGCAGCCAACTCATCATCAAACGGCCGCCGCTCTTCGCTTTCAAAGTCAACAAATTCAAAATACCAACAACTATCATATCTTATCACGCCACTATCTGGGCCAAGCACAACAGCATCAACAACACCCGCAACAGCAGCAGCAACAACAACAACAATATCACCACTATCAACTTCATCAGCATTCAAGTACAAGACAACATCTGAACATCTCATCAAGCATGCCTCTAAATTCGAGTAAGTTGATTTGACTCGCACATAGACATTCAGTGAGAGACACAATCAACATAATAATGTCCAAAATTGACTGAAAAAAAGAAAGAATTTGTCCTTCTTTGATTAAAAAGAGAGAAAGAGACTGACGAACGTGAAGCGATAGAGAAGATAGATCGAAAAGCTATATCTCGCCAATTTATATATGTGATAGGATGTGCACACAAAATGTCTATTTTGCTATATCCTCAAACTAAAATAAATACACTAAAAATTTCAAAGCAACTCGATAAATCATGAAAATTTATGACTTCATTGCAAAAATTTTCGTCGCTCCCACATTAAACTCTCTCTCTCTCTCCTCCTCCACTTTCAAATAACCAATCACTAACTAAGCTCTGTGAGCTTTTGTTACATCAGCAACTTTATTATACTGATCAAAATTATGTTTTTGTTGCGACTCTGATTATTATTATTTAGTGCAACTAATAAACTAAAATCTCTCTCTTTTCACTATGTTCATTTTGCATTGTTTTCATGCAACGCTATAAAATCTGTGTGAAAATATGTAAATTTATGAAAAGATGAGGTTAAAGATGGGAAAAGGATTATAAAAATTAAAATAGTTGGAGTGTGCAAAAATATTTTTAGTAAAAGTATTTTTTTTTGAAATTGTAACACAAGAAAATAAGTAAAAAATCCCAATTTTTCCCACCTCATTTATATGGCTTATAAAAATTATATCATCTCAACAACTGAAATCCTTTTTCTGGTTTTATAAACGGTTCATTCACAGAACGAGCGTGCTAAAAGTTTTATTATGCATTTTGAGAGAGTTGGAGGGTGAAAAAGGAAGTAGGAAGAGACCTTTGGTTAGTCGGCATTTCTTCTACAACATTGCCACCTCATGGAAGTTTATTAAATAAATTGTAAATGATTTTCGTGCATGTATGCAAACATTATAAAAAAGGCTTGCGGAGAGAAGAAGAGGAAAAGGTATGGGAAATTGTTATTGTTAATTTGTGAAAATGGCAAATAATAAGGAGAAAAGTGAAAAATATACTTGAAAGGAGAGAGAGCGAAAAAAAGAAGAAAAATGAAAACAAATTTATTCTCATACTAAAAATATTTCATATTGCACATATTCCTTATTGCACACAAAGTATTGCCAACTCTCTCTCTTTTATTATTATGACTCTATATCATATCCCTTCCCATACATGTGTATGTTATCAAGGAATGTGTTACATCGTGTGCTATTCAGGCGAAAATGTCATTACGTTTATCATTTCTTTCTTCTTATACTCTCCTCATGTGCATGATGTACACACAGCAACGAACGAGTGAGAGAGAGAGAAGGGGTTGAAAGTGCAAAGAAATAAGCCAAAAAGAAAAAGTTTTCGTCGACGTCATTTATTTTCGGCGTGGCGGCGGCTACGGGTTCCAAGTGTTATTTTATATGCTGAAACTGTGAGGAGCTCTTTATGTGTTTCGGTGCATTATTTATGAAAAAAAGTATAAAATTCACAAAACACAATTTTTATATCGTCGAAGATTTTTCTTTTATTATATATTGCACAAAAGTGGAATTATTAAGCAAATGAACCAATTTCTCATGACATTTCCTTTCCACATCCTTCTCTTTAGCTTTTTATCACATCAGCCCTAAATTGCACTATTTTATTCAAAAGGCGAACTCTTCAGAGAGCAAGCGAGCACGAGCGGCGAAATAAAAAGAATAAACACAGTAAAAGGAAGTGATTTTATATTAAATATCTTTTTATTGAACCGTCACATGAAATGTGGTGAAAACACTTTAAAATATACATTAACACATTTATTATTCATTGTCTTGAGAGACATAAAAAATAAGGGACGAACGATGTCGACGAGTCTTTACTTTGAGAGAAGAAAATTGTTTGGTCAAAAAATTATTTTTAAAAATAAAATTTAATTTTTTTAAATTTGAAAATTTTTAAATTTTTAATCGGTAAATTTTAAAAATTAATCCCATAATCCCTCCCTCTGAATGAGAACGTAAAGTGGCAACGTCTTGGAGATTTTTACGACAATTTCCAAAGAAACGTATCTTCTCTAAAGCCCCTCCGAGGATATTCATCTTCTTACATTTTCTCTTTGCCCTCTCATGCTCACTTACAATCCTTTCAAGCAGATATCGTAATAAAGCGAAATAAAAAATATATAATAATTGACTTGTACAATATTGTGTGCGATAGTCTCATTCACTTGGAAATTGTCGTCGACACGACCCAATAAAATCGAGTGGGGGCAAATAAAAAAGACTAATAATTTAAGTCAACTATAAAGTGGGAATATAAATTTTTTGACACTTTCCCCTTTCGTCATGGAGTGTATCCATACTCGATGCATGTACGTTTTTGCTATAAAATTGTCGTACATAAAGTTATGGAAATGATTCTCTCTTTACAAATGCAAAGCACTCGGATTATTATGTCATAAAAGAATTGACATTGAGAGCAGATAATTTGAAGTTGTCATCGTGGTCCATCATGCGCCAAGTGTCAATTTTGGCAAATTCTCGACCGAAAATATGATAAACTTGTAGTTGCTTTTTTATATTTTTATGACTTTTTTTCTCCTCATACCCTCTCACATACATATATGAGGAAAATTGTGTGAATTATAATGTGTCACAATTTCATCCTATAAAACATCTGATCCGAGCTGAAAAAGGATCGCACTGAGAGAGAGAGGGTGAAAAGGATGTACAAGTTGTGCCAAAATTATCAAGTATGAGTGAGGTATCACCTGGCTCATGATGACGGAAAAAGTCACGAAGTTAACGATAAAATATAGTCGGTGTCTTGAAGTCTTCATTCGAATGTATTTAGTAAATAAATTATCAAGTGCAAAAAATAATGTGACACAATTATTCGCTCGTAAATTGTTCGAGAGCAGACATTAAATCACAACGAATTGCGATGTTAAATTTTTAAATCTCTTCGCACACTAAAAGAAATCAAAATTTATTGTTATTATGATCCTCCTTCCGCTCACTCCTATCATCAACATCATCATCACTGTAATAATTTTCATTGTTTTTCTTCTCGTTCTAATCTCGATTGAATTTCGAGCTTGCGAGTGTCAGAGGAAATCCATTAAATATTTTTTTAATATGAGACTCGAGCGAGAAAAAAAGGAAAAAATAAATTTAATGTTTTTTCTCTCCTCTTCTTCTTCTTAAAGATGGCGAGCCTATAAAACTTCCTGAAAATCTGGAAACGTTGCCAAAAGCAGATCATTTTCCCTCACATCGCCATAGATGGAACACAAATGAGGTAATAATATCATGTTAGTTAGTATGTTAAGGGAAAAGTTATTACTCTTTTAAAAATATATAACTTTAGTGTTATATCACTTTTATCGTCGATGATATTATTTTATACATCTCTTATATGTGATACTTTTAACTTTTCCGTCTCAATATGCTTTACTATACTTATAACTTATATTATGTATTGTGTAGCTTGCCACCATGAAATTATTGAGATGAATTCATTCACATTTTATTTTTATCGCTCTATTTTTTACTGCCACCACTAATATCCTTTAACATCGTTTATCTCCACAGGAAATTGCCGGAATTCTCATCAATTTTGATCGACAAGTGGTAAGAAAATTTTTATTTTCCACTTATGAAATCATTCAAAATTTATTTTTAAAAAATCCTCAGAACAAATTTTCTTTAATTTTTTGTTTGATGTCAAAATCAATAATTTCTGTGGATAATTTTAAATACTTTTAGGATTTAAAAATTTAAATTTTCAAAATAATATTTAAAAACTCCTCGAGGCATCATTTGATGAAAAAATAAAAACTCTCCTTTAATTTAATTTTCTTTTCTCACATCATTTTTCACTTCCAATATTTTTCTTTCTTCAACCACAGGAATGGCAATCGAAAGAAGTGAAAACAAGGTAAATAATATCAAATATTTAAGGAGAAGAAAGAAAAACTTGTTAAACAAAAAGACTTTATCGAAGAAATGAGAAAAAATTATTATACCTATTCAATTATCATATTCCTAACATCTTTATACTCTCCTTTCTCAACCAATTTGGCCACATTTCATTTCATATAGCTGAGTTGAATTTTTCGTGAAATGAATGAAATGAAACAAGTTATAAAGGGAGGGAGGGATGTTAATAATTCATTCAATGCATAGACATAGCTTGGAGAAAAAGATATTTTTCCTTGCTCGAAAGTGCACTTTTCCAAATCCTCAAAGATTAGAGTACTTCCATGAAGCTTGCAAAAGAAAATTGTTGAGGAGAAAAAAATTGAAACGCTCTTTTCATTTCTAGACCAAAAAGTGGTTCCATGCTGCTCTACTCTCGCAAGAAAGTTCGTTATCGTCGAGATGGATATTGTTGGAAGAAGCGAAAAGATGGCAAGACTACGAGAGAGGATCACATGAAACTGAAAGTTCAGGGAACTGAGGTTTGTGCTCACATTATAATATGCTGACTAATCCCTCAGCCTTTTTTCCGGCTCTCGACGTGTAATAATTCAAAATAATTTACTTAACTTTCTCATTTCCATGCTCAACATATTGCGCGCCACAGTGTATCTATGGATGTTATGTAAGATGATGAAAAATGTCTTCTCCGCTTCTAAAATTGTAACGAGAAAAAATGCTCTTCTTTCATAAATAGGTTCACAGTGCAATTCTGCCTACGTTTCATCGCCGTTGCTATTGGCTACTCCAGAATCCAGACATAGTTCTCGTTCATTACTTGAACGTTCCCTATCCTGATGATAGGACTCAACATAATAAGCTCATAATCGCTCCATCTCTTCTCTTCAATGACAAGAAAGAGTGGACGAAGGAGGAATTGCTGAATCAGTTGAAGCCAATGTGTAAGAAATTTTAATTCTCAACTTTTATTTATCCTTGAATTTAAATTTATATGGTTCATGTATGAAAAAATATTTAACAGTCTTTAACGAGGATGATGCTGAAATGTCTCGTGATATAGATTCGGTAAGTTTACAATTTACTTTCGAGGTTATGTAATGCATGTAATAAAAATTTTATCTCCTGCCTCTCTAAAAGCTAATGCATTCTCAAACTTCGGAAACGGTGGAGGCAATTGTGGCGTCATTGATGGAAAAGCAACGAAATGCCCGTCAGAATGCTTTGGTGAAGCAGTTGGATCAAAGTTGTGCGGAATCTTCTTGTGTCACAAACGGAAAGCATTCCTTTAATACCACACGAAATATTCATTCCAAAAGCTATAACGATATGTTGAAACGATCTGACAGCGTTGAGCATGTTTCAAATGCCACATTCAATAATTCGGCATTTGATTCCAAAGTGAGCGAAAATCCTAGAGCTTAATCTAATCAACTTTTTGACATGTAATTTTTTTCTCACACTCAGCCATATCAGCGATGGTACTCTGAAAGACATATAAGCACGGCAATTCAAGACAAATCTCAAACAATAAAGAGCATAAAAGTGGGCCTATCATCGGCCACGATCGGAGCAGACTTCTCATCATCGACATCGAAAGCCATAGCGGCGGCGGCGAGTAGTACAACAATTATGAGTGCTCATGATGCTTCAAATCAATCGTTTTGCAATAAAACGAGTAATAATAATATTTACAATGTTCATGTAAATAACAACGGCAACAACAACAGCGCCATTCAAAGCAAGGCAAATAACAGTATTTTGAATTCAATCGTTGGCAACGATGTTGGTCAGCAGCATGGCACAATGAAAAATAATAATGTCATTATGAGTATGTCACAAAACGATAAATTTCAATTAGCAAATACAACATCATCATTATTTTCAACTAAAATATCGTTTTCAGATGGAAATGGTGGCACGGGTGGGAGTGGAAATAATAGCAATAATAATAGTGAGATTATTAATGAGCATATGAAAGATGAGAGTGCTAATGCTGCTGTTGTAAATTATCAAAATCTCGAAAATCATCATTTGATGAGCTTTCATGAGCAGAAATTTGACTTGGCAAATGCTGGCAGCAAGCAACAACATATCTCCGCTTCGAGCAATAATGAAAAGGGAATTTCGTCATACAATCATCATCACACTAGGAGTAATAATAATAATATATCAGACACCTCACTACCGCTAGACTTGTGTCAGGTGAGTGCTTAATTGGACTTTAATTGCTAATTAGCAAACTGAAGCTAATTTAAATTGAACTTTTGAGGGTGCTTTGTAATTTCATGGACTATGGATTTTAAAGCTTTTTCAAACTATAGTTCTTTCTCAACTTTAATTCTAATATTTTTTTCTCCAAAAAATAGATTCAACACTCATTGACTCATCAGGACAACCAACACTCACCATCTCAATATCTCATGAGTGAACGGAACGACAACAACGAACGTGGAATAATCAAGAAGGAACATCATCGACCACCACATCTTAATCTTCACCATTTCGGTACTGTTTCGAATCAGGAAACCTCAATAAATACAGTCGGTGGAGTTCCACAACAACATATGAGTGAAGAAAGTGAGGTTATTATTCGTGGTGGTAGAGATAAGAAAGAGGAAACTTGTTTCACCTACAACACAACTCTTGATTTATCGCAAGAAGACATTCAGCAAACGCTTAGTGCAAATATGCCAAATCAGGTGAAGGAGGTGTCTATGAATGCCATAAACTTCATTGAGAATTGTTCAAATACACACGAAGACGATGATACGTTTGTTAATTTAGATGCTTTTGATATGCTTGTCGAATTGCCAGTCGAGCTCGATGAGCTTGAGGCTTCGTCGGCCAGGAATCATCTGCTCTCGAAAAATGACAATTTTAACATCACTGAGTTCTGCCCTGATTGGAGCTATGTTGAAGGCGGCATGAAAGTCCTCATAACTGGTTCCTTCAATTTCGATACAAACTATACGGTTTATTTTGATAATCAGTCAGTGAAGGCGACCACAGTACAAAACGGTGTGATACGAGTTTATGCACCTAAGCATGAAGTCGGCATGGCCAAAGTTTGTGTCAGTGACGGTTTAATGGTTTCAAATACAATTGATTTCGAATATAAAATGCAGCCGAAATACGAGTATCGTAACTTTGAAATTCTTTACAAGTTCAGTTTATTGCATCGACTCGAAGCCATGGATAATCAACAATCGCAAAGAATCAAAGAGGAGTCGAGTGACAATGTCAATATTTTCGAATCGGATCCCGATTTTGAGAATCGACTTGTTACATACACGAGCAACTTAAAGTATCGTCAAATCTCACAATCGATTTGTGAGAAGAAAGTCAATGGAATGTCAATTTTGCATTTGGCAGCGTATCTTGGATATAGCAAGTTAACGGAAATGCTTTTAAATTGGAGGTTGCAAACAACAAGCAGGGTAGTTAGGGATGAAATTGATCCATTCTTGCAAAACGAAGACGGCAATACGCCTTTGATGGTTGCTTGCGAAAATGGATGCTATGAAGTTGGTAAGTGATTGCTTTAGAATTTGAAAATTTTCCTGGATTCTAATTTTTTTGAGTGTTTAGCACTTTTTCTGTATAAATTTGATCGGACATCACTCATGTTTAAAAATAAGTCAACCAAGACAGCCATCGACATTTGCAATCAAAATGGGTGAGTTTAAAAAATTTTAATTTTAATTAAAGATCATTAAAATAAAAAATAAAAAATTTCCCACAGTTTCACAAAATTAGCGGATGAACTTCTTCAAAATGACATCTCAATTTTGATTGAGAAAAATGACTTGAATGGTCTCCTCAATGGCGACTGTAAGAATAGTGTCGAAAGTTATTTGAACGAAGACGAGCTCAATGACAAAGTTTTCATTCATCCCAACTCTTCACTGGGTAGTTTGAACAAACGCCTCGACTACCGTAATAATCAATCTGAATCTTCAAAACGTGACCATAAATCTCGAAGCATGTCGTTGCCAGTATACTCCGATATCGATTTATTTTCATCTGATCAAGAGTCCTCTCAAAGTGGCTTTCAACAAGTCTCATCGTCATCCAATAACTCATTACTGTCTCCGATGAGGAAATTTGACTTTACGTTCTGTGAGTGAAAGAATTTTTTCGAGACATTTTTTAAAAATTATTTTCTAAACTTTTTAAGCACATTTTTAAATATTTCTTTTGCTGAGGATCTAAAATTGATTTTCATTGCTTTTATTTTCTCAACTTAATAAACTGGTAAACTCTCTCTAAATACTTCTCTATCAACAGTACATTAGCAATAGTCAATCGACTTCCGATAGAACAAATACACACAAAACCCTCAATCGGAAGTGTTTTGTGGCAATTTCGGCGAATAAATTTATTTTAAATTCGCATAATAAATCACATCATCAGCTCTTAAACAAGCAGATTTTGTTTAAAATATTTTCATACATCAATGTAGCTGCATCAAAAATATTTTGTTATAATTTTAAAAAAATATTTCAATTTTTTAGGTCATACTGAAAAAGATCAAAGTAATTCTTCGTTATCAGATGATTTTATAATATGCGAAAAAACTAAAACGATAGGTTAGTTTTAGTTTCCCGTGGAAGCATGCACACACTCTTTATAGCGACTGTTCAATGTTGTTTTTAGTTTGACTTTTGAGTTTTTCATCTCTATTCGATGTAGCTTTTCTCTAAAGTTTCTATGCTGCTTTATAATTTTTTTCATTCATTGAATTTTGATTTTTAACATAAAACTTTCTTTGATCCTTTAGCGGTGTGTAATTTTTTTATTGATGTTTAAAATAATCAGAAATGCTTGAAAAATTCTTAAATTGTTTTCTGTCGTTTTTCTTTAGATTTTCTCCATTTTTGAATAGTCTATATTATAAAAGTGTGTTTGTGTGTGGATTTCTTAGTGCTATCTCTAAACTTTAATGTCTATCTAGGAAATACTAATGACTAATTAATATATATGGAACTTGTTTACACTTGTACATTTGGTCTTCGGCTTAATAAATTAGCTTGAAGCCACGACATAATATTTATCTATCTAGATGATAACCTATATGTGTGTGGATGTAAATAGTTGTTTTTGTAATGATCCAATCAAACATCTTCTTTACTTATCAAGAAATTATTTCTTCTTCTTCATAGATGAACCAAACGTTAAGGTCCTTAATTTGGCTGAAAAGGTAAATATGAAATTAATTCTTTTGGGCTTAATTAACCGCAAAAATTTAGATCATAGCTGCACTTCCGAATCACATTAAAAACGAAAGTGATGACACGATGACGATGGATCTCGATAAATCGTTTCATGATTCGACTTCATGTCGCATGAGCGATTTACTCGGTGACTCATTTATGGATGCAACTTTCGATCAGAATTTCGTTGAGCACTTTGAACTCGAAGATTATCGTTATGAGGAAAATCGAACTCCTTGCTCAAGTCCTGCCAGCTCATCGGCCGGACCACTTCAAAGTCCTTATTCATATGGACAGTTATCGGATAATCCAAGAAGTCCTCCAGTTACAACGCAAGATTTCACTCAATTTTTCGAAGCTTCCAATCCAGTTTCTAATGCATTTGAATCGGATTTTTCGCAACTTACGCTCACTGACAATGAACAACGAGAATTGTATCAAGCTGCAAAGTGCATTCAGAAAGCATATCGATCATATAAAGGTAGAAAGAAGATGGAGGAACAAGATAAGGAGCGGTCGGCTGCTGTCATAATTCAAAATTATTATCGACGCTACAAAGAGTATGCGTACTATCGTGAGATGACAAATGCGGCACTAGGTGAGATAATTTATTATTTAATTTTTAATTAGGAAATTAAAATTAATTTTTTAAACAGTCATTCAAAATAAATATCGTTCTTACTGTGAGAGTAAAAAGCGTATAAAGACTTCAATTGATGGATCGTCTGATGCAACGACAAGTCAATCGAACAATGACGATGATGGACAACGAGACATGAAGGAACCCGTTGCCAACGTGAATGGACTCAAACGAACCTACTCGCAGAGCACGCAAAATCAAGCAGCACGTAAAATTCAGCAATTTATGCTTACAGCCAAAAATAAGTGAGTGAAAGATATTTTTAATAAAAAATTTTAAATGTGACGTAACAAAATATTAAAATTATTCCTTAATCACGCAAAAGTTTTTCGGATATGCGTGTGGTAAGATAATTTACTTCCTAACCTTTAAATTTAATTTTTAATTATTTAAAATTATTTAAAAAAATTGCATAACAAAAAATATAATTTTTTTCACCCAGGTTGCAGAGAGAAAGAGCGAGAAAGGCCGAAAACGAGAAGGCACACCATCACTAGGTATTCCCAATAAATTTTGCGTATCAAGATCATCAACTCGATCAATTTTCTGTCAGCGACAACAAACAAAAAAGGTTTAATTTTATAAAATATTTAAAATAAAATAAAGAAAATTTTAAAGTGAGCTTTCAACCGTCCAAAAAAAATAATAAAAATGAAAAAATGCTTGATGCAAAAGAAACATTCAGACACACTTAACGATTTAATTTGAGCAAAATATATCAGTGCAGAAAAGTAAAAAAACCGTTGTGAATCCAATAAAACAGTTTTAATATCTAGCAAAAAAAAGAACACGGCATCAAGACAATTAATTTTTAAATGAGCGGAAATCTTTTCCTTTGCAATCAATTAAATGTGAAAAATAACTAAAATAATTTTTAAAAATTATGGATCTAAATCAAGAAAAACTTTGAAAAATAAAAAATATTTATTGATGAGCACAAAAAAAATATTAATTGGATAAATGAAAGAAAAATGTGAATGCGATGAGCTCCTTTCACCAGTAAATTAAAGCGCACGACTTTTTAATGAGATAATATTTTAAAGAAATTTCTTATTAACTCTATATATGAAGAAAAAAAATGAAAAATAAAAGCTTTAGAAACTCTCAAACTTGGAGAGTAATTAGAATTTTACAAGGAAAATAAATCTTTCGATGCCACACTTAATTGAAATCTTAATCCTTACACCCTCGTGATCTTCTTGCTCTGTTAATTGCGAATGTTGAGTTTAAACTTCTAAAGTTAAAAATATTTCTTTCATGGGATGATTTCCATCTCCATTATTTAATATTCTGTGTTATGTTTGAGTTCATTTTACTTAATTAAATTTAAGGCTATTGATTTATTCTTTTATTGTATGCGTTCTTGATCTTTTTCGAAATAAGGTTTTGAAAATTAATTTATTCAATGAAATTTTTTACTCTTAATTTCTAGTTAAATGAATTAAAATTTACAAAGCATGAGCTATAAATATAAAAGTGCTACTACTATTACATAATTCTTAAAAAATACTGACTGCAAAAAAAATTAGTGGAACCCTTCGAAACAAAAAACTTGTTGTGATGTTTTTCAATTTTTCGGTCGCATTTTAGAAAATCAGCCGATTAATTTTTTTACCTTACAACCAGGTATAAAATATAAAAGTCATTAATTTTAATCTTTTTCCTACATTAAATTTCTTTTGCGTAACCATTCCAAAATGTTATCCAAAAAAATGATAAGAATGAAATATTAACAAATCTATTTGAAAAAAGTTCATCATCAGCTACCTGAATCATCTTTTTGAAGAAATAAAAATAATTAAATTTAGGAGAAAAGTGTAAAAAGTTTAATAAATTAAAAGGAAGGCGCTCAATTTGAAGTTGCAACTTTTTTAAAAACAAAAAATGCCATGATATTTGAGTGTCTCTCTTTTATTGCAATAATACACTCATAAATCGCAGCTTAAGCCTACGAAAGTTTACACCAATTTTTAGCATTTTAACTTTTGGCGAGAAGAAAAATTTTCACAATTTTTCATTCACAAAAAAATAAATGTTTTATAAACGCAATAATAAACACTTTTAAAATGTTTTAAGAATGGATTTCACATCGATATGGAATGGATAAAAAAATTTTAAAAAAAATATTGGAACGACACAAAGGATTGTAATTCTTTTATTTTAAAAACTAAGATTACAAAATTAAATATTGAAAAAAAACATATACGTTCATAATGTACAAGAGAAAAGTTCTTCCTAAAAATAAATGAAAATACAAAATATCCTGCGTGGGACATGACCAAATGTTACCGTTAAAATTCAAAAAATCCTCATACAAATAAAATTTAAATCTCGGCTTCAACGTATTTTCAATAGACAATTGTATACAAAAAGTATACTTTTATTTAAATTTACGGCTTCAACGGTTTTCATGTCCCACGCAGGCAAAATATAATAATGAGACACGTAAAATTAATTAACTTATTGCACCTTCTTTCATTTAAATGCATATGTAAAAGAGAAAAGCACATTGAGTCATTTTTCCTCATTATTTTTTCCTAAAATGATGCCATAATTTTTTTTTTCTCAACTCTTAGATATGTAGGCTAAATTATCAAATTAATATTTTTCTAAAAATTAAATTAAATTTTTTGCTCTAAGCAAATCTGAAAATATTTTACTCTATTCTATTTCTTTATATGAAACTTTTAATTATTGAAATTCATTCAATTTTTCTTAAAAAATAAAATGTTTGATTTTTTTGCAATTTTACTTTTTCCAGAGCATAAAAATAATTGAGACACCAAATGCTAAATTTACAAACTTAAAAAATTGCACCTAACTTTAAATATGTTCGGAAATGAAAACAATTTTCACTTTCCACATTTTTCCTCTCCACTTGTTATGAAATTTAAGAAAAATTGAATTGGAAGCATGCAGTTTGCAATCATTGTGATGATTGCCGTTATAATTTTTGACTGTAAATTTCCTTTTAAATTTCAATGCTCGATTGCAAGCTGCATCTCTTCTTTAGATTGTTAAGAAAAGTTCTCAAAAAAAAGAGTGAAGTCAGAAAATTCTTCCAAGAAAGCTTTACCTGTAAAAGAAATCTTTTAAAAATGAAAAATGATAAAAAACCACTTCTTTGATTTTGACTGTTTTTCCTTCCTGAACAGTTCAAGAAAACTTTTTAAAACTCTTATTCCTGAAAAAGTTATCTCTAAACTAACTCTATACTTTTTTCCTATATACTTAGATAGCAACACGAATCATTTCTAGGCATTTTATTAAATGAATTCTAAACTCTACGAGAAAAACTCTCTTTAGATATTTTTCGAAACTTTCTCAAAAATTTACTAAGAATATTGAATAAAATCCAATTTAAGGTTAAAAATGAGTGGGTTTAATTTTTTTGAAAGTTTTGTGATTTAGCGACGCAAAATTTTTCATCTAAACTTTCACTTAAATATTGATAAACGAAATGAAGCTGTTTTACTTACTAAAAAAAATTATTAAAAAAATATTGAAAATGAAAAATACAATCATTGTAGATCATCATCTACTATTATTCATTAATGCAGGAAATAAGCTCCTTTTTCGCAACCTTTTTTTTATTCACACATCTAAAATATTTATGAAAATTTTTTCTCACTTTTTAAAACTTATTGAAATCTATACCATATGTGAAAAAACTTGCTGCTAAGAAAACTATGAAAAAAAGCAACACAAGCTCTTTTTACTTGTTGATACACTTGTAATTTATGAATTTTCGAAAATTTTAAAAGTCAATAAACTTTTTTTCAATAATCAAAAAAATATCTTTTGAAGAAAATTTTTTTTCAGGTTCAGCGATTGTAAAAAGTAAAAAATTTAGTCGAAACTTTATCGCATAATGACGTCAATTGTGATTTGTGTTAGTTACGAAAAATATTATATGCTTTATTGTTCATTTTGTTACTTTTCAATGGAACAGTAAAATTATTTTAATTATTAAATGTTAACAGTTTTTTGTAAAGATTACCAAAAAATATTGCTCATGTTTATAACAAAAAAGAAAACTTGCTGCACATTTTGCCTAAAATCTATGCTTAATGCAATTAATCACCACTGTTTGAATTGCAAGAGTCATAAGAGTCTGTCGTGGTTGTTGTTGTTGCACTTGAGTTAGAGTCATAGCTATTGGCGTCATTTGAGAATCCATTCAGCAATTGATCACCTTTTACTTCAGCTTGATAAGTTCCGAACTTTTTGCGATGCGCATAAATCAATTTCCATAAGCGAACAGTGGTGCCAACTCTCATTCCAATTCGACGAATATCATCTTTATCGGCAACGTACAAAAGATCTTCGTATGTGAAATCAGCAGCATCTACGCTGTTTCGTGCCTCGTCGTCAAATCCATTTCGAGTCATCCAATCATTTAATCTCATATCATGGCACTGTCGCAGGGGACTCTTAAGCTGTGGATTCTTGAAGAGTGGGATATTGAGCTTTTTGCTATTGACATTACTAGCCTTGTTATCAATTTCATCTGCAGATGGACTAATTTCTGAAAGCGATGTAACTTGATATAGCTGATCATCACTGTGATAACCGAATGAAATACTTCGCTCAAATGTACGCGTAAAATTTGTAAGTTGCTGAACTAAACTTCTCAATATTTCTCCAAACTCAATGGTGTCATTGTTCTTGAGGAGACTTTGAAGACTCTTATGAGATTCGAGAACTTCCTGAATGAGCTTAGTGTTTTCACTCTTAAGCACTTTAACATGTTCGAGAAGGATTTTCATATCATCGTGATGTTCCTTGTTTGTGTGATGCTTAACTTTTGTGGAGTTGACTGTGCTGATGCCAGAATTTGAGAGATCATCGTCTTCCTCAAAATCTCGGTCTGCATCAAAATTGGCTTTAAATTCTAAAAATAGCATTAAAATTAACATTTTATATTAAATTGATAAAATAAGTAATCACCTGGTGATAAGATCATAATACTGGATTGTATTGCACTTCTAATCAATGTATCCAAAGCAAAAATCCAATGAGGTTTGATATTGACACTACGAAGATCAGCTGCGTCTTGAAATTTTAACAGTGCAAAATTAAGAAGATCAACTGCTTTCGGGCTTTTTTGTAAAAGATCCTTCTTCAGATCAAGAAGAGTATTTTTGAGTGGCTCTTTTCGTTGATCGTTGATAAAGTTGCGAAGGGCTTCGATGAGTGTTTTGAGATGTGACTAAAAATTAAAATAATCAATTAACTACTAATTTTTAAAAACGATTATTTTTCTCACAATTTCGAGAATAGTTTTTTCGCTGCGCTCTTTTTCAATTTTTGCCATCCAACTCTCGCAGATTTCAGTCTCTTTATCAAAGAGCACTCTATAAAGAGTTTGACGCCGTTGCGAGTCTTTTTTCAAAATCCAAATACCATCGCTTTCGCTCATTTCACCTGATGGGATTTTAGATGTTGATGAGACATCAACCTCGGGAGATAAAAGAACACCCGTTGAGCTGCGTCGGAAGTGAGAGCTGAATTCATTTTCGGCAACATCAACCGATGGAGTTGTGATTGAGCTAAAAAAAAGTAAAGAGATAGTGAAATTATTTAATTATTTAATTTTTTTTAAACTGTATGCAAAGTTATTGGCATACCTTACGGTGCTGATTGTTGGTATTTGAATGGGACTTAAATGACTTTTTGCAGACATTTTCTTATGGTCTGTTTTCAAATGTGAAGTAGGTGATGAAAAATGAGAACTGGGAATCCTAAGGTGAAGATGATTTAGGAATTATCGCATCAACAACATTACCAAAGATAGAAATGAAGGCACAAACATACATGCAAAAACAGCTTATGCATCAAATATATTTCTGAAATGATTAGAAACTTACTCGAAATCAGGTGTCGAGGGTGTATTACATGCTGAGGAACTTTGCTGAGCAGGATTTGTGGGTTTAGCTACCATACGATCGGCAGGAACTGAATAACTGCGCGAAAAGTCTGTGGGATTTGCAGTTGTTGATGTTGGAGCAGATTGACGAGTGCGTCTCTGTGATCTTTCAGACGAAAGGAAGGGATCGTCCAATAATTGAGCAGCTGTAGCTCGTTCATCTAAATTTTTCACTTAATTACATGAAATCAACTTGTTTAAGTTTAAGACTCACCGACATCAACAACGAAGCATCGCTTAATGAAGCGTTTAGCTGCTTCGGACAGCTCTTGTGGGATTTCTGGATGCTGCTTATGAAACCCTATTTTGAACATTGCTGCTTCTCGTGATCCTAGTTCAATAAACGGTGGTTGACCAGTTGCCATTTCAACATTGGTGCATCCAAAAGCCCAAATGTCTGCGGGTGGTCCATAGCCGCGAGTTCCATGATCAATAATTTCTGGTGCCATAAAATTCACGGTACCCGTAAAAGTTTCTGCTTTCGGATTAATTCCAGCCAATCTCTTGCTCGTTCCAAAATCAGAAATTTTGATTACGCCGCTGTAAGTATTGACGAGAACATTATCTCCCTTGATGTCTCGATGAACAATCTTTTGATCATGCAAATATTTGAGACCCATTAAAATTTGTTTACTGTAATAAGCAATCGTGCTTTCATTATCCTTTAATGGCCCCCATTTAAGGCGAAGAAGTTCTGAAAGAGATCCTCCTGGCACTTGTTCCATAAAAATTTTAAAGTGACCTTCCTCTGATACCGATCCAAAATAAGTCACGATATGCTTGTGCCTCAACTGAGAATGAAGTTTGATCTCTTCGTGCAGTGGTTGAACGGCATCAAAAATTTTCTCGGGAACTTCTTTGATGGCAATACGCGCTTGTGTTCTCAAATCTCGAGCAGAATAAACGATTCCATAAGTGCCCTTGCCCAAAATTACTTTTTGCTTATTTTCATCAACTTCATACTCAAACTTCATCTCGTCCGTTTGAAATTCATCATCCAATCTGTAAAAAAACATATAAAAAATAGATTATAAAAATTATATAATCTTCGCTCACCTCACAAAACCCTCGCCTTCTTTTGACATTTCGATAATGTAATCGTAGAACATTTGTCGACAAAGCACGGATGGAAAATAGATTTGAAATTCGTCCGATTGATGAACGTAAAGATATGCACATCGTTCGTCTCTTTTATAAAGTGAAACAGATTTAATTTGATTGGCTGTGATTAGAAAATCATGGCGTTTTCGGCATCCCCCGATCTCATGGTTTGCGCAAATATTTATGATTTCAATTGATTTCTCCTCAACGTCCATGTTGACGTTGACATGTGATGGGACATAAATATGATGATTACTTTTATTGCTTTGTGGCTCAAAGACGAGAATTGGAAAACGAATATCGGTACCTCGCTCGGTTTTTACAGCCTCCAAGAAGAACTCAATCCAGAAGTCGAAAACTTTTCGGTCAACTAGCTCGTGCTCAGGACGACATTGGTTAATTAGTTGGATGTTCATCATTGTTGACTTCAAGTACCAATTGGGAGGCTTTAATTTGAACATGCACTCGGCCGCTTGAATGGCCTTGGTGTAGTCTTCAGCAAGAACAGATATCTCAAAGAAAGTTGCTACTGACCAGTAATCAGTGAGTGATGATAGTTCTCCGCGACGTCCAATGAATCCATTCAACACGATTGCAATATGCTGAAGCTCCTGTGAAGTTGTGAATGAGTCACCTCTGATTACGAGGAGTGTTGCGAGATTGATTCCGGCATGTTCATTTTTTTGTACTTCGAAAGACTCGCGATACCACCGAATTGCATTCTCGAGAGACACCTTATCTTGATGATTTGATTCGACATACATGTCCTTATAAATTCTCCCGCATAAACAAAGCATATCGGGAAAATGATTTGCCTTATCTTCCAACGATTGAACGCAAGCTTGCAATGCCAATGTACGATCACCTTCATGATTCCGACGATTGAGAGCAAATGCATAAAGATAAGCCATTTGACCGGTTTTCATCATCTTTTTTGTATTATGAACTACTCGTAAATCGTTCATGAAATTAACCATTGCATCGTAATCCTGCACATCTCTCAATGAATTCATGTACGACTGAATTACTTCACCGGAAAGGACATGAGGATCGTCAAGGCGCTTTCGCATGTTGCGTAGTTTAGTTTTCTGCTCGTCAATTTCATTAAGTTCTCGTATTGCACGTAAATCGGTGAGAAATTTCTCCTTTAGATGAGCCTTCGATTGAACTTCAACATCGAGAAGGACTTTCTTGATCTTCTGATAGAGAGATTGCGGCTTATTTCCATCAACAACATCCTCGGCCTTTATAGCATTGGTAATGAGGCAAGAGTTCTTCTCCTCACTGAGACGATATGGCAAAAAGGTATAGCTTAATGACAAACCCAAACTTAAGGTCTGTTCCCTGTCAAGATCATTATAAATCACTATATTGTGCTTCATTTCGAAGCTCTCGCGTATTCCTAATTTATATGAAAGGGCACTTTGCTGATGAACGAGCGACAAATCAACTATGGCAACATCAGCATTATTAAAGGCATCGTTTGTATTCGAGTCTCCCTAGAATGTTAAAAAGCAATTAATTAACATCAATTGAGACAAATTGTAGTGTGTTTTTACTCACAAAGTCAAGCTTTCCGAACTGAATCAAACTGAGATTTGCAGCAACTGACTGACAAGCAATTTTAACATCTTCATAAGCCATTTTGCGATGTTGATAGTTCTCTTGCGTCTCATTGAGATCAATTATGAGGCAAACTTCTTTGATTGTCGTTCCCTTTGATGTTGAACTTGAGTCCGTATTAACAAGAAGATGATGCTCTAAAACAGTAAATGCCGCTTAATTATCTTAGTTAATCACATTTAATTCAAGAATCGCTCTTTATTATTGTGCAAAAATGCAATTGAATTCAACATCTGCACTTTTTGGAGCTTTTTTCAAGGTCAACTAAAATCTACATCGAATATCATCGAAAATACAGTGAATTATCACTTTAACTCACCAACTGCATCTTCGTTAGCACGACTGGCCATGTTTAAAGCTTTTAATGGTGTAATTTACATCTGATTTGATTGCAAAATGCGTAAAATGAAAAAAATACAATTCGAGAAGATCGCAAAAAAAGTGTGATGCACTTTCAGAAAAATCAAATTTTAAAAATCGTTAAGAATTTTGGTAAAATTAATTAAATTAACATTGAAATTGATTGAGATTAAGTTAATTTCAATGTTAAATAGGTTCAAAACTTGCAAGATTAAAAAATAACAGTTTTGACAAGTTCAATTTTTAGGTAAATTTATCATCACGAAAAAGTTCTTTGAAAGCGTTTCTCGATTACAAAAAAATTTCTCAAATTACAGCTAATATTGATTGTAAGTAGTTAAATACATGCCATATCGCCCTAATTTCAGACCATCATCACTTTAATCTAAATGTTTTTAACGATTTTTCCTTAACTGTTGTCAATTTAGAAAACTGAAATTTTCAACGAATCACATTGGCTGGATTTAAGAGCGAGTAAGATAAAAAGCGAGTAAAATGTCAAATCATCAACAAAACTCTACGGAAGTCCCGAAAAATTCCGCTGGCGATGAGCATAAGGAGCAGAAAGTTATTGTTCTATCGATAAAGGACATGGTAAGAAAAAAAATTGTAAATTTGGCACAAATTGGCATATTTTGTTTTGAATATTTTAAAATACAGCAATCCTTTAAAATGAAGGACATCTATGGCAATCAGGAAGGCGGACAGTCGATTTTCAATTTTAAACCACAACAATTGCTTCAAACATCGCCTGGATCATCAATTCCCCTGCAAGTTACACAACAACATCATCAACAACAGGCAAAGGCCACTGCAAATATTCAGTCGATGGTAGCGCCAATTCCGAAAATCATTTCGACAACTCCGGCTCAATATGTTATTCGAACTCAGCAGCCTATTGGTACGACAGCTATTGTACAGCCAAAAATATTGCCGCAAACAACGAAACAACCACAACAACAATTTATTTCCCTCGTGGTCACTCCAACAGGCGTGAAAGTTCAAGATGACGCATCGAAATTGATTAGTTCACAAGTCTCAATTCAAAATAAGCTGCCAGAGCATAATGTAAAGAGAATTGTCGCATCTCAACAAGTTCTCTTTAATCCACAGCAAAAAATTCAAATACTTCAAACCAGCAACCCAAAACCAATTGCTATTTCTCAGAAACCAATAACGACACAACCAACTTATAAGGTCTTTCAAAATGCAATTCGTCAAATTCAACCAGCATCAACGATCGACGCCCAACTGCCTTCGCAAATTAAACCATCTGGTGTTCAACAAAGTGCGTGGAAAACAACGAAAGTCATATCGCTGCAAGCTGGTGCTGCCAAGACAAAAGCAGTGCCTCAAAAAATTTCAACCAGCACTCCAATTGTGTTAAAGTCCCAGCAAATTCCAGCACTCGCTCCCATTCAACGTAAAATTTTGCCAATTTCATCGCCTTTGAATACTGTGTCAATTGAATATGCAACCGAAAGCAAGCTCGATGTGGAGGAGGAAGCGAGCCAAGAGTCATTGATTGAACAGAACGAAGAGTTTCTCAACGTAAAACGAATTATTGAAGGCGACAATGGCTTAAATAGCTACGTAAATAGTGCCGAGAATGGAAGTAAATTAAACGAAGAGGAAAAAATCATGCAAGAAGAAGAAGAAGAAGAAATTATGAAAGATAAATGTAGTGAAGTGATTACATCGCAAAATGAAATTTTAAATGAGCAGCAGGCAGCGTTAAGCAGTGATTCTTTGTTGTGCGATGAACAAATTGAAAGCATTAGTGCCGAGGTGAGTCCAAATGACAAAGAGAAGGAGAATGAGTGCGCTGTAACACCAATACAGTCAACATCTGAAATCAATTTTAAAACCATGGCCACGGAGAGTGTTAAGAAGACCTTGAATCTCGACGTGGTGCCAAGTGCAAGTGAAATTCAACTGAGAATTGAGGTGGAAGAAGATGATTCAGTTATAAGCGACGATACAAATGTCTCGATGCATCATAAAAATATCACTGCTGATAATGACGATGATTCATTGCACTCAAAATCGGAATTATCGCTTGTTGCAAGTGGCGAGAAAAAGGCATCGAAGAGAAGTCGCAAAACTAAGAATCCTACGGTCAACACTAACCTGGGATTACCATATAAGCCACAAGCTGCCAACAGTCGTAAGAAAAAAGTCGAGAAGAAAATGGAACTTGAGCTTGATTTTCATGATCCGCTCAATAAGATTCTGTGGGAAGATGGAATTGGTGGATTAAACAATTGTCATAAGCTATTTGGATTCGATGAGTTCGGACTTGTTGAAGTTGTCACCAAAAAAGATGCAACGGCAAAAATTAGATGCTATAAGAACAACAACTTTGACAGCAGCAACATTAAGCTCAAGAAAATTGTCGAACCCGAAAATCAATTTGTCTGCGTGGTTTGCTCAAAGATGGGCACAATTCGAGATTTCTTCTCACCGGAGTGTTGCAGTGAAGCGTGCTTGGCAATTACTAAACGTAAATCTTATGAATATGGCGCACGCGATGAACAACATGATTCGGGGCAGAGTTCACCAACTACAGAATCAAAGAAAATTATATATGACGGAGAGTCGATATCACTACAGCAGCTTCAAACATACTTGCTTAAATTGAAGTTGCCGGGTCGTAAGCAAGAAGAAAGTATCATGAAACCACCACTCTCGATTTCAACGTCATCGGATGATAATTTTTCGTGGAGCGCTTATCTCAATTCAAAAAGTGTACCAGCACCGGCTGAGCTGTTTATGAACTTCCGACAGCAGCAAACAAATAATCCATTCAAGGTTGGCATGAAACTCGAAGCAATTGATCCGCAAAATCCACAACTATTCTGTGTCTGCAGTGTCGAGGAGCGTCTCGGTCATCGCATTAAACTTCATTTAGACGGGTTTTCATCGGCATATGATTTCTGGGTGGATGCCGGAAGTAAAAATATTTTCCCAATTGAATTTTGTCGCACCACTAAACGACAACTGCAAGTGCCGCCGCGATGGCCGAACAAGAATTTCGATTGGAGTGAATATTTGGACGCTCAAAACAGTGCTGGAGCAAATCGACAAATGTTTCCTCATCTCTCGAAAAGGGAAGACGGCTATTGTCTCGCAAATATTGGAATGAAACTTGAAGTTTTAAAAGACGACGCTTGGTATGTGGCAACGATCGTTGACATTCTTGGTGATCGTATGCTGATCAAATTTGATGGAAACTATGAAAGTTATGGACACATTTGGTTTGAGTTTAATTCACCATACATTGGACCATGCAATGTGCATAAATCGGATGAGGAAACAACAACATTCTATCCTCCAACTGAGACACCAGAGACCTTCAGTTGGGAAAGCTATCTCAAAAGTACAAAGAGTGAGGAAGTTCCAGAAAATTTCTTTTCTCTTCACGAGCCACTCAAGAATGAATTTGAGCCCGGTATGAAATTAGAAGTTGTCGATAAAGTAAATCCGCAACTTATCCGTCCAGCAACTATTCTATCACACAGCGACTATAAAATTCAAATCAATTTCGATGGCTTCGACATTAGCTTCGCTTACTGGCTCGATTATGACTCTGAGGATATTTATCCAATCAATTATTGCAAGCAAACTGGACATCCCATTGAGCATCCCGCAGGACATAATCGTAACGAAGACGATGCCATTTGCTCTACAGCTGGGTGTAGAGGTGTTGGAAATGGAATCTATACAGACCGCGACTTTCATGAGAGAAATAACGAGTGTCCTTATAACGCATACAACTGGAAAAAACTTACTGAACGAAAAGCCCCGAATCGATTGGAAAACAAGCAGCATCTCGCTAAGAGGTAATTTTCAATATTTTTAATTAACTAATTTTATAATATTTAAATTTAATTCAGAACCTATAGAAATCAAAAGGATGAAAAGCGTCCGTCGCTATTGAAGGCGAAGAAAGAAGTCAAACAGGAGACAGTTAGAGCAGCTAGTGTGTCATTCGAAGATAACATTGAAGCGATACAGAGTGACCAACCAAATTCTATTACTCAAAAGCGAGAACGTAAACGTAAGTCACAACCCGACTCGGAGCCTAGCGAATCAAATCAAGACGCAAAAATTAGGATTGTTGAAGAATTTCTTCGCGGATACGGACCACAGCTCAACTATACTTTCAAACTTTGGCAAGTAAACTCGAAAGTTCTCGATGAAGCGATTTCCATTAAAGACAATTTGTCAGAAAATCCTCTCAAGTGGAGTGTCGATGATGTCTGCACATTTATTATTAAATTCTGCGACGAGGAAACAGCTGCAAAATTCTATGCTCAGAAAGTTGATGGTGAAGCGTTGCTTGGCTTATGCTACAATGATTTGATTGCTCTCATGGAAATCAAAATGGGACCTGCAACCAAGATTTACAACCGCATCATGCACTTGCGTCAAGAAGTCGTGGCAAAATTTATCGAGATCTAAAAATTTTTATTTCAACTTCATTGTTCATTATTACATTTACAAAAATAAAGAAATATTTTAAGTTTATGAACTAATATATCGCATGATAGTCTCCTTTCGCAGTTGCTCGAACTTTTCGCCCAAAACTGATGCATTTTTTTCATCCAATTTAAGATAACGAACTAAATCGCTTTTAGTGAGATTTAAAATTGTCTCGCCAGTGACTTCATGGAATTTAAATACTTTCTCAATATTTTTGAGCGGAGTGAAAATTCTTATGAATGAAAGGGCTGCGTCGGTGTCCCAAAACACAGGATTCTCTACTAATGTGTCCATGTGCTTGATGCTATTGAAAAGAGGAAAGCTTTGAACATTTCTAATGGAGCTGGTCTTAAGATTTGTTTTTCCATCGTGAAGATTTTGTGGAAGTCTTAGACCGATTAGTACTTTTTCTTGTTCAGTTTCCTCTCTACTATCGCCCAGGAAATAATCAGTCGACACATCATAGACTGGTTCCTTTTGTACATTTCTCTCATCTATCGAAGACTGTCTTGAGTTTCTTGCGCTTTTCGCAAGTCGACGCATTTCTGCTATTTTCTTCATGCGTTCCTTTCTCTGGTTTCTTTTTTCCCGAGCTATTTGGAGATTTTTTAAACCTATGAACGATATGAGACTTTATTGATGATCATTGACATTGAAAATTAATTAATAAAATTACCTGAACTTCCACGTTTCTTTTTCATTGTTGGCTTTTGAGCTTGCAACAGCTCTTCAAAATCGTCAATGGTGTTTCCCTTAGAGAAGGAACTCAGTTCCAGCGTTGGGATCGCTGTAGGTAGGAGATTATTTTTTTCGATGAATTTTTTTTCAAAGTGTCTAATACAAATTCTGGCCTCTTCTCTCATTTCGCTTGTACCTTCTGGGAAGATTTTTCTTTCCCACTCCTTTAAATTAAATTAAATTTCAAAAAATACATAAATAAAAGTCTAAGAAGAAGAATTTTAAAGAAATAGTTTTTACCTTTAGTTTTTCTTCATTTTTAGGAAACGAAAAAAGAGGAATGTTTCTGATATTAACACAACCATTAATTATACACCTTGACATTCTTAATTACATTTAAATAAAAAAAGTGTTAATGTTTATGATTTTTAAAAAATGCTCGCTCTCTCTCTCGCTCTTTATATTTGAAAAAATAAAATACGTTAGTACTTTTGGTGGGGTTTTCAATTTTTTTAATTGCAATATAAAATTTTCAACATCATAATTTAAAACATTTTATTATCATTAATTTACTTTTAAAGTAATTACTAGTGCAAAATAAATTAAATTTATATTCGTTCAATTTTCTATTGTGATAACTGTGAGTGACATGAATTAGTATGCTCTAATTAATATTATCTCTTTCCACATTATCTAACTTAAAAATCGCTTAAATCAGTTCTGTTTTTCTTCCTTATTGCAGAAAAAATCTTTCTTATCAGATAAGTAACTACTTGATCATTAAATGCTATACAGCCAATATTAGATTGAAATTAGAATTAATGTGATTCGGACTTTTTGGGGAGGTTGCAACCAACTGTTTTAATGACCTGTGAACTTATCTCTATTCCGAAATCAACGCAATCCTTTACATCTTTACCACTAATAAATTCGTGAATAAACCCAGCGACAAAAGAGTCACCCGCTCCAGTTGTATCAACGATATCTTCCTTATTCACTTTAGGTACGTATATAGATCTTGATTCTATGCCATTTGCGTCTCCTTTGTAGTACACTACATCATTTGCGCCATCCGTAATGACAATAATTTTCTGTCGAAGTGCTTTCGAATACGAGGAGAAAATATCAGTGAATAAATCATCTATGCTGTCGAAACCATTAATTTTTGCTAGTTCCTCGAACTCATCTCGATTACCAAAGATTACATCAGCCTTATTGACCATCCATGTGACATCCTTCTGAAAAGTCTTCACAATATATGGCGCATTAAGATTTGTGATGAGCAATGAATTTTCTGAGTATCGCTCGTAAAGCATTCGACAAATGTCCATTTTGTCAGGAATAAAAAAACCTTCGATGTAATAAAAAGAAGGAGCTGATGTCAGATTTTTCAAACGATCCTCGACAAATGCTTTTCCACACTTTAAAGCTGCACCAATGTTAGCGACGAGAGAGCGATCAGCACCTTGACAGACGCACACTACAGTTCCAGTTCGACTATTCGGCAATTCTTGTAGACTAAAAATAAAAAAAATGTGACTCATGCAATGATGATGAAATTAAAATTTTTCGTACCATGCATCAACTCCGGATTTTTTTAAATATTCTTTAACAGTTTTTCCATTTTTATCGGTTCCGATTGCTCCAAAAAACAGCAAGTCACCTTCTCCCAATCCCGCCAAAATTCTCGACGAGTTTAAGCCACTTCCTCCCAAGCTGATTTTGAATGTGTTACATCTGAAAATAGAAAAAAATAGGTCGAAAAGTGTGAATAATCTATTCGCAAGCATAATTTTCAGCAATGACCTTCAATGTCAATGGCATACGTTCACTTTTCTTTTTTATGAAAAATTACACGCGATGTTGTCAAAATGTTTGATCAATAGACAACTTTTTTTCACAACTCACTTTTCCTGAGCCTCATTAAAAAGCGAATTTAATTTTTCTGAAGACACTTCCGCTTGTCCATTTCTCTCCAAATTATACTTTTTAAGCAGTTCATCACCATTTTCATTCATCAGAAATGTTACATCCAACAAGGCATTTCCAAAGACGAGTAATCTTGGTGCAGGTCGAGCCTCATGAGCGTTTCCACTAAAACGAGATGAAGTTTCTCATATAATTTTTACATAATCTAATTTTTAGCACGTTTTAAATTACTTGCACGAATCACTCGGGCTCTGTTTACTTGTGTTTGTCATAACTAGACGTTTCACTTCTAGAGAGAATAAAATTAAGCGACTAGTACGATTCGAGTACAAGGAACATCTGATTTTCTAAAAGTTTTTTGCACTAGTGGGCAAAAAAAATACACATGCAATGTGATTCGAAAGTGAGACTACGACTACATAGAAATTTCAACCTTTTCAACCTTTAGCTAAAGACGAAAATCGTGAACAAACACTAGCGGCTTCAAATGTAGATCAGAGTGTGCGCAAATCACATAAAAATTAGTTTACATCAAATTTCTAACACGTGATAAGAAACTCTCATTTTGACGTCATGAATTTTTAAAATGTGGATTATATACGTTGTTTCCCAGTCAATAGAACTTATTGAATAAATTTTATTTTAAATACCTTCTCAAGCAACGATTTTCAAAATTAATCAATCCGTGCACAAAATGATGTTTGAATTTATTCAGCATGTCCATGTCATTCTTATTTCTCGTTTGCCTTTCTGCTTCATTGAATGAATTGATGAAGGGAAGAAAAATAATTCTGGCGTTAAACAAAACTCGATACATTTTTTTAATTGGGCGAAATTTACTTTTTTTCAATGGTTACTTAAAAATAATTTGATTTAACTGCAAAATAAAATCTATAAAAGATTTATGGTAGAATTTAATTGATGTAATTTTTTTTATTAGTTTCCATTCCTTTAATATTTTTAATGGAAAATCTTCCTTTACAGTTTTGAACAGTTAACAGTTTTTAATTTTACTCTGCTATTTTATGTTATGACAAGAAGGAAATTTCATTAATTAGTACGTGATATAGTTCAAGACTTTTTCTTCATTTACACTTTTTTTATATTTCAAGGCAACGCTTTAAAATTCTCATCTGATTTCAACTTTCTCTTGTCACTTATAATTTAGTTTTTGACCATTTTCATTGGTCACTAATATGATATAATTCCCAAAAAAAATATTTAATGTAAGATGAACTTTTCTTTGCTTTTTTTTCATTCTTTGGTAACTCATTTACATTTTTCTTAGCATTCTCATATCAATCATTCACACACAAAACGATGATAAAACAAACAAATTGACTAAATATTCATCTTTTTAACATTATTTAAAGAACAAAAGGAATAAAAAATTTCAGATTTTGCTGTCATGATGGAAATTTAATTTCCGTGTAGCACGCTCAATTTTTTTTGGTGCTTTTAAAAAAGCCTCTGTTAATCTCTTAGCATATCCTTCTGATTTATATCGAAAATGTAAATGTCATCTTTATTTTGTAGCACAAAGTCAATGAAGGCATTTATGGGGCCGATTTCATCCAAGCTCATTTGATCGTTTCTCGCCCATATCTAAAAAAGAGAGAGTTGAGAATTACTAACTCTGATAATAAATTTGGAGAAAAAAAACTTGAAGCTCACCATGTTGGGACCAAAAACGATAGCTAAGTTTGATGAGGTCATTTTGTTAAAATCTTTCCTATCCATTATCTAAAAATAAATATGGAATTAATTATTAATTCAATTAGTGAAAAACAAAATAATATTCACCTGAACCAAAAATTCCACGATATATTTAAAGAGTTCATAGTTTTCAACGGGAAGTTTCTCGCGCAGAATTAATTTAACATTTCTCGATCGTTCCTCTTTTGGCCAGTCTGCAGAATAGAGAAAGAGATAATTAATTACCTTAGTTGGAATTCTTGAGTTTTCTTACCTAAATATTGAATAATTTCATCGTACAGTTCATACGTTAAAAGCGGTTCATGGAGATCTCTCAGGAAGGTTTTTAGCACACCAGCAACAACATGCGTATCCTCGCTTGACATATCGATAAATGCTCCCTCGTTGATTCTCTTCTTCAATTCATTAATTCTAGCAATGTTGCCACTTCGACGGAAAATTCCCTCGGTATCGATTACTGCGGAAGTGAAAAAATTTATCGTAAGAAGCTATTTCTATGTTACACCTGGCTATATCTCACCATCTGACAATGATAAGTGATCGACACACATTCTAACCACAGGTGGAATGTAGTTCAAGCATGGACTATTTTCATTGATAAATTTCAATGTTACGCCAAACTATGTAAATGAATTATGAAAAGTTATCACAACCAAAATATAACAAAGGATCATTGATAAACTCACTTGTGCAGTTTTTACAGGAGAGGCTAATGACTGACGACTACCGTTGCGTGAATTATTGTTGCTTCCACCGCCGCCCAGAAGGGAAGATTTTCGCGACGATGAATTTTGTTTCTCGTCAAATCTAATTAATTTAGAAAAATAAATTTAACGCGTTTAACTTCAATGAAAAACTCACTCTCGAACACTATCAGGAACGATGAGATTTTTCTGACCAAGCAGTATTTTTAATTCATCAATGCTGGAGATGTAAACTAATTTATTCTTGAATTTTTCGCTAATCATTGGCTTGAAAAAGAACCAGACCATCTTGATGAATGTTGTGGGATGAATTACATAGAGCTGCTTCAAATTTTTCTTGAAGTTTCTATCGAGTTCCTTATAGGAGTTCCACAGGAAGCCCAAAGACGGTTTATTGATATCCTTTAGACCTTGATGAAAATATGCAATCACGTAGTCATTTTGAACATATTGTTCCATCGTGCTAATGATGAAATCAATAAATAACTGATTATTGAGGTTCTTTCGTTCAGGAAGTCGACAAGCGTAAATTGCAATAATGGGCTGACCAAACTTATCAGTTCCAATGTAGTCGATAAATTTTCTCTTAAAAAAATCCTGTCTAATAGCAAACTCATCAATATCAGGAGGTTTTAACTGCTCTTCATAATTATCGGCATCCAAATTTGTAAGATCCGATGTCGATCTCACCGGACCATGAGATCCTTCAACTTGAACAAAATCACTCGATATGAAGGCATCATCGTCGAATAATATTTGACTATCATCATTCAATTCTGGCGCAATTTGTGTGAGTTCGCTGTCATCAAATTCTAAATTAGGCTCATAATCGTGCCAGTCGGAGAGACTTGGATGTGGATCATCTGTTTCAAGTGGTAGTGGAGGACCTAAAAAAGAGAGTGATAATGGAATTGTTTACTTGAATAATTTAAGCTGTAAAACAATCATCGTTAGTAAAAAAAACAGGTTTCACACACATTGTCATTCATTAACATTAACAATATTGGCCTTTCTATGAGTGACATTCAAATAGTTCTCTCCCACTTTCATTCATCTTTCGTGCCGCATGTTTAATGACAATAAACAAGAAGTTTTTCTTCTTCCACTCTTTCCATTCGGCCTTTTAAATTTACTCATATAGATTCTTCTATAAGACCAATCGACCGTTATACTGTACTTTATGAATGGTTAATAGTTTCTCACGGAATCGCGCTTTAACTACATAATTTGTCCAATAACACTTCGCGGCCTACATCTTAAATTTGCATCTCTCACATATGATGTAACGCTCTTTTACAACGGCCTCCGGCATTTTTTCATCTCACGTTAAACTTTATCGCCCAGAAATACATTTTTTCCTATCCATTCACGCCTTTACTCGTTATTTTCTTCTCTTTGACTGTTATTTTTTTTTGTTTCAATAATTTAATCAGACCACATATACGGTGCAGAGATACGAATGAGATTTTTAATCAAAATTGCAAATAAAACCACCCATTGCGCTGTGAATGAATTTTTATGTTTTAGTTTTTTTTCTATCAACCCCAATTCATCACTCTGCTTTTTTTGCAACTGCCCCTCTGCGTGTCTGGTTTTAATATTTTTGCAAATGTTAAAATTATGCAAATCTCAATGTATATATATTTTCTTCGCAAAGCCGTTGATGAATTAATAATTCTATCCGGAAGACATGGTAAATAATTTTTATGAGGCAAGGAAAATAAACGCAATTGTTCGAGTCGAAAAAGTGTCAATTCTAACTTTAAATAGGACTATAAGGCATGACAAATTTGCATTTAAGCAATTACAGCCATGTGGTCGCTTTATTGAAAAATGTTTCTTCTTTTTTTTAAGTTTATGACTCACGGTAATTCAAATTTTCATGTACTTCCTTTAAAAAATTTAATTTCTCAGAATTTTAAAATTGATCGTTTACATTTTACTGATGAAAAGTCATGATTATTTTGTGGTAAGAATCTGATGGCGTTTGCATGAGTAATTTTAAAAAAAAAATACTACTAAAATTCCGAGAACTACCTTTTATTCATTTTTTTACACATAAATTTTTCTTCCGCTCTTACGTTGAAATTGAAATTAACGAGCGAAAAAAAGAAAAGACAAAAATGTTTATTCTAGGGAAGAATGATGGTGAAACTGTCTCACTTTCAATCGATGGCGATTCATCATTTTAAAAAACGCTTTCTCAAATGGCAATTTCTTCTCGATACGAGATTGACTCTCGAGTGTCTTAAACTGTCATGGTAATTTGAGAATTTAGAAGTGATTTTAATTGATCGCGACATTTAACGGTGATGGATGCAAAGAATTGGAAAGTGAAGGTATAGTTATCAAAGTTTCTTGATAAATGCCATTTCCTTTCGTTGAGGGTGAAATGATTTAAAAGTTCACTTATACATTTTCCTCAACTTGAACAAGGAGGGTTCTTATGATGTGATTATAAAGTAATTCCAATTTATCGCCCTTCCTTCCCTCCATAAACTTTATATTTACAATGCACACACATTCTTCTCTCTTTTTTTGCGTATAAGAATTAAATTGAATTTAGGGGAATTGGAAAAAATGAAGATTTATTAACAAAAATCTTAAATCTAATCATCGTAAGTGCATTGATATGCTCATAAACCCTATACACACCTGGAAATCTTTGTGGTAAGCCTTTTTCCATTTTTTTGAATTATTTTCACTTCTTTGTATTAGTCTCTTATCACACTCTTTTTATATTTCCGATATTTAGCACTGTATTCGCTGCTACTATCAACTTTATTTCCAATCATTAAGCTACAGCCCAACACTTTTATGAATCATCATTTCAAAATAATAGAAATATTTTTTTTTGATGACATCTTCGTTAATTTTTTTCACCTATTTCACTTTAAATCAGCTCAAATTGATCTTGAATTTAGTTAACACGCAGAGTGTGTCCACTCCTTTACAATTTCTGATAGTTTTTGAAGTCTCTCGGTTTTGTTTTGCAAGATTAATTCATTAGCAAAAAATTCCAACTTTTGTTTTGTGTAAAAATACTTTTCTTCTTTTTCAATTTTAAATTTCCCCCTAAAAATTGAAAGGCGGCTAACTCGGCATTTTACAACTAGCGCCATCTATCAAAGTAGGCTGAGTGAGAGAGAGAGAAAAAAAAGAGAGAGCAGAAAGATGTCGGTCTCAAAATTAAGCAATCTTTCTCAATTTCGAGCTATTCTTAAATCGCCTGTAACCTCGGGCATCCTTCAAAATGGTAAGTAGTGATCGCGTACACATATATCACATTGAATTATCGTGAATGACATTAAATTTGAGATGAAAAACAAAAAAATAAAATTGTCTCCAGTGAAAAGTGATTGAATAATCAAAACAAAACAAAAATATTTTATTTTAGTGCCCAAACGGATGATGAGCTCGCATGGACCAAAGGTCTTTCCCATGATTCCAACTAAGATGCAATGGCATAAGTTCAAGGACACATTTCACTTTTTCGTGATGCTTGGGGCAATTCCACTCGGTGCCATCCTCTTCTACTGCAATGTTTTTATTGGACCAGCAACGCTCCAGGAAATTCCTGAAGACTACCATCCAAAGCACTGGGAATACCATAGACATCCTATTTCGAGGTTTATCGCTAGGTACATTCATACCTCGCCTCAACAGGAATATGAGAAATTTTGTCATTTCGTTTATGAGGAACAGGAGAAAATGAAGCTTCGTGAACTTGAGGCAAAAATTCACGCAAAAATGGGAGAACGCAGAGATTATCAAGCCTACTATTATCGTCCTGCCACCGCCAAATATCATAGAGTGGCTAAGCAGGTTGCAGATGAATTAGAAGCACTCCAGGGTGATCTCTAAAAAAACTTTTCTTTGTGTCGCAAGTTGTAGAATATTTAAACTTTATTTGATGAATAAATCAACGGAAAAAAATCAAGTTTATGATGATTTAAAAATTAGTTAATTATTCCCCGTCATAATGCATCACACGCTCAATTGCCGCGATCATCGTTTTCCAAGAATCTACTTTTATTTAATAAGTCACGTTTCCTGCGTTGCGTTTTCGGCTGATGCCTCGCATATTAGATGGATATTTTTTTTGAAGGAAATTGTTATACACATGATGGAATAATAAGAAGAGCTTCGAAACACTTTAAGATTATTTTATAATAACAATAATTATATTCGAAAAGAATCGGAAAGGAAGCACTGACGAATTTCTTGAGAACACTTGAGAGGGGTTTTTTTTTGATGAGCGGAAATTCGTGATTTTTATCTGAGCTCACAATGACTTTAAAGTGTTTATAGTTTATTATATGCGGCGAAGGTATGTTTTCTTTAAATATGCTTTCAACCATTCTTTCCTTACTGAGAAGGCAGTAAGTTTTATGAATGCTAATTAAATAGCACTCAAAAGTGCAATTTTTAGAATTTATGCAAAAATACAAGTGATGTTATGGATTGTCAAGTCTCACGGCTGCTTGAATTTTTATGATGGAAGTGGAAATTATGCGAACGTTCAGATAAATCATTTGTCTCCAATATCCTGCTTTCGATAACTAGGCAAATTTTTTTTTTGCTATATAATTTAATCATTTCCCATCATCATAAATTTTCAAAAATTCTTGTTAAAAAATTAAGAGAAAATCATATTTTGAAAATTTTAATTTTAATATTTTTTTAACATCTAAGTTTTGTCACTTCACTGTACGATAAAAAAAAAGGAAATCAACATCGAGAGGAAGTTCTTTAAAAAAGTAAATCAACATAGTTTATGCTGCCGTTGAAATTCATCGGAAATTGGTCATAAAAAGTTGATGATGATGGTAGCGCAGCTACTACACGCTGTGTATTTCTCATGAAAAGAAGTAATCGACAGGAAATGATGAGAATTTAATTCTAAAAGGAAAAAAAATTGCTGATGTAGATTTTGTGGTTTTCTGGTGAAAAAAAAATCAATGTATGCATCCTGCATTTAAACGACGAAGTGACCCTTTTTTAGCTTCCTTTTTGCATTCTTTACTGGTCCTCTCTCTTGCTCGCACAATCCTCATCAATGAATCAAAAAATGCACCTGCCTTTATTCTCATCTTGGAGCAGATTTCGTAGGAAGAACGCAGGCAAAAAACGTGCAACAGGAAAGAGGCATTGAGTAAATTTTTAATTTATCTGCAACGACCGGATGATGTTGTGTGCACATTCATGTCTTGAAGCGAGAGGAAACCATTTTTTTTGCATCCTAGATGGTCGAGATAAGAGAGAAATATAAATTTTCATTATCACATTTCTTACTAAGCCGATACTCGACACTCGAAAGCATAAAGCGATGCATACCGTGATCAATGCAACCTTGGAGAAGGACACCGAGAGCCGATATGAAAAACGGAAAGATGAGAAGGAGAATGAGAGAAACAAATAATGCTAACTGATGATGCAGGATGAAAGATCTTCGGCTCGTGTATTTAAACAACATAAAATTGCGAGATTATAATCCATTCAAAAAAAAATTTAATATCTCTCTCTCTTTTTTTTTGCGAATCAAAGCTGCTTCATTCTTTTCTTCTTGATATTTCTTTAAAAAATGAGACAAAAAAGAAGAAGCAAAAGATATAAAAACGACCATCGATCTTAAGACTCAAATCTCATTTTTATGATTTTTCTTCTTCTTATTCCCTCTTTCGACAATCACCATCTCCTCGACTTTTGCCGTTTCATAGGCATCCTCATTCATTCCTTGCGTAAGCCAGTAGCGTTTCTTATTTTTTTCTTCTTTCATTTCTTCTCTTCTTTAATTCGTCGTTGTCGTTGCCCGCTTATATATATATGCTGCTTAATATTATTTCGTTAATGTTGAAGATCAGCGGAGAAAAAAGATTTAAAAATCGTTTTAAAGCAAAAAAATATTTGATCGTTTGGTGAGGTGATTAAAGGACAATAATTGTGGAAGGCAGAAAAAATAATTAATTAACATCAAGACATTAAAAAATGAAAAAATTTAAAAGTTCGTGATAGAAAAATTTGAGAGATAAAAAAAATTCAACTAAAAATTAAATATCCACGTTTTAACCTCATTTCACCACTTTTATTGAATATTTTTTTTCCTCGCAATTATCTCTCTCTAAAGTATCGAGGCGCCATTGAAATTAATATTACTGTTATATTCGCTCATGAGAGATGGAATGTGTTATCATAATGACACTCATTATAATGTGTAATGATCGAGCATTAAACTAAAATCTCCACCATCAAAAAAGAATTTCTTTAGCTTTAGAGAAATCATCAATGAAATCAATTAAAAATGATTTAATCAAAGAGGAAAAAGTAAACAGATCGTGTTTGTGCTTAGTGAAGGAGTCTCATGTTGTGCGAGTCACCTGAACAGACTAATTTCCTGTCATACTCCCAAAAAAAAAATTATTTTTCGCTTGTTAAGCGTGTGCTGTCTCACTTTTTCAATATAATTTTATAATTTATGTAAAAGAGACTCTCTTGTCGATTGTAAGCTTCCATCTCGCCATCGAATTTCTGGCGCCAATGATTTTTTGATCGCATTTTCTCTTTCATATATGTGAATAAAAAAAGAAGCTCGAAGAAGAAAACAGAAAAAAATCTCTCAAACAAAAGCGAGCTCTCGTTCAATATCAGGTGCAAAAGATTGATTATTATGATTCCAGAGCGACTGCGAAGCAAAAGTAAATGACTGTGAAGTGATCAAAGAGACTCTGTTAATGATCTCGATCCTACGATTCCAGCATCCATCTTTCTCCCTCTCCTACAAATTCTAAATTTTGTACGGTTAATAATAGCGACCCGATGGAGTGCCTAAGTAATGTCTGATGTTGCTGCTGCGGTACAAAAATTAATGAAACGAAACACCCACGGATGTTCAATTGGCTTGTTACTCTTTACACATCTGACGCAACATGCAGACAAAGCCTCATTTTAGGTTTCAGCGTTTTTATTTTTCTGGTAGCAGAAGCAAACTTCAACAAGAGCCAACAAGTGATAGAAAATCGAAATGAAAAGAGAAACCTGACAATCAACAGGGGTCACGCAGAGCATAAAACAACATGCTAGATAGATATTTTTTTGAATATACATATTCAGTCGTTTTAATGAATGCTGTTTGAAAGCACAAAGGTACATGGAGAGGAGAGAGAGAATAAAGCCAGAACCGTTAATGAAGATTTTTTGGTCATCACACTTTTACCTGACGACTTACTCGTTTACAATGTGTCGTCAAGAAATTACCTTAAAATTATTATTTTTTCACTTAATTTTTTTTGAGAAATCTGAGCAATAAAAAGTGCTTACATTTTATTTTAAAACACTATATCGCCCTATTGTTGTCGATTCTGACAGTGCGTTGGTGGTTAGCAAGTAATTTTTTATAAAATTAATGTTCACACCTAAATTTTTGCAATTTTTCAACAGCAAGAATTATTAAAGAGGTTAAAATGAAACTGACACGAGTCTGCTTTTAATTGAATTAGACGATCAAATAATAAATTGAACTTAAGATCATGCTTTCGTTGTAAGTTTTATTGGATAATTAAAATAAAATATTGGACACTAAAAAATGGCTTTAATTATTTCATTAAAGAATTTGCATAAATCATAAATGAGCGACAAAAAATTATCATGAGTGATACCACGCACTTTCAAAAAAGCATTTTCCATTTAAAATTCGACCCACCATGTGTGTTACATATATTTTCGACTTGATTTCGACACGAGACAAAAAACTATACATACGTGTTTACGTGTTGATATAGTTTCTTGCAAAAATTACATCGTTTGTCGTTAATATCGCCCACTCTAGATCGTTACTGAGCGAGCACTCAGCATATATACACACACACGTGACTACACAGATATGCAGTTGCTATTGGCAATTCTTTTTTTTGGGTTGATTAAAATGTGCAAATACACACACGCGATATTTCGACGTCACATTCATTCGGTTCAACTTAATATGTAGACGAGCTACAAAATATATTAAAACTATTTGTATGTACCTCAATTTACGCATCCGCAAGTTTATGCAAATTATTCAAAAAAAATGTGTGTGGTTGATCGCGTGAATGAAAAGAATTTTTATAACCTTTATCACTTTATTTGAAAAAGTGATGAACGTGTGCGTTGAAGAAATTCCATGTGACCAAGGGTCTTCAACTTTACAGCTTTTAGCACAGGAAATGTGAACATATACTTACCATGTGACTGCCTAAAGAGCTAAAAAATGCCTCCAACATATATTTCTGAAAAATTCTTGAAGAATTTGTGTGTAGATTTATATTAAATGGAATATGAATGAATGGCAGCCAAAAGAATAGAATTTCGCGGTTACGAATGTGAGCTTTATTACAGCGATCTCCATTTCAATGAGGCATTCCATTCTATGACATCATTTCCGTAGTTCATTAATTTGCGATTATCTTCACTTCAGCTCATTCTTATTCTATCGTGTTGCTCGCCTTTTTTGTCGTACTTTCCCGACTGCTTCGAGGAAGTTTAGCGTGGCTTTTAAAAAAAATTAAGATTTCATTAGCTGAAAAATATTAATTAATTTTTTAATCTTTTTTAGAGCCAATTTAGGATTAATTTGTAACTTGTACCACTCAACACGTACTTCTCATCAAATGAGAGGCCATTGACTGTCGAGAAGCATCCACCTGTGAATTTTTTTTGTTATAATAATTTTTGCCGAATTAGCGAAATTGAAAAATGCAACTGTTCGAAATAAAAATGCTGATCAATAGAATTTTTTGATCGCTCAAATCTAGCGATGATAAATTTTCATAAAATTGCAATTTTTATTTTAAAAGCATAATTTCAGAGTAACCGGAGAATTGGCAACGTTGCCTCTTTAACATATTTAAGTCATCTCATACCTTATAGAAGATTTTTTTCGTACAATGATTTTCGAGAAAGAAGTGAGTTAGGGCTCATTTGTAAATAATTTAAATCCTCTTTTAAAACTAAAATTAGCTTGTCCCAACTTAACGACAATCCCCTCTAAAGTATCATTCAAGAATTTTGTTGGCGATATCTTAAAATTATGCGTGTAGAGATGAAGAGGAGAAGGAGATCAACACACAAAGTCGCGTTAAAATGTGTATATATCATCTGCATCTCTATAGCAAATATTTGTCTTGCGATACTCACTCGTATGATGATTAATGTACATATTTCTAATGAACCTAAAAAAATATAGAAAAAAAATGTTCAATGCGAATGACCATGAATATGATAAGAAAGTGCGAGAGAGTAAGTTGATCTATTCGTTTTGTACACAACATGCTGCCTTTAAAATTGTGCGTGAGTACACATTTTTGAAATCTGTACACATGGCTGAAAAAACAATTAAAAAGCTCGCTTTTAAAGTCAACAATTTAGTTCATTTTGAGGCATCACAGTAGCAGCAACCAGCAGCCATGGAGAGAATAATTTGTAGAATATAAAATTAACCGGAAGTGGCCAATCGAAATACAACAACAAAAAAAGTATGTACGAGAGAGACACATACAACATACAGCAGCAGTAGCGCGGCGGCGAGGGCATTGCGAGAGTGAACGAGCGAGAGATGGAGTAGAAGAAATGTTGATTATTAAAATAAATAAAAAATGGCAGGAAGTCGGCGAAAACTTAAATGAAAAAATGTGTGTCATGCTATTAAATCGAGAATTCTCATGACTAGTTTTTTCCTCGGATATTTTGAGCTCACAATTATTCTCTAAAATTTAATTAAAGCCCTTTGTAATTTAAAAAAATTTAACTGTCTGATGGAGCGAGAAAATTGTTTTCTATTTGATGATTAAATTCTATAAGAACGCAATGCGAATCGTTGGCATTTTTTTAGCCATCGAGAGATCCCAATTTTAATGCAATGTCCATCATAATTTTGCTGTTCATTGAACCAGCGGCCAACAGTAAAGAATCAACAATAACACGTTACTGCAAACATAGCGCACAGATATTAAAGAGCTGACTGTCTAGGCATTTCATTTTCTTGCTGATATCAAAAATGGAAGTGCAAAGAATTTCTGTAGCTCCATTCAAAAAAAATGCATTTTGACGTCGTTGCACGTTTTCCACGTCATTATGTGTGCATACTTTAACCGGCTTCAGTTGTTATCAAAGCACTAAACTGTATATTGTTGACGACGGGTTGAACGACACCTGGGCCGAATACATACACTTATAGACACACATATATTTATCGATCAAAGTCCAATGCATTTGGATGGTTAGTGTTGATCGATGACATGTTTAAAAAACATTTAACTAGTCGTCAGCTTTTTTTGAATTTTCGTGCGTAATTCACATTTTCAATGGGCAATATCCTTTCTTGAGTGTTGAACTTCCGCTTTCTCACGCTCTTGAACCATAAAATGATCACATTTAAACTTCATCCTGTGCTGCAAACGACAGCAATTTCATACCAAATCTTTTTCCAATAAATATATTTTGCTTACTTTTTAAAAGAGGATCAAGGGATGAGATGTTTAAAAAAAATCTTTTTATTTCACTTTTTCCTGAGCTCAAAAGTTTCCTGCGTGGGATATGGCCAAATGTTACCGTTAAAATTCAAAAAATCCTCATACAAATAAAATTTAAATCTCGGCCCCAATAGACAATCGTATACAAAAAGTATACTTTTATTTAAATTTACGGCCCCAACGCAGGAAAAGTTTAAAATATTTTTAATAATTTTTTTGAGGATTCCCATCCTTTGTGCAAGACCGAGAGACATCATATTGGTTTGAGTTAAAAAAACATATTGTGGGTTTTCGTGCTTTTTTTGGATGTGCATCGAGGAAATGGAAACAAAAGAACAAACACCCTCACACACATCCCGGAATATGAGATCGTTTACATTTTTTTTATGCTTCTTACAACATTCTCCCATTCATGATGATAGGCGTATTTTTTTTGTATATAGAGAAAAATCTGCAACTGGTAAATTTCTTCCATGAGAACTCGAGCTAAATTAATCATCAAAGCAACAGGCAAGAGACCGGAAGAGTGACTGCTGCAATGTTATTATTGTGTGTCTGTTCGCTGAAGAGAAATAAATAGAAAGGATCGAGTTAAACAAATTGAAAAGATTCTCTTCTTTAAAAAAGGAAATCATTTCTCTCTGCATTGCATTTTAATCCTCCATAACTAATTCCTGATGTTCTCATCATTAACATCACAATCGAACTCAAGAATGCGTGAAATTAAATTCTGAATATATCTCTTAAGAAGAAGAAAAGAGTAATGCGGAGATGTCGAGGAACTTCCACACCTAGGTGCCGCCTTGACACTTAAAATTTTTTTCTTGCTTTTATGTTTGTCGACTTAATCTTTAAAAGGATTTTTTACATTCACAAATTCCTCCAACAATTGTTATAAACTCTCTCACAGACACACAAAAAAACAGAATTAAAGTTTTATGTATTTCTCTTTTGAACAAGAAGAGGCGATTTAGTGAGATGAAACCGGAAGTGAAGAAACAAGAAAGTTCTCGAGAAAAAAGACGTACAAGAAGAAGAAGAAGTGATGATGACGACGACAATGGAGGTGAAGTGGAAGAGATTTGTGGCATGAATGTAAAGTGTTTAAAGAGAGAATGAAAGAGGAGATTTAGATGGTGACCCTAGACCGGTAAATAAAAAGTTCTAAGAGTGTCTTTCGTCCAGCACATATGTGAAAGATTTTGAACTCATAGCGATCACGGCCTTAACCTCAAACTACGATGGTTTCGTGGAAACACCCCAGACGAATGCATGAAATTGTACGTGAGCAAGTAAGAACGAGGCGGAAAGAGTGAGGGGAAAGATAAAGAATCCACGAATGACATTGACATCATCCGGCGCAAGTTCGACATGCTTGGGAAACTGCATCATCACATTTATTACAAACGAGTGGAATTTAATTAATCGACAATTAAAACGCCGAACGAATTAATTAAGACTTATGATCACAATTTTTAATTGGCGGACACGATAACGACACATTTAGTTAGTTATTGCATGATTGCATCATCGCCAGGGAATGTAATTTTACCTCCTCGCATACGTTGACCGGAGTGAATTTTTTATTTATCATTTTTATGTGGCATTCGCAATTTGTATGCTGCTTTAAATCCCCCTCACATTGTGACCTTGGTCATATGTGTGTATGGTGTATGAAAAGAGCCATAAAAATTTATCATCAACCTTCTTCTTTCCCTTTTTTATTTCACTCCGCGTGCACACAACAGATCGCGATCGTTACTTAGTAAACTTACTCTTTTTTGGTCTCAAAAAAAACGAAGAATGAAATTTAATCTCGAGTATATTTATTGGGAGAAAAAGAACTGTTCATTCTTCTTTCGCTCACTTACTCTCCTCCGGTCCATCGATCCACGTGTGCGTGTACACTCCAGCTCTTTTCCTTCTTATTTTCTTTCTCGCAAGTCATTCTTTTCTTTCATTCCGCTCCATCGACAACGACAACGACGCGAGAGTATGTATTGAGGCAAAGCAATGGAAGATGAGGTCGTGGAACTTCTTTGCTGGAGTTATTACATGTAATTTTACAGATTTCTTTCTTTCTCGCTCTCGCTCACTTGCCTTCCTTTTCACACCACGGCCATTAGCTTTGACGATTTTCTAACACGTCTCATTTCATCACTTATAAAGGAATTTGTTAAATGCGTGTGTTTATGATGTGCAGAAAAAAAACGAGAAGAATTAAATGCGCATTTAAGCTGGAAAACCGGAAATGACGTTGCCTGTAATTAAATACTGTCTCTCTCTCTCGCTCACACATTTTTTTATTTGAAATGCAAATTGACTGTGTGCTTGCGAATGCTTAATGTGCAATTTTATGTGATGAAAATTTTGTGCTGTGTGATGGGGGAGGGAGTGACGAGAGGGCAACAACATTCATGAAAATTTTTTGGATCGTCGACTCAAATTTTATGGACACTTGAAAAATTTTCGTTGTTCCCCTTTAAAATTAACTTTTTTTGTGTCCGATTTAAAATTTGAATATTTTAGAAAAAAAATACTTGACAGAAAGTTTCGATAGAGAAACCGATTTTTAATAATAAAAATATACAAAGCACGCATGTGAAGCATCAATAAATATCAAAAGGAGTGAAAAATAAAATTCATTAAAAAAATAACGTGTTGTCGTAAAATGAAGAGTGAGGGAAAGAAAAGAAAACATTATAAATTTAAATTTAATGAAATTTGGAATGAAACCTACACACATAGCACACCACAGCGCTGAAGAAAAAAATGAAAGAAGAAGAGTGAACGAAGACACACACTTTATAATTTTTTTTTTCATTCAAGAAGTTCCTCTCTCGCATATGCCTTATACTTCTCGCTGCTATTGCTGCTGCTGCTGCCTGCCTGCCTCCAAACTCGTTTCTTTCATAATTTTTTGTTTATAAAAAGAGATTTTTTTTCTTCAAAAAAAAGACGAAAAGAGAAGACAAAGAAGAGCGAATAAAGCGGGATGAACGGATGAAGAATATATAGTGAGGAAATCATGGAACGACTTGGACTTCTTTCTTAATGAGTGTTCCTTCACGTTTCTTTTTCACTCTCTTTCTTATGTTCCACACACATTTATTATACACCGAGAAGAATTTTTAATTTTATGGCATCTCACATAAATAAAGTTAAAATGTGTGGAAATGACCTTAGCTCGGCGAGATTTAATCGAAAGAAAATTCAAATTTTGATACCATTAATTTTCTCATTTGTGTTGCTACAAACCGTTTGTATTTTACACGTGGTTTCCATTAGCAGTGGCAACAAAATAAATCTAAACCGTAAACATAAATTATTCTCGCAGTGTTGCTCTTCGTCTAGCTAGAAATTTTTGATTTTTTTAACTGAATGGTTTCATGTTTCCAAAGAATTATTCTTCGTCTTCTTTTTCATATATGAAAGAAATAAAAAAATTTATGTTGCAAATTTGTTAAATCTACAATGTTGCTATTCACTCTCGTTTCGTTCGCTTATACCATGTTTTTAATACTGCATGCAATCTCCGGCACATGGTTTCGATTTAGAAGTATAAAAATAAATAAGTCTTGCACAACATTATAAGAATAAATAAATTGCTTATACATTTCATGATTTTGTAGCAATTTTAATTTAGCACGGTGACTGTTGTAAATTGGAGGGCATTAAAATAATTAACTTTTTTTACTCATTATAAAGTTCTATTAAATATTTTTAAATATCATAAAGTAATTACAATTATATTAGTAAGTTTTCATAAAGTTTAATTAATTCCTACTTTTTATTTGTCTATTAACTCATTCTAGATTACTTACCACAAAAGTTTAATTTGAATTCATTATTATCCACACAATAATAATAATTATAAAAAACTGAAATCAAATTAAAATTGTAAATTTCAAAGTAGCTAAAAAATTATGAAGTTCATAATAATTTTCAACCTAATAATAGACGAAAACTTCTAAATATCTACGAAATATTTGTCTCATTGATGACGTGCCATGATTATGAAAATTACAGCATTTTGATAACGGCAATTGCCGTCGTATCATTCGATACTCAGTCGAGGATATAGTTTATGTGTGCGAGTTGCATTGGAAGTTTATCATTAACTAGGCAATGATGGTGATAAAAAAAGAGAGTATGTAATATGCGACGTTTAAGTGTATTAGACTGTGTTTATAGTTTATAGTGCTCGCGACGACTACGGTGGATGGCGACGAAAGGAAGTGGAAAAATTATGAATGATGGAACATCATTTCATTTCATCCGCGGATGTCGCTTTAAAACTTGTTTTTAATTTTTGCTTAATTCATCGAAAATCATCATGCGCATCTCTCTCGCGAGTTCTCCTCTTTGGCAAACGAACGAGAAAAAGATACAGCAGAAAAAAACACATTAAAAATAATGATGATGACGCTGAGTATCTCGCGTTTCTCTCCCCCCGAAATGTGTGCACCATGATCGCAATTTTTTTTGTCGTGATGCAATTTTTTGCTGCCTCGTGTTCTAATTTTAACAGATCGCAAACAACATGCGACGATGTGCGTCTCTCCAGCTCTCTTCTTCTTACTATATATTCACAACTAGCTCCTGTGTGTGTTTTCTGTATGTTTGAAAAATAAAATAAAAAATATGTGAAGTATGTGTCTAAAGTCTTTTGACATTAAAACTTGAAATGTTCTTTTATCAGCTTTTCATAATGCACTTATTATTTTTTTTTATTTCGAGAGAGTGAAAATGCTCTAAATATAGAAAATTTTATTTATATTCTACGATGTTTCTGAAATATTTTTTATTTATTTGCCATCATTGTAAGTGCATGGAAAAAATTTTACGGCGTACGAGAAAAATATTTAGAACTTGACTTTTATTTGTTTCCCGCACCTTACAGTTTCTGTGGCATCTCACACTCAATCTGTCATCGTAATTTTAAAGAGAATGAAAACAAAAACATAATAAAATAAATTAAAAGGAGTTTTTTTCATTTTCCTTCGCTTTGTGATACGTGAGAGCTGTAACCATGTGATTCTCTCTCTTCCTCGACTGACGAAAATTGTGGGAAAATATTTTTTTTTTCGTGAAAAACATGACATGACTTGATGCTTGACGTCAGCTTCTGTGCTCTCTCTCGTCTATTTTAAATTTCATTTCATTTATATCTTTTTTAATCGGTAAAGTGATAGATAAATTTGTTAATGAATCCTTTAGATAGAGTTGATTTAAATTTTGTTTATGTGGAGGCTCGACTCATGCTCATCTTCCTACTCTCGCCGCTAGATTTATCTGAAAATTAAATAGTCTGAAATTTTGTAATAAAAAAAATTGAAACTCAGAGTTTAAATTTTCTCAATGGATCATCTCTATTTTAACATTATTTCTTTTCTTTTCATAGTTTAACATTAGATAATTAATATTCAGTTATATTATAATTTTTTTCATCTTCTGCAACATCTTTTCTTTCTTCAATGAATGCCAGAGAAAAACTAAAGTTTATCATATATTTACAAAATTTACAATAATTATTATTGAAAAGAAAGATTTTTCTTCGCGTGTTTTAAATAAAATTAGAAAAAAGAAAAAAAAATTTTTTTGTTGTTTCAGCGGTTTTTGATAATAAATTTTTTAAACTGATTATGATGAATATGAAGCAAGTTTTCGTTAATCTTATTAGTTTTTTTCTCTCTCATATTTTTTTTTATTATAATGTGTTTTTGAATTGTGTGTGATTTACAAAAAAAAAGTTTGAATTGAATGATTGAACAACAAAAAGTTTTAATGATGATGGTATTTTAAAAATTAAACGGAATTGTTTCTTGTTATTACTGTATACTTTTTTGACAATGACGAAATATTCTCTTCTTCTTCATTTTGTTTTAAGTTCTTTTTTCTATTAATTATTTTTTTCTGATATTTTTTCTCCTTCATTTCATTCATTAATGCACGACTAGATAATACTGGAAATTTTTCTCATTATCCTTGTTTCTGTTTATCTCTGCACACAACTTCTTTTCATCTTTTATTTTCATATTTACAACATTTAATTTCTATCCTGCCTTTTTTCTGGATTCTCGTAATGTAGTTAATTTTTGTGTTTTAGCAAAAAAAGAAATTCTTCAAATAAATATGTCACGTTTCTTTTACATGCCTTTTTTACTCCCATACACTTTCGTCGTCAGATATATGCGTAGGTATAAAAATTAAGGATAACCTTATTATCGTTATCGAGTAGTAATTTCCTTTTGCGACTTCATCATTCATTAATTTCCTCAACAAAAAAAAAAATACGATGAGAAAACAAAATTCCAAACAAGATGGGTCTGCAAACGGCGTTGCCATTTCCAATAGCTCCGCTGTCTTAGATTAGTACCCCATAGTTCTGAAAAATGGACATTAGTGGCACTCCTGGCCGACCATGATGGACATTCCTCAAAAATCGTCAGTGTTAATCAATTCCTGATGCAATGACGAGTTCAACGACATACATGAAGCCATAGTTCTGAAAAATGGACATTAGTGGGACTCCTGGCCGGCCATGATGGACACTCCTCAAAAATCGTCAATGCCAATCGATTCCTGGTCCAATTACGAGTTCAACGATACCCATGAAGCCATATAAGAGAAAATTTGTATGAAAAAGGACATTTTTGCACTCAGGGACGGTCCTTGGAGGGTCATACCTCAAAACTAAATACTTCTTGCACAACTAGAGCCAAAACCCGATCTTTAGCCACAAACCCAACTCAAATCCGACCAGCCGTTCTTGAGATATGGCGTTCACTAAGATCGTGAGAAAGTAAGAAAGTGAGAAAGTAAGATGACTTAAATGGCTCTAACTCCTCGTAGGAGCAACCGATTTCAAATCTGTTTTCGCCAGTTTGTAGGGTTTGGCTAGGCCTATCATTTGAGTATATGTTTTGATATTGCACAACGTAATGTCTTGGCACTAGGGGCCAAAAACTGGTTTTGGAGAAATCCAAAATTAATATATAGCGGAGCTATAAAAATATCCATTTGACAACCATCTGTTTTTCATTCTTGAAAAAAAAGAGATCCTCGAAAAGGAAAAACATTAAAAAATGCACACAGGACGTTACTGAATGCATCGTTTTTTCTTTGCACACACTTCGAATGGTCCATTGAATTTCTTTCAAAAACAAGAACGACATACAGCACATAAGGATCGTTTACTGAGGCAAAAGCGAGAAAAAGGAAGAGAAGAATCATTTTTTAAAAAAGTTTTTTCTTCTATTCTCGTGTGTGTGTGTGTGTGTGTGTGTCTCGAAGAGCATTAAAAAGAATCTTCATTCTTCGTTTTATCGAGAATTTTGGGTTCTTGGTGCCTTCCTTTTCATCTCTTCTACTCTCTCTCGAGAATTTCTGTTCATCCAACGCATGTCGATATTTTTTTAAAGAAAAAAAATCAACTTCCTGTTTGTAATTTATCAAAGTGAAAATTATTTTGATATTTTATTTCCAAAATCGATAAGATGAACTTTTTTAAATATTGTGTCGATCAATATCTCGCTTTTTGTCACCAAAAAATAATTTTTTATGCAACGTTGCCAGATTTTTTCAATAAAATTACCGATCGGCTCTGAAGAAGATCAATGAATTGGAAATTCTTTTTCAACACTAAAAAATTTGACTCTAAAGTTTTTACTTTTCATTCCTTATCAACCCTTCATCACTATCGCCCGTTATTCGAGTGGAAAATGTGTGTTTTTAATGGAATTATATATAGATTGAATGTTTACAATGAGCGAGATCGTAAAATTGGTGGTATATACACGATCGCAATGTGAGTGGAGAGAACTTTTTTTCGGTATGCGTCGATAACAATAATTTAATTTTTTTTGAGAATTTTTTCAACTAATAATTCTTGTAAAAATTGTCGGTTAAGTTGAGTGACTGAAAATACATTGTGTGTACACACATTCAATTTCCTGTTTTTTTTTTCTAATAACTTTTTACACACACACACATGTGAGATTTCTCGTGTGCCGCGCAAGATGAAAATCTATGAATGCTGACGAAAAAAAAGATCGAGCGAGGAAGAAGAAGAAAAATCTGATCTATTTTTAAATTTAAAGGCTTTTCTGCTCTCTGTAATGGCGAGTGAAAATGAACGACTATTAACTATTTATACACGAGATTTTCTCATCGCTCAACTCGCCTCATCGTCGTGAAATTAATGAATTATTGTTTAATACAAGAGTTCTACAAATATTTAATAATGAGACACGACGACTCATATTTATATAAATGTGAGAGATGAGACTTTTTCTTCTTCTTTTTTTCGAGAGTAGGTAGAGATGATGATTTTTTAATTTTCATACATATGAAATCAAGTACGGATCTGCGAATATTGTGTGACGACTATCAACCTCTCTCACTCTCTCACTCATTCACTGTCTTATTCGTGGGCGTATGTTTCTCTTTCATCTAGGAAAATTTATGATCAACGTCTAAATTAAACATTATGTGAAATTTTCATTTCTCATCCGCGAAGAAGCCGGAAGTGTCTATAACTTTAATAATTTCTACTCAATCAACGATAATTTTGCTGGATGCAATTCTGACGACTCTTAATTTTTTTTCTTCTTCTGAGATATTAGTTTCTTTTGTATTATCTAACAATTACTACAGAAAGAACTTTTCTTCAGCTCATAATTTTTCTTCTCATCTACATAGGAAACAATTTTTTCATTCTTATAATTTTTTTTCTCAAAAAAGTTTCTTTTTTTTGTGTTGCAGTCTTTGGTTATTTTTTTAGTATTTAAAATCCTTCAAATGTCCTACATACAATATAATGCGTATAAAAACTTAAACATTTCTCCATTAATATTTTTTCCAGCATGAAATTTATTTTCTCTCGTAATTTAAACGCCGAATTATCGATTCTTGACATCAAGAACTCATCAAGCGCACATATTTGTTAATTTCTCTTTAAAGTTCATCAAAAATATTTCCTAAAAATTTCTCTTTATAAAATGCAATTTATTAAATTTTGATTATCTTGTGTACCATCATAATTTTTTGTTTTTCTTCTTAAAAACTTTTCTGATAAATAATTTTCTCCATCTTTTTTGTTTGTGTGAATTTTATAAATTAATTAATATAATTTTTTCATTCATTTTCTCTTATTTTCATTTGGCCCTCGACTGGCTAAAAGTTCTCACCTTCCTTACATGCCCTTCCTTACAGTTTTCCTTCCACAGTTTTTAATATTTTTTTATGATATTCTAATTAAAATTAAGAAGCAGATGTGTGGGAGTTGATTTAAGTGTTTGGCAACCCGATGACATCGACGACGATGTGTGTTGGCAGTAATAGGACGAAAAAGAGAAAGTTTAGTAGCACGGAGGGGATGAGCAGCATATAAGATACAGCATTAAGCAGATTGAATATTTAATATTCATTATTTGTTGAATCTAAAAGCCTTTTCTCTGGTGTTAGATCATTGTTGTTCGATCGACTATGATAGTGATGCGCTGGAAGTTGATCTTGTCCCGGCGACGATGCCAAATTAATGATATTTAATCGGCTATTATTCGCACTAGAATTATTGTTGCATCGACATCCGTGACGACTGTGTTTGGCGTAGCATTTCGCACAGAGACTAACGCAGCCGCGCATCGGCCAATAGCAGAGTAAGCAGGGAAGAATAAGTGAGAGGGCACTGAGGCAGCCCCATCGTGAGGCACGTTTGTAGGGTGCACACGAGCACGGGTCTTCGGCACATCGTATCGTCTCGCTATCGCAATCAATTTCGTGATCTTTCGCGCAGTGATAATAGAGACCTTTAACACAGCACAAACACGAAGCGTAATCGATGATCGTCTCGGCTGAACATAAAAAATTGTCATTGCAAATCCATTTGTATGGTAATTGACGCGGTCGCTGACACTCCTCACATCGACATCGGTTACATTGCGGACATGTAATTGAGTTTAATTGATCACTAGGTAAAGTCAAACCGTTATTGTTTGATGCGTTCTGTGAATTCGCAAAAATGCTGTTGTCCTCAGGACAATGACTAAATTGCTGATGAAGGCCACCCGCCGCCGCCTCCTTCTGCTTTTGGAGCGTATTTGTATTTCTAAATGATGGCTGTTTTGTAATTGGTAGCAGGTTTGGTCGTTGAACCGCCGCCGCCGCCGTCGTTCGATTTGGTAAATTATTTGTTGATTTATTATTATTATTATTATTATTAGTTAATGGTAGATTATTGTTTAATACACTAGTGCCATCGATAATGGAAATATTTGTTTGATGATGGGCACCACCATTGAGCTGATTACTATTTCTATTTGGTACGGTCGATGTTGCCAGCGAATGTCGACTGCCCGGCTTGTTATTCGGCTGCTGTGCAAATGGCGTATCCACGTACTCATTTGGCAGACGCTCATTTTCCGGTCGAGGTATTTGGAGTGTCACGCTATTATTTACTGGCGATGGACTTCTTCTCGTCATCACTACATTGATTGCATTCGAAATAAGATTGGCCGTTGGCGTTACTAGCGACGATGGCGTTAGGGAACGTGTGACTTGATTTGTTGAAGGTACTCGTGGCTGCTGCTGCGTCGTAGGAAGTGGCATTTCTGTTCTCCTTCGCGAAAATGTACTAACGGTTCTGCTACTGTTGTTATTATTATTATTGTTACTCTGTAATGGAGTCAATGGTGCCGTAATCGGCGGAGATGGAATTGATCGATGACTACTATTTGTTGATGATGAATTAATCGAACTACTACTGCTATGATTATTATTTATATTGCTATTCATTCTGCTAATTGCCTGACTTGGAATCGATGGTGGTGGATGTGAAGGATGTGTGCTGCTATGAACAGATGATGGTGAATCTACAGTATCTGGATCCGGTGCCCGAGGTCGATGAACACGTGGTATTGACTTAGGGGGCCTTGGAGGCGCCTGAGCATTGGAACCGCCATTTCTGCGATCCATGAAACATAAGTGAAGTGGACACTATGAAAGCGCCTACCTTACACTCGTTTTTTACACAAACAGCTCTTGGTGTCTATTTTCACTTTTCTTTACTTATTTTCCTTCTCTCGCAAATTTTAATATATTTTTTTATTCTTAATCCTGTTTCGATCAGATACTCGTCGTTAATTCGTTTCTTGGAGTATTTTTAAAATCAATCGTTTCGTCATTGTGTCACTATCTCGTCTTGCCATATGCTTGTATGTGAACGGAGGTTGATTGATACTTCTAGAAAAGAGAAAAATTATTATTAGAACATGACGAACATTGACATGGCGATGAAGTTATGATGATATTGATTTCTCTTTATTAATTGTCTTCTTTTTTCGGATTTCTTTATGGACTTGTCGAATAATCATATTGTGTCATATATTTTTTGACGACAATACACTTTGAAGCATTCATATATATATATATATATATTCGAAAGGTAAAAGTAACAAAAGAATTCAACATAAAATTGAGTGAGCGAGAGAGAGAGAGAATAATGATTATGAAAAAACCTGTATTCTCAGAATATTTGTTAAAATTCTTTAGCATTCTTGAGCACTCTCTAGCTCTCTATGTTTTGTTATTGTTGCTGTCTATAAAAATAACGTTTTCTTACACAAAATGTGTTCTCTCTCACTCACTCAACAATTCTCCAGATCACGCTTTTTAAGAAGAAAAAAAACTAAGTGAGAGAAGAAGAATGAAAATGCCTGAAAGGAAGCACACACAGCAAAATCTTGAGCTCTTCGAGACCCGTTGTATTTTTTTTTCAGGAAAATACCAAAAAGCAAAAAATAACACATAATGTGAGTGAGAGAGATAATGATGAAGAGAAGAAGAAATATAGAGAACAAGAAGGCATGCTAGCGTAAGAATGTAGAATGTGATATTTTTCGAGAACTAAGAATAAAAAAAATGAAACAGCAGAGCACAATACACAATTGTGTGTGACTGTATGCTTAGCATAGGAAAAACAACAAAAGCGGATGTTGGAATGATTGAATAATAACAAAGATTATCTCATGTATGAGGCACATATATACACAACTATATAGCGAGCAGGCAAAAACAATTTAAATGAATTGAATTTCTCTATGCACGATTTATATACAGTGCTAAATGCGCATTGGTGGTGCAAATTAAGTTCATTCAACATAATTTTCTTATTTGGCATATTTTCTCTTCTTCAATGGTCGATTTAATGGGCAGGAAACGGCAAAAAATAAAAATAAATGTTGTGGAATTCTTCGAATACACGAAGAATTTGCGATCGCCTCAAGTGCTCATCGTTCTTAAATTCCAATTCAACTTCTTCTTGTTCCTTCGCGCCGCTGCTTGCTCATTCTCGTATATTATCAATTTTGCATTTTTTTTATCTTATTCATGGCTCAAAATGCTTGAGGTCGTCTGAGATCTTCTCGCAAAATAAGCACAGAAATGAAAACTGATTTTTTCTCTCTCTTTCGACGATGAGTGCTGAGTACATAATGCATTGATTTATATTTTTGTGGATACACTTATGAAGGTAAGTTTTTTGGTTATAATCTTTCGCGTTTGTATTGCTTTTATCATCTTATCGTGTGTATGAACATATTTTATATATTCACCCATCGAGCCGTCGTGTCAGATTTGCGGAGAAAATCTCTTATTTTATCACTCCTTAATAGCCGATCATCTTTTCCCTCCTCTTTCTCTGTCTAGAGTGTATTTCGATTATTAAAAAATATTTTTGATGCCGATAAAAAAGAAATAAAATTTAAGAACTATCACGCACATGTGGGTGTGAGATGAGGTCAAGGTTTTCTCGCAATAAAAATCTCTCAATGTATAAGAGACAATTCTATGAGATTTTATTTTTGGAATTCTCTTGAGAGCGCATGAGAAAAATTTCATTCATGGAAAGAAAGAAAAAAGTGGGCGCAAATAAAAGCAGAAGAGGTTGACGTAAAAAATTATTTTGGAGAAAGAGAAAATTGCAAATTTTCATTCATGGAACAGAGAAGCTTATCCTACCCACCCACACTCTTTCAATGTCCTTGAACCTTCTCTCATTTCAAATAAACAACACTCACACATTTCAAGAAAAGCATGTCGAATGGGTGGCACAAAGATGGGGTTTGTGGTGGGTGGTAAAAGCTATAGAATCTCTTTAGAATTTTGTGCTCGTGAAAACGTTTCAAATTTCACCCTCGCGCCTTCGCACAAATTTGCTCGATGTTGATTGAATGAGAAAGGAAAAAAATATGAAGAAAAAAACTTGACGAAGACGACAACAACGATGAATGAAGCGTGGGCGGTTTGTGAGTCCAAGAAAAATGAATGAAAATTTTCTCGGAAAAAGTTTGCTTCTGTCGCTGTTTTACGCTCTCTCATTTACTTTTTACTTTCATCGACAGGCATCTGAATTTTCTCTTGAACTTTTTTTTGAATGAAAATATAATAAAATAAGACATTTTCGTGTGTGCGTGAAAATATATGAAAAGTTTTCGTAATAATAATAATAATAACCTTGGATATGACGAGAGATATGCTTGTCATTTTTATTTGGAAATTGAGAAATGTGTGGGTGGCTCTTGAATGTTCATTTTACTGTGCAGGTGATTTGATGACGGTGGAATGGCCAAGAACCATATTAAAAAAGATCTTTATTTCATTCCATCGGTGAAAAGCAGAGAGAGCGATACTTAAAATAGAAAATTTTCAGCCAGTGTGGGCGTTTGGAAAGGCAACATCAGCAAGGCAGGCTCTTTCCTCCTCACTCTATGTGTATATCCGAAATGAAAATGAGTGTGGAAGCGGAGTGAGAGATAAAAAACGTCTGTATGTGAGTGTAAATTCTTGAGTTTATCTGAATCCGAGTCCATATGTCTGTTATGCCAAAATGAGCGTGGGTTGAAGTCCTCACCGACTCGTTATCACTGGCATTCATTCATGAAAAATAAACTCTTATGTCTTATCGCAGGTGTGTGTGTGGCTTATCCCGCAATCGATCTCACGTCGAGAACTAATAGCTTTTAAAGTCACTCGCAATGATAGGTGTGAGGGAAGTACGGCGGAAATTTCTATTTGTTGAATTTTGATTTTTCCTAATTTGCTTTTTGCGCCTCTATTTTTTTACACAATATTTTTTAGTTTTGCATTTAAAATTTTGTTTACCCCGTCTTAAAAAACTACGGGGAGAATTTTTAAAAACATTTTTTATATTTTTTATATTTATAGATTTTTTTGCTATTTTTAATAAAAAGTTTTTGAATTAAATTTGTAAAAAATATGATTTTTAAATGGGAAAATAAAATTTTTACCACATGAACTGATAGATTGAGATTTTTACTAATTTTGATGAAGAAATGCTTTGATCTCTTTTTATTTTGCGCGAGAAATTATTAAATCTGAGGTTTGATTAAAGTATAGTATTTGATGTAATTTTTTGCTTTTTTTGCCTAAAAAATTGTAAAATTTGAAATTACGTTATTTAATTTTAAAATTTTATAAAATTTAATTTTTTGAATAGGTTAATATTAATTAAAGATAATAATTTCTTCAGAATTTACTAACTTTAATTTTTAAATTAAATTAAATTTAAAAGTTAAGTTTTCCCCATAAAATTATTTCCTAAAATGCTGTTAAATTGCTGTTAAAAAGTTTTTAAAAAAAATAATGAAAAAATTACAACAACAATATGCTATCTAAAGAACATAAATTTTAAGAAATAATTTTATGGGGAAAACTTAACTTTTAAATTTAATTTAATTTAAAAATTAAAGTTAGTAAATTCTGAAGAAATTATTATCTTTAATTAATATTAACCTATTCAAAAAATTAAATTTTTGATAGAAGATTTTCAAAATTAATATAACGGTTAATTTTCAGAATTTTTACCTGAATTTTTTTAGAAGGCATGAAAAAAAGCTCAAAATAATTTTGACATTCAAATCACTGTAGCTTTTTAATCAAACCTCGGATTTGAATAATTTCTTCGCGTCACAAATAGTCAAAAAAGTTATGATCCATAAGCATTTTTGCTTTTCATCTAAAATTATTTTTAAGAAAATCTCCGCCATAGTTCTCATCAGTTCATGTGGTGAAAATAGCTTTTTTTTTTCGATTTTAAAAATATATTTTTTTGACAAACGTTTGAATTAAAAACTTTTTGATGTAAAAATATAAAATAAATCTATAGAAAATATAAAAATCATAAAAATATTTTTTTAATCTCCCCATTTTTTGTAGTCGGCGTTAAATTTTATGTAACTAAAAATATTGGTGTCAAAATTGAGAGTGCGTCACAAATAGTCACAATTAGGTCACAATAATATCCAAAATTCAGACCAAATGGAGAAATTCTCCGCCGTACTTCCCTCACACAATGATAGCTAATCAACGGGCAAATTGTAAATGAAGGAAGCCTTATAATTATCATTTCCTGTAGTCAATGTACTCTTTCTCAACTCGCATTTCTGTGAAATCAACAGAGATTTTTTTTCAACGAAAATGGCGTGTTTCCTGTTCAAGTCGTCGGTCTCTCATTCTTTTTTTTCGTATTTATACCCGCCTTTTGACGTTTTTCTCCTCGACGTCTGCATTTTTCATTAAAAGCATGCAAGCGCATCGATCTCTTGATTTGACAGCACAAACGAGAAATTCTTTTCACGTCTTTACGGACATTTACGCTTATCATAATGTTATGTATAAAATGGCACACGACTTTAAACAAGTCTGCGATCAATGGAATTCATTGATGATCGTGTGGAAGAAGAAAAAAGTTGGCAATCTCGCGTTTTCTTTAGTTTATCTAGAAAATCTCTCTCTCTCAACCGTCGCCATGCAAGCGATTTCAATTCATATTCATAAAGTGCAAGGAAATGTGCACAAATAAAAATTTCAAATATGTGCACAAAAATAAATGTGCAGTCGCAAGTTAATAAGATGAGTGAGAGATGCGGTGACATTCATGGATAGTTGTTGAGGTGGGAAAAGTTAAAAGTTTCTTTTTTCTATTGCCTATTTGCGCTCGCGCCAAATGTATATAAATTCACATTTAATGATTGTCATTTAAATGTGTATAAAGCAATATAGTTGGAACCTGTTAAGGCGTTGTTTGAAAGTTTTGTTAATTAAAATTATTAGAGTTGGAAAATTTTCCTCCACGATCATCGGGGGTAATTAAAGAGAGCCAGTGATAATGATGATAAATTGGTTAAGTAAACCGCTAAAGAGTTTCGTGAAAATTCTCCTCTTTTATAAACACACAAAAGAATTTTTCTCAATCTTTTTTTTTTCGCGGCAGCAGAAGAAAAATTGCAAAGAAATATTTCGCGTGTAAAATTTATAGCACCGTCAATGATGCTTCCTTAAAATTACATTCTTTTTAATTTGCACAACTATACAGAGCGCACACACAAGAGCGAGAGGAAAAAGTAAACTTGGAAGGCATTTGAAAAGAAACAGAAACCTCAGTTTTTTTACGGCGAGAAAAGAAAATGTTCATCTCGCGGCAGCAGAGTAATGAGCGGTAACACAGTAGCAGAAAGCGACGTTGCCAAAATTTTTAACTCGATCTCTCTCTCTCTCTCGCTCTTTCGTTCGGAGTCGAGATTTTAATCTTTTTTAGCGTAACCCACAAAGTGGTGTAACGCTTATATGCTCGTGATTCCGTCCGTCCGTCCGTCCGTCCGTCTGTCCGTCCGTCCGTCCGTCCGTCCGTCTGCACAAGCGAGATCTCGGTCCCTGGACCAGCTAGAGACTTCTATGTTTTCGCCAGATGGTAGCTCTTAGGGTCTATATGTGCAGGCACTGACTATTTGCCCATACATTAGTCATGACCTATTGTCTCCTGGACGGCCATAACGTCCATTTTTCCTACAAATTTTCTCTTATAGGGCTTCCTGGGTATCGTTGAACTCGTGATTGGACCAGTAATCGATTGGCATTGATTCGTAACTTGACCAGGAATCGATTGACATACAGTGATTTTTCGAGTCTTGACCTATGGTCGTGCCACAGACTTCCAAAATATCCATTTCTCAGAACTATTTTCATGGGAATCGTTGAACTCGTGATTGGACCAGGAATCGATTGATATAGATGATTTTTGAGGAATGTACATAATGGACTGCCAGAATTGCCACGGACAGGAAAAATGATCATTTTTCAGAACTATTGCTTCATGTAATCTCGTTGAACTAGTAATTTGAACCAGGAACTGAATGGCATTGATGATTTTTGATGAATGTCAATCACGGACGGCCAATAGTGCCACGGACAGCCAAAATGACCATTTTTCAGAACTATGGCTTCATGGGTATCGTTGAACTTGTAATTGCATCAGGAATCGATTGACATTGACGATTTTTGATGAATGCTAATCAAGGCCGGCCAATAGTGCCACGGACAGCCATAATGTCCATTTTTCAGAATTATGATCTCTCATCGCTCTCTTTGAACTCGTAATTGGACCAGGAATCTAATGACATAGACGATTTTTGAAAAATTGTCGAACAGCTCTCTCTCGGCGCCAAGTCTCTCGTCTCTGTCTCTCTCTCTTTTTTTATGCACTTGATTTTCAAACACTGATCAGTTACAAGTGGGTTACACGGCAACACCCACGTGTGGGTTTTGAAACATTTTTTTCTTCTTATTTAATATTTTTTTTTCTTCTCCGATAGACAAACCACGATGAATACAACATCCACAAACATATGTGAAACATATATATGTATAAGCGACGCAAAGATTGCATCATGACGGCAGTGATCGAGAAAAGAGTTTTCTTTATAAAAGCTTTAAAGCGTGCATCAAAGTTATTAATATCATTTATTTTATTATTATTGTTAATTAGATCAGATTAATGAGATGAATGAATTCTATTAATAGAAACTCAATTTACTTAACTTCAATATCGTCATAATTTTTTTGAGATGGAAGTGAAAAATTCTTAGCACATGTAGCGAAATATGATATCAAAATTCTAAAGACGCAGTATGTCTGCGTATCTCATGTGAGTGAGAGAGAGGAAGATTCTTTTTATATATAAATTTGTGTGTGTGTGTGTGTGTGAGTTTAAAACGTCTCACGTGTATTATTTTTAAAGTGAATAAAAAAAGTTTTCATTTTCTCAATGAATTTCTGTATATATTTTAGGTTTGCTCTTTCCACTGCGAGTGTAGTCGTTTTCCTGTCCTCTCTCTCTCTCTCTCTCTCTCTCTCTCTTATTTTACCAATTGCTCGTTTAATACTAGTTTTTAGCGTAACCCACAAAGTGGTGTAACGCTTATATGCTCGTGATTCCGTCCGTCCGTCCGTCCGTCCGTCTGTCTGCACAAGCGAGATCTCGGTCCCTGGACCAGCTAGAGACTTCTAGTTTTCGCCAGATGGTAGCTCTTAGGGTCTATATGTGCAGGCACTGACTATTTTTTGAGTCATGACCTATGGTCGTGCCATGGACGGCCATAACGTCCATTTTTCATACAAATTTTCTCTTCATGGGTATCGTTGAACTCGTGATTGGACCAGAATTCGATTGGCATTGATTCGTAACTTGACCAGGAATCGATTGACATACATGATTTTTCGAGTCGTGACCTATGGTCGTGCCACAGACAGCCAAAATGTCCATTTTTAGAACTATGGCTTCATGGGTATCGTTGAACTCGTGATTGGACCAGGAATCGATTGATATAGATGATTTTTGAGGAATGTCCATCATGGACGGCCAGTAGTGCCACGGACAGCCAAAATGTCCATTTTTCAGAACTATGGCTTCATGGGTATCGTTGAACTCGTAATTGGACCAGGAATCGAATGGCATTGATGATTTTTGATGAATGTCCATCATGGACGGCCAGTAGTGCCACGGACAGCCATAATGTCCATTTTTCAGAACTATGGCTTCATGGGTATCGTTGAACTCGTGATTGGACCAGGAATCTATTGACATAGATGATTTTTGAGGAATGGTCGAACAGGACTGCCACGGACAGCCAAAGTGTCCGGATTGACTTAAACTCATTTTTTATGCACTTGATTTTCAAACAAGGATCTGTTACAAGTGGGTTACGCGGCAACACCCACGTGTGGGTTTTGAAACATTTTTTTTTCTTGGTACAAGTTAAAGCTACAATTTTATGTTTTCTACAAAAATTTAAATATATATGCGATCATGTGAGAGTGTTCGAGACAACAGAAAGTATCATGATGTTTTTCGTGTTCATTGATGAATTTTCTAATTAATCGCTAAGCAATAATTATTAGCATGTGCAAAAAGCTTTTATCTTTTCACGATCACTATAATTGGTGTTCTAAGAATACACCTAGAATGTGCCGATGAACTAGTTCACATGTATGCTCAATTGCCTTAGGCAACGGCCTTTCCTCTCAATTAATTGACACTAATTTAACTTAACAGCATGGCAAATACCTCACCAATAAAATTGACTCTTTCATAAATATTTTTTTCACGAGAGTTGACTCTCGTTTTCGCCATTAGCAACATCATCGTGATCATATTTGTGGCTCTCTTGCTCGTACGACAACAAAACGAGTGAAAGAGTAATTTAAATCCATTAAAATTGAATTAAATTTAAATTGTTTTAATATATCGGAATTTGTAATTTCGTTACTGTCTCTCACTTCTCTATACATATGTGGAGCATGAGGGGAAAGGAAAATAAAAGTGCCATGTAGTAGTTTGCACCCACGATTTGAACTTTATGCATTTTGCTTTAAATTCAATTTAGAAAAATCAGCACACAATTTTTTTCATCTATACACCCGAAAAAAGCGAGCATCTCGAAATAAAAAAATATTGAATCAATTGAAATTTTTTTATTTTGTGAATGAACAGATAAATTTTTTTTCGCAACACTCTCAGCGATGTGCTTAGAGCTTGAGACTTTGTTTCAAATGAATTTTTGACCCAATTTACGCAACGCTGATGTATGCGGGCAAAAATACAAACTTCATTCAAACTTTTTCATTCACTTATTTTTTTCCTATTCATGATCTTAATTCTCGAGTGCACATTTTTAGAGGCCTTTTCTATTTTGACGCAAATTTTCGTTTTAATTCATTTTCAAAAATAGATTTCACGATGGGAAAATTTTCATTCTTCACTTTATTCAATTTTTTTTCTACTATTCATTCGCGAAATAATTTAAAATTAAATTCAATGAAACTTGCTGTCGTCAAACGGCGAGGAGAGTTCGTATAACGCAACAAAAAAAATGGAGTAACTGATTTAAAATGGATCATGAAATATATGTCGAAAGGCAATCGTACACCTTAACACCCATGGGCACGCTCTCGCTAGAGAGATAAAAATTTGCAAGAAATTCAGGTTTGTTTCACGGTTGAATATTTATAGTGGCGCTATTTTTTTTTCGAAATTAGCGGCAAAAAAATCGCTCCAACATCATCATCAACTTCGTCATAATAGCCAGCAACAACACACTGGCAATAGCGAGAGAGAGAAAATTAACGAACTAGCGAAGCACACGAGCCAAGGTTACTCGCCAAATGCCGCTAAACAGATGAAAAAAGGAACTCTTACAACAACTGCTAACACAATGGATGACCGGCATGAATCTCTCATTAATTAAAAAATTCATTCGCTCTTGCAACAAATAAAAAAATATTAATATTCTATAAAACCTTTATACGAATCGGATCGAGTGAGTGAGAGAGAGAGAAAAAGCAATTTGTTGCTGCTATGTAGAGATCCTCACGGTTTTCACCGGTTCGGTTATAACCGGTTTTCACCGGAATTTTTTCCGGTTTACCGATTTTTTCTTCCGGTTAACGGTTTTTTTTTTGAAATTATTTTAATTTTTAAAAATTATTTATTTATTTTGTTTTTTTTTTTCCTTTTTATTATGTTTTTTTTTTTGTTTTAAAATTTTTTTAATCTTTACGTTTTAATTTTATTTTTTTTATAAAAAATTTATTTTTTTTTAAAAAAAAAAAATTTAAATTTTTTTTTTTTTTTTTTATTTTTTTTTATATTCATTTTTAACTTAATTACCTAAAATTATTTTTTAAAAACAGTTAAAACAATAAATTAAAATACTTTTTATTAAGAACTGCTATGGCATTTCAAGGGCTTCAACTTATTCAAATTCATATCGCCATTGCCTTTTCTTACGAACTACACACAATTTACTCGATTTTCTTCTTCTTTTAAGCTCTTAATTTCGACTCGCAATTCATTTTAAACCGTGGGCACTTGTTCTAGACTGCGGGTGCCTTATTGAGACATTTTAAATAAACTCAATGAAAATTCTTTCATTGCCAACGCATAGCTTCACGAAAATTACCTCCATCGGTAATTCTCCGAGCTCTCCTGCCTGTCATAATCTCGAAGATTTTTCATTTCTCGCTTTAGAGTCGAGAAAAGAATTTTAAAAATTCCAAAATCGGCTCCGTTGAAGTCTCAAAAATGTCTTTTTTTTTCTTTCTTAGAGTCTCTTGTCAAATATTATTATAATGTGGCGAGAGAGAATACAAATCGGGACGAGAATGATTAGGAAGTTATTCTATTCGCACTGAACCGGTTTACCGAAATTCTTTTTTCAAGTTATTTTTTTTCTTTCGAAAAAAAATGTTTAATATAATGAGCCTCTAATCTTTCGCAGAGATGAGGTGAAGGTTCATGAGTATGACAAGAGAATGAGCAATGCGCGTAAAAAGAAGAAATAAAATTATGATTTCTTTTTTTACAATTTGTCAGATTTTGTGTTTCAGCAGCACCACAAAAATTCAAATTTGTTCTGACCGATGCAATTGACTGACTTATCAGTGAGAAGTGAAGAGTTAACAGTGATAATAAATTTGGAGCAAATGCCACGAGGAATGGATAATGGAATCTTTTGATGATGACAATTTTAATTTTTATTTTAATCATCATCGCGTCTCGCTTGACGTCGTTCTTCTTCCTCTTCTTTTTGATAAGTTTCTCTGTCTCTCACATGAGGTTCTCTGCCTACACACAATTATGTGCGCGGCAAAAAAATTATACACACATTTCACCATCATATCATCGCACTTGATGTGCAAGAAGAAGCAATCGTCGTTGAACGGAGACGTCGACATGTCTCTCTACATTTTTTCCCCCGCTCATTAATATAAAATAGACTACAACAGCCTCCCTTAAAATGTGATCACATCTCACAAACATTTGCGATTATTCACATACGAAGAAAAAAAATTCTTTTTCCACATAAATATTTTCGCTCTTTCAGCTTATCAGAGAGTCACACATAAGATGGTCGCCTTTTTAGTGTAACCCACGAAGTGGTGTAACACTTATATGCGCCTATTTCCGTCCGTCCGTCTGTCTGTCTGTTCCATCGAGATCTCGGCTCCTGAGATAGCTAGAGACTTCTAGTTTTCGCCAAATGGTAGGTCTATGAATTTAGATTCGGCATTTTAGGAATTATGAGGGTCATAACCACAGGTCGTGCCATGGACAGCCCTAAATGCCATTTTTCATACAAATTTCCTGTTATATGGCTTCATGTATGTCGTTGAACTCGTATTTGTATCAGGAATCGAAAGGCATTGATGATATTTGAGGAATGTCTATCATGGCCATCCAAGAGTGCCACCAATGTCCATCACGGCCGGCCAAGGAATGCCACTAATGTCAAAGTATGGCTTCATGTACCTCGTTGAACTCGGAATTTGACCAGGAATCGATTGGCATGGATCTGAAAATGGAACACTGTGGAAAATGGAACACAGTGGAAAATGGAACACAGTGGAAAATGGAACATAGTGGAAAATGAAACATAGTGGAAAATGGAACATGGTGAAAATGAAACATAATGGAAAATGAAACACAGTGGGAAATGGAACATAATGGAAAATGAAACTCAGTGGAAAATGGAACATAATGGGAAAATGGAACATAATGGAAAATAAAACACAGTGGAAAATGGAACACTGTGGAAAATGGAACATAGTAGGAAATGGAACATGGTGGAAAATGGAACATGATGGAAAATGGAACATAATAGAAAATGATACACAGTGAAAAATGGAACACAGTGGGAAATGGAACATAATGGAAAATGAAACTCAGTGGAAAATGGAACATAATGGAAAATGAAACTCAGTGGAAAATGGAACATAATGGGAAAATGGAACACAATGGAAAATGAAACACAGTGGAAAATGGAACACAGTGGAAAATGAAACACAATGGAAAATGGAACACAGTGGAAAATGGAACATGGTGGAAAATGAAACACAGGAGAAAATGGAACATGGTGGAAAATGAAACAAAGTGGAAAAGGAAAAAGTGGGAAATGGAACATAATGGAAAATGAAACTAGTGGAAAATGGAACTTGATGGAAAATGGAACATAATAGAAAATGATACACAGTGAAAAATGGAACACAGTGGGAAACGGAACATAATGGAAAATGAAACTCAGTGGAAAATGGAACATAATGGGAAAATGGAACATAATGGAAAATAAAACACAGTGGAAAATGGAACACAGTGGAAAATGGAACATAGTGGAAAATGGGACACAGTGGAAAATGGAACACAGTGGAAAATGGAACAAATAGAAAATGGAACATAGTGAAAAATGGAACATGGTGGAAAATGAAACACAGTGGGAAATGTAACATAATTGAGAAATATTTTCCATAAGGCTTTCCTTTTGGCTTCTCCAAGGCTTCTTCATAGGACTTCCCCAAGTTACATTTCCAATACTGATCTGTTACAAGTGGGTTACACGGCAACACCCACCTGTGGGTTTTGAAACATTTTTTTTGTTTACTTTAACTCTCAAATCTGAGAAATTCTGCATAACAAATGAACTATATTATTTCATCTTAAATCACAATATTTTTTTATGAGTCTTTAAAGTTTTATCAGACAAACGCACACAATCGAGATGACGTTATAATTTTTTTTTTTTCGCAAATGTAGGCCGGATGAAAGGAAGAATAAGAAGAAGTAGGTTTTGCAAAAACACAAAATGAGACGTTTGTTTGGCATCAAACAGCCGAGAGAAGAAAAATAAGAAGTCGGCAACAACAATTTGCATGCGCGAAATTCGAGATGTTTTAATTTGAAATAGTTTATGCTTTGACTTTGTGTCAACAATTTCGAATGGTAGCAGCAAAGTTCTGGAGACCGTGTATTTCTTATCAGAAATTATTTCATCATGCTTCTCGCGTACATGTAGTGGGAAATTATGTAAGCATTTATATTATATGCTAGTTAAGAACGATCGGATATAAAAATGGCTTCGATTTTGTTCAATTTTTTCTCTCCACGTGCTTTTTTATGCTTCATTAAATTAAACTTCGTTGTCGATATGCTAGAACTGTTTTTGGTCTTCTCTTCCTGATAAGGAATAACACGAAAGAGTTCTTTTTTTCACTCAATAATTCTTCTATGTATGCTTATGAGCGAAGAAAAAAAATAAACGAGCTGATAAGGGAACAGAAGGCAGTAAATTGAAGTGAATGATCGTTCAAACATCGACGACGTTGTAACGGAAATTTACGCCGGAAACGAAAAAGAGTGTCAAAGAGAAATCATATCGCGGTTGTGGCATATCATCGTAACACTTATTGATATTTATTTGAAATACTCACATTTTCAACTATAAGTAATCCACCGGCGATGATATGAAGCAATAACTTTATCTTTTTTTTCTCACTTTTTAAAATCCAAAAAAGCCTTAAAACTTTTAAAATCGCTTTTTTTTATTAAACTCTTTAATTTTTTTAATTTCGTATTTTTTGGTGTTGCGAAATATAATCCAAAAAAATAATTTAAACTTTTTCAATTGTTAACTTTTTTTAAGCCACAAAAAATTGTTGACGTTTCACTAAAACAAATTGATGATTCCCATTCAGGCTTTTATTTTATAAAAATTTCTGATGCTATTCGATTCACTTTCAAAATTTATCTTTCATTAAGAATAATTCACTTCTTTTAATAATTTTTCATTTCTCGCTTCTCCAGATCTTTTTTTAACTTTCTGAATGCTATGATATTTAATTTTTTTTCTTCAAGCACTTTTTTTTCACCACGTTAATTATTTTTTTCAAATATTTTTTTTATTCGATTCAATTGAAGAAAATTATTTCCCGAAATAATGAATTTCTTTTTTGACACTCAAGTTTATCGCTCAACAGCACGAAGTAATTTTTTTTACGCTGAGACCGCTTTCATTTCACACTAAGGACGTTTGAATTTTTTTAAAATGATTTTTCTCTTTTTTTAAAAAAACTTATTCCCATACGACAAATATGTCTTAACCATTCAAGTGATATTTTATGAATGAACAGTGTGGAAAAAAATATAGAGGAATGCATGTGTAGTTCTCTGAGAGAATCGTTTATGGGGGAAAATTAGACTTCCGCACCATCAACGGTTGTTTGAAGAGGAATTATAAACATGTTTCAGAATAAATTTTGTGTAAACTTATGATAAAAATGAATAAAAATTAAATTTTGTTTAATTTTTAAAACTTTTCAATTTTTAAGCTAAAATATTTTAAAAATTTTCATCAATGAAAATTGAAACTTTTATCACGAGTCGAGTGCAGAAGTTTGGAATTTATGGTGGGGGTTATGCTTACTCATGTTCATGATGATGTTAGTGTGGAAATGAGCAAACTCTCTCATTTTTAATATGATCCAACAACTCTCTCACTAACACAACTCACTTTTTTTCGTGTTCGACAAATGAATGAAACTATGAATGAATTTTCTCCCAAAAATACCTCAATTTCCCCTCATCTCTAGCTGTATTCGTGCTACTCAACCTCGCGCGAGTAGAAAAAATTTAATTCATAAAAATTACTAAAGGAAAATGACTCTCTCTTTTTTCACAATAAATTTCATTCGACAATAAACGAATAATTGAAAGTTGTGCAACTGCCACATGAAGCAAAATAATTATCAAAAAATATATAAATTTTCGAAATCCATAAATTGACGCTCAATGAAATTGGATTTTTTTTTCACTCGTCCGAATGAAATGCCTTCCATTTAGTTTCTGTTGCTACATTGCCTTTTCATACATAGCGAAAAAAACCAACACTATAAAAGCGTGCAAGCTCAACTAACGAATTTATGAATGAAATGTCTCTATGAAAACGTTTTCTCATTCCTCTCGCCTCTTTTAATGCGCTTTTCGCAAACCCGATGAGCTCGCTTTGGCTCATCCGATTGTCTCCGCGTTGCTGGATGCCAAGACAAAGTACAGTTACAAGTTTTTTCATTCATATCCACACTCGTTCGTTTTTGAAAATGATCTTTGAAGGTCAACCGAGATTCTTTCGTGTATTTTCTCTTTTTTTTCGCCTTAAATAATTGTTTTTTCTTTTCATTTTTATCTATATTCATTTTGCACAATATATGTACATTATATTTTACGCTCTCTCTAATCTACTTCCGCTGTGATAATTTTATCTTTGCGTAGTATTTCATTTTATCGCTCTTTATCACACACCGCAAACATATTATAATATATATGTCGAGTCCATATAATTTTATATATTCATTAAGGTGATTTGGAAGTCAGATAAGCTTTTATTTTTGGAGAGTGTTTTCCGGTAGATTTATCAAATATTTGAACTTCTGAATGCACCAACATGTTGACACGTGTCATCTAGCGAAAAATTTAATTCGCTCTTCAACTTTCCATATTTAAACTTCTTATTCTTTTTTGTGGAAGTAATTTCGTTATCTTTATTCTCATTTCCGCCCATCGTCTTTTAAAAATTCAATCAATTTCGACGAAAAATCTACTTAAAAGCAATCTCATTCATCGACTTTAAGAAAATACCCTTAAGTGCTTTCATTGATAAAAAAAATTGTTATACGTTCTTCATGAACTTTTATAAAAAGCTATAAAAAAAATTCTGAAACAAAAGGTTTAACGACATGCAGTCTGCTGATATCGCTTGACTGATAACAATTTTTTTTGGCATCGACTCTTTAAAAGCACGTTCAATATATAAACGTGAAGGCATGTGTTGTAATAAAAAAACTCAACTAAAATATAATAACGACAGCAAAAGCAATAAACATCTTTTTTCTCCACACTCCGGATATCCGTTTTTTCTCTGAATTTTTTTTATTCTTCTCTCTTCACCGTCATCATGCGACGCCGACTGGATCATTCTCTTTTTTCGTGTGCTCATTAATTCGCACAATAAATGCTTAAATCTTTCCATCTCTTTTCCTCTCGCTCATGTATGTGCGAATAAATTTTTGAGCGTCACGATGGCCATAAATATGTAAAATAAGAATCTGCAAAAAAACTAAAAATTTGCATTTAAATCAATCGGCTATGAAAAGACTTTAAACTTAATTCATTTCAGAAGGAGATGAAAAAAATCTGCAACAACGAAGACGGCAGCCAAAAGAGTACGAAAGAGTATTGTGTGTGTGTGTGTTTGTAGCGAAATAACATGAGGCAAAGAAGCAATAAAGAGGCCAGCATGGGGATTGGAAATGAAAAAACCAGTAGCGCTTATTTACAGGCCAAACTAACAACAACAATGATCTCCAAAATGAGATTAAAATATTAAAATCTTTCGTTCGCTCTCACTAACTGCTACTTTGTTATGCCAGGTAACAGGCAGCAGCAACTTCTTTTCGTCAAAAAAAAAATGCTGAACATGAGAAATATTTTAACCTTTAAAAAAATGATTCGTGATTAATTTTTTAACCATTGGACTTTTATTGAAGATATTTTTCAAGGAGTTACAAGCATTTTGTGAAATATTTGTTGAGTTTATCCAAAAAAAAATAAATTAGAATTATAATTTCTAAAAAAGTTAGGTAAATTTTTGAGTTCAACTAAAATAAATAATTTTTACTACAATGTAATAAAAAACAAATCCTGAATATCCTTGACATGAGCTGTTATCCGATTGAGGTGTGACCTAAATTTGAAAAAAATATCTATTTTTAGACGTGTGATTTTGCAGTATTTTCTCCATGCACATCCTCAACAGCTCCCGATTATATCCTTGACATCTTCCACACTCACACAATAAAACAATTTTCCCCCATAATTCGACCCAGTTTTAAACTTTCCCAGTTCGTTTACCTTCATTTTTTTTCATTCACGACAAAAACTCGAATGCAGTTCATTGTTGATGACGTCAACGCTGTGCAAGAAAAGTTCAATGAAACTATTTTTTTTTGCACGAGCTTGACACAATGCAGATGTCCTGGTTATCTAAAGGACATCCTCGTATGATGAAATCGATAGCATAAAATGTCAATTTTATTTTTTTTAATTTCCTGGCAGAGTGATTGAGCGTGGAAGGAGAGGAAATTGTGGGTGCTGCCGCCTAAGGTAAAAAGCTCCGCTTAAACTCTCATTTCTCTCACTCTTTATATGGTAAGTGAAATATTTTAATACATATTACAACTTTCCCGCTGAGGAGCAAGCAAATGACGATGAATGTCTTAACATACAATCAATAGTTGTTGTTGTTACTGCTGCTGCTCTATACCATTAACATATGTAGGTGGATTATGTGGAATTTCTTCGGGGCGTTTGACGTTGAACACATCGCCATGATTTAGTTAGTTTTGTAACCGGCTTCGTTAGCTTCATAAAACCAATCTTTCCACCTTCGCACTGTCACATTTATTTTACTTCTTCTTCCTTCATTGTTCTTTATTGTATATTTTTTGGAAAAAATAATATTTTTAGCTAATCATAATTTCATGACTACTGGATATTGCCGAATGATGCATGTCAGGAAATGTAAATGACTTGTTTGTTTGCTTATGGGATGGATCGTGAGTTGTGGGTGTCTCTAATGACACGTCTAAAATTTCATCTTGAATAACCTCTAATTAATAAATTTGTAAACCGACAATAGAAATTTTTTAATTTCCTCTAAACTACGTCTGAAAAAAATCATGTGAAAATCAAGATAACATTAAAAGATTTAATTTGAATTTAATTTCTTCTCTGATTAAAATTTCACGCGAGTGTTTGTGTGAAACATTTGGAAACTTTAATTAATCTCAATTTCCCTTTTAGTAATTTTTTCTCTCTCTAAAATTGACCGACCATCGCGACGTCGCACATTCTCGTGAGAATTTACAATTGAAACTAATATATATGTGGAAATGCGTATGCGATTAAGCTGTTGATGTTCTCACGTTCATTGATTCGGCACACAAGAAAAAAATCATCATGTTTTCTTTAAATTTTATGCAAGACTGGCTGATGACAAAATCTCTCAATAGTCGAGCGAAAAAAAAATATAGAGACGACTGATGACGATTCTGTCAACGAATAAATAGTTGAAAATAGTTTGTTCCAAATGAAGAAGCGAAAAAATTTCATTGAAGACGAGAGGAAAGAAAATAATTATTTATAAACTCGCTGCGTGTAAAGCAAAAAAAATATGAGATTCATTCAAGACATTTGAGTCGCGAGTGAGAATAGCCGAAAAGGCAAAATGTATATAGAGAAAAAAATGTTGAATGAATTCCTTCTGTCAATTCAATGAAAAATGAGTGAACCAAAAATAAGAATTTATCGTTTCGCCATTCGGTTTTGCCTTTTGTTGATTTTAGTTCTTCATCCGCGACCGAATGAAGGAATTTTTTATTTCTTATATGGGATTTTTTTTGTAACGAGCTTCGTGGTAAATTAATTAATAAATAAATTAGTGTGATTTCAAAAAACGGATGTGCATTTATCGAAATTGATGACCCTAATTATAATTATAAATTGAACACGTAACATTTTAAGTGTAAAATTGACATTTTAATGATTTATAAAAGTGAAAAATAAATTACACGAAAAAAATCTAAACTCAATATTTCAAAGTCTAAGAATTTTTCACATATGGTCATTGTAACAATCAACAATGTCGCCTTTGATCTGAGTCTGTCGCATACTGTGTTTGGATAAAAATTGAGTTGAGCTATAAACCAGCATTATTATCCACACTCGATGACTTCATCTAATTACATTTCGATGAAAAGTTTTTAACTTAAATCACTCAGTCAGTAAGTCTGTTAGTCACACACACACACACACAGCAGAGCTCTGCTTTGGCTCAAAAATTAATTAAATAAATTGACATTACCGCCCTTGATGGTGATGAGCTACTGTGTGTGAAAAAACACAATGGCGTAAAAAGCAATAGAGAGAGAGAAAAATTTATGACTTTAGCTTTATTAGTCCCAACTCACTCACTCACTCACTCGATGGTCTCACTCCCTCGAGTAATGAAATAATTTAACAGCATCAGCCAGTGTAGTGTGAGCAAAACGCTATGACGTCAAATGGCGAATTTATATAAAAGGAAAATTGCTTTTGTTGCTAGATAAATTTACGAAAGGCACTCAACAATCAATTAATTGAGCAAGTGAGTGAGTGAGATTGTTTAATTAATTTGCCAACATAAATTAAAGGACTTTCATCTCAACGTCCTTCATCTTTAACCTTCAATTAGGAGACATCCTGATATAGAACTACGAGCCATAATTGACACGATAAAAATAACCTTTGGCATACAATGTTTAAATTAGCTGAGGGATGAAAATGTGTGCTTAGGTTGACATGTCCGAGAAACATGGGTGGAAATACGTAATAGCTAAACGATTTTTATGCCTCCACTCACATGAACAATTTTTTTGCATTTTAACTTACGCAAGAGAAGCTGTTCAGGTCACACAAGCTTATGAGTGAAAAAAATTGTATGAATTGCTCTCAAAAAAATAATAAAATAAAATTTATATTATTTTTTCACGTGAGTGTTTTTCCAACGTTGTGCGTTGGATTCAACATTTGTCGCTTGGTGTGATTATCAAGTGTGGGAGCGCAACTTTCAAAATGAGATTAATTTCTATACGCTCCGCCACACATGTTCTTTATTTGGAGAAAATCTAGATGAAATCAATTGTTGATGCACTCAAAAAAGTCATTCTTTGAAGTGCATCGCATTAAATCGAGAATGTATGAAAGGCGACTAATGGATTTATGTCTAACAAAAGGGGGAAATAGTTCGATATGCCTCGTCGTTGTTGTCGTAATATTATAAATAATTGTAATCCCACATTCCAAAAGGGAGAATAAAATATTGAAAAGAAATTTCTTCATTTATCTCTCGCTGAGTGTCGAAGTCCATGTGCAGGATGTGTTTTATAATGCTCATGACTCAACACAACGGCCGACAATAGCTTTGTGACATCGAAATCATTTTTAAAGAACTTTTTAAAACGTGGACACGCAGTCACACACAGACTTTTCCATTATTTTATTCCAATGAATGCCCACAATACATCTCATTTCAATGATCCATCCCAAAAAAAATGTAAGAACCCTCGACGAGATGAATTTTTATGAATGAATGGAGTGGAATAAATGTCTTTCTTATTTATTACAGCATTTAAGTATTTTTTCTTGCTCTGCGTTGTAGTAACTAATGGATGAATGTGGATGTTGTAGAGAGACAGGAACAATGAAATTTCCAAGTTTCCCCTTCATTCATAAAAAAATAAATATTTTATTCAGAGTCACTTCATTCATAAAAGAATATAGAATAAAAAATATATTTTTGAATGAAAATTTACTCAAAACCCACAACTGGGTGTTGTTGCGCAGTTTTAATTTTTACAACCCTAAAATTTTAATGAGTGAAGGATGAAAAAATAAATATTTAGCAGCTCTCTCTCATGCAAATATGTGCGAAGTTAAAAAAATTCCCTTTCGAGTGTTTAGCTAAACACCTTCTGAGAATTCCTCGTGGGATCACACAAAACTATGCATAATAAATATTTGAGACATTCCACTCGAGCACTCCCTAGACGAATAACGATCACCATTTTATTATTTTAAATAATCTGCAAATGCCCTTATGAATGATGTTAATAATATATAAAAAATGCCAACAATGGCTAGTAATAAAAAATATACAGCCCATCATCATCCAGTTAATATAAATCGATTGATAGTCTTCGGAGATGGAAGAAGAAGTAAAAAAGTCTCCGAAATATGTGATTTGAATAATTCCACTTTTAAATTAATTGAAGAAGAAGAAAAACGAAAGATTTTTTTTAATAGAGAGAAGCTCCATAAATATAGTAACACAATCGAAGCCATTAAGCAAAAAGAAACAAAATCGAATTTATAAAATTTATATTGAGTGGAGTTGGTTGGTGTGTTAGCGGATATTTGGAATGATATTCAGTATTCACAACAGTTTAAGTCATTTATGCCGCCCACAGACGTCGTCGTTGTCTCTCTCTCTCACTCGCAGCTCATTCATGGTGTCTCGCTGTTCTTGCCTCCTCTCCACGAAAAAAAAGTGGATGTCGATTGATTCTCTTCTGACGTGCCAATTTTATACTTTTCCGGCCCGAACACATTTTTTATGTTCTTTTGGAGTGTTTTTTCTTCTTCTTCTTTTATTGTGATCAAAAATTCAAATTAATACGAGGCGCGAGATGAAATCGCTTTGCGAATGGGTGAGAGAGGGAAAGATTTAAATTCACTTTTTTGTTCACAAAAAATTAATTTCAATCTTTATGTATTGATTATTTACTGCACAAGCGATTTATTCTAAAAATATCCTCCAGAGTTGAGAGCGCGAAAAAAACTCGTGTGACTTGAAAACTTGTTTTGACCATTTTTGTAAAAAGGCGAAGAAAAAATTTACGTTATTCTTTCAAGAAATTCAATATCGAAATCGACATCCATATTTATGAGCGGAGAACGCTCGCGAAGTGTCGAGAAGAATTTTTTGGTTTATGCCAAAATTTATTATGTGCGATGTACGCAATTTGCTTGGGCCCTTTCGAAAGGAAATTTATATTTTTTCGTCTCGTGCACACGAGAGATTTATTAAGTCATAATCACGATCATTGATTTAACTAAAGGCTCATCTCTCTTCCACTCAATATTATACGCTTCGCTTGAATTACTTTTCTGCTTATGAACATAAAATTGCAAGTATAATATGTGCACATCACTCTCGTTAATCGCAAAATATATAATATGATGACTGTCTGGTGTCTGTGCAGGAATGCAGCGTTAAGAATGCCTAATGTAAAGCGATTGCAACATTGTTGCTCGCATACCCGAGTCGCTCTTCTGTTCTGCCATTTATCGCGAATTTCATTGCCATTTATCACACGTTTTTTGTGCCTTCATTTTTAATTTGAGAGTAAAAGAAATTTATACACAAGGAAGTGTCACTTGATAAATTAATAGACATTTTGGAGAGTTAATTTTTTTTCAAACTTAAATTAATTTAAATTGACATTTTAAAAAAATCTTCCCTTGCAAAATTATATTTTCTGTTCTCACAACTCTTAAGTAAGCAATATAAAGCAAATTAATGGCTATAACACCATCACGTTAAGGCCAATTAATTTTCATTTTTTATCGATAAATTAATTTTTTCCCTCCTCTTCCTTTTTTGTGCAATAATGTTGACATTATCCGCGTTATGATCGCGATACTAAATTTTTTAAAATAGCATATGGTGGAAATGTTGAAAAATTCAAGAAATGCACTTAAAAAAGTGAAAAAAATTTAAATTTTTTTACAAAAATTTGGAATCAAAATTAAAATCGCACAAGAAAATTTTAGTTTTTTACACTTTAAAAATTATTTTTCTTAAGTCATTCCTAGGTCTTACATAACTTCGTAGGTAATTTTTCTAAATTAGTCTTTGGAAATTATTTGCTACTTTAAAAAACTTAAGACGCAATAATTAAAGAGAGATATTTTATAAAAATAGCGAATATGAGAGTAAGTAAGGAAAAAGCCACACACAACAAAAATTCAACCGTAAATAAATGTTAATTTGTTTCTCTTCTCTCCCAACCAACTTATTTCATATTTACTTAGAATATCACACGGAAAAAAGTTGTAAATTTCTCAAGAGACGGAAAAAATCGGCAAAAGAAGAAAAAGAAAAAAGATTTCATGAAGATCTTCTTTTTTATGAATGGTGGCGAGTGAGAGAGAAACGATGAAAAAAATAATTAACATCCGGTTTTTGCTTCTTCCCTTTTTGTATCATTTAATAACCTGAATTTCATGATGTAGCAAAAATTTAAAATGAAAATGCATCTCGGCTCGTTTTGTTTTAGAATGAATTTTTCACATGTGTGTGAACGAAGATTTACATCCCGAAAAAAAATGCTATTTCACTTCATAGGCGAACAGATGCTTTCAATCAACTAACGATTCTCAAATTTTATTTTCATTCATGAAAAAAATCATCGTGTTTGAGGTTTTTATATATGAAATTTTCTTGTTCTTTTCAAAATAAAACTTTGCTTGTGATGAAATTTGCGTGTGAGGTCTGAAATTTTGAAGTTCTTAGTAAATTTTAATTATTTTTTCAAAATAAACTGACTTTTGTGAAAAGTGAAATTTGAATTTAGAAATTCAATCCCAAAAGGGACTTAAGCACTCCTCTTTTCTCCGCTTTAAAAACACACTATTTTAGTCACGAACTCAATGTCCACATTAAGTCCGTATAATTAGCGTCATAGCCCATTCACATTATAAAGTTTATCACGCGTAATGTTGCCATGTGGTGTTCTATTTCATTCATTTCTGCGGTAGTCAACTGAATGAATGAAATATCTACCGGTTTTAGGTTTTCTATTTCCAGAGTCGAGTTTATAAAAAAAAATTGAAAAATAAAGAATGAATTATGAAACTTTAAAACTCATTTTTCGTCTTTGAATTATAAAATATAGCAAGTTGATTCTCATTTTACCTTGGTGTTCTGTCACCGCACCGCAATCTCATATTCTAGAATCCTTACTAATAAGAGAAACTCGTTTTTATTCCTCAAGTGATTGTTGTGCAAGCTGTAATAATCATAAAAAAACCTCAAATTGGATGCTGCCCACTTATATGAAGAAATGATATTCGTCGAAGTTAAATTACACATTGCACACGAGCCTCCGTCGAAACTTCTTTTTCTTGAAATTTTTAATAAGAATATTCAGGACGGAAGGTATAAAAGTGCAGTTTTCGCTTGGATAAAATTTAAATAATTTTTAAAAATAAAAATCGTTAAAACAAAGAACTTTTGGAAGATAACAGCGCATTTAGCGTTGCATGTGAAATTGTACGCTCAAAATTGCGCGACTCTAGTGAAAATTGATATGATTCTTTATTCGGAAAACCCACAACTCTTGCAAGTAAAAACGGTATCACAAAAACCGCACCCAAGTAAATGAAATATTTTTGCCAATGGTATTCAACATGTTTTAAATATCTCTCGTGCGGATGCCATATATAAAATATAAAGCAAAAATATTTTGGAAATTTTTGCACAATTCATTGACCTCGAAAGTGCATGTGCACATTTTAAAACTATTCGTTTTCATTCATTTCTTTGGATTTGAATGAAAAATAAAGTTGAATGGAGGCAGCGAGAGATGTGAATAGGAGGAAAAAGAAGGAAAAGCAAGACTCGCATGTTATAAGTAATAATAACAGCAACCCGCCGTAAAGAAAAAGAAAAAAAACTGGAAATTTTATGACCAGAGCGGAGTGAGTGCGAGAACGGAAGTCGAGGATGGGCAGCAATAATCGTATGCATATTTGAGAATGTATTTTTCAAGAATATTAATTTGCCTCAAGCCTATGTTGCTTCCTCCATTCAAAGTAAAAGATGCCTTCCTCAACCTGACATGGACGTTGACGAAAAGATAATTAAGGGATCGTTTCATAATAATTCTTGCTAAAAAATTATTTCGTGGAATTTCAGTGGCAAACCACTGGTGAATGTAACGTGAATCGATGAATAATTGTCTCATTTTAATATCAATTACACGCTCATGACGCATTTGATGGCTATTAAAAGAATCAACTTATTTTCATTGTAATTAATTAATCATCACTCCCTGATTTCCACCCACACTCAAATTTGCTTTACGCACATAAACGTGTGATGACGTGCCATCCTTAAAGAGACACTTTAATTCTGAAAGAAACTTAAAAATAAAAGAGTGAAAGTTTAATGCAAAAAGTTCAGTATTAAATTTTATTAAAACTTCTCGTTTCCATCATTTCAACATGGGAGAAATCTCGCTTGTCCAACCATTTACAAAATTCCAAAAAGATTCTTCAGCTCAATCATCAACGCCCAATCTGTTTTCACCAGTTCATCGCGGAAGTAGTCTTTGCATGCATCGATGCTCTCGCGTGAAATCTGTGTTGAATTAAAAATTAGAAATGAGAGAAATTTCACAAAATAAAATATTTTCTCACCTTGCTCAGCAACATATCGTTCTCATCGAAGTGTCGACCGAACATTTTTGGAGCATCGCCACCAACATTTTCGATCTTTATGCAAACTTCGAGTCCCTTTCTAGCCGTTGGAACATTTTTGTGATTGCTCTCGATTGATGTTACAACGCCAATCATTTCAACCTGCAAGATTTAGAGAGGCAATTCATGAATGAAATGTTATTAATGGGTTCTCAAATTTCAAAGGCCATTCGAATATTTCGACAGAGAGATGAGAGTCATGTAGGCAGTTTAGAGTGGTCTCTGAATTACTCCCCCACGCTACAACAGCATCGTTGTCGCAACTAATGTCGTCACATGTGACTTTACAATCGAGACGAGTTCGTCTTGATAAAAAAAAAGTATTTTCGAGGGCGAAACTCATTCACTCGCCTTTCAATCTACTTCTCACTCACTTAATTCCACGAGTCTAAAAGAAGAAGACGACAGAGATATTATTTTTCTCGCCCTCGCTTTTTAATTTATAATTTCATTGCGGTCTCACTCACGCTACGAGAATTTTTGTGTGTGTGTGACACAAACCACAAAGTGTATATAGTTAAAATTGCTGGATATCTCTTTTAATGACATTTTACGGTTAAAATGGAAATATAAAAATTGAGTGAAAGATAAAATGTCGCTTAAAGGAAATAAAGTGGGAACTTTAACAATTGCCTTTCATCAGTCAGTGCCAAATGCATATATTTGTAATTTAAAAAAAGAAAACTTGTAGGCTCACTCTTAATTGAGGGACTTTCGCAAGTTGTCAAATGAACCATTAATGTAATTAACATTGTAAGCCGTGATTAATGAAATGTCGTTATATCCACTACATGCTGGCATGTACATCGTAATAAAGTGTGTGACAAAACTTGAAGCTGATTAAATTGTGCATGCGAAAAAAATGTATATAAATTGCGGATTGATTTTTCCTTAATAGATGCTGAATGCGATGACATATGACACACAAGTCTGCGAGCTTTAAAATGTTGCAGAAAAAAAAATCCGCTTTGGTTGCATTCCTTTCAGCCGATTTGTAACATTTCTTCTCTTTTTTAAACATTTTAGTTCATGATTAATGACAAACAGACGCGCTAATGTCGTCGTTATGTATTCACCATCTCGCAGAAGATTCTCCCTGCTCGATTCGTGATATTGCAGAATGAGTTAGGAGACAACTTTGTTGCCTCGCAGTAGGGTGATCGCGCAGACCACAGCAGCAGCTCAAATTATCAATTTATTTATTCAGCGTTGATTTTCATAAAACGCGCGCATAAGCAAATAAATAAATTCCAAACTTTATTTATACATATATTTATTGAAATCTAATCAGTTTTTCATTGCTTTCAAAAAAAAATTTATCCTCCAAAGTCTGACAGTGTCTCGCTCACACTTCACATTTTTTTTCCTAATCGACGAAACGCGAATGATAAATAATATTCACATGTTTACTCTCTTTAGACTTTTTTTTTCATTCTCTATATCATAAGTAAATATTGACTCGAAAATGTGGTGTGACTCGAGAGGAAAGAAGCGAAATCATTTTTTTTTTCATTTAAAGGGAACTAAAATCAAATTAAATTGTAAAACTTTTTGCGCGACAACTTTTTTTTTCTCATAGAAATATAAATTATTACTCATAGTGTGCTCGAATGGATTCCGAATGTCTGTCGAGCCCACAATGAAGTTTAACTTTTCTTATTTTTATCGCGATACACCTGTGTCAACAAATTATTGCGCATATCTAAAATGCTCAACTGAATGCCTTCTTAATTCTTTTTTCATCACTAAAACGTATATTGCAACTTCCTAATCATGCTGCAAAATAAGCAATTGGCAGAAGGAAGAATTTGGTAAATTATATGCGTAATAAAATATTCAAATTTCAGTTAATCGATTAATATTCATTATTCACGCGAGAAACGGCAGCTATAGCAATCGCGTCATCATAAACTCATGAAAGAGAGTGTCGTTAATTGAAAAACAATGGAAGTTACTTTTTCATTCATTCTATCACGTACATTTATTTAAATAACAATAAAAATCGAGTGTGACGAGATGAGCTTCTTCCTCTGGATTTTTATGAATGAATAAATGTATTTTGCAAAATCACGTTCATCTCATAATTATTATATTGCTTTTGTTGAAAAAAGTCTTATGAAATCGAGCGGATTGTGGATGTAGAACGAGTCGACTAGTCAGACTAAATATTTTTTTTTGAGGTAAATGAAAGCGACAAATTCTTTTTTACGTAACTTCCGATCCATAAACCGCTTACTTCAATTGAATTTCGTTATTATCGGATGAATAAAAACGGAAGTTTCACAGTTGACTTTATAGGAAAGGAAGCACATGGCTTTTTATATTATTACAAATTTAATCACACTCACATACTATGTGTATTTATTTTGTAAATTTCATGGTCTCATTCTTTAAAAACAAAGTGGGTCTGCGAAAGGCCGTTGGAAGTTCCAAAAGTCCCACTGTCTTAGATTAACCAGATAAATAATTTCTGAATTCGTGTTTTAGTAATTTTGATCATTTTTAAAACTTTTTGAAATTTTTTTTAAATAAATTTTGTATGTGTGTATTGGTGAAGTTCAAAATTAAAATATAGCGGAGCTATAAAATAAATATTTCGATAAAACGGAAGGAAGTGAGACTTAAAACTCTAAAAAGGAAGGAAGGAAGTGAATAAAAGGATGAGAATCACATTACTTGCTGCCTCATATTTGTTTTTCTTCCAAAAAAGAGAGAAGCGGCATAATTTATTTCTCAAAACGTGACATTCTGGCACCAATGAATATCTTTTTACTCCCCAAAGCGGAACTAATTTTAGACCATAACTGCTGCGTGTCTAAAAAAGGATCGGAAGTGTTTCATTAAGCCGTTCTCTCTTTCATTCATGTTCTTTAAGTTTCTTCTAAATTTTTATAAAATAACCTCAAGCGATTCAACATAAATTTTAATGCCGATTCTGTTGAAAAATTTATTCAAAGGCATGGACTTTAAAATGTTCAGAAAATTAGCAATTTTTTTGCTACCCGGTAAAAGGAATTGAGAAGGATAGGAGGCACACTTCCGCTGTGTACACCTTTTTGAATTTCATTCATTATAAATATTTTTTTATACAGCCACGTCTCCATTCACAACTCTCCGCTCTTATTTTTTTTCATTCACAAATAAAATTTCATTCAACAGCAAAAACATTTTTTTTTCTCAATGAATTTATTTAGTTCATCTTGTCGATAGTAAAATAGTTTTTTCCGTCTTATTTTTCCTGTCAGCTTGCTCGTTTCTCACCCCTACTCTTTTCTCTCTCTCTCTCTCTTTTATCCATACATATTTCTTATGTTTTTCATTCATCATTTGACATCTGTTTGTAGTGCGATACGAAGACCCGATAGAGAGGAGACGGAGGGAAAAAAATACATTTATAGATTGGGAAATGTAAGCAACAAACAATTCAGACATTAGTTTTGTAATTTTCTCTCGCCTCTCGACAAAATATATACTCATAAAATCATGAGACATTTCTGTCGATGAAACGAGTGTTCAGTGCCAAAGAGAGCTCTCAAATTCATGATGTTCATAAATCTTTTAAAGTTACGTAAATAAAATCTTTCCAATTCATTCACGAAAAAAAAATACTCAACACAAACTAATGCACAATTCGCTTACACATACAACTCAACTTCCTTCCGGTTGTCGTCATCACAAACGCTCTCAATAAGTTGTTATATTCGTTCAAATTCATTCACATATATAATCTTAAATCTTCCTTCATCGCTATTGCCTCAGCAGAATTTTTTTCCTCTCTCTCTCTCTCTGTATATAAACACAGAAATTTTATGATATGTACTTAATTATGGAAAGCTGACGTAGCTGCCAAAAATTAATGCCTTTTTTCGCTCAACCCTCACTCACGAGATGAGTGTAACGCATACACAAAATATCTGTTGTGTGTAGAAAAAATTTTCTTAATGAAATTGCGCGGTATTTCATTCATAAGATGTAAAAAAAGTTATGAATGAAAGCAGCAAAAAAATATCTATGAATGAATTGAACGTAAGCATATTTTTCTATAATCTCCAAAGCCATTAAGTGCACGATGATGATTACGTGAGCGTGATTGACTCAACCATCAAAAAATTGTGTACCGGTGAATGTTTCTTTTGACAAAGAAGACAAAACAGCGAACGGTAGCAATATTCATTAATTTAATTGACACTGAAGAAAATATTTTTTTTTCGGTTGTCGTCAACGTATGTCTCTCTCTCTCCCGGTTTACACGTATTTTCTTTTCCCTTGACGCAACATTCGTGTCCATTTTATCCATAGATGAAAGTCGAGTGACTCTAAAAATAGTCTCAAATGCGGGAAACGGATAGTTCTATTAATCAATTGTGTATGAGAAGATACGACGACGACGGAAATCTTGAAATTTACAAGAGCGCGCTCGATTTCATGGAGATATCTCTTAAATAAATAAGGAATGAAAAAATAAATAAATATTATTAATTAATTTTAGTAAGCTTCTGGACATTGAATTTTCATCCCAATATGGTGTTGAACAATGATGACAATCTCCTGAAATTGAATTGCTTTTTATGGTGATTGAATACTTTTTTTCCAGTATCTAGCCGGAAACGTCAATTTATTATCAATTCGTTTGTCAATATACGCCATCTCTCGACACTTCTCGCCCTGTCATTCTCTCACTCACAGTATGCTGACACGTTGGATCGATGCATCATGTACATGCTGATAACTATATAGATTTTTTATTTTCTAGACATTTATTTTTTTGCATGAATCAAATATTACGAGAATCATATACAACAACAAAGAAATAAAACCAACGACTCGAGTCGACCCCAAGCTATTATGATGACCACATGCTTCATTCATAAAATTTTCATATTGAAGCTCAAAATAAATTCACATTGCGGATATTTTTAGCGTAACCCACACTAGTGTGGTAACGCTTATATGCTCGCATTTCCGTCGTCTGTCGTCTGTCGTCCGTCTGTTCCATCGAGATCTCAGCCCCTAGACCAGCTAGAGACTTCGGGTTTTCGCCAGATGGTAGCTCTGTGGCTCTAGTTTAGCCCATTTTAGGAATTTTTTGGGTCATGACCATAGGTCGTGCCACGGACAGCCATAATGTCCATTTTTCATACAAAATTGCACTTATATGGCTTCATGGGTATCGTTGAACTCGGGATTGGACCAGGAATTGGTTGCTAGTGGAACATGATGGAAAATGGAACATGATGGAAAATGGAACATGATGGAAAATGGAACATGATGGAAAATGGAACATGATGGAAAATGGAACATGATGGAAAATGGAACATGATGGAAAATGGAACATGATGGAAAATGGAACATGATGGAAAATGGAACATGATGGAAAATGGAACATAATGGAAAATGGAACATGATGGAAAATGGAACATGATGGAAAATGGAACATGATGGAAAATGTAACATGATGGAAAATGTAACATGATGGAAAATGGAACATAATGGAAAATAACTTCTCTAAAATGATTTCTCTAAGCCAATATATAAGGCAAAAATTTTCTCTCTCAAGCTCATTTATATTTCAACCACGGAAGAGTCAACATCTTAAGGTAAATTAAGGCTTCCCCAAAATAGCTTCCCCAAGACTTCCCCAAAATGACTTCCCCAAGACCTCCCCAAAATGACTTCCCCAAGGCTTCCCCAAAATGACTTTCCGAAGGCTTCTCAAAAATGAGTTCCCCAAAGCTTCCCCAAAATGACTTCCCCAAGGCTTCTCCAAAATGACTTCCCCAAGGCTTCTCCAAAATGACTTCCCCAAGGCTTCTCCCAAAATGACTTCCCCAAGGCTTCCCCAAAATGACTTCCCCAAGGCTTCCCCAAAATGACTTCCCCAAGGCTTCCCCAAAATGACTTCCCCAAGGCTTCCCCAAAATTTTCCTATATAAACCAAACATTTTCTCTCTCAAGCTCATTTACATTTCAACCACGGAGCAATCAACATCTCAAGGTAAGACTTCTCCTAAAAGGCTTCCCCATGGCTTCCCCAAGGCTTCCCCATGACTTCCTCAAAATGTTAGGTTAAAATGTTCCAGGTTAAATTTTCCTATTAAACAAACATTTTCTCTCTCAAGCTCATTTAATTTCACCACGGAGCAATCAACATCTCAAGGTAGCTCTCTAAGGTTCCCCAAGGCTTCTCCAAAGAAAAATTTTTTTTTAAAATTTGGAAGGGAGATAAGGAAAAAAAAAGAGAGCACACGAAGCACAAGGTTTAGCGGCAGAACTTGAACTCGTTGAAAATGTAAGTAAAGAAAAATTAAATTTGATTTAATATAAGAAATTCACTATTTCTCGTTTGTCTAGGTCCGATATATGATCACTGTTAATATCGACGTTCAAGATGGCCTCTACAATGGAGCACTTGGCACACTTAAACGAGTCGATCTTGAGAGAATTCCAGGACAACAACACACGAAATCTGCTGCCGTGTGGATTGAGTTCGACTGTGCTAGCATTGGTGCAGAGGCACGAAAACAAAAACGACCATTTATGTTAGCCAACAAAATTCCTGAGAATTGGACTCCAATAAATAGAATTCATAAGCAGTTCAATGTATTAGCGAAAGGAACTGTACAAGTGAACCGCCATCAGTATCCGTTGGTTGTAGCGGAATCACGAACGATCCACAAAAGCCAAGGACTCACTCAGGATATTTTGGTCATCGATGCAAAGGGAAATAGACTTACACGACAAAAAGCCTATACGGCGATATCTCGTTCTCGAACATTGAATGGCGTATTCATAATGACAAAGTTTGAAGCACCTCACCCACCACCTCCCAACGATCCCGTTGTTTGCGAGCTGGAACGAATGGAAAAAGATTGCCAAATTGTGCCGAAATTTCAAGAGCTTCGATTGAGTTCCAATGAATTCCTAAAAATCACTTCGCATAACGTCCAGTCGATCAATAGTCATTTGAAAAGTATCGTTTGCGACTCGACTTACACATCTAGCGATATTTTGCTCTTTCAAGAGACATGGCTAAAGGCAAATGTGAGTCACGATATAGAAACATTTGAGGAATTTTCACGCAATAAGCTGACAACAGCAAATGGAAAAGGCACGATCATTTATGGAAAGAGCAACAATAACTTTACCATCAATGAGTTGAAAGCAGTTGAAGAGAAAAATGCAACTGGTCACTGCGAGATAACATCCGTTATTGTTGATGGTACTCTTTTGGTCATTAATGTCTACAAAAATCCCAACTGTACGCGTGAAACATTCCAAAAAGCGATGGAAGAGTACAAAATTTTAATTGAAGTTTACGACAACGTCCTTGCAATGGGTGATTACAACGAGGATGTGAAAAAAGGAAATGGATTCAATCGATTTATGTATGAAACATATGCACTTAAATTAATGTCACCAGAGGAGCCAACTACAATAAAAGGAACTTGCATAGATGGCGTTTTTGGCAAGCTTAAGGACTATGAAATCGATTCAAAAATTTACTTCTCGTACTTTTCACATCATTACCCGATTGTCATGAAATTGTTTAAGAAACACTAAAATAAATCTCCATTGAATTTTTACTTAATTAATTCTTTTATTGTTGATTGCTTTTGCGCGTTAAAATATTCATTTCAAAGAGAGCTCCCTAAAACGCTCTACCCGTGGCTTCCCCAAGGCTTCCCCAAAATGACTTCCCCAAAATAACTTCCCCATGGCTTCCCCAAAATGACTTCCCCAAAATGACTTCCCCAAGGCTTCCCCAAAATGACTTCCCCAAGGCTTCCCAAAATGACTTCCCCAAAATGACTTCCCCATGGCTTCCCCAAAATGACTTTCCCATGGCTTCCCAAAATGACTTCCCCATGGCTTCCCCAAAATGACTTCCCCAAGGCTTCCCCAAAATGACTTCTCCTAAAAGGCTTCCCCAAAAAGACTTCTCCTAAAAGGCTTCCCCAAAAAGACTTCCCCTAAAAGGCTTCCCCAAGGCTTCTCCTAAAAGGCTTCCCCAAAATGACTTTCAATACCGATCTGTTACAGTGGGTTACGCGGCAACACCCACGTGTGGGTTTTGAAACATTTTTTTATATATATCGAATTATAAAAGATTTTTATTACGCTCAAGCTTTTCTGAGTTTACGCAATGGCAAATTGAGATAATAAATAGCTCTTACAGACTCAGAAAAACAGACTAAGATCAAACTACGCTAACCATTAATTCACTTCCACTCATTCATTGATTCTCGGAGCTTCGGAAAATAATTGATAATTTTGTGCACATTATTATTATTAGTTTCGAAGCAAATTGTGCCGCGTTCCGGATGTAAGACGATACAATCGACGACGTCTACGATGGCATTATAAAAGGAGACTTCCATAAAGGCATCAAATGCTTTTTTTCCTTTCAAAATAAAATATATAAAAGAATACTCAACGTTCTAGTTAATGAGTTTAATTTTGCTGAATAATGTCGCTCGTGTGTATCGTTTCTACATTTTGCATTTCAAGCTTTTTTTTTTATTGTAAGCTCTTTATTTATTTTCCATAAAGTCAGCTCCGAAATTTATTTCTTTATTTTCGCATTACAGTTTATCATCCCTTGATTTTTTTGCCATTTGAAGCAAATATTCTCGCTTTTTGTAAAGTAATCTCCATTCAGCGTAATTTGATTTTTTTTCGTATTTCCTGTTTATAAAGAGTTTTAAAAATGAACCTTTAACTACGCCGTCGTCGACGACGTCTAATAATTACAACATGAGATGCCTCACGATCAAAATTAGTCTCAATTTTGGCTTCATTGTATTTACTCATCATCGAACGAGTCCCTCGAGTGTGTGTGTGTGTTTGTACGTTTATTATTATTAAGAAAAATTAAAAGTCCACGTTTTTGAAACTTTATTTGGAAGTCCATCATTAAATCCACAGAAAAAATTAAGTGAAGAAGAAGAGAAATCGAAGAAAATTGGAAACACCTGTTGATTACCGCGGAGAGTGAGACCCCAAAAAAAATACGTTGGAACAACTAAAAAAAATGGAGATGCCGTAATTATCATTTTAAGTGAAATAAATCTCTCGCATCGCTTCAGTTTGAAATGCACGATGAAAAAAGGGCATTTAATTGGAACTGCCTTGCTTTCAAACGAAACCTGATTTTCCATGATTTAATGCACTAGAAAGATGGTGTTCATGGAAAGAACAGAGATGTTATAATAACTCCAAAGAGTTTGCACCTGAATTTACCCAATTTTTTAACGATCATCTTTATCTCTTTCTTATAAGAAGAAAAATGTTTAAACATGAGCGACACTTTGGACAAAATTAATGCGTATTTGATCCCTCTCATGGTTGGTTAGTGTGTTGTAAATTACAATGATGTTTAAAAGGGAGAGACAGAGAGAGAGAGGAAGAAGATAAGCAGCAAAAACATGTTGACCGGATGGTGTAAATTATTTTGCTTTGCTCCGTTTTCTTTTGCCTCATTCATTATTAATGTTTTTTTTTCTCGTCTCCTTCTCTATATATCGTCCACACAAACTCTCATTCTTTCTGTAGTAAAATATATTTATTTTTTGTCGCCCTTACATGAGTCCATAAAAATAGAAATGCGTAAAAAAAATGTTCAACACATACCTCAACTTCGTCATCCTTTTTCCTGGCGACACATATTGGCGTTCCTTCCTTGACAATTCCAGCCTCAACCATCACACCCATAACAATTGGATCACGCGAATTGAAAACAAATTGTGGCAAGATCTGTAAAATAATGCACAATTGTTATTAAAAAAATTCAAATTTACTATAAACACAATTTGAAGATTGAGATCATTTACTATATACAGCACTCAGTACTGTGTGAATTAATTTCATTTACAACAACAACAATAGTAATAAATTGAACAACACATGATCGCACGTTTAATTCATTCATAAAAATTCTCTACGAGTAACCTTGAATTAGCATCGCCATTATATTGCTCGAAGGAAATAACTCATATATGAAAAATAGCAAAAATATATACACCAACGATTTTCGATTTTTGCGCTCACCTTAAGCTTGCATGGGAACACAGCAATTGACTTAAATTGATCTCGTTTCTGTTGTTTCAGGTCTTCGCGGTAAGCGGTGAATTTATCAAACAGATGGTAAATGATATCTGCTTGGAAGATTTTCACACCTAAATTATCTGCAAGTTCCTGTGCATCACGTTCAATTTTCACATCAAAAGCCAAAATGGTGGCATATCTGAAAATAAAGAAGAAAATTTCATGAATTAGTTTTACATTCCACTTGTTCCAAGTTTCACATTCAACATGTTTTAAAAATTGCATTGAGAAATAATTTTAACTTTGTCGCATGCGCTGTTGTAGAACTAAATTTTTAATTTTTGTAAAATTTAAAGACTGATTTGTTTAAAAATTAAATGTTACATTAGAAAAAAAATATTCAGCTAAACTTTAATTTAAAAAAAGAGCAAAAAATAAAAATACAATTGACCCCAGAGTGATTTGAACACCCAGCCTTCTGATTACTCGTGTATAAATTGAAACATACATCTGGAGTCAGACGCTCTACCGTTGAGCTATAGGGCCGTGCTTCGGAATAAGTATTACCCTGGCAAATGACTAGTATAAAGCTTTATGATAGTCATTTGCCAGGCTAAAACTTATTCCGAAGCTTCGGAACCCGTTTTAGCCTAGTAATTTTAACTTATAGTGAAATACAATTAGAATAGGTTTACGATTTGATTTATACAAGACAATTACAATTTTAATCTTATGAAAAGGAATATATCTTTAATGCTACAGGCAACTATTAATATACTTTTATCAGTTATAAATAATTTATTTGTGGAGTTCTATGCAAAAGCTTTCACTAACGCTTGTCTCTAATATTGTGAATAGTAACAAGCTTTACATTATTCCCAATATTCAATATTTACGAAGTCTTGTTTCACAAACTCCTTTTATGACCATGCTTTATTACTCTTCGAATTTGTATGTGTTAGCGGACGTAATTATTAAAATGTGACTGATCTTCTTTTTTGAATAAAACAATAATTTAACAACATAAGATTTTTATTTTACAGTTTTCAGCATTTTGACAATGAGATCATTTGGGGCATCAGGTAATGTTAAACATTTCACTTGCACTCGAGTAAGATTTTTTGTTTCGATATTGCTGTACTAAAGATAGGATTTAATTATTTGTAGAAATAAATATGAGAGAAACATACGACGATTTTCATTCGATGTGCAGTAAATACTTTTTCCTTATTCGTGGAATCTCTTGCATAAATCTGCAAAAACCTCGGAGCAATGAAGCGGTAAAGTTTTTCAGTCGTCTCGATGCTGTCATTATTCAAAATGAAAAATTTGAATTTATTGTTGAACTCATCAATCTGAAAATGTATGAAAATAAAGTGTGAGAATTAAGCTTATTAAATACCTAAAATTTAATTTTTGATTCAAGACGATTGTACTTACATCAATTTCATCGCCATCGAATTCTTCCAACTCATCAATTTCCTCGTCCTCGGAAAGCTCATCTTCGCTTGTTGGTTCTTGCTCATAATTGTCATGTTTCTTATGTTGATGAATTTTTATGCGAAATAATTAAAATGTTGAAAATATTTTAGGAAATGTAACTTTAACTTACCTCTTTTTCCATTTTAAAATTTTTTTTTCAAAAAATGCAAATAAACATAAATATTTTGAAAATAATTTGCAACTTTTTTATTGCACTTTAAATTTTTGAGTCACAAAATTTTTAAACAAACCCCAATCAATTCGATTTCACGTGCAAAAATTGGAAAATTAATTTTCAGGCAAAATTTAATATTTTATCGTTAAAAGAAAGGAAATTAAACTCAAAGAATGGAAAATCTCAGTGATAAGGTACAGAGCATATTGCCATTAAAATAAGAGTTCAATGAAATTAAAATTTTCTAATTTTCAGAAAGCTCAAATTAAGTTCAAGGCAAAATTGAATATTTTCGATGCTTTTTTGACTTCAGCCGACGACTATTTTAAGGAATCATTTTTCGAGGATGCTCAAGAAAGCACAGCAAATGCAATACAACAGCTCGACGAACTTGATCAGCAACATCCGCAGGTTAAGTTTCGAACGGCCATCGCAAAGGACATGAAAGGCTCTATTGCAAAAGCAAATGGTCAACTTGAGAATGCTGAGATAGAGTTCAAGGAGGCCATCGCTATTCTTAGCTCGGTAAAAAAAATTCGAAACGTTTTTGAGGAATTTATTTTGATGGTTAATTTTTTAGATTACTGATGAAAGTGTGCCAAACGTAAAGGCGTTCATTGAAGTTGCCAATAATAAGCTCAGCCAACTCACTGCCTTGAAAGTCAACCATGGACAGGAACTCGACATTGACGTGATGGAAACTGTTGGCGCTGCAACGTCTAAAATCATGCAACAAAATACTGAGTCAGCAGAAATTAATCCACCGCCAGCCAAAAAGCGAAAGCTTTCTGATCCATCGACTTCTCTCAAAATTCCCGACAAGAAGCTTCCAGGTGTAAAGACCACCAAAGAAAAGAAATTCGTTTGCCCATGGGAGGGTTGTGACAAATCTTATGTCCACAAACATCACCTTGATCGTCACATTAAGTCAGCACATGAGAAAATTAGAGTTGTGTGTGTGTGAGAGGATGCGGAAAAGATTTTGCCGATGAAGATGCGATGAGAGTGCACGTTCGAACTGTTCACGATAAAGTGAAATTGCCATGTCCTCATTGCGATAAGCAGTTTGTGTCAAAAGTTGATCTCGACAGTCATGTGCAAAAAATTCACGAAGGAGGCTCTAAAGAAAGACATCAGTGCGAACATTGTGGAAAGAATTTTGCTCGTTTTCGCAACTTAAGAAATCACATTGTTGTAAGTCATGCTGGTGTGAGACGTTACAAATGTGAGAGTTGCGGAAATTTATTCAACTCTTCATCGGAACTCAAGGAACATTTGCGTTGTGTACATGACAAGGTGGAAAAATTCAATTGCGCGATTTGTGAAACTAAATTCATTTATCGATCGACTTTTGTGAAGCACACAAAGGATCGATCATGTTTCATCTGCAAAGCTGACTTCAAATGCTCATTGGATTATTTTGCACATCGCTACAGCCACGAATATACTTGTGAGGTTTGCAATAAAATGGACTGCAAATATGGAATCGCTCATGCACATTCGCTCAATAGTCACTGGAAAGTATATGATTGCCCATTGGGTGTTTGTGATGCCAAATTTATGTCAAAAGGCTCAATTACTACACATCTGGTCAATGTCCACAAGATGCAGAAATGCTTAGCGTGCCCTCAGTGCTTCGAAAATGAGAATGAAATGCTTCAACATTGCAAACGTGATCATCCACAATATGAGTGTGCATTGTGTAGTGGAAATATCATTTTCAAGTATTTCACTCACAAACAGCTCTCGTCACACATCATCTCAATGCACAAAAATATTTTTCACTGTTGCACATGTGGAAATTTCTTTTCATCCAGTGAAATTATGCGTGATCATCAGTGCTCGGGTCAATTTAGTACAGCTGAGTTGAAACTCCTCAACTTTTTGAGACAGCCAATTGATCTTTCAGCTTTGGAAAATGTTTCTTGCATTTTCACTGACGAAAATGGACTTGTGCAACATGAAATTCCAATATTTCCACCACAATGCAACATGTTTTTCAACACTGCACTCAACAATAATGTCGATCAACGGAGCTATCAAATTCACGTGAATCAGGATCAACGACTCTTTCAGTGTGGAACAACAGCAATCTTGTGTTGGTGTCTGGAAGTGAACTCACTTGCATGGTGCATTGAGAGAATTGAGTGGGAGCGAAATAATGAAGGAGCTTTATTGCCTAAACCACGATTTGACCGCAGTCAAATTCGCTTCAAAAAGGATGCAAACGACAAAATTTTTGACATTCGATCATCGACACTCCATCCACCATATCACATGGGACATGCACGCGCTGCTGGCAATTGTTGGACGGAAGTTGACTTTCGAGCTTCTTTCTCAAATTTAAACTACTGGCCGATGCATGAGAGACTCAACAGTGTCCATTGGCGAATTTTAGAAGAGCACATTCGAAGAGAAGCTAAATTATTTTTAAAAGCAACGGTGATAACAGGCGCAATTTTTATGAAGAATGGAAAAGTCGAGGCAAATTACGTAAAGGGAGTTTATTGCCCTCCGGCATTTTTTAAATTGGCAGCTTTCGAGGAATTTGACAATAAATTTGTTATCAAATGCTGGCTGATGTACAACAATGCAAGTAATCAGTCAGTTGAAGGAAGCGAGATCAGTCTTTTGCTGTTGGAGCGTGCAACTCGTACAAAATTCTTCACAAAAGAATTTCTCGACAAAATCGACAATGCTTGTGTCATGAAGCATAGAAAGGAGCTTAGACGTCATGACGATTATTTAGGAATTGGTTAAAAATTTATTAATTGCTAGTTGACAATTGAGAAGGAGACACGCATCTCATAAAAAAATATCGTGAATATTTTGTGACTGTCGACAATTGAGAAGGAGACACGCATCTCATAAAAAAATATCGTGAAATGTGGTGATGGTGGCCACTGAATTAAACACAAGGAAGCTATCCTTGTGATTGCGCTAATGTAAAGAAATGAGCGGTAGGGCATCGCCATAAAAAAAGCCAAGAATTTCTTCGTCCATCACCTCCACGCGGTGAAATTTGGAAACTGCTTTAAAGCAGGCAAAGAATGGACAAAAAATGTTTAGCTACGAATCTGGGTTGAGCCTGGCAGATGACTTATATAAAAAGGAATATTGGATCCAATACGACTTTATATAAGTCATCTGCCAGGCTCAACCCAGATTCGTAGCACAAAATCATAATGATCGTTTTTTCTCCATACTTATAGAGACCCTTTGACACTTTTTAGTCTCTTTTAAGTTTAAGCCGTTTAAGCATTGTTTTAAATTAAATCATTTATTTGAACAATTTATGTGATCACGTTAACACTAGCTAACGTCTGAGTTTCATTATCTAAAGCTTTTTTAAGAGAAACACAAAGTGTTGTGCAGAATTAATATAATAAGATTTTAATCGCGTGGTTGTGAGTTAGGAGAGTAAAAATTTTGACTGATTTTCTTTTTGAATAAAACAATTTAAACCCAACATTTAGTTTATATTTTTATTTCACGATATTTAGCATTTTGACAATGAGATCATTTGGGGCATCAGAAGCTGTTAAATTTTCCACTTGCACTCGAGTCAGTTTTTTGGTTTCGATGCTGCTGTACTAAAGATACGATTTAGCAATTTGATAAAAAAATAAGAGAAAAAACATACGACGATTTTCATTCGATGTGCAGTAAATACTTTTTCCTTATTCGTGGAATCTCTTGCATAAATCTGCAAAAACCTCGGAGCAATGAAGCGGTAAAGTTTTTCAGTCGTCTCGATGCTGTCATTATTCGAAATGAAAAATTTGAACTTATTGTTGAACTCATCAATCTGAAAATGTATGAAAATAAAGTTTGAGAATTAAGCTTATTAAAAATTTTAATCATTTGATTCAAGACGATTGAGCTTACATCAATTTCATCGCCATCGAATTCTTCCAACTCATCAATTTCCTCGTCCTCGGAAAGCTCATCTTCGCTTGTTGGTTCTTGCTCATAATTGTCATGTTTCTTATGTTGATGAATTTTTATGCGATATAATTAAAATGTTGAAAATATTTTAGGAAATGTAACTTTAACTTACCTCTTTTTCCATTTTAAATTTTTTTTTTCAAAAAATGCAAATAAACATAAATATTTTGAAAATAATGTGCAACTTTTTTATAGCACTTTGAATTTTTGGGTCACAAAATTTTTAAACAAACCCCAATCAATTCAGTTTCACGTGCAAAAATTGGAAAATTAATTTTCAGGCAAAATTTAATATTTTATCGTTAAAAGAAAGGAAATTAAACTCAAAGAATGGAAAATCTCAGTGATAAGGTACAAAGCATATCGTCATTAAAATAAGAGTTCAATGAAATTAAAATTTTCTAATTTTCAGAAAGCTCAAATTAAGTTCAAGGCAAAATTGAATATTTTCGATGCTTTTTTGACTTCAGCCGACGACTATTTTAAGGAATCATTTTTCGAGGATGCTCAAGAAAGCACAGCAAATGCAATACAACAGCTCGACGAACTTGATCCGCAACATCCGCAGGTTAAGTTTCGAACGGCCATCGCAAAGGACATGAAAGGCTCTATTGCAAAAGCAAATGGTCGACTTGAGAATGCTGAGATAGAGTTCAAGGAGGCCATCGCTATTCTTAGCTCGGTAAAAAAAATTCGAAACGTTTTTGAGGAATTTATTTTGATGGTTAATTTTTTAGATTACTGATGAAAGTGTGCCAAACGTAAAGGCGTTTATTGAAGTTGCCAATAATAAGCTCAGTCAACTTGCTGCTTTGAAAGTCAACCATGTACAGGAACTCGACGTTGACGTGATGAAAACTGTTGGCGCTGCAACGTCTAAAATCATGCAACAAAATACTGAGTCAGCAGAAATTAATCCACCGCCAGCCAAAAAGCGAAAGCTTTCTGATCCATCGACTTCTCTCAAAATTCCCGACAAAAAGCTTCCAGGTGTAAAGACAACCAAAGAAAAGAAATTCGTTTGCCCATGGGAGGGTTGTGACAAGTCTTATGTCCACAAACATCACCTTGATCGTCACATTAAGTCAGCACATGAGAAAATTCGAGTTTTGTGTGTGAGAGGATGCGGAAAAGATTTTGCCGATGAAGATGCGATGAGAGTGCACGTTCGAACTGTTCACGATAAAGTGAAATTGCCATGTCCTCATTGCGATAAGCAGTTTGTGTCAAAAGTTGATCTCGACAGTCATGTGCAAAAAATTCACGAAGGAGGCTCTAAGGAAAGACATCAGTGCGAACATTGTGGAAAGAATTTTGCTCGTTTTCGCAACTTAAGAAATCACATTGTTGTAAGTCATGCTGGTGTGAGACGTTACAAATGTGAGAGTTGCGGAAATTTATTCAACTCTTCATCGGAACTCAAGGAACATTTGCGTTGTGTACATGACAAGGTGGAAAAATTCAATTGCGAGATTTGTGAAACGAAATTCATTTATCGATCGACTTTTGTGAAGCACACAAAGGATCGATCATGTTTCATCTGCAAGGCTGACTTCAAATGCTCATCGAATTATTTTGCACATCGCTACAGCCACGAATATACTTGTGATGGTTGCAATAAAATGGACTGCAAATATGGAATCGCTCATGCACATTCGCTCAATAGTCATTGGAAAGTATATGATTGCCCATTGGGTGTTTGTGATGCCAAATTTATGTCAAAAGACTCAATTACTACACATCTGGTCAATGTCCACAAGATGCAGAAATGCTTAGCGTGCCCTCAGTGCTTCGAAAATGAGAATGAAATGCTTCAACATTGCAAACGTGATTATCCACAATATGAGTGTGCATTATGTAGTGGAAATATCATTTTTAAGTATTTCACTCACAAACAGCTCTTGTCACACATCATCTCAATGCACAAAAATATTTTTCACTGTTCAACATGTGGAAATTTCTTTTCATCCAGTGAGATTATGCGTGATCATCAGTGCTCGGGTCAATTTAGTACAGCTGAGTTGAAACTCCTCAACTTTTTGAGACAGCCAATTGATCTTCGAGCTTTGGAAAATGTTTCTTGCATATTCACTGACGAAAATGGACTTGTTCAACATGAAATTCCAATTTTTCCTCCACAATGCAACATGTTTTTCAATATTGCACTCAACAATAATGTCGATCAACGGTGCTATCAAATTCACGTGAATCAGGATCAACGACTCTTTCAGTGTGGAACAACAGCAATCTTGTGTTGGTGTCTGGAAGTGAACTCACTTGCATGGTGCATTGAGAGGATTGAGTGGGAGCGAAATAATGAAGGAGCTTTATTGCCTAAACCACGATTTGACCGCAGTCAAATTCGCTTCAAAAAGGATGAAAGCAATTTTGATTTCGTATCGCACTCCATCCACCATATCACATGGGACATGCACGCGCTGCTGGCAATTGTTGGATGGAAGGTGACTTTCGAGCTTCTTTCTCAAATTTAAACTACTGGCCGATGCATGAGAGACTCAACAGTGTTCATTGGCGATTATTGGAAGAGCACATACGAAAAGAGGCAAAATTATTTTTAAAAGCAACGGTGATAACAGGCGCAATTTTTATGAAGAATGGAAAAGTCGAAGCAAATTACGTAAAGGGAGTTTATTGCCCTCCGGCATTTTTTAAATTGGCAGCTTTCGAGGAATTTGACAATAAATTTGTTATCAAATGCTGGCTGATGTACATCAATGCAAGTTGTGGAAAATTTCACAAAATTTTTTTTGTTATATCTCATTTAACCCTCACATATTTGAATTTAAAATTTTTAAGAATTTAAAAGTCTCTCTAAAAGAATGTACTCCTTTAGTACTCTAAAAAGAACCAAACCGATGTAGTTGAAAGCGACATTCAAATCTGTCTCTTTTCAATCGAACCTCTCTACGATTAACACGCACATTTGAGTCCTCCAAAAATTTGAACTAGCGAAATAAATAATAAATTAAAGAAATTTAGGAAACACATTTACGTGACTTCATTAATTAGTTTACAGGTAAACCTTTATTTCAGTTAATTATTAATTAGTTCGGATAAATTTGGTTAAACACTCTAAGATAAAAAAATTAAGAAAATAATAAATCGCCTTTAGAAAATTCTTCTTCATGGTGAAAATATTTAAATAATTATTTTCTTTTACACAAGTAATCAGTCAGTTGAAGGAAGCGAGATCAGTCTTTTGCTGTTGGAGCGTGCAACTCGTACAAAATTCTTCACAAAAGAATTTCTCGACAAAATCGACAATGCTTGTGTCATGAAGCATAGAAAGGAGCTTAGAAGTTATGACGATTATTTAGGAATTTGTTAAAAATATATTAATTGCTAGTTGACAATTTAGAAGGAGACACGCATCTCATTAAAAAATATCGTGAAATGTTTGTGGCCACTGAATTAAACACAAGGAAGCTATCCTTGTGATTGAGCTAATGTAAAGAAATGAGCGGTAGGGCATCGCCACAAAAAAAGCCCAGAATTTCTTCGTCCATCACCTCCACGCGGTGAAATTTGAAAACTGCTTTAAAGCAGGCAAAGAATGGACAAAAAATGTTTAACTTCAGTTGTTAAAAGTCTTATTTTAGACTGAATTTTTTCCCGAGTTGAGTGTCTAACGAGCTTAGACGTCACGACAATTATTTGAGAATTCTCTGAAATTAATTTTTGTCAAGATTTTATGCAATAAAATTATATAAGTTTGGAATATTGATGAAAATTTAATTTTAAAGTTATAAAGGCTACACTTGAAAATAATAGATAATTAATGAATGCAAATTGACTTCTTTCGAGATTTTAGTAGAGATTTAGATTATCAAGAATAAGTTCAGAATAGATAGATGCTGTAAGAGAAATTTAACATTTTAGTTGACTCGACAACCTTTGTTGCACATACGATCATAATGAGGACATTCAATCTTTCGAGGAAGGGGAGGGAACATTTTGTTTGGAATTATTTTAAATTAGAAAAGTTGTCAACTATTTAAATTAGAAAATTAAATTTTTCAATCTTTAAAAATTGACACCATTGTCATCCCTTGCATATTCATTGATTTGTTATCTACAATAAATTTTAATATACTCACTCAGCTTGATGCTCGAGCATAATTGAGGCTTTCATTACGTCACGCTTGACAACTGGTCCAATTCTGATGCCGGCATACTGTAATTAAATGAATGGAGACATTTATTAGCTTCCATAAAATTTATTTGAAGACGCGATAATGCATCCGATTCAAAAGCTAGTTTTATCATGACCGCCAAAAAAAACGCCGAGAGGAAGGGAAGTGTCTGTTAAATTTAGTAGTTTTATCAGTTGGCACACAAAGAAAATGTACACACCTCATTTTTTGCGCTATTTCCCTTATCTAATCAGGTAAACAACATGCAGTAATAATTGCTATGTATAAAAAATTTTGCCTCCCTTGAGTCGACGAGTTCTAATGAAAATAATCGCATTTCCATGAAAAATATGGGTGGTGACACATGTTTGCCCATTCACACATTGCATACCTTTTTTTGTAAGGCTTAATTTTATACAATTAACGTTGCATTACGAACTCAAGAGATAATTAAAAAATAAAAATGAAAGTACAATTTAAGCGTATTTAATCAAAAACGAAGCTGGGAGCAACCCACTAGTCCGATTATCATCGTAATCAGGGCAATGAACCATTAATAGGAGTAAAATCGCCTTTGTCGTCAATGCACCAACCTCTTTTTTTTTCATTCATAAAATTCAGCGAGTGGTGAGCAATGTGTGTTGGTTTCATATAATTTAAATTTTTTCATTACGTGATGAAAAAAATATGAAATTTTATTTTAAAATATCCAAATTGCCACCACCGACATGACCATGCTGTCTAAAAAGGTTTCATTTTTACATCACTCGAACGTGGTTTCATACAGACACAAACAATTGTATTATTTTTAAAATACATTAGCGACTATATAGCGTAGAGTAACAAAAGAGTTCATTCATAAAAATCGTGTACATAGCATTTAGTGTGTAGCTTGCATATAAAGCGAGAAAAGCATGAATGAATTTTACCAACACACGCTCACAGACTTCACAACTCGTTGCAAATTGTTTGCTGTTTCTTTTTAGAAATTCTTGACGAATTTTTTAGTTTTTCCTAAAGGTGACACGCTGGAAACAAAAACATCTATTTAGCACTCGCAAGAGATTTAAAACTCATCAAAGCGAAACACTCAACAAAAAAAAGATTAAATGCTAGCATTCCATTCATCATTCCTGAGGCTTTAGACTCAACCAATGCTAAAGAATTTTTATCGCCTCATCAGTACGAAAAAAAAATGAAAACATCTAATTCACACCAAAGTTTTTAAAATGTGCACTCTAGTGGTGTCATTGTTTTATTTCACAAAAGCCGGAAATACTTTTTGCACACACGTTCTACATGTATTGAAATCAGCGAAAAAATATTTTCTAAAATTTCCTGAACAAGAGCTAAGAAAGCTTTTTCTTTAAATTTAAATATTGTGAATTTCTAAATGGGAAGTCTTTTGCGTGTTGTCTCTGAAATTAAAGATTCCATGCTCTTTTGGCAATCAAAATCAACCATGAACGAAGATAAGCTTTTAAATTTGAGAATTATTTCCCAAAAAATGGGAGTGTTTGTCATAACAGTATCGGATAATGAGATTGGTATTTACGTGAAACAATGTGCATTTAACGCAGCGCTCGAACGTGCTGATGACTCAATTTCCACTAGCGATTTCAAAGAGTTTTTATCAAAATTTAAGTTGGTGCGCATGAAGAATAAGCAAGAGTTGAACGATACAAACTCGCTGAGTAGCTTGAACGTGAGCAATAATGAAGAATTTTTATTGGTGACGCGGAGAGAATATTTCAATCATGACTTATTGAATAGTGCGGAGATGGAAGGGCCAAGTGATTCAATAATTTACAAAAAGACTTCTCATTTGCCGAAATTGAACGCGACACCGATCTATAAAGTAAACTGGCTTCTCATACACGACGATATGCGAAAAGTGATTGTATCTCTTGCACAGGAAAGTGCCTGTTTGCTTGCACCCACGGTTTATGCGAACAAATTAATAATATTTTACCGTCAACGAATCCACAATTATATTAAGCATCACGACGATGCTTTTTCGGTTATGTGCCAGTTAGGTTTTCCATCTGATCAAGTGAAATTTGCACTCGAACTCAAGGCCAACAGTTACCGACAAGCTCTCGATTGGCTAATCGATAATGTAAACCAAAATGAAAAATCTTCGACGACGGCAAGTCCATCAAAATCACCAAGATCATCAATCTCATCTAATAGACGCGGATCTATTTTATCGACCAGTTTTGAATCTGCATCCAATATTAACGAGTGTGTTGATGGATTGCTTGAAATTGTAAAATTCTATTCGGAGAAGGATGAACCAGTTTTCGAGGAAAATATCAAGAACATGATATTCATGGGCTTCGACGTTGATGCTGCTCGAGAGGCGTTGAGAGTGACGAGAAACAATGTGGGAGCCGCCTGTGCTCATTTGCTTGGTGATAAAAGTCCAAGTGTTTTGGAGCTTCGAAATGGAATTTCTCAAACGTCGGAGGTGTATAAGAAGATTTTAAATGAAGCGAAGATCCTACTCCATTTGGCCACTCCACAAACGTTCATATTTCTAGTTAATACTCTCAATAAGCCCTCGCAAGCCTTAGGATGGGACATATTTTCTTCATATGGCGATCTAATGCATCACTTGGTCCACCTCTATCATGACGAAAAACATACGGTTGCGGTCAATCAATTTAACAGCTCAAAAATTCCTCTGTCAGCTTTATCCGCTCCGAGTTGACTTTTGGTCGCATATCATAATCCTCTGCTACTAAATTATTCATACATTCAAAAGATAATCTCATTCGTATCTTAATTGATCAATTCGAAATCAGAGCGAATAAACCGACACAACGACATTTGTCGGCTTTAGTCTTTTGATCTTTACATTTTCTCTCAACTTCCAGCATGTATCAGTTGGGCTTAAATTTTGCTTCTTGTTTTTTCAGGAAATTCAAACGAATATTAACTCTGCTTGCATTAATTTATAATTTTATATGCTAAACTTTGGTCATTAATTTTTTCTTGTTCAAATTTTTTACAAACAAACAAGAGTAAAAAAGCGCGTTTACTGTCGAACTATCGACGTGGCGCCTATTGGCTTCCAAAAAAATTAAAACCCGTCGACTGCGTAAACAATTATCGTTGACAGGAATTCGAATAGCATAGGGAACAATATTTGATCAGAGTATAGATTTTCTTGTAAATTCCTCACATGTTTTTGGAATCATTTAGAAAAATATTTGTACATGAATCACGAGAAAAGAACGTGCCCATATATATGTGATCGAGGTAAAGGAAGGAACAACTGTAAATAGAATTTTATCTCATGGCGCATTATTGTGGTTGAAAATAGTTGATTAAAAAGAAGATAAATTAGCAAATAGTTCTAAAGGAAATTGATGCTAATAAATGTACAGAGAACTCCAGTTGAGACGATCATTAAAAACCTCTTTTTTTTAATACGCCCAGCACGAAAAGATGGAAGAGAAGAAAGCTCCCAAAAAACGCCATAAAAAATAATTTGAATGAGGTAATTTCCGGTTTGAAGACCCATTTCCCTCTTCACGCTATAAAAAGACAATTAAAATATCTTAAAATTAGTCAGTTTTTCACTTACTATCCCATCAACCGTGTGCTTCATTCGAGCCATTCATAAAAAGTGCCTTGAAAATCTCACGATCATTGGAGCAGAGAGCAATTATTTTCAACTTCTTACGCACACACTTATTATTCATTCAATTTCTTCTCATTCAACAAAAATATTCATTCACAAAATAACATCGTCGTCGTGGACGATCACTGATGCATTACTTTTATTCTTGTGCTTGACTACCTCTCAAAAAAAAGAAATATATCCATAATAAGAGAGAAGAAAAAGAGTTGCATGCATTCGTGTCGTCTGTTGTCCATTCGTATGGCAAAAGCAATAAATCAGGTGTCAACGAAATGAGAAAAACAGCACACAAATCTTTTGCAAGTAACCCGCACATTCAACTACAAACCGACCCGCGGCCTCTATAATTTCATTCATAAAAATCTTGCAAAATTTATGACTTTTGCGTCTTTTCTTTTGACATTATTCTTCGTTTTCTCTTGTGCCTTTTACGCGTTTCCTTAGCCGTCCGGACATCACATATCTTACTCTTTCCCTCCTTTTTTTTTCATTTCAGGTTGAACAACGTAATTAGCAATCAACCACGAGAGGAATCGCGAAATAATAATCATCATATGGCATTTTTCCGTTTCTAAATGAAGGTGACACTCTTGTTTGTTCGCTTGCCTGTGCGCCCACTCGCATCACACAACTAACACCGGCGACAACCAACGTAGAGTGAGAGAGCCAAGAAACATTCTTTAGAAGCATCAAGGTGGAACAACAAATTGTCGTATTTCTTCTTCTCTTCTTATAAATTTAAAGTCACGACGTCTTTTTTTTGTGAATGAAATTGACATTCATTCACAAAAAAGTATTTCTCTCTCTCTCTCTCTCTCCATTCGTTGAGTCTATAAAACGAGATCTTTTTCTAGAATTATTGCAAGTTCTGAAAATAGTAAAACAATCCACATTCCGAATCGAGTTTTATCTTTCAATAAATCTTTTATTTCAAAAAAAATATCATTCTTGGAAACTTGCTATAGAAATTCAAGACACTTTTGAAAACTGACTTTTTAAATGAAATTCAATTCATATTCTGTTGACTATTTATTTTTTTTTATCATACGAGCAATTTTAATTGGAAACGGAAAAGCGATGCCGTCATTGTCAGATTTCAAAGTTTGTGAACGCTTTAAATTCTTGTCTCCGCTTTACTTTTTCTGCCATGTCAAATTTTCTTTTTGCAATTCATAGTTTAAAAAAGTTTATTTATCAGCAAAATCTATAAGAACTATTCAGCGACATTCTTCATTTGTGAAATCAATTCCATCGCTCATGTTTTCGACACTGCTTGCTCATTATGTTCATACGTGACAATTACATTAAACGAACTCCATTTCCCGTCGATCAAAAATGGAATTTCATTCAAATTAATCCACGTTGCGTTGAATGACAAGTGTTTCCATGTGTGCTCGCTCCCACATACTATGTATATACCCACATATACCTCATATAATATATCGATTCATGCGAAATGAGCGAGCGAGTGAGAGAGAGGGAGAAAAATATTTCCAACTGTTTAAAAATACTATTTGCACACGACGACAACAACCACAACATCGAACGATGATGATGAGAAATGTTTACGTATGGAATTTTTGCTCCATTCAACAAACAATCCATATACTGAAAGATTTTCAAACCATCTTAATCATCAACAACTTTATCTCGTTTTAACCACATGCAGCGTTGATCTTTTTTGGAAGTGAACGAGTGAGTGAGCTAAGTAAAGCTGATTGAGGCAGTGCCAATTAGTAAATGAAAATTTCACACCTACGCCTTGTGAACTATAAATTGATTAGCACGAAGCTCTTTACATCATCATCAGCCGTCCATTTTTTTCCACGAAGCAATTGCCTTCTGTTTGTGAGCAGAAAAATATTTACAAAATTCCATACTATTCATTTCCATGAATGCTGAACATCATTCCGGCTAAGCAACAACTATACATTCCATGTCAATAGTGAGAAAAAAATGAGGGATTTTTTTAACTTCTTCAAATATGTTAACTCAATGACTAATGGTCTAAAAATTCTCTCCGTCCGAGCATATCAATTCATCTTCATCATTTCATGTGATATATCTAGACATAGAGGCATCATTTTATGTATTTTGTGACTAATGTTCAATAAAGCATGTCGTCGTTGAACTGGCAAGAAAAAATATTGAATCAAGAAGCTATATTTGAACAACACATGAGAAATATTTCTCTAGCACTTTGGCGTTATATAATTGCGAGGAGCTTTTTCTAGAAGTCAGCTATAGCGAGTGGTAAAAGAGAAGAAAAATGCTGAAGAGGAGCAAAAATGACCTTCACAATTCCTCACACTCATTCTCGAAACGGCAGAAGCAGTTGTGGAATTTTCATTCATGTTTTTTTCTTCTTCATATACAACAGTCTCGCACATTTGCTCCGAGACTATAATAAAATTTAATAAATAAAAAGATACTAATTTTTTTATTCTCTATCGAACCTGAAGAAAAGTAGCAACAGGGGTGTTGATTTAATAAACTAAATTTCTTCTGAAAATATTCATTGATAAACTTTAAGTTATACACATGCTTTTAATGATAAATCCAGTTATATATCATTGCATAAACAATTAGAATTCAAATACATTAGTACTTTAAATGAGCCATCATTAATCATTTTGTAAATTAAAATTTCTGTTTATTCAATTAATTTTCAGGCTTGAAAAAAATCGCTAATTTTTCTTCCCTCGTTATTGCTCATCGGAAGGTGTATAAAACAATTGAAGTTATATACTTTTATCATTCCGTTTACTGATAACTTATGTAATAATTTCAAACAGATTAGTTTGACTGAATTTGAATAATTTTATAATAATTATCCGTTATTTATTAAAACAACCACAAAATAATTTGAATACACACACACTAGTTCAAATATCTAATGTATCGTTTCAAGTGTTCAACGCCAACCTTTGCGCGCTCATTCAATATCCCAAAAAAAGCTTGTTCTAATAGAGAGATAAATTCAAAACCAGCCGTTCAATTCAGTCACAAAATCATTATTGACATCTAATTCACGTCATTTAGCAGCGGTGGTGTCACGTTTCAACTCCAAACTCATCACTAAAGGTCCAATTATGGATATGAAACAATTTAATTGTTTACTTTTAAACTGCCCTCAAATGTACTCGCCCCATGTCTAAACTTAGAAAGGCATAAACAATGCGACTATCGGGAAAAATTAAATTCGATATTGTTGTGGCGAGAGAGCTTACAATGCGATTGCAATATAATTCAAATAAATTAGCATAAAAAAATATATACGGCAGCTTATATTGTACGTTTTGACTGTTGACTATGGCGCGCTACAAATTTGGTAATCACTCGTTAAGGTCATTAACTTGCGATTCGAATGCACACCCTACTCTTGACGAATTTTAAATTGATATCATACAACACGAATATATAAGTCTATAGTGGATTAGCACATCAAAAGTTATTAGGATCATCGCGAGCTTTTTTAAAAATGAGCTTTTAAATTTTAATCTCATAAAGTCGTTATAAAAACTGTACTCACCGGAATTTTTGAAGTCTTTAAAAATTCTAGCAAAGCTTCGAGAGAACCAAGTGTAGACGCTTGCACAAAAACACCCTGATCACTCAATTTGATACTTCGAAGCACTGATTTGAGTTCTCTACTGATGACCTCCCTAATTTTCAAAACATGAGTTAGAATAATTTCAAAGTTAACTAAATTTTTCACTCACTTATAGTATTCAACTTCGTCGGGTTCTCTTGCAATTTGTAAATTTATTCCTGCCATTGCCTTTTCAAGGTCTTTTGCGGCAATTTTAATTCCTTGTGCACCCAATACTTCCTTCTGTTCGATATAATTGTTTTTCACTCTCAACTCCTTCATTGGATGAGGTAACAAAAGTGCTCGAATTTGTGTCACAATCGGTCCCTCGGTTCCAGCTACAATCATAGTTTCACCTTCTCTCAACTTTCCATTGACTAAAATAGCATCAATTGTCGTACCGAGGCCTTGAATGGCTTTCACTTCTAAAACAGTCGCTTGCAGCATTTCCGAATAAGTCAATCGTTTTGCCAGTTGGTTCTGACAGAATTGGCAAATTAACATTAAAAGATTGCCCATTCCTTCGCCAGTGATTGCAGACGTGGGAACCAAGCTGACGTAAGTTCTTGGATCAGAATTCTCATAAAAGAGAGCTGCATTAAGTCCTTGCTCGTTAAATTGCAAAATGACTTCTTTCGTTCGCTTATCAAACTCATTTTGACAATTTTGCGCTTGTGATTTGACAATATCACGAATATCCTTTCGTTGTGTGGTTTGCCAATCGTAGAGACGATCAATTTTATTGAGTGCGACAACAAAGGGAGTTTTTCGAGCTTTAAGAAGATTTATTGATTCGATTGTTTGCGGTTCCAAGCCGTGCATAATATCGACTACAAGAATAGCAATGTCACATAACGATGATCCTCGAGTTCTCAAATTGCTAAAGCTCTCGTGACCCTAAAAAGATTAAAATAATATTAAAATTTATCATGTTTTAGCAATTATATGTACTTACAGGTGTATCAATAATAAGAAGACCTGGAATCCTGAATTGGACATTGGGTGCTTCCTTGACATACTTGGTATTCTCTTTAATTGCATCGATCGGAACATTTGTCGCACCAATTTGCTGAGTAATTCCACCGGCTTCACCATCTTGGACATTGGTCCGGCGAAGTTTATCGAGAATTTTTGTTTTGCCAGTATCGACATGACCAAGGACACAGACAACAGCTGCTCGCAAATTATCGGTAGTTCGTTTCTTTTCAGCCTCCTCATTTCGCTTTCGAATGCGCACTTCTGGTGGATCTTTCTCAACTTCCTTTTTCTTTTCAACCTCAATTGACTCAGTCTCGTCACTTGAGTCAGATTCATCGCTTTCAGACTCTTCACTTTCTGATTCCTCAGATGACGATTCTTCCTTTTTACTCTCTGAAGGTTTCCTCTTATGAGCTTTTTCCTTGTTTTCAGATGAATCTTGGTCATTGTCTTCTTCACCCGAAGCATCCCAACTCTCTTTAATTTCCTCTTTAGGAATTTCGATGATGACGGGTGTTTCTGGCTTTTGTTCGTCAATTTGCATAGGTTCTTGCTTTTCCACAACCTGTTGCTCGACTATAAAAGAAATATTAAAACTCGGCAATATAATGTGAATTGAAATCATTTACCTGTTTTATTTTCCACTTCAGTTGCTGGTCGATCCGTTTCCTTTTTAGGCTTTGAAGATCGCATGCTTCTCGCGCTCGGACGGGCATCTCTTTTTTCGCCGATTCCAGGCACATCGACACCTTGATCGCGTAAACTTTTCAAAAGAGATTCAGCACGTGCCTTATCAGCTTTTTGTTTAGCGGTTAAAAGTCTACCTTCGGCTTTAGCTCTATCCTTGCGTTCCTTTTCTTTTTGTTTCTTAAGATCTTTTCGTTCCTTTTCGAGACGGTCTCTCTCCATCTTAAGTCGTTCGGCCTCTTCAATTAATCGAATTCGTTCCTCCTCCTCGCGTTGAAGTCTGTCCTCATCTTCGCGCTTTTTCTTAAGCGCTTCCTGCATGGCAGCTACCATAGCTTTACCCGGTCCTTTTTTCTTTTTACCAGCTGCACTTCCTTCATCGGTCGCTACTTCCTCGCTAGGCTTGTCTTTTGATTCATCTGGCTGAGGTTCTTTAGGTTCTGATGTCGCAGGCGTGCTACTTTCATCATTTCCTCCCTTTTTCTTCTTTTTATCCTTCTTCTTTGAGGCCGCAGTTGTGTCTTGTGTTGCTGCTGCTGGAGGTTCTTCAGTTACTGTTGGTTCAGTTTTGCCTTTCTTTTTTAAATCTTTTTTTGGAAGCTCTTCTTTCTTTTCAATTTCAGCCGGTTTACTCGCACTGCCACCTTCGTCTTGATATTCAGCCAAAATTGCATCCCAGTCTTCATCGTCGTCCTTTTTCTTCTTTTTACCTTTCTTTCCAGCGGCAGGTTCCTCAACACTCTTCGATTCCTTTTTCTTTTTTTGTTTAGATTTTTTTTCATCGTTGAGCTCAGTTTCAGCATTGCCACCGTCATCAGAGTCATCGATATTGAGCAAATCAAAAGCCGAGACAGTTTGAGCCGGCACTCCATCATCATTATCGCTTTCGGAGCCTCGTTTCTTCTTTTTCTTAGACTCTTTCTTGGCCTTTGCTGGTGCTTTCTTTGAACTTGTTTCTTCGTCTTGCGAAACATCACCACCACCTTGATCACTTTCGGATTTCTTTTTGCTCTTCGACTTTTTAGATCCTTTTTCTACTTTCTTCGTGACGACCTTGGGCTCATCGTCATCGGAAACTTGTGTTGTTTGTTGATCCCGACTATCGATATCACTAAAATGAGACACATTTAATTTCAATATCAAGTGAAAGTTTATGTAAGAAGAAGAAGAAATTTCACAATTTTTCACAACACGACAAAACAATTTTATTGCGATTTATAAATGTTTTGATGCAATTTTCATTTACCTTCCCTCTTCAACCTCCGCTGATTTCGATCCCTTCTTCGGTTTTCCCATTTTTAACTCGATTGTCGCCTATCGAAGTCAGTTTTTCCTTAAAAAATTGTTACACACACGATATTTTGTATTTTTAGAAAGGATTTTATATGCGATGGAATTTCTAAACGTGTGATTTTTAAAAGTGTCTCACAATTCACTTTCACGCGATGAATTAAAATTTGTGTAATTCAACAAATCTTAGCACGTAATGCAACAACTAATCAAAAATTAAATTTATTTCACCGGAAAACTCACTTCACACACTTTTTCAAAATTGTTCAGGGTTCGCCAAATTAATTTTTTTGAACTTTTCAAAAAATTGTACTTACTTTCCCCTTGAAATAAAATTAAATTGCGCGCAAATAAACAAAGAAAAGTCGAAGAAATTTTTTCAATAAAATGCCACCCAAACGAAAGAAGAAAGAAGATCCAATTGATGAGGAAAGCACTGCTGGAACATCGGCGAGTGTAAGTTTAATCGAAAATCCTTAAAACATCATTGAAATAAAAAATTATTTGTAAATTTCAGGCAAAAGGAGCTAAAAAGAAGAAAAGTGCGACAAAGATCATCATCGAGCACTGCACCTCATGACAAGTATTTAAAAAGAATGCTAACAAAGTCTTCACCGAATTATGTTCAGCTATTCCCGATGAAGATTTTGAGTTAGTTTTAAATGATGATGGAAAGCCGAAACGAGGTTCATTTGAGATTTATGTTGTGAAGGATGAGAAAAAGGAGAAAGTTTGGAGTGGAGCTGATCGAGGACCGCCGAGAAAGGAAAAGTTTCCAGATTTTGAGAAGCATTTGATGGCCGCAATCCTCAAAATTATTAAAGCTTAAAACGAGTGTCATTTAAAACGAAAGTTTTATGCATTAATCTTGTCCCTATGACGAAATTATGAGTAAAGCTCGACCAGAGACCTCTAATTTCTGAAGATTTTAACAAGTTAATGTCGAAATTTTTCCAATTTAAATTTCACTTCACTTTTTTGATCAAATAAAAATAACGGAATGAAAAAATTTAAACTTCTTATTCTTTTTGAAAAAATATTTTGTTTACAAAGTTTAATGAAATATTTAAATTTATTACTTTCTACGAGATATTGATAGCAAATTAAGCCGGAATGTTGACAAATAAAGTCTTTTTGAGGAAAAACAAGCGAGGAAATGTTTTGAAGGTCTGTAAAATTAAAAATAATGCAAAAAATACATATTTATTTTGCGAGCACATTTTTATTTTGAAATTTTAATAATTTTAGATCATTCGTGAGCATTATCTTCGCACTGATTTGTGGTGTGGCAGCGCTAGTTGTGTCATTTGCCCACACGAGAAACACGACTTGGTACTTTCGGAAGATCCAGTGTCGAAAAGTTCTCTCTTCACAGAACCACATTACTTGTTGATTGACACGAACGTCATTTTGGATCAAATAGACATTTTTGAAGAAGATGTCATAAAGAATGTGATTATTGTTCAAACAGTAATCGACGAGGTAAAGCATAGGAGTGCAGCGATATACAAGAGACTTCGAGATATTTTATCAAATCCAGCTCGAAAATTTTACACGTTTGTCAATGAGCATCATCGGTGAGATTTTATTGCATTTAAAAATGACATAATTAATAAATGTGATATAAATTTTAGTGACACCTATATTGAGCGTGAGCCAAAGGAATCTTCAAATGACAGAAACGACAGAGCGATAAGAAAAGCTGCGATATGGTATCAAGTTCATTTAAACAAGAGTCAAAAAGAGCACAAAAGGCAAAAGATCAAGGTAGTTCTTTTGACTGATGATGCTGGTAATCGAAACAGAGCTTTGGACGAAGGAATTGTTGCTTTTTCCGTTGGAGATTATATCAAATCGTTGACCGAAAATCCATATTTACAAGACAAGCTATGCATTAAGGACTACTCAACAGAAGCCGATGGACGATCACTCTTTCCTCCCCATTTGACAGTCGTTCAAGTTCACGACGGTATTAAAAATGGAAAATATCTACAAGGATCTTTTATGGCATCGCGAGAAAACTTCCTTGAAGGAAGTGTTAATGTAGAAAAGTTTGAGAAACCTGTGAGTATAAGATAAAGCGTGCATTTTACTGAAACAATTAAAACTTTTCTATATAGGTATTGGTTCAAGGACGAGAATCACTAAATCGTGCCATTGACGGTGATATTGTTTGTGTTGAGCTCTTACCCGAAAAGGAATGGTCAAGTCCAAGTGAAATCGTTCTCGAAGACAATGTTAATGATCCAATAGCCGAAACTTTTGAAGAAGATGGCATTGACGAAAAAATCATTAAAGAATCTGTAAATGAAAAAGAGAGACAACCAACAGGTAAAATTGTTGGCATAATCAAACGAAAATGGAGACAATATTGCGGAATAATTCAACCTAATGTTCTAAAAGGATCAGCACGGCATCTGTTTGTGCCTGCCGAGAGGAAAATTCCGAGAGTACGCATAGAGACTAGACAAGCTGAAAAATTGTACAATCAAAGAATCATTATAGCCATCGACCAGTGGCCTCGTCATTCACGATATCCGCAAGGACACTTTGTAAGAACTCTAGGACCACTAGGCGATAAAGATACAGAAAATGAAGTTCTTTTAATCGAGCATGATGTTCCACACAGTAAATTTTCACAAGAGGTTCTCAATTGCTTGCCCAAGTTGCCGTGGATAATTTCCGAACAGGTAAGTCATCTCTTCCTTCTAAAGTATTGTTGTTGTATCACTCCAATTATCCTCTTCATCGTCATCGTCGTTGTCATTATTGAAATCAATTGTATCGGTTGAATGTTGAGTGCTTGTTTGCGACTCGGTCGGAGATTCAATTGTCACAGTTATTTCATGACCACTTCTTGCTCTTCTCTTGATACTTGTGTTCCAGTTTGCAATTGCCCATGAGCTCGAATTGCGCAATTTATTTTGAAAATTGCCTTGTTGAACTTGTTTAAATACAGAATGCTTTCGAGTGTATTTTCTATTTAACTTGTCCATGCTGATATCAATCTTTTTCTCTGCAATTAAAAGTGTCATGAGTCAATAAATCTCGTTTGATTTTAATTTGGGTTCATTCATTAGCTATACGGTCAAAGTTCATTGAAAGAAACCATTAGTTTTCGCATAACTTATGAACTTTCCCATTAGATAAAAATATTGGGGATAAAAAGTGGTGAACGAACTTCTTGCTTCATCATCAATTAATTCTGCTTCACACTCCATTATTTTTTGTTGTGCTGCCTCGATTTTCTTCTTTGTGGTCTCGAAGAAGCTTGACAAGTAATTTAATCGACATTGCTTATCTCTTATATTTGAAAGGACTTTATCATATTGACTCTGTAATTTACTGTCGTAGAAGATGGAGCTTCAGTATCATCATCACCTCATTTTAATTACTATAATTCATTTTTCCTCACCCTCCTTCGCCACTCTTATAGAGTTCAATTAGAAGAGTCTCAAGTTTCTCATTTAATTCTTCTAAATCCCTTAGGAAATGCGAAAGCTTTTCCGATTCAACTTTGTTGACTTTGATAAAGTTACCTTCAAATGCCGTCAGTACTATTGAGTTTTCCTCCTTTACGCTTCTATAAAATGAAATTTGCAAGTTTTTATTAAGAGCTCAAAAGTTTGCTACCTTGATTTTTCTTCGCTTGGACACGTAATTTTGATTAAGTTGTCAAACATTTTTCTTTTTTTGGATTACTTGACAATTTTGAGAACCTAATTTAACTTATTCTGGGATGCGATGTTTTAAAAACTTTTAATTATTTTTTCTCAAGGCTAACATGATTTTTAATTTTTTCTTCAAACAGGACTTAAAAGAACGCGTCGACTTAAGAAAATTAACAATATGTTCTGTCGATCCACCCGGCTGCACAGACATTGATGACGCACTTCATTGCCGCGAGCTACCGAATGGAAATTTCGAAGTTGGCGTTCACATTGCCGATGTATCACATTTCATTCGACCGGGAACGGCTTTAGATAAAGAAGCAGCTTCACGCGCAACTACCGTTTATCTTGTCGACAAACGCATTGATATGGTGCCGGAGCTTTTAAGTTCCAATCTCTGCTCACTTCGTGGAAATGTTGAGCGATTTGCATTTTCATCGGTTTGGGAAATGGATAAGAATGCCAATATTATTAAAACTAAATTCCATAAGAGCGTGATTGAGTCTAAAGCCGCTCTAACATACGAAGAAGCTCAACTGATAATCGATGATAAGAACAAAAATGATGGCATTGCCCAATCACTCCGAAGATTGAATTCACTTGCAAAAATTCTGAAACGAAGACGCACGGAAAATGGGTAAGAATTTAAATTTAACCGCTTTGTATACGAGTTACACAACATTTTTTTTATTCAATTTGCATAAATTCTATAACATTACTTCCACTTCGATAGAGCTCTTGTGTTGGCATCACCGGAAATTCGCTTTCAAATCGACAGCGAGACACACGACCCAATCGAAGTACAGGCAAAACAGCTTCGTGAAACGAATTCAATGGTAGAAGAATTTATGTTGTTAGCAAATATTTCGGTTGCAGAAAGAATAGAAAAGGAATTTCCCGAATTTGCTATGCTTCGTCGACATCCAACTCCTCCGCAAACAAATTTTGATCCTCTAGTAAAGGCGGTGAGGCATCAGGGCTTTGATATTGACACGTCGACTGGCAAGGCACTTGCAGATTCTCTCGACAGAATTGTAAAGAAAGATAATCCCTATTTCAATACAATGTTGAGAATCCTAGCAACACGTTGCATGTTGCAAGCGGTTTATTTCATCAGTGGAACACTCACTCGCCCAGAATTTTTCCATTATGGTTTGGCCGCTCCAATATATACACATTTTACTTCACCCATTCGAAGATATGCCGACATCATTGTACATCGATTACTTGCTGCATGCATCGGTGCCGACTCAACTTATGCTGACCTGTTGGATAAAACGAAAAATTCTCTCTTGTGCAACAATCTCAACTATCGTAATCGTATGGCTCAATATGCTGGGAGAGCATCTGTTGCACTCAATACACATCTCTTTTTCCGAAACCGCACGGAGGAAGTCGAAGGTTACGTGTTATTCGTTCGTAAAAACGCTCTACAAATTCTCGTTCCAAAGTACGGTCTCGAAGGTACAATTTACCTTTCTGGTGGTAAAAATCAAGAGAATGTAAAATTTGTATATAATGAAGAGGTAAAGTATTTTTTATTTGGGGAATAACTTTTTTGATTAACTCTTTATTAATTTTTCTCTCGACTCAACAGAATCAGTCTCAACAATGTGGAAATGTAATCTTCCATTCATTCGATCCTGCCATTGTCCGCCTGAGCTTGGATACGACAAACATTCAGCATGAGAGACTCGTCTTTCAATTGGTGAAGCCATATATTGAGGGCTTTAGCTTATCAACAAAAATGGAAATTGACAACGACGACGACGACGGTGAAACGCTCAAAAAAGATGATGGAAAAAAGTCGCCGCAATCGAAAAGAAAATCAAAGGAAATTTTCGAGAGCAGCAAAAAGAAAAATTCCAAAAAGAAAAAGTAAATGTTTGCATAGCATTTTATGAGATGAAAAAATTGATGAAATAAAAATGATTGAATTTGTTGAAAAATAAATTGAAGTACATAACATCTGAAATTATATTTTTTCTACGCTACCAAAGCTCCTATTCTCGCTTTCTAAACAAACTTTATCAAACTTGCTTGATCATGAAAACAAAATCATTCAATTTCAATCGCTGCTCGCTCTGTCAAAAAACGCTGATAGAGAATTCCACTTACTGATATGTCAATCTCTTTTGAAAAAAAAAATTAAACTTTATTTGATTTTCCTTCATGTTTCGTCAGTTTTTTCGTATAAAGCATTGACTTTGTAATGTTGAGCGGGTTTTTTTTTCTGAATGACTCTATCTGACGTACACGATCTTGATATTTTATTCGCTCTCTCTCTCTCTTCGCCTCACTTGGAGAATAAATAATATCAGTAAACAGAAAATAATATATCTGGGAATTTTCTATCAATATCAAGGAGCACGAGTCGAATGCCTTGTTGAATCTTTCAAGTATTTTTTTTATTTGATTTTTTAAAAGGACGCTCATGTTATCATCCGAGTAGTAATTTGATATATGTTCACACAGTGATTGCGCAAGCAATTTATTAAATGAAAATTCATGGGAGAAATCATATGGAAAGTAATTCAATTAGACTTAAATTTTATATTTTGTTGTGGGAAAATTAATTGTTGCTGAGCGTCATTACTTGTATTCGAGGACATTTGAGAGTTGCTGTATATGCTTTCAAGTTTCAAGGAAGAGAAAAGATGTATGAGAGAGAGGGAGTGCGATACACACAATCTAAGTGGCAACTTATAGCACAAAATTGCCATTGAAACGCTCTAGCACACACTCTACATCGTCTCGAGTTTATAAAATCTTTACTGTCTGCGAGGAACGATAGAAAAGCATAAACTATATGCTTTCCTCCTGTTGCTTTATTATTTTCCACTTCCACCAAGCTTTGCAGAGCATATAATATGCACTTTCAACTCAACCTCCGTTGAATTTTCTCGTGTCTCATAATCCTACACGTTCTTCCACTGTCAGTTAAGAAATGTCAGCAAAAAATTAACTTTAAATGAAAATACTTTTGAATTTTATTAAAATTGTGCAATAAAATTATTTTTAATTATATGAGTATTACGCCAAAAACACAATCCATATAAGCTTCAACATATTTTCAAAGATGAAAGCTCTCGATTGAGACAAAGCTCAGGCTCTCTCTCCCACTTACTTTCAATTCCTCTCTTTCCTTTTCTCTCTCGCTCCGCTCACAATTATTTTCCAATTTTTTTGTCGTCTTTCACATCACAACGTTTTTAGTCGAATATTTTCTCTGCTCGCGAACGCACGCGTTAGAATGAATAAAATAAAATTACTTCATTGTCTCTAATGTAAGATAATTGAAAAATATCACTCCCTCAATCACCATTAAAATCTAATCCGAGTTTATTTGGGAGCTAATTTTATCGTTTATAATATGCTCACGTGCCACTCTACATAAACGACATAGAAATATCAAAAGAAGAAAGGTGACTGCATATATTTAACGAGGAGGATTTAAACACATTTCACTCTGTATCAATGAAACAAAAAGAAAAAAAAATAATAATAAAGTGAATGGCTAAAAATAAACTCAAAACGAGAGATTAATTTGCAAATAGTAAATCGCTGTGAAGGTACCCAAATAACACTTTACGATCTATATAAAAAAACACTTTATATTTGTTTAGTAAAGACATGTAAGCAAAAGTAACAGAGGTGTACACAAAAAAATTGTTATTTTTGGCTAAGAATAATGAGAAAATAATATTAATAAAAATGATGATGATAAAAAGATAATTTTATCTACAAGAAAATATCAAGTATCACGCGAGACCAGAGCGCAAAAATTGTTTTTAGAGTCGTACGTGAAAAAATAATAAGAATAAAAAGAAGCAAAAAAAAATAATTTTAACAAAAAAGTGTGAAGGAAAAAATTAGTTTTTTATGTGTGTGCCATGTACGTTTATGTATCGCCATACTGAGTTCTAATAAAAAAAAATTTGAGGCAGAAGAAAAGCTGCTAATTTTCTTCAGTGATTGAATATTGTATGTGATGTGGTTTTGTCATATTGAAACAAATATTTGATAACTTAGCGTACGTGAAAAAAGTAATGCCGACATCCAGAGGAAAAAAATAAAAAGTAATTAATTTTTTTATACATCCATAATTTATTTTCATCTTCGTCTCGCTAGAAAAATATTCAAATTAATCATTAATATTGGCAGCAGCGGGAGAATGTCATTATTTAAATCATGTAGTCGCACAACGAATGAAAAAAGGAAACACACACTTGTTGCTTTCAACTAGTATAGAAAGTTTCACTCTCGATTCGCTTTTGTACTTTCTTCCGTTTGTTAAACTGTTGAATGCAGAGAATAAAATACAAATGATTCCGCCTTGCGAAATGTGTACTTTAAAGTCATAATGTTTGCTGATTTCATTTCTATATATAATGTATGCTCTTTTCCTCTTCTTCCTCCCCCACTTTCTTATTTCTTTATAGCCGTCGTCTTTTTATATGTATTTAAAAATGAATATGGGGGTAAAAAATTAAATTTAAAAACTTTTCCTCAAATACTTAATCCATAACATCATTTGCATATGTTGTTCACACTGACGTGCATATATGAGAGCTTGTATTTTCTAGAGCGAATAGCAGTTGATAATAATTTATGATGTTGAAATGAGAATCGTTTAATTTTTTACGCGTTCTAGATTTTTCTCACAAACCACATTATTGAGCTATAAAAAATTAAATTGACATCTGAACATTAGCAAAGCGTTCTTCATAAAATTTTTCCATCGATATATATATTTTTAAACTAATAAATGTGCAAATATTGATCAAAAACATTTGATATTGTGAGATGATAATTTGCGGGCTTGCACATATAATGTATGTAAAACTCCTCGAAATTATTTACTAGAGAGAGGCAATTTCGTCCACATGATGATGCAAATTCAAAAATACAAAACTATCATCGAAAGCTAAGCTTTACAATTCAACAACAAAATTCAATGATTACAAACTTTTAGCCTTTTTCTCTCGTTCTCTCATTCATTGCAACAACAACACGCTTCACCTTGATTGTGTGTTGTTTATGGCATAGCAAAAATCTAGTAATTTATGCATCAGTTCAAGGCATACATAACGATCATTAACATTTTGCTTGGTAACTGTAGCACAGCCGCTTAAATCATCATCATCACCACACTTAAATCCACTCCTCATGCTCATGTTATATTCGAGCGAGCAATATGACGCTCGCCTTGCAAGACTTTCAACAATGGAGACGAGAGTCTAAGTCAAAAAGAAAAAGAGAGTCAAGAGCAACAGATAATGCGTTCACGTGGAGATTTTTTACTCTTCATTTATTTCCTCCTTCATCTATTTTAAAACAAATCTCTTTATGATTCTATTATTTTTATTTTTCTTCATCTTCTCTCGCTCTCACACATCTTTGAATTGCAAATCTATTAATGATGGAAGCAAGCCGAGTGTGAAGGATTATACTTTTACTCTCGAAAAATGAAAATGAAATTCAATTCTGAGATGAAGATATTGAAAAAGAAATATCATGCGTGGGATAATTTTACACACGCTTTTGATTTTACTCTCACTCTACGAACTATATTTGGAATATCAATTAAGAACAATTTTAAATTTATTTCTTTGCGAAGCTTATAAAGTGTCATTAAAAAATACGGTATGGATTAAATTACAAAATGACAGATAATTTAGGAAAGTTAAAATAAATCAATTCTTTACGTCAAAGCTTCGACGCTTATTATTTCTCGAAGTGAAAATAATCCACAACTTAATAATTGCTACACAAACAATTTTATATTTGCTATGATCAGTAGAGAAGAAATCATCATTTTACGAAAGTCGTTGACTCGAGGATAGAAATGTGAATTTTATAAATTTGGCTAATATTCATCTCGCTTCAAATATTTACCTGTTGAGTTGACATGAAACCCTTAAAAAAAGAAGAAAGACTTTTTTCCCCATCTGCATTGTTTCCCTTTTTCTTGTAGATACGCACATAGAGCTCCTCTTAAAATATCGATTTTCTGTTTCCTTCCATAAAAATTTCCGCTCCTTATACTTGAAGCTTTTTCATGTTCAGTATATTAGCTCCTATACCATCTAAAACAACATAAAACATAGAAATGCTATTTATGAGACATACTATGAATGAGGTGTGTTTGCTTCAACATCGAGTCGAGATAAATGATATAGAAACTGGCGAGGGAGAGGAATTCAAATAATTTTATATTATAACCCCACAAAGACGTCGCGCTGATTTTTTTATCCTAATTTAAAAATTGCCTTTGGTATGACAGGGAAAAATTTAACTTCGCTATTATTAATTTCTACCTTGACGCTATCTTTTTTGGCAGTTACCTCACAAAAATAAAAAGATTTACTTCCAACCGAAACTCATCGCGATTATGACGAAAATATAGCTTCAACGTTTTTCTTCTTTAATTCTGTCGACTCAATTAAATTTTATTTTTGTTCGTCGCTTAATGACTTAAAGCGACATCGAGAGGAAGATTGAAGTGTGTCTCTGAATATTATGAATATACTTATGAAAGATTATCATGCTTGAATCGGATGGAGAGTGAGGTGGATGATGTGACGAGGTTTGTGGTGCGGAAAAGAAAATCAATAAATGAGTGGATAAACTAGGGGAGGCAAAAGTGAGGGTAGAAAACTTTTTTATTTCCTGCTACCAACATCACATCTCGACACAAATCCATTGATTGTGGGAGAAATGAATATCTTTAATGGACGTAAACAATTTGGTTTATAGTGACGTTATATATTTTACTGTTTCTCTTTTTCATGAAAAAAAAAGCTTTCATAGCAATGAAATATATTTATTTTGACATTGAGAGTTTTTTATATATAAGGACTTAAAGCTTAATCCACTTTTACATCCTTCTTCGTCATTTCCCCATTGAGTGGTAAGACATTTTGATGATGATCTGAATCGCTATAAAAATTCTTCCCAAAATTCATACATGTTCATCACCGTCTATAAAAGAGATGTTTATCGTCTTTTTTTTCTACTGCAAGACATTTATAACCCACAAATTTTCTCGAACACTTTTTACGACGCCTCTCGGGGTACTTCAATAAATACAGTTCTCACATTTCTACTGACCGTTGTTATAGTAACACATCATCAAAGTAAAGGTAGAATGATAATGCCACGACAAAGTGGTGATGATTCACTTTGAGCAAGGATTTTTATTTACTTACGTTCTCATGAAACTTTTACCAAAGAATTTTATCTCCTTCGGCATCCAAATTCCATAACAAACTCTTCTTTCTTTTTCTTGTCTCTTTTATCCAAATTCCTCTCTTTATTTTGCAGACCGCTGCCCTCAATAATTTCTCCGTTTATATTTTCCAAGTTGAATTTTCATGAAACAACTGTTGAATTTAATCCGAGGCATCTCCAAAAAGCTTATAACATTTTTTTATGGAAATCATGCCTCAACCTGTGGATCTTTTTTTAAGACACGAGACAGGCACTTAGAAAAAGATATTTCAAGATAATCCTTCATACTTTCATTTTTTTACAAGAGCTCCAAAGTAATAAGGAATGAAATGAGAAGTTATAATCTCATGAGATTGTTTCATTTATATCTTATTTACTTCCTCAGATGTGACCGTATACATACATAATTCTCCTTCGTCATGTTGCGTATTGAGTCTATATCAGATTAACTTATGCAAGACAGAACATGTCAATTTATCAAGGAAATGTGCCAGCTTAGGGACCTTTACTAAAGTTTATTTTTTCAACAACTAACTCGATTAAGTTCGGGTGAAAATTATTGATTTTCTCGAGACTCTCATAGGTTAACAAGTTCTTAACGCTCTGACATAATTCATTAGTAACCTTTTTAGATGCATGTCAGATATCATTATTGGTCAATTGGAACATATAACATAAAACTCATGCACTACAATCAAGATAGACTTCAAGGCGTACTGATGGACAAGATTGTCAATCAACATACAGCAAGAAAGGACATAATATCTAAATATTAAATAACGATCCGAAATATGATCTTGCTCACATTGAATGTCAGAAAAAATACTTTCGTAGTTATTTCGAAACTTGGCCAGGTGGAATATGAAAAGGGGAAAAAAGTTATTCAAATTTTTTGCCTGATCCATTAGCAGAAATTGGGTCGATTTTGGCCTCCTCTGTGAATTTTCCCATCTGTGTAGTTGTGTAAGAATTTCTTCACAATTTTTTGGCAGTTATGGCTTAGAAATAAATTTTTTATTAATAAATTTTCCTTTAAAAGTTGACACTCACGTCGCGAAAACACCCCAAAAGTTGTCACGTTTCTTGTGCGAAAAAACACACATAAAATAAAATATTCATAAAATTTGAGGGATTCTTGCAAACGAGCAGAAAATGCTTTATAAACGCCTTGATGCACCTCCGTGATTTCACGACATTTTATTTTTTTTTGTTTTTTTTTTTTTATGTTTTGTGTGTTATTGTTTTTTTTTATTGGGGTTTGTTTGTTTGTTTTTTTTTTTTTTTTTTTTGTTTGGGTGGTTGGGTGTGTTTTGTGGTTGTGTCGTTGTCAAATGTCTTTTTATACAAATTTTCTTTTATATGGTTTCATGGGTATCGTTGAACTCGTCATTGAATAAGGAATGATTAAAATTGAAGATTTTAGAGGAATTTTCATTATGGTTGGTAGGAGTTCAAAAATTTTTTTTTTAAAAAATTTATTTTTTTATTTATTTTTTTAAATTTTTTTTTAAAAAAAAAAAAATTTTAATATTTTTTTAAAATTTTTTGGGGGGAGAAGAATAAAAATTTTTTTTTTTTTTAAAAATTTTTTTTTTTTTTATTAATATAAAAATAAAAAAAAAAAAAATAATTTTAAAAAAATTTATTCATAAACGCCTTGATGCACCTCCGTGATTTCACGACATTGTTCATGAAAGGGAATAAAAAAGAATTTACGAGTCAAACATTTTTCGTTTTAAATTTTAACGATGTCGAACAGTCAACAGCATATAAAAGAGCGAGAAAATCTTTTGAAATTATTCAAACAATGCATTCGAATAAGTATTAAGCTTTCCCAACAGAGACCTTTTAGAATTCCTCTTTCATGTATGAGGGTTTTATTTCTTTTAAAAAAATTAAAAATCTTTCATTTCCTAAAGCACCTCAGGAGGTTTGCAAAACGGAAAAAAATTCAATAAATTTTATCACAATCATAACGAGGATGTTCTCTTTAGACGACAAACAATTTTATCAATATACAATTGAACCGTCACGATGAATATTTCAATCGATTCAAGATTAATCTTTCACCTTTTTAAAGCTTTAGAATACATTCGAATGTTTTAAAAAATATAAAAGAGCTTTTGAAAATGTTTTTCAAATAGATGAGGACTCGCTTCATTAGTTGTGATGCATCGTGATGATGTTTGAACATGTCACATAAAGAGATTGGAAGATCAAAAGAAAATTTTCAGCCCCCTTTTCTCATGACCGAAAGCTACATTTTTAAAATATGAAAGGGAAAAAATTAAAATTATCATGAAGTTTAAAAGAAAATAACTTTCAACGAAATTTCGACTAATTATAATTCGAGAACTACAAAAATTCACTTATTCTTGAAAATAAAAAATTTACTGACTTTCTTTTTTAAAAATACTTCCAGCGAGACGTTTAAAATAAATGAAAAGGATTTGTAAGGATTCGAGATTAAAGCACAAAAAGAATAAAAAAATGAATTAAAAAAACTTAAAAGAAAGGTTCGTTCTGCCTTCGTCATTTTTTTCCCTTTCAGTCTCATTAAAAGAGAAGTGCTTATACACACGTGAAAAATTACTTTATCCTCGCATGCTTTCGTTTGTAAATTTAATTTTAGTAGATCGTTATTGAGTGGAAAAACGCACGGAAATTAGATTTTCAAGTCTCATCACTTCATAGCGGGATGTAAAAATTTAAAAAAAAATTAATCGACTTCTGAGAGTAAATCAATTGCCTAGGGCAAAGAATATTCTATAAAATTTTAAGCCACATTTTTTGCGTAAACATTTTTTTATGACAGAATTTTGGTGAACAACAGACGTTTTTTTGCAAGTGCCTCAGGTTATTGTTTATAGTTAAATATTCGGTCTAGAGCCTTAACAAAAGGAATTTCATTAATTATTTTCGGCTTGCACATGCCTAAGCACCAAAGGCTGATGTTTTATTGTTACAAATTTATGTCAATGTTGTTGAAGTTCTCTCTTTCATCCAAAAGGAAAATTGTTTTTTGAGAAAGCTCGCTTTTGATTGTTCATTTTAAATTCTGAAACATTTTACAAAGACTTAAATGTTGACTTTACTGTCTCACTCTATTTTCTTCTACTTCTTTCTTCGAAAACATCATGATGATGTTTATTCAAACAATTTTCTTCCAACGTCGCTATGAGAGTTTAGAAAATTGAAATTTGGCTCTTGTTTGATCGCTCACGAAAAAGATGATGGGCCTTAAATTAGATAATCTTGCTGTTATCTTGCGAAATTTCAATCTGCGGGTGTGGAAAAATGCAAAATGATGAGAGTAAGCGATGACGAGATAAAATTACACAGAAACTTTTTTCGTTATGTTACGACGTCATAACAAATAAAAATTAGGTTTTGTATAATGTTAAAAAAAATCAAAGTACAATGCGTCACTAAGATGAGACGGTGGGAAGCAATAACCCCACGATTTGTTTTGGAAATAACTCCACTTGAGACAACAAAATTGTGAAAATTTTCAAAATTTTAGATTTTTCAGTCGGATCGTCCAACTAGGCTCTCAAGTAAGTAAGTGGAGTTATTGCATCGTGGGGTTATTGCCTCCCACAAAATGAAACACGTAGATTTTTCTTAGAAAATAAACTGCGCAGGTTTTGTTTTCATGGAAATATCATCCACCTATAGAAGAGACACATAAGTAGACTTGAGTTCCTCATGTCAATATTCGAAACATGCAAATCGAAACGAAATAAAATTCCTTCAAGTGAAATAAAATGAGAAAGATTTGCTAAACCAAACGGAAATATATTTTTTTCGTGTAATATCAGTATCATCCAATTTTTTATCCTCGAGTGTAATATTTGTGTTGAAATCACAACAATCCAAAAATAAGATTCGGAAATTCTTTGCACAGGACAAAATAATAGTGTACGAAATGAAAGAATTCGTTTGAAAGAATTCGATTTTACTGCATGTATTTTCCTGTAAATTCTGTTTTGATTAAGGTGAGGAGTTCTAGGAACTGAAATGTAAAATGCAATTTTGAAGGAATTTCGCCATAACGATTTTTTTGTTTTCTGAAGAGGGTCGAAAACGGTTAAAATAATTTTTCTAAAAGTTTATTTTTTAAAAAAAGACATTTAAAAAAGCCTGAAAATTTGAAGACAAGAACGAGGAAATTTAAATCTGGTGGTAATGTTTCACGAGGACAATTTTCATTTTCCCTAAAGGTGTTGACTTTCCGAAGGGAAGAAAAAGAACATAAAAAAGTAATAAAATGAAGGTTGCCTGTTTACTTGGGATAAAAATAACAATAATTATGATCGAGTAGCAGTAATTTCAGAACTTTTCCAATTTCTTCCTAAGACACCCTTCAAAGAAAAACCAGAAGTATATTATTGTTTTTACTATAAGAACTTTTACTGTGAGTTCATAAACACATGCTGGCTGGGTAAGCTACAGGTGGTAAAACATTGAGTGCGATCTCATATTTAATACATCCGCAGACAACATGCCGCCTCATTGGTGATGAAATGTTGTCGAAACAAGAAAACCGTAAAAACCTCATTATTGTAATGATATTAACAAGTCCCCTATATGTCCACCTTGGGTGCTTTTTATATAGTAAAAATTTCCTCTACAAAATGTAATTGAGTTGTAAAAATAAACGCATTGATTTTTCCAACTGCCTGTTCTCGCTTCGCAAGTGATGAAGTGAAATCGTAAGAGAGTCGGCCATGAACAAAATCAAATTATATTTGTGGGATTTCCGGCATAAAATTCTCTTGCTACTGCCGCTGCTGTTGTTTCTGCCTCGTCACTTCGTCTTTATTTCTCTAACGGCACAAAATGATCATTTTACATTGCTGTCCAATTCAATTATCGTCATGGTGTGTATCCGATAAATAAAAGTACCCCGCAAAAAACATTTTCCCATGTTTACCTCTAGCCGATAATTGATGAGGACAGTAAAGTAAATATTCGCATGCTTAATTAATAATAATGGAGGGTGAACGCAAGATTTTATTTTAAAAATATTTTCATTCATTTTTTTTATTAAATTGTGAGCACATTTTTTGTTCGTCCCTGTTGTGGAGATTCTATAGCAATTCAGATTTTAATTAAAATATTTTCTCTACCTTTTTTTGCAGGCATTCTTTAAAGTTCGCTCGCACACCATTTATTTTCATCATCATCGTTTAAAATAAAGCTCGGAACTTAATGACAGATTTAATTCATTTGTTTGTGAAAATATCAAAATAGCACACAAAAAAACTTTTTTAATTTATTAGTTGCCACTGCAGTTAGGCACAGCCAATGTCATAAGTAGTGTGTGGGATGAAATATCCTCGAGCTTAATTCAAAAATAAACGCAACTAAACATCATGCAAATGAAATCGCTATTGGAAGCTATTGCATTTCAAAGAGTTCTTTAAAGCACAAATATAGACACAAACGAGAAGAAGCGAGCGAAAAAAATTTACAGGTTTAATGGTGCTATCGTAATGGGTTGTTCGCCATCGATTTTGTCATCGTTGTCGAATAACAACAATAGGAAAGACAGTGGATTATATTGCAGTAATAACAATAGTGATAATATTAGTAATAAAATCGATGCTCATAATGACACAAACACATCAACCGCCCTCGCTAATCAGATACTTGTACAATCCTCGACAAAGGATACTCTCGAAAAGGTGAGTGGATGTGGGTGTAATTTGATCCAATTTGGCTTCCTTTTCTTCAATTAATTTAATGATAATTGAGTACTTAATTGATATGGAGGAAATTCACAAATGACACGAATATTTCTTTAACTCTATAAGCTTAAAAATTATATCTCAACTTTTTGCCATCCATAAAACTTAATTTAAATTTCTCCTCTCAATAGGATTGTGTGAAGAAGAAGGAATCCATCGTATCTGTCGGAGGATTTACTCATAACTTTACCATCATACCATCAACTATAAGAAGAGCGACAATTGGAAGTAAGTTTATTTTCATAAAGCCGATGTATTAAAATGAGCTTAACGAGCGACATGTTTGCAAGTCGTCACGTTACCCTGCCACATCTCCGCAAAATTTAAATGGAAGGGAAAAAGTTTTTTAGGAAAAATTTTAATTAGGGATTGCTGGCTTAAAATCAATATTCATTAAAAAATTAATTCAAATTAATTTATTCAAAAATTATATTTGCATGGAATATTGAAAAATTAATTTTTTAAAGCACTGCATTGAATCGTATCGAATTTTTTGAAAACGAAAAACTTCTGAGATTGTTTACAGATATACAAATTTCTTATTGCACAATTTTTGTGGAAATTTTCAAAGAAAATTAGATTTCAAATAAAAATTTATTAATCATGCAGACAACTTTTGCCGTTAACAAGGATTTTGATGTGAATTCAAATATTTTTCCTTAATGAATTTCAAGATGGAGGAACTGCCAATTATTTCTGTATTTTCACAATAAAAAAATTACATTGATCCGCAAGAAAAAAATAAAGGAAGAGATAATCTCTTTATACATGAAATAGTCATTTCAGTTAAAATTTATTAAATAAATTATAAAACTCCAATAAAATTTAAACTGCGCAACAACAGCGTGTGGTTTGGGTTTTGATAAGTTTTTAATCTTTTAACCATGTAGTGTTCGAAAAACACATAAAATTACTCGAGACTTGTATACTCGTTGCGACGGCAACGATGCACTCGACTTAATATATATTTTTTGTCGATTCATTCAATGCTGAACATGATAATGTGTTTATGCCACAAAAAATATTTTTCGCCTTCATTGAAATGACATTTATTGGTTGCATGCTCTTTTCGAGACCGATTAAAAAGTGTGTTTGTGTGACACACATCAATAATTGACATTTTCGTATGCAAAAATAAACTGTCAATGATGATGCCTGTTGGTGATATTCGACACACTTGTTGAGTACCAAAAAAGAGTTTAACCGAGCAGTAAATATTTTTTTCACGCTATTCTTTCATCGTCAGAGCGATAAAATATTTTTTGCTGTTCTTCGTGTGACCAAACAAAACATTCCTGGCGTCTCTTAAATCTCTCATCTTTCAATCTCAACCGAGTTGAATGGACATCGCTCATGTTGCGTTGTGAGGGTGGGGAGGCAGAAGAAAATTAAATCGCAAAAGTGAGTTGGGCGCGTAAATTTTTTCACTTCTCGGACAGCGACGACAACCATCAATCGCGATAACGTTTTTCTTCTTGTCTAAAAGATTTCACGTCAGCCAGACGAGTAAACAAGCAACAAAAAAAATAAGTAAAAAATTTACAACACTCCTTTTTTGTAAACTAGATATTTGCAGGAAAAGTATTAAATAAAATAAAATCAGTAATATTTTGCATTTTTCATGTTGTTATACTTTTTTGAGAACTTAAAACTAAATTTTGTATTTGTTTATCGAAACATATTAAAAATATGTATGCTATACTTGAATGAATTTAATATTTTATTTTAAGATCTAAAAATTATAAAAGTGGAGCGGTTATTTTTGTTTGTTTGATTTTTTTAAACCGCTCCACTTTAAATTTTTGGATTTAATCCATTTTAAATTATTAAGTATTGATAATATGTTTAATATTGTGCGATAAAGCAAATACCAAAATTTAGTTTTAAGTTCTAAAAGAGAGTTATAACAACATGTATGAAAATGTCAAAATATTTCTATTTTTTTTTTTTCTTTTCCGTGCGAAATATCTAGTTGTACAAAGAGAAGGGAGTGTTGTTAAATTTTTTTTACTTATTTTATTTAGTCCTTTTTCCTGATCAAATTTATTGTACTTAATTTGGTAACAAAAATTACTTTTTGAAAATTATGAATGTTTGAATTGATCGCGACCGTAATTTACCCCTTGACGAATCTCTTGAGCAAGATTTTAATTTCACCGTTATGATTGATTGACATTTTTAGTGTAACCCACGAAGTGGTGTAACACTTATATGCGCCTATTTCCGTCCGTCCGTCCGTCCGTCTGTCTGTCTGTCTGTTCCATCGAGATCTCGGCTCCTGAGATAGCTAGAGACTTCTAGTTTTCGCCAAATGGTAGGTCTATGAATTTAGATTCGGCCATTTTAGGAATTATGAGGGTGATGACCACAGGTCGTGCCATGGACAGCCCTAAATGCCATTTTTCATACAAATTTCCTGTTATATGGCTTCATGTATGTCGTTGAACTCGTATTTGTATCAGGAATCGAAAGGCATTGATGATATTTGAGGAATGTCTATCATGGCCATCCAAGAGTGCCACCAATGTCCATCACGGCCGGCCAGTAGTGCCCCTAATGTCCATTTTTTAAAAGTATGGCTTCATGTACCTCGTTGAACTCGTAATTGCATCAGGAATTGATTAGCATTGATGATTTTTGAAGAATGACCGTCACGGCCGGCCAGGAGTGTCCAAGGAATGCCACTAATGTCCATTTTTTAAAAGTATGGCTTCATGTACCTCGTTGAACTCGGAATTTGACCAGGAATCGATTGGCATGGATCTGAAAATGGAACACTGTGGAAAATGGAACACAGTGGAAAATGGAACATAGTGGAAAATGAAACATAGTGGAAAATGGAACATAGTGGAAAATTGAACATGGTGAAAATGAAACATAATGGAAAATGAAACACAGTGGAAAATGGAACATAGTGGGAAATGGAACACAGTGGAAAATGGAACACAGTGGAAATTGGAACATAGTGGAAAATGGAACACAGTGGAAAATGGAACATAGTGGAAAATGGAACACAGTGGAAAATGGAACACAATAGAAAATGGAACATAGTGAAAAATGGTGGAAAATGAAACACAGTGGGAATTGTAACATAATTGAGAAATATTTTCCATAAGGCTTCCTTTTTGGCTTCTCCAAGGCTTCTTCATAGGACTTCCCCATGTTACATTTCCAATACTGATCTGTTACAAGTGGGTTACACGGCAACACCCACGTGTGGGTTTTGAAACATTTTTTTTATTAATTCCAACAAGAATTAACTCTTTCTAAAATTATTATTTATTTCATCTTTGGTAACATGAATGTTTTTGCACTTCTTCTCTCGCTGTCTTTAATCTTGTCACTGTATGAAAATGAATTGGGGGTACGACAGTGAGAGCGCATGATTATCGAGGGAAGAGGGTAAGTGGTGAAGTTGATGGTGTTGAAGTATTGGAGCGCATGTAAGAATTTTTTTTTAAATATTTTTTGACCGTTTTTTTTACACAACAACTGTTGATTCCCGTCGTGAACGACCGATAGAAAGAGAGCTAAATGAGATTGCGGGAGTAAGAGAGAAGGGAGAAAAATCAAAGAGCCGCCAGCTAAACTCGTGTTTTTCGCTAAAATATTCTTATTCATGTATATTTTTTTCTCATCGCTAATTAAAACTGAGCACGGTTGTCACGTTTAAATTTTTTTACCAAACTCTTAATTTTGTTTATCCAAGAACATTTTGGAATAATGTTTAAATTTTTTCTTTAGATTACAACTTTGTTTAAAAATAATAAAAATTAAAACATGTTGAAATTTCGAATAATATAAAACTCAACCATATCCTCATATCGAGCCGCATACCAAAATAAATGAAATTATAGATCGCGTCAGAGACCTCGTGAGAAATATTCGTTTCATGCCGAACCGCTATATAGCGATTAATGTGGAGGAAGAAAAAAGTATGATGTCAAAATTTTCAATGTATTAAATTTCATTCTCAAACACATTCAAAATGTCATTCGAGCGCGAAAAATATTCAGAAAACTTCTCATTTGAAATATTTTACGATAAATATTTTGACGTAATAATTTTTCTCTACACAAAATACTCTCAATTTTTTTCTTAAAAAAAATATCGGCTCACTCGGCATTTTGCAATCATCGAATAAAATTTTAAAAGAGATATTTTTTCTTCTCTCCGATTTGTGTTCCGTTGTCTCTGTGGTGTGCGATGATGATGATAACAATTTCGAGATAGAAAGCAAGAAAAAAGAGACAATCGAATGCAAATAAATGATAATCACACAATATTGCTGATAAACCATCAACATTGTTTTTAAATAAAATCATATTATTCATGAAAAAATATATTGAAGCTCAATAAAATCGGGTAACACGAAGAGCCCCTTTTTCACAGAGAGGAGATAAGTTTTCAAAACAATAACTGAACACAAAAAAAATATTATGGAAAATACACCTTTATATGAGTCTAGTTGAATGAGTGAGTAAATGCGAGAGTGAGACGAAGTTGAATAAGCGAAACGAAAAAAACTGATGAATTTCAGTCTCGATAGTTTCGGTTGTTAAGTTGCACAGACCGCCTCGATACTTGGCTACGCTTCTTATCGCGCATTTCTCTCTTTAAATACAAATCGTCTTTCGACAGGCGAGAGCAAAAAAATAAAATTATAAATAACAAACACAAGTGGACAAAAAGTGTTGATGTGACTTTTTTACATGATGTAATGGAATTACAAAAATTAAATTGCATTTCAAACTCATAAAGCACAAATGAGATATTTTAATTAATTAATTTATGATTCGATATAAAAAAATTAATTCGACAAAAATATTTTTTTGGAAAATTCCACATTTAAAGAACGAGTTTGATAGAAACGTGCTAACAAACTTAAATTGCGATGACAAATCAAATCAAAGAACTCAAAATTTACGCAGCGAAAATATTCACATGATTTATCTCACATGTTTCACAACTCAGGGCACTTTATTTTGAAAACATCTAAATTGAAATTTATGGACGCTTTAAAGTCACATATATGTCACACAGTGAATTTTTGTGGAGGTGTTTAAATAGACTTTCTCTATTAATTTCACCCTTTAATTTCCGTTGAGCTTGAGTCTCGATAAATGATTGTTCAGGTCACCTTACATAATCAATTTAATTAATTACAACTCGCTTTCCCTTCCACTGCGTTAAGCAGTTTTGTCAGTTCCTCTCATCTTGTTTCATTATCAACTAGCGTTTCATCGCGAGAATAAAATTTTCTTGGGATTTTAATTTATACATTTTACACACAGTTTACATTGCGTCATTCTCCAGTCTCCTTCGCAAGATCACATGTTTGCAGTCACTTGGAGCACAATCTCACACTCTCGCTCTACGCGCTCGAAGCGAAAAATTAAATAATTTCTTTTATTTAGCCTCGACAGCTTCTCTCAAGTAGCAAAATGTGATGTGAGTGCTTTCATACACTCAAATGTCTATTGATTAGAATAAGTTTATGAACCAAGTTTATCGCGATGATATTTTTTTAATTAAATTTTTTAATCAATTGTCCTGCGACAGTACACTTTGAACTGGGTGTTTAACGGAAGAGAAGAAAGAAAAATATACCGAAAAAAAAATCATTGGAATAGTGTTTAGCACCTATGGCGAGCGATAGCTGATGCTTTTAGTATGGTTAGTGTGAAATAAACCATAGGGAGATGAAAAACGAGGGAAAATCAACAAATCTTTACTTGCTGTCGTCACAGCTTTTGTTAGCGAGAAAAAAGTTTTCTCTTCTTCTTGTCAAACCATTACGAAAAATGTGTGTGCAGTGTGAATAAAAAGTAGTTTGGTGTTTTGAAAGTTGATGTCACGCAAAAAGCTAAAAATTATTTGACAAAATTGGAATTTAATAAAAAGCTCAGCGGTGAAACTGAGATATTTTGATTTATTATCCCCGTGCGTGCGTAATTTCATGAAAAATCGATAAAATGACGCGATATGCTAATCTCATTCTGAATAATTTTCAAAAGAATCATTTTCTCCTCTTTCATTTGCTTTGTTAATAAATAAAAGAGAGTAATTAGGTCAAGTGGTTTCATTTTATTATTAGAATTCCAATTAGAGAATGTTAAAAGCACTCTGAATATTTAAGAGATGCTTAACAAAACATTTAATTAATATTTCCATTACTTTTCACTCTAAAGATTTTGCAAGCGATGAATTGATGCCATTGAAGCCAGAACCACATTGTTACACGTTTCAATTAATTCAATTAATTTTTCCAATTAATTGATGAATTGTTTTTAGATTCTGCATTCTTGTGGGTGCGCATGTATGTGCCATGCATTATGATGAAACTTAACTGCACTCAACTTTACTGTTGATGCAAGGGATGAGGAAATATGATGATAATTTTGTAGAAAAATTGAAATTTTATGTCGATTTAACAATCAAGTGCCACAAAGATTCAATTGACTCATAGTCTTCAAAGGTGGAGTTTATCAAGTGCATGGAGTGGTCTTTATAAACCCTTGTAGTTTTTCACTTCTGCATGAACTTTGCATTTTAATGCAACATATCGTCATGTGAGAAAATTTCTATCAAGAAGGTCGACATGAAAAAACAAAAACGAATGCGATAAATTTCATCATGCGTTTAGTCTCACCCGAATGCCAAAAGTAGCACATATAGGTGGCACATTATCTTATCAGTAAAAGAACATGTTCCCAATGTTGCTACATTGAGCTATAGCGATTCTCGAAAAAGAATTGCGCGGGAGAGAGACAACAAATATTCACATACATATACGTGTGGAGAAATAAAAATATTATTACAAATGCTTACGTATTGACACTAAGCTTTTACACTCGTCGCTCGATATTTGATTTGATTTGTCAAAAAAAAGTGAAAATTTAATTTTTTCTCTTCTCACTCTCGCTCGGTGAACGACACGGTTTTCAGTGCTGAGTCTAAATTAATTTTGTTTATTGAATATTTAGCAAGGGTGAAAAATTCGTTTCAGCAGCGAAACAAATCAATGACACTTAATTTTTTTTGTGACTCGTGAATAGTTTACGTTAGGAAGTGTAAAGAGGAAAAAGCAACAAAAATTATATTTTATTTATTGAACATTTGCAATATATAGCACGTTGGCAACGTGCACATCCAATGGTGTAGTGAAGGAGAAAAAAATATTTCTCATGTTGAAGATGAGTGAAAATTGAAAAGCCAAATACATAATAGCAGTGCTTTATAATAAAAATAGCACGAGTGTGAGCAGCATAAAAGGAAGAAGAAAAATTTCCATCATTAAATTTGCAGTTTCAAACGTCGTCGTTGGCGTCTCGTGCTCGGTTAGAGTGTGAGGCATACTTTATATATCGATTGCAAAATGGCAAAAGCATTGAAACCATCGATGCCATTAAATCGTCGAGGAGAATTCGAGCATACAGGTAATTTAATGGATTGACGTGCAAAGAAAGAGGAAATCGATCACCTCCTAGTTTTTTAGCTCTCTTGAACCACAAGCACTGCAATCAATCAATTTATCTCTATCTTTCTTTAAACCACACAATTCAAGATAAAATAAATCACAGCTGAAAAACGCCCCAGATTAGCATTATTGTGGTTTGAAATTGTGTTCACAGTATTAAGAGGATTGACTCTCGTGAAATTTATCGTTTTTCATCGAGAATTAAAATTAATTTTCATACAATCATGTCAAACGTTATTATTAATGGAAAAGTTTATGAAAAAACTTTTTCTTCAGAAACCGATACGTCATAACTTTGGAAGTGCTATGTGGTAATTAATAATTTCCCACCATCAAATGTCAATCGAATTCGTAATTCTGAATCTTATTTCTTTTAATGCGCATTATTGTTTAAAAATGTAAAAGTTGGGTCAAAAAAATGATACTGAAAATAATTAGAAATTTTTCTTTATAAAACTCATTAAAATTTTAACTCCAAGATTATGTTTAAATTTTTAAATGTATTTTAATCTTGCATAACTCGTAAATTTTTATAAGTTTCTTCATTTTTTAACCTTTATTTGAAAAATATTTATTGGAAAACGTGCACGATAATGATTAATGATCTATGAACAAAAAAGTTCGAATAAAAACTTAATTTTACTTTCATTTCCTGTTGTCATCCCTAAATACAGTTTTAAACAAATTCATTGCACGTTTTGGGTTGACAAAATGTATAAATTGAAAACAAAATATGAATAATGTGCACATCAACATCAAAAAAGACCATTTATTTAAAAAATATTCACAAACTGAAAAATAAATTAAATAAATATTTTTTTTACTCCAAAATTTATTTTGCTCTTCATCTTCTTTAAATTTAATTAAATAAATTAAAAAAAATTATACTTTCTGAACAATTTGCTTTAAGTGCTCAAACTCAAATTCATTGCGTACTCGAAATCCTTAGCAAAATGTTGATGATGAACAACGTCATTATGATTTTCGCCTTCATACATAAACTTTGAAGAGAAATTTAAGCCTCATGTTTGAAGTTCTCTGAGGATTTGTACATTTTTGGATAAATTCCAAGTCCATCATTATAAGGAGTTAAATTTTGAGATAAGAAACAATTTTAATTCTCGTCGTGCGTAGCATGATTTTTAAAAAAGGTTTTTCCATAAGAACTCTTCAAATAAGTGCTTACACTGCTTAATATCATCGATAAAGTGTATTGATTTTCGAATATTGTTGATAACGAACTGTGATTTGTTGTGTGACGTATGAAACAATCATTCAATGTTAAGTGAGCTCAAAAATCTGAAGAGGTTGTGCTAAAAATATTGGACAAATACTAGAAAATAAACTCATAAACAGAAGACCCAAGGGAAATTACTAAAAACCAAAATTAGATTGTCTTAAAATTTATTTTTCAACACTTTTTTGGGAGTTATTTTAGACGAAACATTTGGGGGTTATAAAGGATCTTCTTTTATCTATCCCAAAGGCATTTAAATAATGTATTACAAAAGTTGCCTTTTCTTAATCAAACGTCAACTTGAAAAACATAAAAATTGTGAAAAATTTAAATTATTCTTCAAAAGCGAGGAAATGAGCAAGAAAACCTTCCGCGCTCATTTTCTTTGAATACTTTTTTGCTCATGATGAGAAAGCGAAAAAAATAAAAGTCTTCTGCAATCTATGAAGCGTAGCTCTTCATCCTTCATTAACAGATCTATAACTAATTCTATATTTCACCTGCATCAAGCAGTCAATTAGTGGTGGGAGTGGAGAAAGTTTTAATGCCCGAGTTAAATTAACAAAAGTTTTTTTGATGATGAAAACAATTTTCTTGTCGGAAGACTAAGAGAAACTTTTTCCTGATAGTTTCCTTCAGCATATATGAAGCAACTTGTTGAGCCATTTTAATATCTTAATCCTTACTAAACAGCAGGAAATACTTTTAATTATTATTGTTCATCTATAAGTGAAACATGAATTGGATTATTGAAAAAATTCTTCTTCACGAACTTTAAATTATGTTTTTGTTTTAATTTAAAAAAATCTCATCATTGCTGTTTGAAGAAATTCAATTCAATTTCTTTTAAGCGCCTCTTGAAACTTTATCTTTCACTTGTAAATTTTATTTATTCCGTTGAACGGAAAAAACCGTGACAAACTTTCAATACAAGAAAAAAGAATTTAATTAAAATCTTGCTGTTGACGGATGATGGCAATGTTGTATTGTACAAAATTAAACTTAATTGTTTTCAATTTTTTAACTTAGCGAAGATTTTCTTGTTCTTACAGCGAGCGCTCCCAGTGGACGTTTGGGTCATCGAAAATCATCCCTTGCTCTCACTCCCGAAGAAGATACATCAATCGAAGCCACAAATGTGAGTTGATTAAAATTAAGATAATTATTTGGTGCTTTTCATGTTGCCTTTAAAAATTATATTTTCCATGATATATGCGTATGTGTGTGTGTGTGTTTATAACTTTTCATTTTGAACTCCCCACAATATCCCAATTAAAACTAATTAATTTTTCCATGAATGGTTTATAAATTATGCGATGAAGAAATGTTTGTTTAGGATCCTATATAAACTTTTTGAACTGTAATTATGAATTTAATTAGAGAAGAAAATTAGTTAATGATCTTAAAGAGAGAAATTCCTAAATAAATTTAATTCTTCGTTGTTTTAAAGAAAAATATTAAGATTTGAATAAATTGAATTTGAATTTACTTATTCTCTGTTAAACCTCTTAAAATTTAATTTTTTAAGCATATCAATTTGTTTTGTATCAATGAGAAAAACTTAAATCTTTCGTTTACACTTTCTTAAGACTCGCGATTCGTCGCGGCGGGAAGTTGTAACTAGATAAATAATCGTTTTAATTATTCATAGACGAGAAAGGTTATAATTCTTCGTTTCCTCCCATCGTTCAGAGTTACAATCCACTCGTTGAGAGTTAAAACGATTTTTTTTCGAACATAAAAATTTCATTGCGTGTGTATCAGCTCACTAAAGTATCATGGGAACTTAATTCAATCCCCACCAGTCGTTGTTTGTTCTCTGTGAATTGTTGATAAGGACATCAGTAGCAGTACTTATAGCTCTCGATGACGTAAAGCAGCCACAAGAATTCGCCATATTTTATCCAACGATAGCTTCACAATTTCATATATTTCACACAATAGTCAATAAAGAAAAATCTCTGAAATTAATTATATCCAATATTGTCATCACAAAATTGATTTATCCTATGGTATTCCCCGCCATCCTCATGTCCGATGACTTATAAATCAAATAATGAAAATTTAATCAGTTACGTCGCACATCAATGATAAAATACGTTTTTTACGCCTCAATATTGCTGTGTGTATGCAACAAGAAATGTTCGGGTTGCATTTCTCTGTCTGTGGTGAAACTGGTTTTGGGAAATCCAAAATTAATATATAGCGGAGCTATAATAAAAATTATATCTTATCAAATTTATAGCGTGTGAGAATGAAATTAACATTATTGCTATTATTGAGAAACCGCAAGACTTCACTCAGAGCTTTTGTCTCAGTTTTTATTAATTTAATTTCAATTCGAACGTTTATTCTCTCTCGTTCGCGCAAATAGCTTAACAACAGAGAAAAAAATTTTTAGTGTTTTAAAAAAAATATAAATTTATACATTCAAACACAATTATTAAAAAAAATGAAGACGTAGTCGATAAGGCAAAGAAAGAAGAAAAAAATAATCAGCTCAGGTGAAACAGGCAGAGTATATGCGTTCAGTATCTCAGAATCTATCGGACAATTAACATTCCTTGAAATTGTGTGCTCCGAGACTTATTTAAATTTTTATCGAAACGAGAGGAATTTTTGAACGACACGCGGTTTTGTGGCGTCATTGAAAAAAAGTGAATTGAAATGTCAATTTGAAAAGTGAGACGAAGTAAAATTCATAAATTGTATCCAGCATGTAACTCCTGATGGCAATTTAAAGTGATTAATTACGCAACTAGCAATCGACGTATTGTGTGTGCGTGTGCATGTAGATAATTCAGCACATTCTCGAGACGTGATAATAGGAAACTCGTGTGCTCAGTTTGTTTATACAAAAGCACAATTAAAATCGAAATAAGAGAGATTCGCTAAATTTAGAACTAATTTTAAAAGAAAACTTCAAATATCGAAATGTGCGAAGTGAAAAATTTCCAGTAAGAAATTCCGCACACACATTAACGTTGGACAAATGATTTTTGGGGAAAAAAAATAGTCAGTGACTTGTAAAAATTTTGTGAGTGTTTATTTTTCCACAACTACAATCTCTATTGCTATCTGTATGAACAGCGAAGCAGCCCGAAATTAAACGATACAAATTTTCAAGTGGCCATGTGTCATAGAGATGATGTTTTCGTACTCCAAAAAAATAACGATTTAAGGTGAAAGATTTTTCAAAATTACCGTGGATGATTAAAAAAAACTTTTTCTTATCTACGCGAGGATTCTTTTAAAGCTAAATAGGATGGAAAAATGGATCGATAATAAGCAACTAATTTCACTTTGATGTCTTCAAAGCAGTCAGCAACTCATCGTACAGTGAAAAGATTCTTTAATCTATTTTTGAGATTTCACATTAGTGGAAAAATTAAATTAATCTAATTGAGATGTTTTTTTGACACATTTCACTTCCATAAAAACCAAGAAAATATTTGAGAAATAAAAAAATCCATTAACAAATTAGTAAATCAACTCGTAAACTGTCATCTGTTTTTCTTCATCGGGAAGGCTACAACGATTATCATTTAAACCGTCACGAGTCCAAACTTTTGAGTCTCAACATGGTTGATGCCTGCTTTAAACTTTTCCGAAAGTCTAAATGTTTTAAAACGGCACACTCAAAATCACCTCGCGACAGTTTCGATAACTCGTCGCTTTTTACGCCAAATGGCGAGGATAAATTGGCAGAGACACAAAATCATAAAAGCTCACTGATAACCTCAATAATTGATAATGAGACCCAAGCCATATTGCGAGCCAATAATGCAGTAATTGATCATCATTCGGATAATGATAATGAATACACCGAATATGACGATCAATCGATATTGAGACCTCACAATCGAAGAAAATATCTCTATTCAACAACATCGACGACACTCAGTAATGACATATTGTCTAGCGATGAGGAATATGAGACACTTGACATTTTATATCCACTACATAATGAACGTTGTTTTGCGGGTGACGAGGATCTGCATGGCATCGGTACAAAAATGATTTTCTCATTTCGTCACTAGTTATTGATAATATTTTATAGATAAATGTCCACTTGCTTCGCTAGATAACAGCGGCAATGATAAGCGAGCACGACACGATTCCAGTTCATACCTGCTCAAGTCTCTCTTAAAGACGCAATACAAGCGTAAGAAGGTGAATTGTTTTTGTTTTTGTTATTTCCTTTCTTGATTAAATGCGGCATCTCTTCTCATGTTTACTTTTGCTACTCAATTAAAAAAATATCTTCACTTTTAAATTAAAAGTTTTATCGCTGAAACAAAGCAAACAATTTAAAGCGGATTTTCATTAACTCAAAAAAGCTTCATTCCTCGCGAACATTTCGAGCAGTGCAAATTTACCATCTGCTCCATTTGTAAAATGAGCATAACACGAAAATTAAATTCAAGAGAGAAAAGACGCCTGAGGATGCATGGCACTGTACCTGTTGATGCTCTTGATCCATCGTGTTCAGCGAGAGAGCTGATTGAAAACAAAACCACTCATTTATATCGCTATGGATGTTATTTTCAAGATACAAATGTGGAATTGGAAGAGTACTTTTCAATACCGACTGCGGGAAGTTCATCACGCTTTCATTTGCGAGGTTTCCATCATCATTTACCTTATGCTTGCAAATATATTCAAATTTACTCTCTCTATCTAGAGCACTTTTGGAGAAATTTGTGGCATGGCATTTCATCATCATTATCATCATTATTCTTGCTTGATCGATTTCATAAGGATTCATTTAATGAAGATAGTTTTATTTTTGAACCTTTTTTTGTGGTACGCGTGTGTGTGATTTTTATTTGGTTTCTCAATTAGTTAATTAATTAAATTAACACATTTCATTAAATTTTATTTTAGAAGCTCAATCACGATGGAAAATATCCACAACTCATCCCACCCAATCAACCCGTGAGATCTCTTCTATTATTTCAAAAGGATGATCAAGTTAGTGACTCGCTGGTGAAAGCATGCGAGCGATTAAATATCGAAGTTGTTCGCGCAAAAAGCACCGAATCAGCTCTAGAGCTCTTTCAACATCCCATCAATGGCGGACATCATCTCGTCCTTGTTGACGGTCGCTGTAAAAATATCGATGTTGAGACTTTCGGAAGGTAAGCATAACATCTCGCTTGGAATTTAATCCGATTTAAAGCTTTTCCACCCATTAGATCGTTAAAGAGTTCGAAGGGAAGTCAGCATACAATTATGGTGTGCGTGGTAAAGAAAAGGTAAGCTATTTCGCTCGAACGATTGAAGTGAGATAAAAACGTGTGCAAACAAATATTCAATGATGTTATTATTATTTCATTGAATATCTCATGTCTTTATTACAAAAGCTCTTCTTATATATCAATGAGCTTTATTTTGATTTAAATCAAGACGTAAAAGAAATTTTTTACTCAAGTAAAGTAAAACTTCATCAAAGTTCATAAAACACATGCTCTCAAAATTATTAAATAGAGTTTTTAAAGTGGATGTAAACTTTAAAAAGTTTTCAAACTATCTCGCAAATTTATTTCATTTAAAAAGCTTCACCTGAGCTACCAACACTCAATAAAAAACTTTTTTGTTTTTAGCACAAAAAAACACCCTTGAGAGTCATAAGATAATATTTTTGTTGAGTTGATGGAAGTGCGCTCTCAGGTTGTAAGACTAAGATATTTTATGCTGATAAAACTGAAAAATTTCTCAATTCTTGTATCTTGCAAAATTCTTGTTTTCATATAATTTAAAGCTCACCGCATGAACTTTAATGAAACCTTTTTCTTTTCTGCACCACAATTTTTAGTGTCTTTGAAAAGGACGATACGTCGATCTTATCATTGTTAGATGTAGGGTATAACAGAGTGAGTATCATCACATCGAATAAAGATTGAGATAAATTTTTAATAAGATTTCTTCCATCACAAATCGCCATGTTGTTCGTATAGTGTATAATTGAATCTCCACATGTATCAATATTAAGCTCAGAGCTTCGACAAATTCAACATTCACTTATTCGGCCACAGAATGTTATCGCAACGCAGCAAGCTCTTTATGCAGCCCTTCACCGTGCGAAAGATACAGTCATTATAACGGATGATGCTTTAAGAATACAGTACATGAATAAGCAAACTGAACGAATTTTGGGAATGAAAATTGTAAGTTATCACGACATCGCATGTCCTTGTCATTTCTTATCACTCTCTCTCTCTCTCTCTCTTTCGTGCATAAAGGATGAAGTTGTTGGTCGTTCTCTCCAAGATCTCATCAATTCAGACATCTCATCGCTACTGAACCAAACAAATAGACTGAAAGAGTTTGATGGAACGCTGTCATTTAATCGTAAGATGCAAGAGCCCATCGTATTTCACGTTCGTGCATGTCCGGTGGCATGTCTGGGCAAGTCTACAACTCATTTAGTGTTAAGCTTAGCCGGTCAGCAGAGTAGCAGTCACGAAATGACTTTGCCATCGATACCGCAAGCCAAAGAGCCGCGTGGTTCCCTTCACTCAATCCGACGGGGTAGCTTTGATATACGCTCAATTGCATCGGATGGTTTGCGGCGAACGAGTCTGGCGAAATTATCGTCGCTTCCCCTTGAGGCGCCAATTACAAAAGTTTTATCGCTTCTGGCGCAGGTTCAGGAGAGTTGCTCACCCGAAGAGGTCAAACTGCTTGATCGTGTTATGGAGTTTTTGAAGCGCGAAGGCCTCTACAGTCCACAAATTAAAGAGATTCGACCCGAAGATCCCGTCGCCACTGACCTTATCGGTGCACTTTTAACGGTAAATTAATTTTAATTTTCGTGTGAAAATAAATTAAAATTTTCTCTTTTTATAGCAAAATTCTGGTAACGTGGCTTCGTCACGACGCAGCTCAAATGAATCCATAATTCGCTCGGGAAGTCGTCAATCGAGTGCAAGTGCCGCCTGTCCCAAATTCAAATTACCCACACACGTGTCGGAGCTCCTTGAATGCGCACTTGATTGGGACTTTGAAATTTTCCGCCTCGAGGAGTTGACAGAGAAGCATCCGCTGGTGTACCTAGGGACCGAACTTTTCCGACGCTTTGACGTGTTTAACACATTAAACTGTGATGAGATGACATTTAGATCATGGTTGATTGTTATTGAGTCGCATTATCATAATGCAAATACTTATCACAACAGCACACATGCTGCCGATGTTATGCAGGTAAATTTTTGTGCGAAATTTTACCAACATCAAAACTATAACAATGTTAAATGTGCACATATATAGGCGACAGCATGTTACTTGCAACAATTAGCGAATCGTGACTTAAAAATAATGGACCGATTGGACGAGGCAACGGCACTGATTGCATCTGCTGCACATGACATTGACCACCCTGGACGCTCATCTGCATTTCTCTGCAATTCGGACAACCAATTGTCATTGCTCTACAATGACATTTGTGTACTCGAGTCACATCATGCGGCAACAACTTTCCGTTTGACGCTCTCCGATGAGAAAATTAACATATTTAAAAATTTAGATCGAAAAATGTATCAACTCGTCCGCTCCATTATCATTGATATGATTCTCGCAACCGAAATGACTCGACATTTTGAACATCTGGCGAAGTTTGTGAGTGTCTTCGGTAATGACGCTGACACTAAAGATGTGAGTGAAATATTTATTTTTAAAAAACAAGATTTTCCACTTGATAAATTTTCTCGATTTTCCAATGATTCGCTGTCATCCTCAATTCAGCTACCAAACGACGAGGACAATCAGATGCTGATACGTCGAATGCTCATCAAATGTTCCGATGTCAGTAATCCTACACGTCCATTAAAATTCTGTGTTGAGTGGGCTAGACGGTGAGTGTATTGATATGACTCGTGTGTGTTTGTGTGATCTATATATATGTAATTCAACCCATCAATCAAAATTAATTTTCTCGAAATATTTTTTTTCCAGAATTGCGGAGGAATATTTCATTCAAACGGACGAGGAGAAACGAAAAGGCATGCCGATCGTGATGCCAATGTTTGACAGGTAAAAGTCACAAACAGAATTTAATTTCACATCAATCCCTCTTCAAAGTGATAATGGAGCGTATGAATAATAAATTCTTCTTGATTTATTTTCTTCTCCAGGGCCACATGTTCGATATCGAAGAGTCAAATTGGCTTTATAGAGTTTATAATTCAGGACATGATGAATGCATGGGATGGATTTATTGATATGCCAGAGCTGGTGCAATATATGCAATATAATTACACTCAATGGAAGCTCTTCGAGGAACAAGGAATTAACACGCTTCATGATATTAAGCGAAAGCAAATGTCAATCACTAATGCAAGCTTAAGCAACATGAAACTAGATGAGTTGATGTGAGAATGTATGAAAAAAATTTGAATTTAAAAACCTCCATATTTTTGCTGCTACATGCGTGACAGCTTTTCATCGAGTAGCTTTTTTCCCTCTCAAATGTGCCAAAACAAAAGTATTGAAAATGCATTTCACCCTCATCCGTGTCAACGTCGCCCACCTGCAAGTTTAAACTTTTTTCCGATTTTATTTTTCCATTTGATGCAGTGAACGGCAAAAAGAGCACAAAATTATTTTTATCTAAAATTTCTTGAGCATCCCATATCGATGTACATTTTCACCCCTAAATTTTCTAGTCGATCAAATAAAATTTAAATTAAATTTTTTTTTTCGTTGAAAGAAGTAAAGAGCACAAAGAGACTTTTGGACTGAAATTAATTATTCAGAAGAGGTAAAAAATTTTATTTTCTCGCGTCTTCTTTCACGCACATTTTAAAAAATATAACAAAAATATTTGTGTGGTGTGTCAAAATCCTTGTTGTTGTGCCGTTAATAATAAAATAAATTAAACACATTGACTATGAGAAGATGAAAAAATGAAAGAAAAATAATAATGATGAATGTAAAATCTAGGCTAAAATAAGAGAAAATGAAACGGTGACTGTATGCTGGCATAAAGTCATCATCACTCTCTCAATTGTGAGACATCTTTTAAGATGAAGAAAAAAATATATTAATTTACTTAGAAAGAAAATGTGAGAAATATCGTGAAATTATCATCAAAACTAATAATTTATAAAGACACAGGACAGAAAAATTATTAAATAACAAAATTTCATTTATGGATGTTAAATTATCATATACACACGCATCAAAGAAAAAGAAATATTTAATTCAATGTTAACATATATAAATGACTTCCTAAAATCCTATTTAAAAGAGAAAGAGTCTTTTTAAATTAAAAATAAATAATTCTTCTTATACAGAAGAGCAAGGTACGGAGGAGGACGAGAAAATTTCTTGCAAATTATGCTTTCGGTATGTTAATTTATCGCAGAGCGAGATAGAATTAAAAATGTGTTTAAGTAGCGAAAATTCTTTTAGGTTTTAAGTTGTCAAACATACTCTCGAAAATCTGTAATTTGCATACTTTTTTCACTTGTCCCTCGGGGCACCTTTATGCGCTCAAATTCATACAAAATAAACTCTGATGATAAAAATATACAATAAAGATGTCTAAATGAATTTTTCATCAAGGTGGAAAAGCTTTGTCTTTCCCATTTCGACCCTCTACAAAAAAACCATCTTTTTGAGAAATAATGTTGAATGTTTTATTGAACTGAAAAGAAAATCTTTAAATAAAAAGTGAAAGGACTATTTATATGTGAACGAAATGGACAGAAATTTTTACTCCTTTTTTACAGCATGATTGAAAATTAATCCTACAAAATTATGATCAAAGAGAATTAAAAAGCATTATCCACCAACTTGGTTTTCCCATTAAATATAATCGTCATGGCACAGAAACTGTCATGAAAATCATTAAAAGCCTTTAATGGAGACTTAAATGGATCAAATGCTCTTTGATCTAAAATGCGCGAAAATGTAATCATAAAATTTTCATCATTGAATGTGCTTTCGAATAAAAAGCAAATTATATGGATTTTCTATATGGAATGGTATTATTCTAATGCGCATTATAATGATCAATTAGCACTCTAATTTTACGATTAACTTCAATTAAGTATTGCAAAAACTATTTTCTTACAGGATTTAATTTTATAGTTTTAAAATTTTTATTGAACTAATGTTATATTTTGTAATAAGAAGTTTAACAAGTCTTTAATCTCTCTTTTGAAAATAACAGAAATAAAATATACACTACTTATTTTAATCATCAGAATCATCATCACTGCTGTGTGATTTGGGTGAAAGCCCCTCAAGATTAAGCAAAGGAGCTTTAAGCTTGTACTTTTCAATTTCCTCTTTCCAAAGGTTTGGATTTATAGACATAACAGTTTGCACAGTAACTTCATCACCTTCACTTCGCGAATGATTTTGTTCAGTATCCGAAAGAGAGATGTGCGGCTCGTTGTTAATTCGATTCATGCCTAAAACTCCGTCACGGACCAAGAAAGCAATTTGAAAGGCAGCATCAACTGTTTTCATAAAGCTTTTTGGGTTGATAATTAGCTCGAAATAAGGAACGTGATCAGTTTTTCGTTGGCGACATACACGCTGAATCTCAGCACGCATAATATTGATTTTTTCAGCACCCTTGTCTTTCTTGACAATCTGCTTTACATTCTCAGGTGCTTGCTTGGCGACAATTTCCTTCTTTTGCGCTTGTCGAATTTTTCGAATTTTCTGTTCACGCGGTGCTGCATCAATATCGAAAGTACCGAGCATAGAAAGCTGCAAGTGAGTGCTTCTACAACATTCAACGGCCATGTCAGTGAGCTTTTCCGGTTCATTTGAGTTAAGTATGCCAATTAGTCCAACTAGTAGTTCATTCTCACGGAATTCACTATGAGCTAGCTTATCTGTCGTCGCTGAAACTAAATCGTGAGCCATCTTAAGCACGGCTGCGTCCATAAGCGCATCAGTGGCATTATCTGCGTTAATGTCACGAAAAAATGAGCTGGCATTGTTCTCGCAAGAGTTTAGAAGATCTGTGATTTTTACAATGATGTCTGGAATATCATTGATTTGAACTTGTTCATCTAAAAGTTTAATGTTTAAATGTTGTGTAATTAACATAAATTTAATAATTAGGTATTCAAATTTTAAAATTATTATTGCAAAAGTTTATGAAAATCATACCAACTTCATGGCCTTTTTCCAACAGCTCCTTGTACTTGATTCGACATCCTTTCTTTTGAGTTTCTCTACTAACCGACATGATTTGAGATTAAATAGTATAATCTTAATTTTAAAATATTTTTGGAAATCTTTTTCTTTGTTTTGAAAATATTTGGCGGGAAATTTACTACGCGAAGGGGATGACAAAAATAATTCAAAATTTATTGAAACGTTTAACTTTATTGCAACTTAAAATATTTATATATAAATAAATGAAGATCTTTAATGCATTGAAGCTGCGATAAAATGATCGTAGTAAGATCTTGTAAAATCTACCATCATGTCTTGCATAGCTGGTGGTACGCCACCGTCATTTCCCTGTCCTCCAATAATTTTTCCATCTTTAGTAAATTTCATGAAACTAGCTAATGTTGTTTCCGGTGGAAGAATAGCACCGTCTTCGATAATTGTACAATCCTTGATAACACATCTTCGTCCCTAAAAAATAACAAAATTACAATTAACTACTTCTGAAAATAAAGATCCAGTTCTTGACTTACAATGACGGCATTTTTTCCAATGTACACGTAAGATCCAATGGAAGCTGCACAAACAACCGAGTCTTCTCCAATGTACACATGGTCGCCAATATGAAGTGGAAAGAAAGCAACTCCTTTCGAGAATTGTTTAAAAGGTGGCCGGATCACGGCATTTTTTGAAATCACACAATATCTTCCAGTTCTGACATTGGCCAGATCTCCTCGAATGATGGCTCCTTTATCGACAATAACTTTGCCATGCAAAACTATATTCTGACTTCCACAGAGGATCGTTTGCCGATTGACCTTAAAATAATTTTTTAAATATTTTCATTTATGACTCATCATAGCACTTTACTTTATTTCCCGATGCTGTCTCGACAAATTCATCTTTACTGTAATACATATCGCTAATCTCCATTGTAAAATTACTTTATTTATGCTTAATTCTTTTAATTATTCGTGAATGTATTTTTTTTTGCAAAAATTACTATTTTTTAGTAAACAAAAGTCACACGACCCATTTTTAAATTTTAAAATTCCGTTATGATTTATTCAATATTTTTTTTTATAATTCTAGCTCTTTTAAAATCTTTTCTTTTTAGCGCCGAAAGTTTTTTTGTCAATTGTTTTTTTGCGCTTGAAACCGGCATGCTTATCGCGTCTCTTTTGCTCCCAATCAAGTTGCTTTTGAGATGATTTATCTTTGTTGAAAATCTCGCCCAACGTGCCATGAGTGTCTGATGCATTTTTCTCAATCATTTCAGAAAAGTCTTCGACTGCGGCAAACAGATTATCTCCTCCTTTTGCCTTTAATTTTTTAGCCTTTTTCAATGGTTTTATGTCCTCTTCAATATCGCTCGCATCATCATCGGTATCTTTCATTAAATCCTCTTCATCTATCGACTGATCGGTTCCACTTTCATCGTCGTCGTTAATTCCACTGTGATTGTCCATCCTATCATCGTCCGACTCATTTAATTCATCCCATTCGTCTTGATCTTCGTTGCTTTCGTTGTCACTACCAGGAGATTGTTTCTTTTTCTTAGATTTACCTTCGGATTTTTCATTCGAATCCTTTTGAATGTCGCCCATGTAATCAAATTCTCTCTCGCTCTTCTCGTAGTCTTTGGAGGCGCCTAAGCTGTCAAGATATGCATCAAATTCATCGTCATCAATGGATTCGGCATCACTGTCTTGCTCCTTTTCATCGCTAAATTTAACTTTTTGCTCGCGAATTTCTCGTTTGCGTTGCATGTAATCAAATATGAATCGTTCGTCTTCTGTACATGACTGCTCAGTAAGGAGAAAGACTGATTGTCCTCGAGAACCTTTAGGTTGATATGACTGATGCTTGAATGCTGACTTTTCTTCTTTCGAATCGATTTTCTTAGGATTTTTGAAAGCGAATCTTTCGAGAAAATGTGACTGACTAAAGTCCTTGAGGGGATCGCCAAAGTACTTGATATTTTGATTTTTGACGATATTTTCAATAAAAACTTGAACTGTTGGATGAAAATACTTGGACATGAGAACAAGTTCATAGTAGAGGCTTAGTTCAGCGCCAGCATAAGCTGCAGACCTCTTGAATGGATCATATTTAGTTGGCTTTTTAACTTCATTTTCTGTTTCTGTTTTTTGCTGCTTAGCATGTTGTACATGAATCCATGAGGAAACACCACTGCTCAGTTTCTCAACAGAAACTTCTTTACCACTTTCATCGAGTGTCACATCCTTATAGACCTCTTCATCGTCCGAATCTTCAAATTTAGCCAAATTTATTTTGCTCTTTAAATCGCTTTCACTATTTTTTTCGACGATATTTTGAAACTTCAAACTCAAAAGCTCCGGACGTGATCGTAAAAGTTTACTAATGACGATTAGAGCACCACATGCTTTCGCAGGAGGAAAAGAAAGAGCCATTTGGAGAATTCGCTTGATAAATGCTTTTGCTCTGGGAACATTTGAATCTTGATGAACCGATCGATGAATAATGTGGAAGTAAAGTGAAGTGATTTTGTTATTAGCATTGACAATTTCCAAATCAGTCATTTTCTTATAGAGGGCATTATAGAATCTATCGTGCTTTTCATTCTGCACCAAAACCAATTGCAGAAGTAAACTTAGCGCTTGGAAGGAAATTGAAATGTTTGAGAGGTAAATCAAACGATAAATTGTGTTCACGACATCGGGTGTTGTAATTTCAATTTTTTTCTTCTCCGTATTAAAATCATTGATGTTCTGAATGGCGATGCGAAGACAATTGAGAATCGATTGCATTGTCTTTGAATTTATGTCACCCTTAAAAGAACCAAAAAAAATGTAAGTCAAATTATTTTAAAGTAATTGAATTAAATTTTACCTTTTCGATTTTGATTTTAAAGAAACTAAAGCAAATGTTTATCAGTTTTTGACTCGACTGAACATTTGCTATGGGTGCGATGAGCGACAAAAATCCTATACCATAGTGCTGTGCCAATTCGTTGATATTATTTCGAAAAATCATTTTTTCAGTTTCCAAAATCATGTATTGCGTCATGTTTGGATGTGTCATTAAGATCTGGCGAAGATGATAGGTCGCTTTCGATGCAATCTTCTTATCAGGATCACCGAACTTGTTAACGAGAATCGAGAGTAAAAATGCTTCTCTCTCGGGTGAACTTTTAAGTAAGTTGGATGTTGAAATTATGGCCTTAACTTTATTAATTTCCTTTCCATTTTGTAGGGCAGCTTGAAGGTTCAGCAAGTAATTGTGAAATCTATCTTTGAGTTCACTCTCAAAGTACCAATATGCGTAAATTTCACTCTTATCGTCAACATTCTTGCCTTTTAGTATTTTCCAATCGTTGCCTCGTTGTTGAAGAGATAGCAATTTACGATTCGATGGCAGCAGTGAGTTAATGAAGAGATCAGTGACAGTCTCTAAAACATCTATGCTACTCTTGTTTGAGAACTTTGTTAGCATAATTAATGCATCAAGAGCGGTGAGGTTCGCAACGGGATTCGACTGTACCAACAGTGCACCGGCATTTGCTCGATCTTTCGCTGTTCCCTTATGAAGAGCAGTTTCCAACCACTTTGCATCAGACGGATTATCTAAAAATTACAATTATAAGCTTATTTATTATTTACAAAGTTTAACTTACTCTTTTTGAACTTTTCAATTTCCTCATTAAAGCATTTTTTGCAATGTTCTTCAAACATCCTCATTTCCGTGTCCTTAATTTCTGTCTGCTCTTCGGTATTGTGCTCTTCGAAAGCTTGATACCACTTCATTCCTAAATCTTCGCCTAAATCCTTCTTGAATTTCTTTTTTTGTGGCTTGACTTCACTCGTCTCGCCTAATATTGGTGTTTTCACAATCTGTTCAACTTTCTCCGATGCTTTTCCATTTTCTTCAAAGTAAATCTTTTTGTTGCTGCCATTGGCAGTAATTTTTAATGGTTCTTTCGACTTCATTTTAATTAAATTTATATTTCAATTTTAAACCATGCGCGATGACTTTTTAATTAAGTTGATGTCCCCCGACGACAGGGGGAATACTTTAAAAAAATTTCTATGACAACAAAAAATCGTAGCAAGTAAACAAAATTGAAAATTCAAAAATTGTTTTATGAAAAACAGACTGAATTAAAGATGGACAAAGTTCAGATGCTAGTGCACATTGAGAAAAGTCTTAATTACTCGATTTTTGACGTCAAATGGATTCCATACTCGGCCAAATTTGTCGTTATCGGAACTAAGACAAATGGAAAAGGAATTTTGCAATTTTATGAATTGGACTCGCCGAATGTTGAGTTAATTAAAGAAATTACCGTTGAAAATGCCTTAAAATGCTGCAGCTTTGGTACTTCATCGCCCGGAGATCGACAATTGACAACGGGAGACTTTAATGGAAATCTTCGAATCTAGTGAGTTCATTGATTTTTAAATTAAATTAATTAATTAAATATTTTAGCAACATTGAACGTATGGATGAGCCCATCTATCAAGTGAAAGCGCATTCAGAAATAATAAATTCACTCGATGCCATTGGCGGAAACTCGCAGTTGTGTGGCGCTAAGGAAGTTGTAACTGGAAGTCGTGATGGATCCGTTAAAGTCTGGGATCTGAGACAAAAAGACTCTCCTGTGGCAAACATATCAGCAACATCCGCTAAAGATGAGACCGTTAAAGAGGTGAGAGATTGCTGGGCAGTGACTTTTGGCGATAGCTACAACAATACTGAGCGAGCTGTTTGTTCGGGATACGATAATGGTGATATTAAGCTGTTTGATCTGAGGAAAATGGCTCTTCGCTGGGAGACGACTTGCAAGAATGGCATTTGTTCTCTTGAATTTGATCGAAAGGACATTGTAATGAATAAATTGACAGCAACGACTCTCGAAGGTGGTCTCTATGTGTATGATATGAGAACTCAGCATCATACTAAAGGATTTAGCTATTGCAGTGAGAAAAATGCAGGTCAGTCGCTGGGAACTAATGGAGTCATTAGTGGTGCGCGTGCGACAGTTTGGACAGTTAAGCATTTACCACAGAATAGAGAAATTTTCATGACCGGCGGCGGAACTGGAAGTGTGAGAATATGGAACTACAAGTATCCTGAAAAACGATTCAAAGAAATGTCTGATGGAACAAAATGTGGTGTGGCGGGAAGTCTTCAAATGCTCTCAGCCACGTCTCTCTCACAACAGCCCGTTCACTGCTTTGATTGGTGCGCAGAAAAAACTGGTCTCTGTGTTGCTGGTTCCTTTGATCAAACCGTACGAGTCATGATAACGACTAATCTCAGTCAATTTTAATCATATTTTAAATAATGCTCTAATAAAGATTTGCAAAATATATATACGTACATGAGAAAAGAAAGTCCAGGTAATTTCTCTCGATATCAAACTTTTATATATATTTTATGTTTATTTTTCAATTTGAACTAAGAGGAATGATAATTATTTTAAGGTGGTGAAACGTGAATGAAAATAGAGGATAGAAATTATAGATTGAAGATTTTTAATAAATTTCGTTCAAAAATAAACGGGTGAAAACACAAATGCTACATGAGACAGCATAAATTTGACATGTCTCGATATAATTTAAAAAGAATATTTGGATAATCCATGACGTGCGCACAAATAAGAGAAGAAGTAGATTAATTTACGGCTTTGTTTCACACATCCTTATTCTTCTCGTAAAACTGATCGAGATACTTCTTATAAGCGTCCTGATTCTTCCACATTGCAGCTGCTTGCGTGTTGAGGGGCGAGTCGTTGTTTGGCTCAGAAAGCAGAGATTGAATAGATAGCAAGATTGTTCTAATATCGTACAATGCACTCCACTTTTCCTTGAGGATGTCCAGGCACAAAGCTCCGTTGGAAACATCAATGTTTGGGTGAAAACAAGGTGTTACAAACTTGACTGTGGGCGCGGTGTACGGATACGAGTTTGGGAAATCTATGGAAAGTCTGTACTTTTGATCGTCGTAAACTGTGTCTTTCGGACCCACTATGGTTGCCTAAAAGCAATTAAATTTGAGTTTAGAAATGACTCATCAAACGATTTAATTTACTCACTTTCCATTTGAATAAATTAGTGTCTTCAGGGAATGCTGAAATAGACTTTTCCGAAGTCATCATGAGCGCCATCAGTTCCTTTTGCAATCTGGATTTCAAAATTCCAAGAAATTAAGAAGAATCAATAAGAATGTTCCGTTGAAATAAAAGTGAAACTTTTTATCACGACTTTTCTGGTTTTACCTCTTTGCTACGGCACTTCCTTTATTTCCACCAGCTTCATCTTGACTCGCTTTAGTGCTTGCAACAGAATCGGGATTAATATTTTGACTCGACATGTTTTAAAAAACGATAAAATTATTTTTTTTGTTTGATTGGATTTATTTTGAAAGCCGTTTTTCCTATTGGAGGGGTTTGAAACTTTTTCTTACTTTTGGCGCCATTTAAATTTGAAATACAACGTTATAAAAAAATTTAAGCAATATTTAAAAAATTATTAGTTTACTAACATTTTTGCGTTTATGTAAAATTAACTAATTAACGTAAATCTTTAATTCATATTTTAAGTTTAGCTAAATTTTTAAAGTCACTTTTAAAAATAACGGTGACAAAATATTCAAAAATCATAAAAACAAAGAAGAATTTTTTTTTTGTTTATTAACAGCGAAAATCTTTAAAATCTAAAATTAAATCATTTAAGCCATTTTAAAAATGTTTATTGTCTGCATAATTTGTACAGAAGCTATCAATAGTGATCAGGACGTTGCTGGTAAGATAATGCTTCCTTTCTTTTAACACAAAAATGTAATTTTCCCAAATTAATGAAATATTTTAATTTTTTTTTACTTAGTAACAACTTGTGGACATAGCTTTCATAACTCATGCATTCGTAATTGGTTTAATACATCAAGAACGTGTGCTACATGTCGTCAACCGTCTGGTACATCTTCGCTTATTAAGGTTTTCTTTGAGAGCAGCGATGAGACGAAAGTGGGTGATCTCCATAATGATTTGCTGACTGCTAACTCGAAACTCACGAATGAATTGGATGATCTCAAGGAACTTAATAGATTGCAGAACGAAGAACTTAGGGAGACAAGGAGTAAGCTAAAAACTGCAAATGAAGACCTAAAAGGATTAGAAAGGGCTAAACAGTGTGATGATATGGTAATTATAATCGATAGACATAATTAATTAATCACCCTTAACACACGCAATTTCAAACACAGGCCCTAGCTGGCTATCGAGCAATTAAAGAGGAATCAGAAAAGGAAATTGTCAGGCTGAATGAACAGGTCAGCTCTATCGCACTCGATCTACTGGCTGAAAAACAACTTCGTCGTCTTCATCAGACAACATTGAGCAAACTTGAACCCGACAATCCAGACTATGATATATTAAAGATCCTCAACGATGAGAGCATTGCTCAAAGACCAACATTAAATGACGATAAAAATAGGCATTATTCGATTACCCCATTTTGGCAACTAAACTGTGAAGCAACAAAAGCTGGCGCAATTCCAAAGGAGACGTCGAAAGAGAAAAATAAGCCATATGTGATTCCTAGTAAGATTCAAAAAGGTGACATTAAGGCACAATTAAGAGCGTTTCCTGCAATTCCTCAAATTAAAAAATATCCCTACAAGAGTCCAACTCCTCCAAGAGGAGATCTTGGTGAAGTAAACAGACCGAAAACTTCATCAATGGAAGCATTCACTATGGCTTTAACTCCATTTCCTCAATTTCAATTTGGAACCAATAAACCGTCAGTGCCACCACAATCGCAAAACTTATTCAAATTCGGTGACGGGCACGCTGAGTCAGGAGCATTCAGGAACGAAAGTTCAAATTCACAAAATGGATTTCAGCTACTCCTAAGCTCATCTCCAGCCTCGTCAAATTCACCTAAAAATAACTTTTTAGCAAATACGAATCGTTACCGAGAACAAATCGCCAGCCCTGCAGCTGATTCTCCTACAACAGTATCGTCATCGTCGTCAAAAAAATTTTCATTCGCACAAAAAATCTCTGACCGATAGTTCTGCGAATATCTTTGCATACGTTACCTAAAATTTTAGTGAAATAAAATTCATCTTTTTTTTAAAATAAAAACAAACGCTTTTAAAATTTCAAATATTTTTTTATTTATTTAATGTTATGATTTAAATATTTACAACGTTGCGTTGCCTCTAAGTGATGCAGTTTTAATTTGGATGAGATTTTATCGAAAGAGTTTTTTATGCAAAAAAAAATCGATCGAGTTTTATGTACGGCACCATTTAAGATCATTTTAGTTTTTATTTTCCGCCAAAAGTTTTCTTAAAAATTTCGAAATTTTTTTTTGTTCAATTCCCCCATTGATAACGATTGTGATTAATTTATATTTTTCTGCTACCACTTGTTCTTAATTTTTAGTAATCTTAAGCGAAAAAAATTTCCCTATGTAGTGTTTTCATTATTTCTTGTAAATACTTTTATAACATTAAAAACTTTAAAATTAATCAATTTATATGAGTTTAGAAATTTGCACAAACTTAAAAGTGTGTATTAATTTTTTTTCCGTCATCATTGTCAACATGTATTCACAATCAGGATGAAAATATTAAAAACATAAGAAAAGGAGCAGTTTGACTTTAATTACTTTTTTTTTCGATTACTAAATATGTTTTTTTAGAGATATCGTCACTGCTCATCTTATATAAATTTAAAACTATTAAAATGGAGAAATTTTTTAAATTTGAATCAACTCTTTGAGTTTAAATTTCATGCTTTTTTCATTAATCTACACTTTAGTGTTTCGGTGATCTGATTTTCTGTAAGTTTTGTCCTTAATCTTTTTTTTTTCATCCAAAAGTCATATGTCATAATGTCTATACTGTTACGTTTCATGCATTAACTAGAGATTTTTATATTAAGCTACTTAAATTAAAGTGTATTGCGAAAAATTTCCTTCGACATGCTCGTTTCATTTGTAGTTTCCACTTATCCGGAGATTTAACCCTTTCCAGGAGTAAAAAATAATAAAATGATAATTTTTAAATTTAAAAGTATTTATTTGTTTTGTTTAAAGAATACTTAAATATATCTGATTTACATATCATAACAAAAATATGAAATTAAATTATAAAAATTTAAACAAAAAAGGCGGAAGAAAGAAAAAATAGAGAAGAACATAAATTAAGGAATTTTTCATGTGGGGATTAAGTTTTCATTTTCTAAAGTATAAGGAAGAAAGAAAAATCATATTAAATATTTTAGGATGATCTTCATGTTTGTGGAGGATAATAAGAGAGAGAGAATAAAGAGTTATATATTCACATTTGTGTGCAATTGTATCAAAAATATAATATCCATGAAATGTTTCTATTATTTTTTTATCATCCGAGATTAAAAATTAATATTTTGCATGTTTGGGTGTATGTGTGTGTGTGTTTGAGGAATTTTTCTTTTATATAATTTTAGCGCATATTTACTTTCTTTTCTTGTTGAATAGAATTAAAAGCTTTACTTCTCGTTTTAATTTGTTTCATTACTGACAATTATAATATTATTATTTTTCTTTAAATATTGATTTTCCTTTACTTAAATTACTTAATGCTGAACTGAAATTAATAACTTAGTTTAATTTCATTTTATAATTATTTTCAAGCCCTTCCCTTTTTCGTCTAATTCTATTAAAGATGGCCTATTTACAATTTTTACAAACAAAGTCAATAATCATTCATCGTTTGATGTCTGACGAGAATTTTTTTTCATCTATAATTTTGCCTATTGGAAACCTTAGCCTTTGTCCTTAGTCAGTAGGCTTCCTCTTTCAATCGAAGGTGGGTTTCTGAGGCTACATCATCTAACCTGGCAGTTCTTCGTTGCATCTTCCTTTTGATCAGAATTTGAGGCATGCTTATTTGTCAATTCCAATTTCGCCTTTTCAATGTCATCAATTCGCTCGAGTGCGATTTCAAGCTTCTTTGTTGCAATAAATTGTTTGTCTATTGTTTCCGTTGATGGCGTTTGGACATTATTGTTATTTCCGGGAGATTTATTTGCAGTCATCTTCTTTTGAGAACTATTAAGAATATTATACTCTCCATTTCCAGTACTTCTAGATAACTTGAGTTTAAGTGGTGGTGGAGGCTTATTTTGTTGCTCAACAATAGCGGGAGCACCGCTCTCGGATGTCGTAGAAGTATTTAAGCTCGAGGGTTTGCTTCCAAATTTTAAAATCAATTTTACAGGTGCACCTTCAGTGATGGGCTGACTCACAATCTCGACCGACTGTCGCTTCTTTTCCTTTTTTATTTTCTTCTTTATTTTCTTGCGCTTTTCTTTATCCGATTTTTTACGAACTTCTTGTGTTTTTTCTTCGCTAAACGAATCCATCATTTGCTTTCGGAAGTTCATAGATTCTCGTTTTAAATCTTGATAACTTGGTGGCTGAGCAATGAGTCGTTTTTTGGGTGGCAAGTCACTTCCGGTAGTTTCCATTATATCAGCGCCAATTTTGATTTTAAGCTTCGGAGGTTGAGAAATTCCACTGGCACCAGGAGGCTGTAAAAGAGAGCCGCGTCCTCTTTGATTTCTTCTTTTCTTGTTGTTACTTTCAATTGCCAGCGGATCCATATCGTTGACAATATTTTGAGTGTCTGTATTTGCAGAATGTCCCATTTCGATATCAACAACATGAGGATCAACACCTGCTCGGTATGCAAAGCGTTTTCGTTTTTTATACTCTGCATAGTTGAAATCTTGAAATTCATCTTTCAACAACTCTAGTCGCATGGAATCAACAGCTTTTGGAATTGCTCCAACTCGATTGAGGGAGACATTTGAGGCTATTTGTTGATCATTAGGAACTGCTGTAGATGCTTCAGGCTCAGCATTACCTTGATTCCAATACTGCTGAAGCAATTCCTTCTTACGCATTTGACGTCGGTTAGACGATGCTGCAGCACTGCTTGCTAAAGATATTTGTGGTGCAATTTGGGTATGAGATACTGACTGCGATTGGATGTCATGATGATGTGCAAGTGGACCTTTGATTTTCAATTTCAATTGATTTCTAGAGTCAGAAAGAGAAACTTTTGCGAATGATGCTTCCGAGTCGACACTCTCTTCAACAATATTGGTAATTTCTGTTGTAATTTTAGTCTCAACACTAATTGTAATCGAGCTGTTTGTAGGAGTTTTCTGTTTATCATTGCTAGCTTTTAAGGCAATTTGAAGTTCTTTCTCCTGTTCTTCATTGATATCTTCGAGTGTCTGATCAACGGTATTAGTTGCAAAAGCTCCCAATAATTGACTATTATAACTGTCATTTGTGTTATCAAATGAGTTATACGTTCTCATATCAACAGGTCCTGGCATATTAACCAAATTAATGCTGGTAATGGAAGAAGCAACCGGTAGAGTTTCAGATTCATTTACTACTGTGTTAGGCATAGTGTGATTGTTTACTGCCAATGGATGTGTAAGGGGTGTCGATGATTTCATTGAAGCTTTAGTAAACTTGGGTGATTGAGAGGAACCGTCTCGGTTCATTTTACCATGGAAATCAATCGACTTTCTTCGATCTCTCATCGTTCTAAGGTTTTCGACAGCGGGATTTGTTGCAAATTCTTCATCCGCATTGAAATCATACACCGTTCCCACTAGTTTCTTATCAATTGCAATGTAATCATCAGTGTTGAATGGTATAAAAGGCATTGCATTTGATGGGAAACGACCTTTGGCATTTTTATTATTATTTCTTGGTCGTCCTTTATTTCCACGATGTTCAGCTGGCGTCGTCGCTGGTGATGCTTGACTATTTTTTCTGCTTTTTCGTTGCTTTCCTTCGCTAGATGAGTTTGGTGTAGATTTTCCCTTCTGACTATTCTGCCGCGATAAAGATTCTATAGAAGCGGGTGTCGATGGTTGACGAGGACTTTTAGATGGACTCTTTTGTGGTGTTTTTCCACCTGCAACATATGTAGGTGTCATATTTGCATTGCGTGGTGAAGATCGAGTTGATTTAGACGGAGATTTTTTAATGTTAACTTCTTGGATACTGTTGCATTCATTTAATGACGAGTTCATTTGAATTTCTGTTCTTTGTTGGTTAAATTGCTGTTGCGAATTAGCAGTTACTGTAGTCGCACAAATGTTCTGACTTCTAAAATGCATTTCCTTACTATTCATTTGTATATGAGACGCTTGAATCATCATTGAATGATCATTATTTTGTGACTGTTGCTGCTGCTGCGTGAAGGAAGCATTTTGTGATATATTTGGTGGGAACATGGCTTGACCAGGAGATGGAAGTGGAACTAGAATGTTAGAGTCAGATGGAAACAGACTGACAGGTCCGGAAAATTGAGCGGTATTAACATCAGGGAAATTGTATGCATTAAAGTTTCCTGGTTGTGGCATATTTTGTTGCTGCATCGTTCCAGCAAAATCATTAGGCATGGGACTCTTATGGAGCTGAGAAAAGTTCTTTAAAGCTCGTTGATTCATACTATTCATCATATTTTCCATTCCGGATGTTTCTGTGCGTTTAATTAAATTTTCTTGCAGTCTGTCGTTCTGCTGTACACCTTTCACATTCATTAACTTTTGATCATCTTGCCATTTTTGTTGCTGATACTGCATATAAAATAGCTGATCAATATGATTGTTAGGAAGTTGGGAGTCATTCATTGGGAATGAAGGATTAAATGGCATGGCAGACGGTCTAACGCTAGAATTCTCCATTTCTATTCCCTTTTGTCGCTGACTGGCAGCTAATTGTTGCTTCTGTTGTTGTTCAACTACCATACAAGATGCAGGTGCTATGATTGGCTGAGGCTCAATTGAAAGATTCATTTTATTATTGCACGATGAAGATGTTAAAATGTTTCGTTGGTAATTATTATCATTCGATTGATTGAGCGCCAATTGAGGCTGCTGTTGTTGTTGATGCCATGGAGATGAAGACTTTTTCAAATCATTTATTTCACTCGAATCTTTACGAGGTGATAAAATTGGAGATGCACTAGTCATCGGTTTGAAGGGTATTGGTTGATCGTCTTGCTTCGGAGTGTTCTCATTTTGTCGCATACATGAAGGTTTTTCGCCAACTGTGCTATTGCTGTCTGACGAAACAGAATTTTTCTTATTCTTTTGTCTCAACTTTTCAATTAAACTATAGGTTTCTCGCTCAGTATCTTCACTATTTAAATTTTTACTAGCCAAATCAAACATATTTGAAGCCGAAGAAGGAGTTGTGGGTGTGAACAGCTTTTTGTCTGGTTCCTCACTTGTGTTAAGATTTACGTTCGGTATAGATATCATCGGAGAGGCAAGAGGCACATTTACTTTTGGAGATGGTGCGGCGAGAATTGGTTCTATAATTGGCTTTATTTGAGCTATCGATTCGTCTATATCCATCTTTATCTCAGAGCTATCAACATCTGGCAGTTTCTTGGAAGCCTTTGAGGTTTCTCCTCTCTTGCGATCTGCCACTTCACCAGTGTCTTGCTTATTTTCCACTGATTTTTCAATTTCCTTTTCGACTCCTTTAATTAAAGGTTCAATAATTTCTTTAACAGGCGACTTTTCTCTTTCTTTTTCTTGTTTTTCTTTTGTAGCTTGTCGAGTAGGTGATAAAATTGAAGATCTTCGTCTCTTTTCAACAATAGGGGCTTCAACTTTATTTTCAACGGTGACAAGCTCGGGTTCTTTTATATCATCACTAGATTTTCGCTTGTCAGACAATCGAGCCAAATCTCTCTTGCTGGGTTCAGTAACTCGTGACTTATTATTATCTGACACTTTAACAGATGGCGATGCTGCGGGAGAACTGACGATTGTGGCCGCTGTAATGTTTGCTGACGTTGATCTTTTTCGGGGTGAACTAATTTCTGGTGGTTTTGTCGATTCAGCAGAAGATTTTTGTGGAGATCTACTGCTAGTTGTGGTCTTATTAGATGTTGATAGAGATGGGGTTGCTTTTGAGGCGGCAATAGACATTCTTCGTGTTGGCGCAGATTTATCATTTTCCTTTTTAGTGGAGGCTGATTTCTTAGTGCTTGAGGGGGTGATGACTTTCTTGGTGCTTGGTGGCGGTTGTTCTGTAGATTTTCGTTTACTCTTGTTTCCTTTTTCAGATAGTCGTGACGTATGAGGACGGTCACTGGACGAATCGGATTCATCAGACGATGCCGAGCTATTACTGGACTCAACATTGGCGGAAGATTTTGCGGCCTTGTCAAGAAAGGGCAATTCTTTCGCTTTCTGTTTAAGCCCAGTTGCTGTTGAGGCTCGTCTCGTTGGGACATTTTTGATTTTAGATGGAGCACCTTTTTGTTGTTTAGGTGATGGTGAACCACTTTCGCTATCAGACGTTGAATCGGAACCTGAACTTGTACTGCTACTTGTAGATGAACTAGAGAGCTCAACTGCTGTCGATTTTCTTCGATCAGGCAACGATTTTTTGCTGCCCGCTGATGAAACCGTGGATTTTGGCTTTTCTTCGACAATAGCGGCTGGGGGAATAACTTGCTGCTGAACAACTGAAGAAGAATTAATGCCCTTAATATGTTCGGCAGCCTTCTTAGCAGCTTGTCTCTGTGGAACATAGAAAGGAATATCCGCGGGTGAAAGATCTGCAAACACGTTAATTTCATCCTTCTTTGATATTTCCTTCTTCTCCTCTCTCTGAGATTTCTTTTCTGCTTTCGATTTTTCTTTTGGAGCACTTGTCGTTTTACTAGGACCAGATGGCACCTTTGATTTTGTTTCTTTTTGTTTCTCACGTTCAACATTATCCAACGCAGCTTTAGTTGCAGCTACCACTTCATCAAGTTTTTCTTTTGGATCTTTCTTCTTGTCACTGCTCGTCGATAAAATTGATTGCACCATCAAACCAGATTGTGTTTTCATTAAATTTTCAGAAGCCTTCTTTGCTGCTTCTCGTTGTGGCACCACAATAAAATCGGCTAAATTAACATCTTTTTTAGGTGAGGTGTTCGTTATGCTAGTCGTAGATTTTTTCGAAGGCTTAATTTCTTCGTTTTCTGATTCGGAAGTAAGATTATTTTGAGGTTTTGTGCTCATTCTTCGAGATTTTGTGGCTTTGCTTGAGCTGACAGTTTCTTTTTTCGCCGCAGGGACAGGAGGCGGAAGGTTAGGTCGTTTTGTTGATGGAATTGCTGATTGCACAGAAGATTTTTTGTTGTTTGGCATGGCGCTTTTCTTTGTTTCGTCAGATGATTTTTTGTTAGCTGCAGACGGTGTCGCGGAAGAAGGAGGCTTACTTGAGGCGAAGGGTAACACTTCATTTATATTAAATTCTTTCATAGCTGCTTTTGTTCGGAACGGTTGTAGCTGAGAATCGCTAACCGTGTGATCAGTTCGATTATCCTTATCAGTGCTACTACTGTCACTATCAGAGTAAATTGCTGACGAATGCATACGCTTAACAGTTCCACCTTGTGTGGTTGGAATGCTATGACCACTGCTATTCTTTATTGGAACGAGTTCATCACTTTCATCCGTTAGATGATCTACTGTCGCTAGACGATTACGCGTACTCAGCGGCGATTTTAGAGATTTAATTTGAGGTAAATGCTTAACATCTTCATCTTCGGTAGAGCTCTCAACGCTAAGAGACTTATTAAGTTTATCCTTAGTGTTAACAGTATTTGTTTGTTGCTTGCGTTTTTCAGCTGCTGCCTGCTTTGTTGAGCCCAATGGTCGACCTTTTTTCTTCGGTTGATTTTGAACTGATGCCGTTGTCGTTGTCGTCGTGGGAGGAGTTGTTGGAGATGTAAGTGCCTTAGATTTGGAAGGTGATACGGGTGCCGACTTTCTAGAGAATGGTCTAACGGCTGGTGTATCATCCTCAGAAGAACTGCCAGCGGCCGATGAAGTCACTCGATGGCTCTTTCTCCTCGTCCGTCCTGCACTCATTCCGTCAGTATCACTTGATAGGCTATCATAACTACTGTACTTTTTATTGGAGCTAGCTGTAGTCGTACAACCGTTGAAAAGTTTACTATATCGTGCAATAGCGCCCATTTTTTCACGCTTGACATTTCCATTGATCTCTAAAAGTGTCTTATTAGGCGATTTGGAAGTGGAGATATTGTTGCCAAGTATAGAGTCTATCATCTCATCAATCCTCAATATTCTCGCGTCCTTGATTGCATCACTAGAGTAGAGTACGTCATAAATAGATGGTCCGTGATTGGATTCAAGAATGGCCTTTAGTGTATCGTCATCGAGTTTTGTAGTCTTTTTGTGACTATTGAGAATTGCAACTTGCTTGTGGAATATTTGTTCACGCATTTTAAAGAATGATCGTGACAGCTTTTCACGCCTCGAAACCATATAGCAGAGATTCCGGACTCGCTCAAGGTCTTGCCTTAAGTGCACAAACATTTTCATCTTCTCGATGTCGGCTTGTTCTTGATCGGTTTGTGAAAGCACATCAACATCACCTGCTTTAGGTGGCAAGAGTGGTTCATTTCCGCTAGCCTTGCGTTTTAATATCCAATAGTTATAAATAGAATTAATGCCCTCTTGATCGACATCCAACAAGTGACAGCTTATGTCTTTTATGCTAACATGCTTAGCAAATTCCGATTGAATCTCCATTAATCGAGCACGCCTTGCGTGACTCCTCTCCTCGGATGTCATTTCTTTTCGAATTTTCTTTTTATTCGCTATATTTGTATTGCTCGTTTTCGCAGAAGTAGTTGTCTTGGTCGCATCGTCATCTTCTGAGGCGGATGCCTTTTCAGAATTGGCACAATTTTTTGGTTCTTTTTTGACACTATGTTTCTGACAATACGATCGTAATTTTACTCCATCCTCTGCGTTTTCATCTTCTATTATTGCACGCATTTCGAGACCATGTTGAAAAGCGCACGTTACATGGTAGGCAATTTTACATGTTTTCACTGAGCACTGTATGCATGCACCCACTCTTTCGCGACACAACACGCACACGAGAGCCCATCGACTTTGTGGAATACTGGAGATTTTTGTTATGGGCTCCATCCGATCAACGGACCCAATGCTCACTTCCGGTATCCAGAGTGCACAGGACACATGTGCCCACTTTTGTCCAGATCTTGTTGATTTCATTGCACCACCTTTGTTTGGACATAAGACACAGTCTGGTTTCTGTCCCATGCTACATGTTCGACATAACCATTGTCCTGAAATCGAAACTGCATAAAAATTTGCAAAAACAATTTAAAAATCTTTTCGCTAATTACCTGATGGTATTGTTGTGATTCCATAACAAGCTTGATGGACACAAATATTACAGCTATCACAGAATACCATCTCATTTGCCTCCTCGGAATCTGGTGAACGACACACATCACAAATGACAGTCTCGTCATATTCAATACCTAGTCCGTCTTCACTTTTCATTATTGCTTGAATTTTGTCATGACATCGTGTCTTTAAAATTTATCACAAAATTATATTAGTAAATATTATAATTTTCATAAAATCAGCCAGCTCACCTCAAGTTCCTCAACAACACGCTCGAACTGCTCTTCATTGACTGGAGGAAGACCACACATACTTCGCTCACCATTAAATTGTTGAAGCCATGCCTCGTCGAGTTGATCCAAGTCATAACTGCATACTGAGTCGGCAATGGCAGGAGTATTCGTTAAATAATGTTTATCATGTGAAAAATTCTCATCCTTTGTGATACGTATGAATTTGTTTTTGGGACTTTTAAAAAAAGAGAGTCATGTTATTAGAGATTTTTTTCACTACTTAATGCACTCAACTTACAGTTTAAAATCTTGTCGTGCTTTATAATAGTTTTCATTCATAAAACTAACTGTTGGTTCAGGAAGTGAGTCGGGGTTTACAGGCACCTGCACACCTCGCTCCCACTCCTGTTTCCACTGATCAGTTATCACCCAATATTCTTCGTGTGATAATGGCTCTGAATCAGGCAATTTCATGGCACTAATAAGATCCTTCCTGAAAGACCACGAAGAGAATTTATCTTTAGCACAAGTCAAGTGTCAAAAATATTTGACTTACCTAAATAATTCAGCAGGCGCCTCAGGCGCACTCCGGTTATAGATACTAGACATTTTCAGATCTAAATGCGGTCTAGCTTGCCAAACGGATGTTGAGTGGCCGCCGATTCCACCGCCATTACCGTTTGAGGATGTTGATGCGAACTCATCGGCATCATTAGAAGAAATTGTGGGGGGACGGCCTTTCCTCCGCTTTACAGGCGAGGGACCGTCTATCGGATTGCCGTTGTTGGGTCGCTTCCCCCGTTGCGACGACATACTTGCTACTGATACCTTCTCTCTTTTTCAAGTAAGTTTCTTATTTGTTTCACAATTATATTGAATGTACATGCAGGGTCTAAAAGAAGTAAATTTTATGTAAATAATAAAGAGGTGCCTTTTTATCTCAAAGTAAATAGTGTGTGTAAGTGGAGGGAGGAGAATATTTTGCAAGGATTCTTCTTGTTTTTTTTACATAAACCTATATATTATTATTTTTTGATGGGTTTTCAACTTTTTTTCGCGGCCGCGATGTAAAAGAATTTTTTTTACATGAAAATTCATATCTAAATTTTGTTGGTCTTTTCTTCTCTCTTTTCAACATTTTTTTTTTCTTTTCTATATGTACTGCGATAGATTTATATCACGAAGACAAAAATTTTCACGTCTCTAAATCTCGCTCGAACAATAATTTATAGGTGCGCATGGAAAGTGCTCATTATGGCTAAAATTGTCCCTATGAGATGGCTTTTGATTTGTTTTTATCACTTAATGCGAGTCTTTGTAAGTTTTTCAGCATGGCAAATCATTTTTTCTCCATAATTATTATTTTTTTACGCATCTCCATTCTTGCATGTGTATTTGTGCATATCAACCCATACAAACAAACGGTGTATCAACTTTTCCATGGCATCTTCTAGAGGTGCACTTTTTGCATATTTTCTAGCCCATTTTTTGCGAAAATATCCTCACTTCATTAGCTTTATTCACGCTTCCACCTAAAATGCAGCCCGCGTCGCTCAATGATCGACTTTAAATTTTTTCTTCCTTTTCAAACAAAACAATCATCGAGCGCCATCATTTTTGATTCAATGGGTTCATTTTTTGTCGTAAATAAAAATTTATCCTTGCAAAAACTTCTTCCGCTTATGTTTTTCACGCGGCTTATCCTATTAGACGCCTACCATTTCTAACGAAATTCATCAATTAACACGGAAAACTGCAAATTTTAATTTTATATCGAGTTTGAAACATTTTTTTTCGTCAAAATTACGAGTGTTGTCCGATGTACGACATTAGCTCTCAAACCCCAAACATAATTTTCTTATCCGAAAGAATTTTGATGACGAAACAAAATGTTGGTTAAATAAGTTTTGAATAATTCAAAAAGGTCTCTTAAATCTCTCTAAAAATTAAATTATTCATCGCGAATTTACTTAGAAACTTGAATTATGTTATGTATCATCAGGTAAGCATAACCTTTTAGTTTGAGGAAAGCTCGACAGATGTCGCGATTGTCGCAATCCAGGGATCGAAAAGCTTATGTGTTGACCACTACAACAATACTAATATCCTTCACCATACAATTGCATTCTTCTTCACATGTGTTTCGTGATAACAACAGAAAAGGAAAAACTTATTAAATAATAATTTGTCGGATAATGTTCTTTTTTATATCATATTTTTACATTTATAATTTTCTTCACCTCAAATAAATTCATATAGTTTAAAAAAATGCCTTTTAAAAATAATTTTAATTTTGTTCCATGCCACCCCCGCCAGCACCCGCCGCCACAACCTCGATATTTTCCATCTCTTCTACTCGATTTTCATTGTTCGGTGCATCGTCGATATCGTTACGCGCTGAAATTTCAACAATATTCGAGCCGTCAATGTGATTTTCAAGTGGAGGATCTGCTGTTGCTTCGGCTGCAATAGAAGTGTATATTTATTTATGATCAAGTTATTTAGACTTGCATATTTTTTCGCTACCTAAATTAGTGACTGATTTCGATTTGACACATTGGAAGTCGACATGACGACTCTTTGCTTCTTCTTTTTCCCAGCTCATGTGTATGAATGGCCTTTGTACATAGTTATAAATCACTTCAGCTCTACCATCTGCTCGCTTCTTAATCTTTTCCTTATACGTTGGCCATCCCTCAATTCCCAGTCGTATTTTTTTCAATCCACGATCCTTCAACACTTGTTTAGCGACCTCACGATTCTCGATGTATTTGAAGAAGCGATACATTGCATTGCTGGAAATTGCTAAAAAAGTATGCGTTGTGTTAATGTGAAATTAAGCAATGAAATGAATACTAATACATTTACTTTGACTATACTCCTCGCCCATCATCTGAGTAGTAGGTGGAAATTCAGCATCCCATTCTACAAAGTCATCTTCCAACAAGACAACAATGTGACATTCTCTATCGCCACGCTGCGCACTATTTACCATAAGTGGAAGAAGCAATTCTTCTAAGAATGCCTCAAACTGCAAGCGTGCACCCTCGTTGGAGAGCTCATGAAGAAGTCCACGGAGATTTTGACAGCGAATTGTCGATGCATCGAATGGTATCATGAGATAGTCACATGCTTCTCGCAGCTCTTGAACGGAAACTCCGCTTGGGCATTTGATGAAGCCACATCTATAGTATTCTAAAATTTGTATGGAAAGTTGATTACAGTTAAAGACAAATGCGCAGAATGACAAACCTAATATTGCACGAAACACTGTTGACGATAATCCATCAGCCACCTCATATTCGCCACGATCGTTCGGTACTTGCCATTCTATTCCCGATGAGAACATTCGTCCGAGGAGAGAATTTTGATGTTGTGTTAAGAGAGCTGAAAAAACAAGCATGCAATAATCCGATTAATTATTGGATTTACTTATAATTGAATTTAAATCAATTACTTGGCTCAATTAAAAATCTTGTTCCATCGACGACTAGTGTAATACGATCCTGAGTGCTGCTTTCCTGTGTATTTGATCCACTGGCTATGTTCATCTTCGAGAAGTTCAATTGAACGTGAGATTTTAAAGAGTTTGTTGTTTTTGCATTTATTTGCCTAGGAATTTTTGAATGAACGTAAATGAGCGACAGAAAAGAGAAAGAAATAGAGAGAAAAAAAAGGAAAGAGTTTCAATGACCCAAATTGACGAGTCTTTGTTTCTAATGTTCCTTCTAATCATTATTATCAATTACCTGCGAAAGATTCTCCTGCGATCAGTAAAGTCGTTTCGTTCATCACTCGACGATGTTGAATCGGGATCTGGCGAAAAGCTTCTTAAAATTTTCTTCTCCATTTTAATTTGGTTGTGGTTGTGAAAACAATTAGACGACTCCTTTATGTACTTGCGAAATGCATGAAACATCAATTTTTTTAAATTTCAATAACCACTGCGATTACTTTTCAGACAACACAACTTAATTTAGTTTATTAATTCAGCAAATATTTTTTATTTTTATAGAAATTGAGATTTGGGTGAAACTCTTTTGCGTGATTGACTTTTTTATTTTTATTCCAGGGTTAGCGAAGATGATGTTGATCGAAAAATATATTTTCACTAATATGTTGCAAAATTTCCTCTAAAGTATTTAAGATGTTAAATATTTAAAGTTCTTTAAGACAATATCTATCTTTCGCAGCACTTATTATTAACATTTTTACTTTAAATTCTCCTATTTTTAAAGTTCTTTGTTAGAGTTCGAAAATGCCCAGTTTAACGGACAAATGTTTCTCGGAAAAATTATCATTATCATTAACATTTCGTCCGACTATTATAGAAATTTACAAAATTTCTAATTAAATCCTTTTGAGTAATTTTTAAATTTTTTTTACCTTTTTAAGTCAATTTTAATTAAATACTTTTTTTGTAAAAAATTATGTTGCGTTAACATAACCTTATACGAAAATCGTAATTTTATGTTCGAGAATGCCCAAAATACTCATATTTGCTGAAATTGCTGTTCGAACTGGTACTTATTTTTCTTCGCTTAGACGTTTTTAATTTTTAAAGTGTGGAAAACGAGAGTATTTCAAGTTAATTTTACTAAAAAAAGATTTTAAAGGACGTTGTCATGTGAATTAAACAAAAATTTAAAAGGAAATTTATAATTTTCAAGTAGAATTTCGAGAAAGAAAATTTTCCGATTTTCAAAATGGAGACCTTTTTCCAAATTTCTTCTACCGAATATACAATTTTTAGTCTGTGATGTTGCTTCAAAATACTTAAGTATTATAGTTCAAAAGTGTTTTATTTAAAAAATTTCTTCAAACATTTTTCTGAAAATTTAAAGAGTAGTTAAAAAAAGTGATTCAACATTTAAAAAAAACAATAGTTTTCAAAGATGATGATGATGATGACCCAATTTGGTTGCAAAATCAATCTCTCGAAAAAATCTCGCTCACTCTAATACCACACAATAATAATAATATATGGATATGAAGTGTCCACTAGCATATATGTGTGTTTTCCATTTAATCAAAATTTGCATAAATAACTAATTTGCCTTTTTATCGTTCAACTTCTATTTCATTTCCTCTTCTTATTTGCTCATATATTCTGTCTTTTATCTCGTTTCAGCTTGTTTAACTTACAACATCTTTTTTCTAAATTAAGGAAAATATTTACTACTAATACTAAACACAAACACACACAATATATAATTATTGCAACAACCAAAAATTACCAGCAACCGAGAATATATCCAGTCAACAACAACAACAAGAAAGAGCAGAATTTTCTTCTTTTTTCTTCGTTTTTTCGTTTGTTTCGATATGCGATTGATAAATCTGTTAATTAATAATTGAATCGTTCATCATTTTCATCAAACAAAAAATTATTAATCGAAAGAAGTCATACATCACCCAGTTTCATCGTGGAATTAGTGTTCAAATTAAATCTACAACACACTCATGCGATTATGATGAAACTCTTCTAAAAACTAATTTCCTCTTCTAAAAACCACATCGTCGTCGCGCCTGCCGTCGAAATACTATATAGAGACTAAAAAACTCTTTAAAAAATGAAAAACTTTGCAACTATTGTGATAAGTTAAAAAAAAAGAAAAAAAATACAAAAAAGTTGTTAAGTGAGATATTACACGGGTCTGAAAACTACTAAAAAAAGTCATCAACAACACAAGCATTTAGTGTCAAAAAAAATACGAAGAATATCACACTCAGGACTCCGAGAGACAGTTTTATTAATTCAACTTGTCATCTTCTTACCCTCAAAAATTCATTTACTCTCTCTAATTTTTTTTTTGTTTTTCGCCTTTTATGCAAAAGTTGTAATCGCTTAGTGAGAAGTTATCACACACATTCATCCAACATACGACGAAAATACATGCTGGCCAAAAAATAAGGGCAAAGAGTGATTGAATTTAGTAGTAGTAGCAAAAGAGGGTTGAAGAAGTAAGAAGGTGGAAGTAGCAAGAACATTATCAAATACCAAAAAAAATGATAAAAAAAAGTTTCGTTCGTTAAGTGAAAAAAAAGTGAATAAACTTTATAATTAGGAAAAAAAACAATATATAATTAATAATTTGTGGAAAAAAGTGAAGTTTACAAGCAGCAAAGTAACATCACGACAGCAACAAAACAGCTATAAGAACAATGACCATATGAGATCCATTAAAGAGTCATTGAACATCTCTCATTCTTAAATTATCATAAAAAAACTAGATACACACCACAATCAACAAATTAAAGTACAAAGAAAAAAATAGGAAAAAAAATTGAGAACAGTGAGGAGAATTAAAAAAAGTATTTCCATCCTTCCCTCCCATTTGATGGGATTTTCGAATTCATCGGAATAATTTTTGTGTTAACGGACATTAATTAAACCACCAAAGGATCCAAAAAAAAGTAATTGAAAAGATTATCGTGAAGGAGGAACAATATTTCGCGTGTTTTAATTTCCGTTTGAGAGGCAAAAAAAAATAAAATAAAAAGTAAAGAAAAGACTCTTAATAAATTAATTTTGTGAATTATCGCAAAGTGTGAGATAAAGATAAAGAACGGAAGTTCATTTTCGCTCTCTCGTAACGCTTTCGCCGGCGACTAAACTCATCTTCGAGAGACATATATGTGTTTAATTTATTTTTTACATTTTACGTAAAAAAGATAAACTTTCTTTTTTTAATAAAAAAAATTATATTAAAAGAATTAACAATTCTGTGATAAAACGATAAACTCATAAGAATATACAATTTTGTGAATGGCAAAATAATTGAGTGTGAAGGAAGACGCACGTGGTGTGAGTAGAAAGGCAAAGTGGAAAAGAGCGCTGAGAATTAGAAAAACAATCTTGAGGCCAGTCCCTTTTAAAAAGAGCAAGCAAAAAATTAAATTGAAAGCGTTAGAAAGTCAATAATAGAGCAAAAACCACAAAAAAACAAGGAAAAGTGTGTCCTTTTTAATCTGCTGATGAAATTAAATAATTGTGAATGAATTAAGAGTTGAAATTTAAGCGAGAAGAGAAACGTTCGAATCCGAATAGAAAAGTGAAAAGAAGAAGAAACAAAATATAGCAAACAAACGAGGTTATTCAAATTAATTCAAATAGTCAAAAAACGAAGAAAAAAACTATTAAAAAAAGAAATAAAAGACTGTATTGTTAAGTAATAAGAAGTGATTCTACTCTACTCTAATTGCTATTGACTACAATAATAAACTACTGTGCTAGAGCAACATAAAAAATATAAAAATATTAATTATAAAATATAATTGCAAAACGTACCATATTAAAACTGATAGGAACTACCGACAGACTGCGTGCATCTAAAAAAATACACAGAGAGAGGCGGTGAAGATAGCAGAGAGCTTTTGGCAATCTCTTTCGATTACCAAGTTTTTTCCGTACTCGCCAGTGGACACACAAATATTCATCATAAAGTCAATCTGAAATTCAGTGATCTTTTACGTTTATCCAAATTGCTTTTTTGTTTTATTTTATATTAAAATTGCTACAAATTATTTGGCTTTAATCAAATCCTAAAACTTTACGCAACTTGCAAGGAAGAAAAAAACAATAATAATCTAGTTATTATTATAAAAAAAAGCGTGTAACGTGATCGTGATTAATCTACATAAAGAAAAGGAAAACTTTACGTCGAATTTTAAGCTGTTAAAAGTCGCATTGCGAAATAAAATAAAATTGTAAAATCATCTAAAAGTTGAGTGTCATCAACAATGAGCGGTCAAACAAAGCCCGTCTTTCCCGATTGTGAGTATAACCTTAATCTTTTAATTTTTCTCAAACGATTATTTTATGGTTTCTAAATAATTAAGTAATCGATTTTTCTTCCCTTTTCAGCACCATTCAATATGGACTTTGATTTTTCAACTCGAGATATTTTCTCGAGCTTCAACAACCATCAGCAACATGGTCTGGGTGGCTTAACACCCACTTCGCCTGCTCCTCGTTTAATTACGAACAATAGAAATGCCAACAACATTAATAACAACAACAATAATAATAACAACAACAACAACTTCCCGATTGGGACATTCTCGATTGGCGATTCATTGCAGTCACAGCAAACGAGCAGCAGCAATTCCATTTTCAGCAGCTCGAAAATGTTTGGTTCCTCGCACAACAACTCTGGATCATCAAACATGGATAATGGATTAAATTTCAATTCATCGGCATTAAGTCTCATGAATGGCTTGACCGTTAGTGGAAACACATCGAATGGTGGAAATGGCGGAAGCTCATCAAGCATGATGGGCAATTCGCATAATAATAATTTCAATTCAAACTCGAATAGTCAATCGGCTGCTGATGCAAATCAGGGAACACGTGAGACTGGCATTATCGAGAAGTTGCTTCACTCTTACGGTTTCATCCAATGCTGCGAGCGTCAGGCACGCTTGTTTTTCCACTTCTCTCAGTTCGGTGGAAATATTGAGCATTTGAAAATCGGAGATCCGGTCGAGTTTGAAATGACCTATGACAAGCGCACTGGAAAGCCGATTGCAAGTCAAGTCTCGAAAATTGCTCCTGAAGTTGTTCATCGTGAAGAGCGCGTAACTGGTACAGTTACAACGGAAATTCGCGCATTAAATGACTTTTCAATTAATCCATCGGCCAGCGACACCACTGGCAGAATTTCGTACGAGAATCGCGGTGAATGCTTCTTCTTACCGTATACCAAAGATGATGTTGAGGGAAATGTTCAACTGAAAGCGGGTGATAAAGTCAGCTTCCAAATTGCCACCAATAATCGTGGTAATCTTGGTGCATGCCATATTCGTTCGGAGAATTCCATTCATCCAGTAAAATATCGCGGTGTCGTGTGCTCCATGAAAGAATCTTTCGGATTTATCGAGCGTGCCGATGTCGTAAAGGAAATCTTCTTCCATTTCTCTGAGACTGATAACAATGTTGAAGTGCGTCCGGGAGATGATGTTGAGTTTACCATTCAAACGCGCAATGGCAAGGAGGTCGCATGCAATATAACACGATTGCCTCCAGGATCGGTAATTTTTGAGGACGTTAATCCGACCATCATGAAGGGCCAGGTTTTGAAGCCACTTGAGATAAATAATCCATTGAATCCTATTCAAAACACCGACCCATTGCCCGGCCGCATCAAGTATCGCGCCTCTGATCATTCGGAAGTTGAAGTACCATACGGCGATAAAGATCAAAAGGGAGATTTTACGTTACGTCATGGTGACTGGGTTCAGTTCATGCTTGCCACCGATCGCCGTGATCAATTGCAGCGTGCTACATGCATTTCCCTCTTGGATGAAACGTTCCTTCTGAGCGGTGAAAAGCGTGAGCAGGGTGTTGTTGCGCAACTCAAAGACGGCTTCGGTTTTATACGCTGTGTCGAGAGAAATGCTCGACTCTTTTTCCATTTCACGGAAGTATTGGAAACTAGTCGGGAGATATGTGTGGGCGATGAGCTTGAATTTACAAGCGTGCAAGATCCAACATCGAGCTTTAATAATCCTCGCTTGAGTGCCATTCGAATTAAGCATTTACCAGAAGGTTCGGTTAAATTTGAGACATTAATTGAGAGCGGCGTTGAAGGTAAAAAAATATATTGCTAATTAAGTTTGATTTTAATTTATTTCTTAATTATAGGCGTTGTAACTCGCGAAGCACCCAAGAGTCCGAGCAAGGGTCAACTACAGCAACCAGAACGAGCTGAGCGCACTGAAGGAGGCGTTATAACTTACGGAATTGGAAATAATAAGAAGACTATCATGTATTTCCTCAAGGATTGCGATAAACAGCCTCGTATTGGGGATCATGTTAAATTCAATATTTGTCAAGTGAGTTTTTTAACTTTTTTAATTCAAAAAACCGTTGGTATAATTTAAGATTTGTAAAAGAGAGAAATTTCTCTCTCTCTCTCTCTCTCTCGCATAAAAACAAAAAAGTTGAAATTAAAAAGTTTTTAAAATATTGAATTTTATACTATTTTAAAGGTAAAAAGAAATAAGGAATTAATTGCAATCAACATCCAAGAGATATTCAATCCTTACCAAGCTGCGGCAATGTCTCAGCCAATAGATTTACAGAAACTTTTCATGCATCAAATGAATGTTCCACCACAATTAATTTCGCCTCAACAAAATTTGGCCATGCAACAGGAAATCGCAATGCAGCAAGCTGCTGCTGCTGTCGTCGCATCGCAAACCGCTGCCAACATAAACGGAAACTCAAATCCTTTGCTTAATGGATGCACTACATTGGTTACAAATACAAATATCAATGTAACCTATTTAAATGGAGCAATTGCCAACAAGTATGATCATAAGATGCATCAGGGATTTATTGCAGTTCTAAAGGTAAGAAAATTAGCATAAATAATCCTTACTGGATGTCGAAAAATAAATCACATTAATTTATTTTAGGACAATTTTGGCTTCATCGAAACTTTGGAACATGATCAAGAAGTTTTCTTCCACTTTAGCAACTTTATTGGAAACACGAATCATTTGGAATTGGGTCAGGAAGTCGAATACTCATTGTCACCATCGCGTAACGGCATTAACGGAAGTGGAAATTGTATTCCAGCTGAAAATGTCCGCCTATTGCCTAGAGGTACTTTTTTTTAAATTTCAAATTTACATTTTTAACTTTATTAAAATTAAATTTTTAATAGGCACAATTATTCATCCGAAAATTCTCGACGGCTTATACAATGGTGTTGTAGTTCGACCATTGCGTTGCATTAATCCCGATCAAGAGGAATACAGCGGACTAATTCAAATGAAGGACGATAATGGTGAAAACTTGTCGCAACACAAATTCGGCATCACCAGCTTGATCAATAAGCGTGACTTGTTGCAAAAGGACGATACAATTGTCTTCAAAATTGACGAAACATCACGTGCAGTTGAAGTGAGTGAAATATTTTCAAAAAATTTAATTTATTAATCGAATATTTTCTGTTGCTTTAAAAAGGTAACTGCTGTTCGCCAAAAGAAACGAGCCATTGTCGATTCAATCAAAGGACAATTTGGATTTCTTGACTATGAGGTTGAGGAAGGCAAGAAACTTTTCTTCCACATGTCCGAGGTTCAAGGAAACAGCTACAACTTGTACCCTGGCGATACTGTTGAATTTTCCATCGTCACTAATCATGTATGAATTCACAAAATATAAAAAGTCATTCAATAATTTTACAATTTTAATTTTAGCGCACTGGCAAGACATCGGCGTGTGGAGTTGTTAAAATTCAAGATGCTTCACCACGTCCTGAACGTTTGATTTCGCGCATTAAAATCAACTCAATCGACGAGAACGCACCCCGTTTAACAGTTGTTCGAGCTCCAAAAGGACCAGACGGATCATCTGGATTCTCTCTCGACGCAAGAGCTCCTAGAATTGCAGGTAAATACATTTAGACTAATCTCATCAAACAATAAATCTTATAGTATCATTATTTATTCAGGCGTTTTAGTGGAGTAAAGTCCTTTTACAATAAATTCGCATCGTAAAGTCCACAAGTACACCTACATACGCATAAATATATTTGATGAACCCCCGGCTAACAATCTCCCAGCTATAACTCTCAACAAGTATTAGAAAACAAAAATTATAAATGGAACTTCGCAACTTTTCAACATAAAACAAGTTTTGAAAAAACATTGCATTACAAGTGAAACTAAATATTCAAAAAAAGAACGATAACGATTGCAAACAATTAATAATTTAATCTTCAAGGATGGAAAACTTTAAAAAAAGTAAAAAAAAGTACTACCAAAAAAATGAAAAAATCTTTTGAAAAAATGAAAAAAAAAATGAAGTAATAAACAATAAGAAACTAAAAGAAAATCAACGAGAAATCAAAGATGAAACAAATTTACTGCGTTTTATTCGCTTTGAACTTTTTACAGCTGCTTGATAGTGCAACAATTCACCTTGATCTTCTTGTCTAGAGATTGTATGATCGAAAGTCATTAACATTTAAGTTTCATTCAACAAACTCATCTTATCGTTGTAGGAACTTACAACGTCTCTCTCTCTCGTGCTCTTTATGTGTTGATTGATTTGGGTCAAGCTTTACGTCTTACGATGTCATTATCGCACAAACGCAAAAATCTCTCTGGATTTATTATTTTTTGTCACATATATATTTATTTTCTTTTTTTAATCATTCCCTGGCTACATTTAATGAAAAAAAACTGTCTCATGTTTAAGTATATAAGATTATTTTCCTTTTTTATTTTTTCTTTCCTTATCATGCACATTACACATACAAATAAAAAGAAGAAGCTGAAAGAGAGTTAAACTTAATGTTAAAAGTCAATCGTCGTAAAATTATTGGCTATAGTAGATTTTTTACACTCTAAATTTCGATGCATTCATGGGGTGTGTTTGCGTGAAAACTGGTATGACATCGATTTTGGCAGCGTTGACCATAATGACGCGTCCCTTTAAAAAAAAGATTATGCAGAAAATAATTTTCAACTCAAACTAAAACTTTCCCACCTTCACATTTACAACGAAATCCAGGATTAAAGGACACTTGAGTGCACGTGCCTCCATTCAAACACGGAATTCGAGAGCAAATGTCATTGCTCCGGCCCTAAAATAATTATTTTAAAGTAGAATTAATATATATTCCAGGACGACTTCACATGATATATAGTTTGTTTTAAAAAATCACTTTCTTAAGTCACTGGTATATAACAAAAAAAAAAGAGAGGGGTGTAAAAAGTTCACCAGCTGTGTGTGTCAGGTCAAATAAGAAATCTCATAACATAACAAATCTAACTTATACACTCATAAATAAAATGTTTAGAGTTTGAACGAATAGAAATGAATGAAGGAAATAGAAAAGTGATAAAGAAAAACGAACAGATATAAACTTAAATCTCCATGTAATAAGTTATTTTTGATGATCATAATTATTTTATTTTTATTTACCTTTAATGCATCGGTACATTCTTTTTTCGTTAAGTATCGATACTCAGATTTACATCCGAAACCACTAGTAAAAGAGTTCTTTTTTATTAATAAAAACTATTTCTAAAAATATTCACCATGTACATTGAGAATTTTCTATTTTACATCCATTGTGTGCCTCTCGTAAAACATCACAGGCATTTGATGCTGAAAATCATATTTTTATGCTTTCAATCAGAAGATTCTAAATATTTATGCGTTGCTCACCATAAATTACACAAAATATTAAAAATAAAGCGGTTATTCTGAACATTTTTTTTTCTCAGGGAAACACGTTTGGAGTGAGGTAAATTATCAGTGCAATATGGAAGTGATTTAATTTAATTTCAATGATAGCGCAAAGTGTGAATGTTTAATTCAATTTTGAATGGCGATAAGTCGTAGCAATTGCACAGGCAGAGCGAAACGAAAAATATTTATTTATTTTTGGGACCGTCTTTGAAATTAAAAAATTAATGTCTCGTCTCACTTCTCAACTCTCCTCGACTGATCTCGTTTTGAAACATTGCTTTCGACAAAATCATTCAGAGAGAATCATCTGCTTTTTCTTAAAAGCATGACTTATGTTCTCTCATATAATGTACTCCCTCACTCTATCCCTCTACATTCTCTTTTTTTTCTCTCATTGACGGTGGTCTTACATATTCATGTAAATGAGGAAGGAAAAACATAATAGAAGAATTTATGCATTGGGATGTTGACTTTAAATTTGAGTTTCTACATATTTAAAAAAACTTTATGACTTTCGAGGAGCTCTAAAAAGCAATTGATGTGCTGTGTATAAATTGTGAAAATTTTTGAATTAAATTTTTGTGTGCTGGATAATGCAAATTTATGGCGAACAGTCCAATATTAGGCGCAATATATTTTAGTGATGAAAACAGCTTCGCTAGCATTTTTTCTCTCTCAAAGAAGAATATGAATGAGATCTGTTATTTTTAAGTCTTATCAGAATCTCACTTTCTGGTTAATGAACTATGTTTAAGAGTTCTTAATCTATGCATACATTTATTAAAAAAGAAATGAGGTCAAAATGCGAAAGAAATTAAACATAAGATTTTAAAAAGAAATAAACGCTTTTTTTCTATCGGAACTTCAAGTTTTGTTTTTTCCCTATTGATATAGTTTCCTTCCTGCTTTTTAATCGCCTTACAGCTTCTCGCAAGTGCTTTGGTTGAATGGGTCCTATATGATCAGGATATTAATTTTTGTTTATTAAATTTGTTATCAAGTTTAGCTTACCACTTTCACCCCAACTTTCAGCGACATCCAAAGCTTCCTCAACTACCTCGCCTACAAACACTTTGGCAATTCCGCTCATCGCAATGACTACATTTTGAGATACAGAACATCCAGTAATTGTTTGCATTAATCGTTTCACAGGTGCTTTTGGGAATGCTGCTCTCCTATACATCTCATATCGATCTAATTGTTCTTCCGTAAAATTTGAGACTAATACACTGCAAAGTTAAGTACATAAGTAAGTAAGAAACATAAAATTCTTAAAAACTTACAGCATTTTTTCGCGTTCTTCTTCCTCCAATTCCTTTCGCGTTTGTTTGTCGAGTTTTTTTGTGAAAGCCTTGTCAAAAACATTAGCAGTAATTCCCGGTTCGAGCATCCCATCAAGTTCACTCTCAAATCCATCTTGATGATCGTCATCTTCTTCACTTTTAATTTCAGACAATTTTCGACCTCCAAACGAAGTGCTGGGACCGCCATCGTCAGAACTATCCAATGTTTCATTTTTTAATGATTGAAATAAATCTAATTTACTGTCCATTGGTTCCATGATTCGGGCTTATTTTTGAAAAAATGTTTAAATTTATTTTCGTTTGTTTTGATGTTTTGATTGAAAATACAGGCAAGCTTTATATTCGAGAATATTTGCTATAATTTTATTTGCTATAAAATAATTGCCTGATTAAATTTTTTCACATCTTATCGAAATTTTTTTGTTTTTTAATTGCTAAAAATAATAGAGTTTGAACCATCTGATCGTCGATATTAACGCGTACTTTTATGCAACAAATTATCACTTTTTTGAAGGTGTAGAAAAATAAACGTAAGTTTTGATAGAAATCAACAAATATTAAAAAGTGTAAATTGTCAATAAAATTTGTTCAAAAATATGTGATTATGGTTGAAAAAATTAAATTATCTTTGACGTCAGAAGTGCAAATATTTAAGCACTACCATCATCAAAAAGTTATTCGCTTGTGTGTTTTTAAAGAAATTCTAAAGAATTTTCTCAAGGTCGTCGATTAAAGCATATTTTGGTGTTCTGTAAAAACTTAATGTACGGCAGTCACGAGTTTAATAATTTAATTACTGTTCCATCGGACACACGCATGGCATAGGCACAAAATCATACGACTTTTCTTCTTATCAAATATGAGTATATTGATCAATGTACAATGAAAAAAAATTCGTGTCTAACAACCTTATTGCTACTTTTGTTTTTGTTATTTTCAGTGTACTTTTCAGTGTATAGTCATTTTGGCGAGCAATTGAAGTAGACAGAAAAGTTGAAAGAGGGGTTGAGGGGATTTCCTTTGATATTTATAATAAATTCAGTTAGGTGTTCAAATCCTACGACAGACTTTTCGAAAATGATGTTCAAAAAAATATTTGCTACTATTGAAAGATATGTAAATCTTTATGAATAAGAAATTATTACTGATTCGAAAATATATTTTTCTTTAATGTATGTAATTTTTTTATTATAATATATTTTAATAGTTTGTTTATTTTTAGAAGAAGAAATGTCATCAATATCCGAAAATGCGACGCTTTTTAGCGAAGAAACAGCGGCCAATGATCCAGCGTCCCAAAATGATACGGAACCCTCCACAAGCAGATCTACGCAATATTCGTTTACTCCAACGGCAGAAAATAGCAAAACCTCTACAAAGCCAGACCTTAAGAACAGTGGCGGTAATGATGATGATGAAAAGAGAGATGACTCTTATGTCTGTAATATTTGCCTCGATATCGCCAAGGAAGCTGTAGTTTCAATGTGTGGTCATCTCTATTGCTGGCCCTGTTTAAACACATGGCTGAATACTCGTCCTCATCGCCAGTTGTGTCCTGTTTGCAAAGCAGCTATCAGCAAAGAGAAAGTTATTCCGCTTTATGGTCGCAACAGTGATAACCAGCAAGATCCTCGCAATAAAACACCTCCACGACCGCAAGCACAAAGAACTGAACCCGAAGCTCAAAATTTTCAGGGCTTTCCTCCATTTGGCGGTGACGGCTCGTTCCACCTTTCTTTTGGTATTGGCGCATTTCCTTTCGGCTTCTTTGCCTCGAGCTTTAATTTCAATAATAATGACATGCGTCCTCGAAACGCTCAACAAGCGACCCTCAACGATGAAGATCAATTCTTGTCTAAACTTTTCCTTTATGTTGCGATGATTTTCTTTTTTTGGCTAATACTCGCATAATATTATATTAACGTAACTTCAAAAAAATATCTTTAACTAATATTGGCATTTTGAGTTATTTACATTCCGTCAACCAAAATTGAAATTTGTGGTGAATGTTCATGGAATGAGAAAAGAGAGTTAAAGAAGTCTTATAAATTATCATTATCGTTTAATGTAAAAAAAAAATATTTTTTGTTCTTTTATTAAATATATTTATATTAAAATCTTCATTATATCAAGAATTTATTAAATAAAACTGGAAAACAATTTGAAAAAAGTTTTTTCAAGTTTTAATTTTAACGGCTGGTAAAATTTCAAAAACTGATCATTTTCGCGCCCTTCAGGTTTACTTCTTCTTATTCTCGCTCATTTTCTCAACGGAATTTTTCTAGCGAGAGTTCTCTAAAGAATAAAATTTAATTTAACTAAAAAATAGCTGGAAAAAGACAACGAAAATAACATTAAACTCGAGAAAAAGTAAGGAACAATCGTAAGATCGAAAAGGAATAATTTTTTTAGCTGTATAGCATTTGATTTTTCAAAATTTTCGTCAAACAATTTTTGCGGCGTCTTCGAATTACCGAAAAAATGACAGATATTAGGGTAAAAATTCAGTTTTATATAGTTTTGTAGTCGCCTAGCATAGTGTGGCTTGATTATTAACAGCACGCAATCATTTTCGGAGGATTAAAATTCTCGATAATGAGAAAAGTTAATTTTCGCGAAAAAAAAATTGCAAGTGTTTATGTTTGAAATAAATAAAAAAGCAGCAACAACAACCATTCACCATTTTTCTTTTTCTCTCCTCTTCTTTAGGCTTTTATGCAAGGAAGTGCTATGCAAAACGGTAGCAAAAATGGTGCTGCAGCTGCGGCACCGTCAAAAGGCGGCAAACAGAACATTGAAAAGATGTATCAGAAGAAATCTCAGCTAGAGCACATCCTCTTACGTCCTGACACATACATTGGATCGATTGAGCGTGTTCAAGAGAATATGTGGGTTGTTAAACAGACAGAAGTCGAAGGCAAAGTTACATATGATATGATTCAGCGTGAAGTTTCATTCGTGCCCGGCCTATACAAGATATTTGATGAAATTCTCGTTAATGCTGCCGGTAAGATAATTGACATATTAAATTTTTCCTAAGTTAACAATCATATTCAACTTTCTAGACAACAAGCAACGTGACCCAAAGATGAGCTGCATTCGTATTGACATTGATCAGGAGGAAAATAAGGTTGAAATCTACAACAATGGCGCTGGTATTCCTGTTGTAATGCACAAAGACGAAAAGATGTATGTTCCGACCATGATTTTCGGTCACTTGCTCACCTCGTCCAACTACAATGACGAAGAGGAGAAAGTAACGGGCGGTCGTAATGGTTATGGTGCAAAATTGTGCAATATCTTTAGTACAAAGTTTGTTGTCGAGACTGCTTCGAAAGATTTCAAGAAAAAATTCAAACAAACATGGATGGACAACATGAGCAAGACTTCGGAACCAAAAATTTCCGATATTGGCAAGGAAGAGTTCACTAAAGTTACCTTCTGGCCGGACCTTAAGAAATTTAAGATGGAAAAACTCGAAGATGATATTGTCGCTCTCATGCGTCGTCGTGCGTTTGACGTTGCAGCATCCACACGCGGTGTCAGTGTCTTTTTGAATGGACAAAAACTGGCTGTGAAATCGTTCAAGGACTACATTGACATGTACGTTAAGAAGTCTGATGACGGCGAAGGAAATCCAATTAAAATTGTCTATGAAAATCCCAGTGAACGTTGGGAGGTGGCATTGGCACTATCTGATAAAGGATTTCAGCAAGTTTCATTCGTCAATTCAATTGCAACTACAAAGGGAGGTCGTCACGTTGATTATGCCGCCGATATGATTGTAAAACATGTCTTGGAGAACTTGAAGAAGAAAAATAAGGGCGGCATTAATATCAAGCCATTCCAGGTGAAGAATCACATGTGGCTCTTTGTTAACTGCTTGATTGTAAATCCCACATTCGATTCTCAAACAAAAGAGAACATGACACTTCAATCGAAAAGCTTCGGCTCAAAACTGCAAATTTCTGATAAGTTCTACAATGCCGTTGCCAAGTCGGGAATTGTCGAGAGTGTTTTGCAGTGGGCAAAGTTTAAGGCACAAACTGAGTTGGAAAAGAAAGGTGGCTCAAAGAAGAGCAAATTGAAGGGCATTCCTAAACTGGAAGATGCCAACGATGCCGGTACAAAAAATTCAATGAACTGTACACTCATCTTGACTGAGGGAGACTCAGCCAAATCTCTTGCTGTTTCCGGTCTCGGTGTCGTCGGAAGAGATCATTACGGTGTGTTTCCATTGCGTGGTAAACTGCTCAACGTTCGTGATGCAACTCACAAACAAATTCTCGAAAATGCCGAAATCAACAGTCTCATTAAGATTCTTGGTTTGCAATATAAGAAAAAGTATGACTCGCCCGATGATTTGAAGACATTGCGTTATGGTAAATTGATGATTATGACTGATCAAGATCAGGACGGCTCTCACATCAAGGGACTTCTGATTAATTTCATTCACTCCAATTGGCCGGAGCTTTTGCGACATACTTTCATGGAAGAATTCATTACGCCCATCGTAAAAGCAACTAAGAAGAGCCAAGAACTTTCCTTCTTTTCAATTCCTGAATTTGAAGAGTGGAAACAAAATACGCCTAATCATTCCACCTTTAATATCAAATATTACAAGGGTTTGGGTACATCGACGAGCAAAGAGGCTAAAGAGTATTTTCAAAATATGGATCGACATCGCATTCTCTTCACATACAAGGATGAACAAGACGATGAGGCCATCAAAATGGCTTTCTCAAAGGCTTGCGTACAACAGCGAAAGGATTGGCTAACTAAGCACATGGAAGATTGCAAGCATCGTAAATTGATTGGTTTGCCAGATCGCTATCTCTACACGAAAACAACAAAGGAAGTCTCCTATCAAGACTTTGTTAATCTCGAGTTGGTTCTCTTCTCCAACACCGATAATATTCGTTCAATTCCATGCGCTGTCGATGGCTTCAAACCGGGTCAACGTAAAGTTATGTTTACCTGCATGAAGCGTAACGACAAAAAGGAAATTAAAGTTGCTCAATTGGCTGGATCGGTTGCTGAAATGAGTGCATATCATCACGGTGAAGCATCCCTGTGCTCGACCATCGTAAACTTGGCTCAAAACTATGTCGGCAGCAATAATATCAATTTGTTGCAACCATGTGGTCAATTCGGTACTCGATTGCAAGGTGGAAAGGACTCTGCTTCGCCTCGTTATATTTTCACAATGCTCTCGCCACTTACTCGTCTCATTTTCCATCCACACGATGATCCCTTGTTGAATTTCCTCGACGAAGACAATCAGCGCATTGAACCCGAATGGTATTTGCCAATTATACCGATGGTTCTCGTGAACGGATGCGAAGGTATCGGTACTGGCTGGAGTACAAAAATTCCCTGCCATAATCCACGCGAAATTATCGACAATCTGCGTTTAATGATGAACGGCCAAGAGCCACGTGCTATGAATCCATGGTATAAGAATTTCAACGGATCAATCATTCAGGCTGGAGATGGTCGTTATGTAACTGTGGGAAATTGCGCAATTCTTGATGGTCAAAAGCTTGAAATTTCTGAACTTCCAATCGGAACATGGACTCAAAATTACAAGGAAACCGTCTTGGAGCCCTTGTTACACGGCGGTGATAAGATAAAGGCAGTTATTAATGACTATAAGGAATATAATACCGATACAACGGTTCGTTTTGTCATCACTTTCTTACCGGGAGAATTCGATAGACTTGCTACCGAAAGCGGTGGCTTCCATCGTGTTTTCAAGCTCACCTCTTCGATCTCGATCACATCCATGCACGCTTTCGACAACAACAATTGCCTGCGCAAATATGATCAAACCTCATTCATTCTTAAAGAGTTCTATGAGCTCCGATCGCAATACTATGATAAGCGTAAAGCATACTTGGAAGGTATGTTACAAGCTGAAGCTGATCGTCTCTCGAATCAAGCTCGTTTCATCACAGAAAAGTGTGATCGTACACTTGTCGTCGAAAACAAGAAGCGTAAGGTGATGATTGATGAACTTGTTAAGCGCGGATATGAGGCTGATCCCGTTAAAGAATGGAAACGTCGAATTAATTCAGATGACGCAGAAGATGATGTTGGCGATGAGGAGGAAGAAGCTGCTGAAGAAGTCGATGAAAAGCCTGGCAAAGCAGCGAAAAAACCAGTAGATCCCGAAAAGGCATTCCAGAAATTGACAGATGTCAAGAAGTACGATTATCTCTTGGGAATGTCCATGTGGATGTTGACTGATGAACGTAAAAATGATTTGTTAAAGCAACGAGACATTAAACTTGACGAACTTCGTCTGTTGAAGTCAAAGACACCTAAAAAGCTGTGGACTGAAGATCTGGATGCGCTTGTAAAGAAAATGGATGAGGTTGAACGCAAAGAGCGCGCTGAAGAGGAACAAATGAGACATAAACTCAACAAGGGTAAAGTTGCTGCAAGCAGTAAGGGTCGCAACGCAAGAGTCTCAGTTGGAAAGAAGGACGTTAATTTGCCAAGTGCAAATGGCGAAAGCGTTTACTTCAAATTGTCTGATGATATGTTGAAGAAATATGAAAAGGCTACTGCACTTTCACGAGGTGTCAAGAAAGAGAAGAAAGTAAAATCGGAGGCTGGCGATTTGGATGAATTTGATGCTCTCGTTGAGGGTGGAAGTGGCAAGAAGGAAGGTGTTAAGAAACCTCGCGTAAAGAAGGAACCTGGTGAAGCAAAACCCAAGAAAGAAAAGAAGCCATCTGATGGAATGAAGCAGACCAAGTTGACATTCAAGAAGGGCGTAAGTTTAAATTAATTTTTTTCAAATGAAAATGTTTTAAAAATTTTTATTTTTTTGCAGAAAAAGAAGGTCGATAGCGATGATGAATTGAGCGATGTTGGTAATTTAGATGGAAGCGGAGATGAATTCGATGCTCTCGTTAAGGCCGGACCAGTTCGTGAGAAGACAGCTCGACGTGCTGCAACGAAGGTAAATTAAAAAAAAATGTTGTTTTACAAATTTTATTATAACAATAATTTTTATTTGCAGAAAGTCGATTTGTCATTTTTAAAAGACACTTCAGACGAAGAAGGAAGCGATGGAAATGACTCAGAGCCTGAAATGTTTGAGAATGTATTGGAAACAACTGGTGGTCCGCAATTGATTGAACAATCAGATCACTCGCAGTCAGACCAAGAAGAAGAAGAGGAAACACCTGTTAAACCACCACCCAAGAAAAAGCTTGGCCCTAAACCTGCTGGTGGCGCTGCTGCAAAGCGCAAGATTGAGACATCAGACAGCGAATCCTCGCCTGTTAAAAAGAAGGTAAAAATTTGAAAGAATTTTATTAATATACAAAATTTAAAAAAAAAACATTTTTACAGCCCGCTCAAAAGAAGAAAAAGAAAATTGAGTCAAGCGAGGATGAGCAGATCGACGATTCAGATTCCGATTTCATGGCTTAAATAGAAGAGTACCGTCAATACTTACAAAACAAATGCTATTTAACATTTTCACATATTAAAAATGATTTATTGTTAAATTAAGGCAGCAATGCGTTTTCTATTAGATATTTAAGAGATTTTTGTTTTTCCTACACTCAGACACATTCTTAAAAAAATCATGTCTTTTAAAAGTAACACACATTTTCAGACATCGGATGCGAACATAAATTTTATTTTTTTTGTAGAACATAAAGTAGTATTTAGTGTTTTAGAAATTTTAATATTGATTTCATGATTCGATGTGAAACATTTTCCAGCATTAAAATAATATTTAAAAATTAATAAATAACTGTTCTACACACAACACAAAATTGAATTTTAAGTTTTAAAAATATTTATTTTCCAACTCTTTCTAAATAATTTTGTTAACGTAATTTATAATTTCAAAAGTTTTGGCGGGAAAGTTGCTATAATTTTTTCTAAAAATCTCGCAACATTAAATAATTTTTTTATTCGTGATCTGCTAATCTTATAAAAGTTTTAAGTTAGTAAAATAATTAAGGTGAGTGAAAAAGTTTATTTTCAAATCAGTTTTCAATTAAATTCAACAAATTAAGCGTTATTGTTTTTGGCTCCTCGTAAAGGAACTTCGTCTGATTGAGTTATTTGAGGTGCTTCTTCTTTATAAAAGACAGCTCTAAATGCAACAGATGTGATCAAAGCTGAAGATAAGGGTGCAACCCAGTAGATCCAGTGAGATTTAAAGTTCATGTTATAGAGAGCTGGTCCGAAGCCTAATTAATTATTTTAAAAATAAGAAGAGATAGAGTAAAAGGAAATTGTGCCTTACTTCTAGCCGGGTTCATGCTACCGCCCGAATAAGGTCCCTATAGAAAGAGATTTAATTTAAATTACTTAGATTTAAATCAATATATCCATACCCCAACTAAGGCAAGAGCAGAAATAGCTAAACCGAATCTTAAAGGCACACTGTCATGGTGATTTTTATTTCTCGGATCCCAAACTCCACCGCATAACATGATCAATGCCATTGTGATAAAAAATTCCACCCAAAAAGCTTTCATTTCGCCCACATTTTCATTCGGTAATGACACACAGAATCCATCCGGATTATTTCCAAGTTTTTCATAAGGTGTCACCAAGCGTAAAAGTCCATAGCCTAGAAAACCACCAACTAGTTGTCCAATTATGTAGACAATTGACGTCTAAATTAACATAATTGCACGTTTTAAATTCTAATTAATTAATTACGAATTCAATTATACTAACGGTTATGTCAACCATTTTATATACGTATGCGGCTAAGGTAACTGCAGGGTTCAAATGAGCGCCTGACACCATTCCAAAAATGTTGACAATTAGCATAACAATTAAACCGAAACCTAAGACAATATTTAAATGTGAAGGTGGCGATTTTCCATCTGTTAAGTCGACACAGCCCATGCATCCTAGAAAAATAAGCATAGCAGTTCCAATCGTTTCGGAGAGCCCAACTGTCAGCAGTTGCAATATTTTCGGCTTCATTCTGCAGTAAATTATAATCATAAAATTAAAAAGAAGCTTATGTAAGATTGCTCGTTGTTTAGACACACTCTTTGACCCGTACTGCAACTGATTATTTGATTCAAGAAAAAATTGATAAGATTAGTGTCTGTCTCGCGATGTGCAATGAACATGTGTTTGCCTTGACAAATCGAAATTTAATTAATGTTCAATTCGAGAGAAAATTTACGAGGGTCATGTACTGTCTAACTGGCTCTTCCTTTTATATTAATTAATATTTTTTTTGTCAACAATGACTATTTATGAAAAGCGGCAGAAATTTCGCACATGATAACTACTAAATACACATTTTGCACTTTAAAAAGATAATGATTTTCTTATCAACTATTTCTTTTGATTTTCTTCAATGACGTTCAGTAGCGGAAGTTTTGGAATAATTTATTTTTTTGCATTTATTTGTGCAATTTTAAAAAATTCTTTGAATAAGCCATTTAAAAATGTTGGGCAATTTTTTTTGATAAACTTTGAAGTTTTGAAGAAGTCATTCGTTAAAAGTTAAATTTTAAATATTTTTTTGAACGAACCTTCTTCGGTCACTTTATAGAACTAAATGCTAGCACAACATTTTCTACAACATTTCGGCGATCTATACTCAATGTTTAATGTTTTGTTTATTCCATTACATCAAGTAAAGGAGACAAAACAACGAGTGTGTAGTAAACATTAGATTTTAATATATAGAAAAAGCTCGCACGTTTATTATCAGTAAGCTTATATTCAAGCACTGAGAAAAGAAAGGTATTTTATCAGAAAGTTTATTCTTCTTTAATGTTTCATGAATTTAAAAATGATCAAAATCTATTAAAAACGTTTTAAATGTCTTGAAGGTTTTCAACAAAAAATCCTAATTTTCTCAGAAGAAAAAATCATTTAAGACACTGAAGTACACTTCTGAATAAAGAGCAGTGATTTTTTTTTGAAGTGTTTAAATCCAATTTTTATGTTCTTAAGTACATATTGTCTACAGATAAATTTATACTAAACACTCGGAGAAAGCATTGATGAAGTGGATTCTTATCTTATCTTTTTTTTGACAATAAATATGTCTAGCTACATAATTTTTATCAATAAAACTTATAAAATGAAAATAAAATGTGAATTGATGAGCATTTTTTAAAAACAGTTTTCTTTATCATCATAGTAGTCATAAATAACTATTTTAAAACATCTCTCAACATCTTTCGGCTCAAAATTCAAAAATGTACACCTGTAGACGATGTCTCTGCAAAAATTGTAAATGTGATGGCTGTAATTGCAATAACAAGAGAACTTTAATTATCAATCGAAAAACTCACATATTTTGGGTGAATAGTTTGAAGGAAGAACAAATTTGCGATAAACTTGCTGAGAAGTATAAATTTGAGCTTTTGTCAGTTGATGCCTTAGTAGAGACTGAAAAGAAAAATCCAAATTCAAAATTTGCAAATGAAATAAAATTGTCCGAAAAAAGAGGAAATTCCATTGATAGCAACATCATTGCCGAGCTCCTTAAACAAAGTGTCATGAAGAAGCAAGAAAATAAAGCTCAACTTGCCGGTTATTTAATTAAAAGCTCTCCAGATATAAAGCAAATTCAAGCGTTTGAAAAAGCTGTCGGCTCAGTTAATTTTGTATTCAATGTCGTGTGTTCGGCGAAAGCACTTAAACATGAGCTAGAAGAATCGATCAAAATCAATTTAAAAATGTTAAAAGAAGAAAATTCCGACAAAATTGAAAAACAGTCAAGTTTGGAAAAGAATCAATTTTGTCTAAGACGAAAAATTCCACCTCAAGAAATTTTGTCTAGAAAATTAAAATTTTTCAATGAAAATGTGGAAAATATCAAGAATTTTTATGAAGAAAATTCCATGGACCTGAAAGGAAATGATTTGGAAATTTTGATCAAAAAAGCTTCGTATGAAATTGATAAATTTGCAACTCCTGGAGCAAAACCAGACCCAAAGAAAACAAAATGTTAAGAAATTCAAATAAAAATATTTTTTAAACTCATCTGTTGTTTAAAGGGAAAGAAATTTGGCACGCACAAATAGATTAATTATAAATAAACTCATGTCACTCACTGTGTCTGATAAAAGACTCGCGTACAAAACATGACATGTCGTAAACAAGTTTTAATAAATTCTACTTTAGTTTATCCTCACATCAATCAAACACTTTTAAAGTCTTATATCTTCAAAGAGACCTTTAAAGGTATAAAAATTTTATTTTTTATTTCTGAACTTTTATAAAGCTATCACATTTACAAAAAATTCTTTTAATTTATCACAAACGTAGTTGAAGTTTAAAAATAATTTTTTCCTTAAAGACTTGATTTTTTTGTTGTCGGCTCTTCCGCAACTAAATCCATTGGATTTGGTTGCCAAAATATAACGCGATAAAATACGGACGATAACAAAGCGCCAGACATGGGAGCGACCCAGTAAACCCATTGAGCTGTCCAGTCATTATTCCACAGTGCAGGTCCAAAAGTTCTCGCTGGATTCATTGAAGTTCCAGTGGCCGTGCCCCCAGCAAGACTGAGTGCAACAACGGTCAAGCCTTCAAAAATTGATTTGTTATCTCCCACTTGATATTTTTCTTATCTAAAATGAACTTACCTACTCGCAAAGGGGCCGAGTCATTGCAATCACGATTTCTGGGATCCCATAAGCCACTTATGACTAGAACAAGTGCGGAGGTTAAAAGAAACTCGAGGAAAAACGCTTGAGGAAGTGTGATATCAGTATGAGGAAGAGTCATGCACATTCCTGGCTGTGTATTGAAATATTTCTCGGGTGTGAGCATTTGCAGCAAACCATATCCCAATGTAGCGCCAATTATTTCCACAATAATGAAAAGAATGCCCATCTAGTTTTTAAAAACAAACTGCTTATCATCTCCTTTATCCCCTATCAAGCCACTCACCTTAACGCTTATAAGTTTATGAACAATAGCTGCGATAGCGACCGCTGGGTTTATAATGGCATATGAGATGTGACCAAACATTTGAATAATGAACATGACAGTCAGTCCAAAGTTAAGAGCTGCCGATATTGGAAGACCTGCGTTTTAATTTTTAAATTATTATTTTTTCACATATTTTGAGAGTAGTTTTTTCACCCGGCATTTGAATCCAATCTATGCATCCCATGCAGCCAAAAAAGAGTAAACAAAATGTTCCGACAAACTCCGCCAAGAGCATGCAAATGCATTTTTTTAATTCCACCTTTTTTGTGTCTGCCACAGAATCGTTTCTTTTAATTGTATGATTATCACTGTTCGGATTTTCCGATTGATCACGAATCGTTAAATTTGTCGACATTTTCATCTATTTTTGGCGCACTGAATAAAATCGACTTAGCGCATTGAAAAGAAAAGTAAAACTGAGAAGCTTTTATTTGCGATATTGAATAATTCCTCTCGCGACATGTTATCGTATTGGAAAAAATATCTTTGTTTCTGGAAAGTTTTTTTTTTATATATATATGCGCAAGTATGGCAATAACAAAAATATATTTTTCAGTTGTTTAAAGACAGGTTTTCGTGTTCTATTTTTATAGGAAACGAATCAAAAAGGGATGTCAGGGCAGCGAGCGTTTAATCTCCTAAAGGAATATCAACAGTCATCAGATCGCCTAATACCAAACTTCAATGTAAGTACATTTTCTTACAATTATCTTTTACATCGAATCGTTTGCCAAAAATAATTTTCTTTTTTTAATTACACAGAGTGAAGATCTTCGTGCGGTGCTTGAAGAAATAAATGTGGCATTTCAGGAAAATCATCAGGATGCACTGAAATTTCAAGAGACAAGAGATAAAACTCTTTTTCCAATGATCGGTTATCGTCATGCATTGCTGCAAAGAAACCTTAGATGTTCCTTGTCATATCTCTATAACCGACTTGAACGATTGAAAGAAATCCGTTGGCATTTGGGACCGACATTAACAAACGATATTAAGGAAGCACTCTGCGAGCCTGAAATTCAATGGTTCAACAGCTATTCAAGATTACTCGCGGACTATATGATGTCATTTCCTGATGGAGTCAATCTAATGACTCACATGAAACCGCCAAAATCACTTTACATTGAAGTCAAATGTTTAATTGATCATGGAAAGTTAGAACTGGATAATGGTGAAGTTGTGCTCTTGCAAAAAAATAGCATTCATTACTTACCTAGAACGGAGTGCGAGCATTTGATAAGGCAAGGCATCCTCGAACATATGGAAAATTAAAATATTTTCAATAAAACAAAATTGAAATTTAGAAAAAATTGAAAATTTTTTATCTCCGCTAAATTAAATATATTTTGATGCAGGTCAACATTTTCATACTTTAGAGTATTCATTTTCATCTTTCACTTCATTATCTTGTAAACCTTCTTCGCACCCAAAAAATGTTCGATAGAATTTTGAGGAAAGAAAACCCGCAGACAAGGGAGCAACCCAGTAAACCCAATGAACTGTCCAATCATTATTCCAAAAAGCTGGTCCAAAAGTTCTCGCTGGATTCATTGAAGTTCCAGTGGCCGTGCCTCCCGCAAGACTGAGTGCAACAACGGTCAAACCTAATGATTGTTGCATTTAATTTTTGTACTTTAAATTCACAATTTTCTCACCTATTCTGATTGCGATAGAATCACTATTTTTTTTATTGCGTGAATCCCATGCACCACTCACAACAAAAACCAAAGCAAAAGTTAGGAAGAATTCTAAGAAAAAAGCTTGCGTGGTTGTAATTGAAGGATGAGGCAACGTCATACAAAGTCCTTGCATGTGTTGAGTAGGTGTCAAAATTTTTAGCATTCCATATCCGAAAACAGCACCCAGCACTTCGGATATTGTAAAAAGAACTGCCAACTAATTTGAAATTCAAAGTTCAACTACAATTATTTCTTTATAATTTCACTGACCTTAAAACTTATCAATTTGTGAACCACTGCTGCGATAGCGACCGCTGGGTTTATAATGGCAAAAGAGATATGACCAAACATTTGAATTATAAACATGACGGTTAGTCCAAAGTTGAGCGGTGCTGATATCGGGAGGCCTGAGGGCATATTTAACTGATAAATTTCAGTAACAAAGGCGATAAAAAAACTGATCTTCCTCAAAAATGAAAAGAGTGTGTCAATTTCATTTAGACCTTATCACTTTTGATTTCTTATCATAAATTTAGCTACCACTAAATTGTAAAATGTGCTTTCAAATTTTTTCATTTCTTTTTTTTCAAATTTTCTTAATTTGTTAAAAGTTTTAATTTTATCTTTTCGAAATTTAAAATTATTATTACCGGGCATTTTGAGCCAATCAATACATCCCATGCATCCAAAGAACACTAAAAAGGCAGTTCCCATGAATTCAGCAATGATCATTTTCAACTGTTTATTCCAGTTTGATTTAATTTTAGGTTCGCAAATTTGTTTTTCTCTTAAATTGACTTCGTCTTCGAAATTTGACATTTTTTAATGGTTCTTAACACTTCAACGAATGAAAATGAACTGATTTTTATTTAAAATAATTTTTTCCACACGCTGCGAAAAACAGCTGAAAGATAAAAATTTTAATTTCTTATCATGCTTAAAAAGAATTTTAAACTGTGATATAAAAGATAATCTTAAGAGATTACACTGCACTGGATAAAAAAGAAATTCAACGTCGCATCTGTGGACATTTTTAAAAATTTCTTTCTCAAGGACTTTTGTCTTTCTCAATTTTTAAGTGTTACCCAACAAGATTAAATTTGATCGAACGATTTAAAAAAGTGCATTTTGTACTTTGAGATCTAATTAAGAAAAAATTTAATTGATATAAAATCATGTTTCAAAATTATATCCATAACTGAAATTTAATCAAAAGAAAATCGTGTAAGTTCTTATCTTCATAATCCTCAATTTCCGAAACAGAATTAATCAGTACATTAATTTATTAAGTTACTTCGAAAAAAAAAATTACACTATTTACAGATTTGGACACATAAAATTAATGTTTTACTTTCGTCAGAAAATTTCTCGGAAAATATTTTTGATGTCCGTTTAAAATAAATTATTAAATTTTATAAACCGTTTGATTCAATTTTGAGAGCGATATCAATTGGATGAGGGCGCCAAAAAATTGCTCGATACAGCACTGAAGCACACAAACTACCACTGATGGGAGCGACCCAATAAACCCAATGAACAGTCCAATCCCAATTCCAGATTGCAGGGCCAAATGACCTTGCTGGATTCATTGAAGCACCTGTTGCTTGACTTCCAGCAATCCCAAGGCATGCGACTGTGAAACCTTTTTAAGAAAAAGTTTGAATAAGATCTTCTAATTTTTTAAACACTTACCAATTCTTAAAGGTATTGAATCTCCATTATTTCTATTTCGAGGGTCCCATACTGCGCTAACAACCAGCACTAGAGCGAATGTAAGCATAAATTCAATAAAAAATAGTTGAATTGTTGTGACCGAGCGTTGGGGTAAAGTTACACATAGGCCTGGATGGTAAAATTCACATGGCGTCAACACTTTTAAAATTCCATATCCGGCAGTGGCTCCAATAACTTCCACAACTATGTATATTAACATCATCTATATATACACAACTTTGATCTTAGTCGTTTATGTCAATTTTCTATAATTTATTACCTTAACGCTTATAAGTTTATGAACCACAGCAGCAATAGCGACCGCGGGATTAATAATTGCATAAGAAATATGACCAAAAATTTGAATTACAAAAGAAACGGTTAGTCCAAAATTCAGAGGAGCCGATATCGGGAGACCTTTACATTAAATTTTTTTAATTCCTTATTTTCCACTTTAAGAACACATTTTGATTTTACCTGGCATTTGAATCCAATCAATGGTCCCCATGCAGCCAAAAAGTACTAATAACAAAGTTCCCAAAAATTCTGCTCCGATCATACAAATGTTATCTTTCATAACTGATATGCTTTTGCTCGAGTCAACTGAATTGTTTGATTCGACGGCATTCTGCGTTTCTATTGTTGTGGACATTTTTTTTATATTATATCTTTACACATTGAAGGAAAACAGTAGACTGTGGAAGAGACTAAACTGTGATTTATAGTAATCCTTTAGTTGTTATCGGATTGGAAAATACAACTGGAAGAAATCACGTTGATGATAAAAAGGTTTTAGCATAAATAATTTTTTTTTATCGAATGTCCAATATCTGATAATGTATATATTATATTCTTTGATTAAGAGATAGAGAACGGATTAACTTATTCAGAGATTTGTTTGACCCTCCCCCCTCCCACAAAACAATGATTATATTGCGATATGAATTTAAGTATAAAATCTACTTTCACGATAATGTTAGTACATCGGTGTTAGCTAATTAAGGAAGGAAATTTCATAAAAATATTGACATTTCAAAAAATTGATATTCCTCTACTTTATTTGCGACCAATATCATTGGACCTCCTTATTTATATTATTAAAAATCTCTTAGGATTTGGATATATATTAAATACAATGAAGGAGACAAATTGTTTAAAGTAAAAAAAAATCGTATTTAAATAAAATTATATTTTTGTTGTTGAGTAGAGTATAGGGTCAAAATAACTTGATCTCAATAATATTGTTTAACCAGCCAATCCAGCTTTTTGTCTTGCCTTCTGCATTAGAGCACGATTCATAAACTGTTTACGTGCCAATTGTCGAACTTGTTTTAGAAAAACTTCTAGATCGATGACACCTTTTCTTAAAGCTTCTCCCATATAATAAATTGCGTCCTCAATCGCGGCCTCTTCAGCATAGGCATTAATGAGTCTGTCGAGATTTAAATTATTAATTTAATTAATTTTTAAGTATTTAGTTAATAACATACTGCTTGTATAGCGGCGCAGTCGTTGTTACCGCTTCGTCTACATCAATATCATCATTTTGTTCTAATTGCTCCAACGACTTTGTCAGTTCCGTATCTTTATCTTGCAGCATTTGAATATTTTTCTTTAATTCAACCTCATCACGGTCAAGTTTCTTGATTATTTCGTTGAGTTTCGTTTGACCCTCTTGTAGTTCTTGTTTGGTTCGTTTTAATGTCTGTATTTCGGCTTGATACTGGTTGACTTTCTCGTGAATACGTCTGCGCATTTTATCCTCGACTGCTGAAATTAATGATGCTTTAATGTGCTCTTCCGTTATCGTTCCTGTCCCTGGAGTTGGTTGACTTGGCGAACTAAATGCATTTGCCATGGGCATGAATCCGCCTCCCGATGGATAGGGTGTGGCGTTTGTTGATGTTGGCGGATAAGGTGGAAAGGCACCACCTCCAAAACTTGAACCGCCTCCTGAGGGATAGGGTGGATACGCGCTTGTCGATTGTTGCTGAGGAAATGACATGAAAGGCGATTGATTGATTCCAGGTTGTGGCATAAACGATTGCTGTGGATAGGGCGTATTCTCTTTAGGTTTTGAGTAGACTGGAGGATGTTCGCCAAAGGTTACAATCATAACTTGAATCAATCCCAATAGATCACTTGATGTTGGTTGCCAGTCATGAAGATATGGAAGATAAACTTTACCATTATGATCCACATACATGCTCACTTTAATGTGCATATCGGGTGTTGGTACAACATAGCAAATAGGCGCATTGTAAGGATGCGTGTCCATGATCCAGATAGCCACGGGAATATGATAAGTGTTTTCTGTTTAATTGTTTTCATAAAAATTTATGAGTCATCGATAGATTAAATTAAATGTCGAGTGTACTTACTCTTGTAGACGACGGGAATTGTCCCGAACAAATTAACCAGTTCCTTTCTCATCCCATCATTAAACACATAAGGTTCTTGTCGAATCATCAGTGCTCGGTACTGCTCAATCGATTGTAAAACATCTTTCTTTGTTGCCGCAGAATTTTTATACTACGAAGAATCTTGATTATCATCACTTTTGCACAACAAAATCACTTACCTTTGACAGATATTTTGTTAATTGACCGCTCGTTGCTGCCGCCATCTTAAAGATGATTTAATATATTTAATTTGACACAGCTAAACTAAAAAAAACGTAAATTTCTTATTTTTATTATTTTCAATTATTTTTTTCACTAAATATTTTTTTACTTGAAGTTTTTTCCCCCTGAAAGGGCGTCCAACTTCGCGAGCCATCATTTGAAATCTCAACAGACAAATCGAAGTGAACTTAACAAACTAAGCGCATTAATTAATTTTCATCGGTTTCAAGCAGCTCGTGACATTTATTTAGCGATTAAAGCACTCTGCTTGCCACCGCGCACGTAATCCATTCAAATTAGAGGCATTAAAAGCTTTCAAGTGCAAGAAAACCACAAAAAACGTAATGGCAAGCAAGTTTGAAATTTTTGAGGATCGCGAAAACTTTGAGGAAAACAAATTTCTTAAATTTGGCGAATTAAACCGCGATAAAAGTAAACTGATACCGTTTGCCCGCAAGGAAAATGTCAATGAGAACGTCAACGAACAGGTTAGTTAAACACAAGGCATCTAAATTTTAAAACGAGGGAAACATTTTGTGAGAATTTTGCGCTTTCCTTCTATTTACACACATTTTCACGCATTTTATGTCCACATTAATAGCTTCCCAAAGCTGGAAAATCTTCATCCGACACAACTTCAGTGGCGGCGCGTGCATTCAAGGACAAGAATGTCTTCCAGCAAAATGAGGGAAAGGTTAAACAAAAGGACCTTAAAGTCGAGGAGGAATCGATGATCAACATCACCAGTGACTCGTGGACATCTTCTGGCTGCTTAGAAACCTCTTCTTTCACGTAATGCATTATTTATATCCATACTTTTATTGCTATCTAACAACATGATATTTAGATATCGCAAAGACTTGCCGGCAGATGATCATCTCGCAACGCCCATGTCCATAGAGCCAATGACAGGCACACCAATGTCAGTTGATAAGTCTACAATGGATATTGAGCTAGTACAAAAGGCTTTCAAGAATGATCGTGATCGCTTTTTCGATGTTGCCGAGTATCAGAATGACATTTTAAAATACTTGAAAGTTGTGGAAGTAAGTTTTAATATATATTTTTTTTGTCCAGCGATCATAAAGTTCTCAAAAATGCATTTAATCTGTTTAGAATCTCAAGAATATTCGTCCACGCCCTGATTATATGAAGAAACAGCCCGACATAAACGATAACATGCGCTCAATTCTCGTTGACTGGTTGGTCGAAGTGAGCGAAGAATATAAGCTTCATAGTGAAACTCTTTGCCTCGCTGTACAGTACATTGATCGCTTCCTCAGTTTTATGTCAGTTGTTCGTGCTAAATTGCAATTGGTCGGGACTACAGCAATGTTCGTTGCTTCGTGAGTATTATTTGTTTAAAATATGAACATGGAGCTCTAAAGAAAAATATTTATTTTAGGAAATACGAGGAAATTTATCCACCAGAAATTGGCGAGTTTGTCTACATCACTGACGATACCTACACGAAGCAGCAAGTTTTAAGAATGGAGAAACTTTTACTTAAGGTCCTCTCCTTTGACTTGAACTCGCCAACCACTTACAGCTTTATCAATCTCTACGCAACTATGATGAATATGCCAAATAAAGTCAAATTTATGGCTCAGGTAAATTTCTTGCATCCAACAAATATTCGATTTCATATCAATTATCCCTCTTTTTTTATAGTATTTGTGCGAGCTATCATTGCTACGTGCACTTCCTTTCCTCACATATCCACCATCGATGCTTTCTGCGGCGGCTGTTGCAGTCTCATATTTTGTGGTTGGAAACTCTATCTGGAACAAAAAAATGCAAGATACTTTTGGGTACGAACTCGAGGACTTGAAAGAGGCAATTGTTCAACTCAATGAGCTTCATTTTGAGGCTGAATCGTTACAGCAACAGGCAATTCAAGACAAATACAAAGCCAACAAGCATATGCAAGTGTCCTCTATCGAGCCAAAGAAGATCACAGCCGATGATATCGATGATATTCTCGCAAAGCTCAATGTAGGTGACGAGTTAAATACTACTGCGGAAAATATTGAGAGTGTGAGGCAAAAAACAGAGTTGCTTTTAAACTAGATTTACATATTTCACTACTTCGTTCATTTGACTGTGGTGATTGCTTATTTTCACTACCTTTTTTTACTCTAATTTATAACACATTTAACTTAAATTGCCTTTCTTCTCCTATTCCTCTAAACTTTAGCATCGAGTATAGTCAAGAGAACAAGAAAAAAATTCAAGAAAAAGTATAGATAATGTTTGAGTAAGAATGGGGATAGGTACAAGAGAGATTGAAAGAGTACACGTGGTAGATTGCGCAAAATGTACCTCTAACTCGAAGATGTTTCACGAAGACTTCCTTTATTTCTCAATCATAAATATATATCATCTACGCCAAGTACTTTAATAGATGAATTAATTGAATTCGTGAGCCATCCTGTAGTAGCTATGAAACAAAAGAATAATGTGAAGAATAATTATTTTTGACTCTTTTACTAAATGTTTAATTTTTACCACAATTCAAAAAAAGTGTTAACCATTCGTTTACTTTTTCCTAATTTTTCTTTTAATACACTTTGTCTTATTTATAAACTAAATGTTTACGAAAGCTTGCGAAATGAAATTTTCGAAAGAAATTAGATTAATTAGATTTTTAGTCAGTACAATTATTGTCATGATTGCAAACTCTTTATACACTCGAAAAAATATAGCTTTTTTTAAAAATCATTCAATCACAAATTTTCATGATGATCACGTGTACAATTTTATGATAATTCTTTTAATTGTAATAAAAAAAACCATTGGAAAAATGTAAACTATATTTTTTCTTGTTTCAAAACTAATTATTTTTAGTTAAAAAATGTTTCAAAACCCATGTGTGAGTACTGCCGTGTAACCCAGAAAGATACCTATAAGCTATCACTTTATAAAATACTAATACCAAATGTCATTTGTCAATTAAACCATCAAAAACTCAGAAAAACTCATTAGATTGATCTCAAATCTATCGCCATACAGTGAAGTGCAACTAGCAAAATTTTTTCAGCTTTTATCTTGGATAAAAGTATTAAAAATGAGTGAAATCATGAAGAAAATTATGAAGGTTTTCAATGTAAATTCATCAAAACTTCGAGCGGAAATTCCTAACCTTAAACTAAATCAAAAAAAGCAACAATCACGATAAATTCTCAATAACTCGAAAATCTCAATATTATCCATTAGATTAATCAATTAAAAAATGTTGCCCGCCCATTATGAAATTCAAAATTTTATTCTGAATTATTCACACACTTCGCAGAATGACGCCAATTTCAAATAAATATTTCACCAACCACAATAGACTCGATTGAGCAATCAAAATCTAATCACAACTTTATTGTTTGTGGTTTCAGAAGAAAGAGTTAAAACAGAATTTAAATAAGGAAAACGTTTTATTGAGTAAAATTCCATGATCAACTAGACATCACTACTACACAATATTACTTCAAAAGGTAAACTTCTACAACTAGATTACAAACATAAAAATTATAGCCTTCGGTCTATCTGTGACTTTTCGAGCTTTCAACTATCTAACGAAAAATTTTTAAATCGGAAGAAAAATAAAATTGGCAGTAAACGATATCAAATTACATGAAGAGAACCAACATGAAACTGAGCATCAACATATATCAAAGCCAATCAATTCCTGTTCAAGAAGAGACATGAATGAGAAATGGACATTATAGTTGTCTGTGGTCATGACTCGAGAAATTCTATAATCTGTATAGAAAGATCTTCAAAGATATCATCTGGCAAAAACCTGAATTTGCTAGCTGGTCCAAGGGCCGAGTTCGCATAGAAAATTCTCACTGATTCTTTACCTTTTGAAATAGAGTTGTTGGATTCGCCAAGATCTCGTCAGTGCTTTCGTCTCGCATCGTCATGTTTTTGGTCTCGTCTTCTTCATCACCATGGCCATCTCTAACTCTTTGCTTTGTTGCTTTGGTTTCATCGCCAGTTGAGTCAGTAATGCTGCCGCGATCCCCATACATTGCTTTGGTTTCAACGCCATGGATTTCCTTTTCATAACTATCGCCAGTCGAGTCAGTACTGCCAAAGCTGCAGCAATAATTGATTGTCTTTTCAATCTTGCCGAATGAGTTGCGACCATGAGCCTTTTTGTAAGCTGCGTACTTTTCGTCGTCGTCGTTAACAATCTGCTTTCGTAAGCAGCAACCCATCTAGAAAAAAATAAAATCATGATTAAAAACAAAGATTTGAAGGAAAAATTCAATGTTGAAAATTTTTATGGATTTTTACGATCCAAAAACTTTTCAACTTGGATTTTTCGGTTGCTTATGGAGTTACTTACTTTTTAAATATTTGAGTTTGATCCGAAGTTCAATATAATTGCTTATAATTGAATTTTTTAATCTTTTTTGAGGAGTTTGCGTTTTTTTGGCTTTCGCTTTCTCTAAGATTGCTTTGATCGGAAATTTTTTTTTCTCTTGTAAATTTTTTTTATTATCAGAAACCAAACTCACAAGTGGGCGTTTTTTACTTGGATTTTATATCGCGTCCATCGTTTATTGTCACACGTAACCTGAGTAACAGATCAGTCCAATTGTTACAGATCAGTATTGGAAATGAAATTAATTATTGAGCATTTTTGAAGTCATTTTGGGAAACAGAATTACAAAAAGGAAACTAGAGCCTCAGAGCTACCATCTGGCGAAAACCCGAAGTCTCTAGCTGGTCCAGGGGCCGAGATCTCGAAGCCATAGACGGACGGACGGAAATACGAGCATATAAGTGTTACCACCTCTGGTGGGTTACACTAAAAAGCGATAAATTAAATTTAACGTACATTATTTTAAAATTGGAATCACATTTGACGTCATTTTTAAATCGTCCCCAAGCGTGAAATTCATTTGTTTAATGTAAAATCAAGAAAATTCATGTAAGTACCGGGATAATAAGAGCAAACAAGTGTTAGATTGGTAATTTAAACTATAATTTCTCTTATACAGTCAAAATGTCGTCAGTTCAATGTACATTTAAAGCAGAAAACACGATTTTTACTATGCGCAAAAGCTGCATTGTACAAAATCAAATTTTGAATCATCCTAATCTTCAACTTCAATTCAATAAAAAACCAATACGCAAGGATGATGGCAACACCACAGCTTTAGGCTTTAAGGAATGCTCGATTAGAGTTTGGCCATGCTTCGATGATATCATTTCGCTTCTTCCGAATATGACATCGCTCACAATTAAGCAATGTAACTTGAGAAAGATTGAGAAGGATAATTTTAAAGGTCTCTACTGTTTAAAGGAGTTGATTATCACTGGCAACAAAATAATGTGCTTGCCATCTGATATCTTCGGAAATACGCGTCTTCTCGAAGTCTTATGTCTGAGTAAAAATGGCATTAAATACATCGATGAAGGATTTCTCGATCCGTTGATGTACATCAAGTACTGTGACCTAACAGATAATGTCAATATCAACACAAAATATGATGCCACTATAATAAAGAGTAGCATGGGTCTAGTAGCGTTCAAATCTGAGATTAAATTTCGTTGTCAAATTAAAGCTATCGATCTGATGCGAGAACTTGAACAGTCTAATTCGACAGGAACAGCCATCAATCAAAAATCGCAAGGAAGTGAGGATAACCGAAAACAAAAAGCCTATCAAGAGGAAATTGAAAAATTAAAAGCTCAAGTACGTTATTGGCAGAGTCAGTGCACAGACTTCTCAATTACCATTGACAGTCTTGATTTTAAAGTTCACAAGAGCGTCTTGATTAAAGCTAGTACATTGCTTAAGCGACTGATCGAAAGTACTCCCGATGCCGAAAATTTAATCCTTGAGGATATTTCTGTGGAAACTTTCAAAACAATCCTGGATTACATGTACGATGGTAAATTCTCAGATGCTCGCATAAATGCCGAACTTTATGCAGCTTGTCATAAGCTAGAGATGAAAGAAATGGCTGAAATCACTGCAAACATGTTGAAGCTAACTATTAAAAAAGATAATGCTTATGATGTGCTGATGCTTAGCAACAAGTATGAAAACGATGAACTTCGCATGGCCGCTTTCAAGGAGTTTAAAAAGAATTTCCCAACAAGAAAGCTCTCCGATGAAATTGCCAGACAGCCGGAAGCATTAAAAAAGATTATGAAGGCTAAGCTAGCGATGGATGAAGCGCTGGCATCTCTCGAATTTAATCAGAAAATGTGAATCTTAGTGTCAAGGATCTATCTAACGTCTTAAAAAAATTCAAATCTTGAACTAAGCGCATATTGCTCAAAATTAATAAAAAAAATTTTCGTTAAATTAAAAATATTTCTCAATCTTTTTTAAGCGCAATTTTTTTTTTTTATTTTTTGGCTTAAACTATTTTTTTATGCCTTTTTCAAACAATTATCTGTTACAAGTGGGTTACGCGGCAACACCCACGTGTGGGTTTTGAAACATTTTTCTTTATCTATTAAATTTTATTTTAATTTTTAATAAATTTATTTAAAAATCAATCTTAAATCATTTAAATTTCGCTATTTATTGTGTCGGAGAAGCGAGAAAAACACGCTCAACTTGACTGAAGGGTTCATAATCGAGAAAAAATAAAAAATATGAAAAGAAAATTTTTCAATTAAAAACTTTACGGAAAAACGCGAAATACAATTGAAATAAGCATAAAAGCGAGTGAAAAACAAGTCATAATCTTGGATAACCGGGTCATAAAGACAATCAGAGTAAAGATTGCAAGTTAAAAGTGGAATATCACAAGAAATTCAAGAAATAAACAATTTTTCTCACAAAAAAAAAATCAAAAAAAAGTTGAAGGAAAAAAATTGATAAAAATGAAAACAATTCTTAGTGTAATTAACTTTCGAGTGATAAAATAAGTTAAAGGACGTACATATCTCAAAAACAAAGCAAAATGGACGTGCTAGTGAAGCTTTTCGATGAGTTGGAATGTCAGTGGGGAAAGTTGAAGAACAATCAGGATGATGAAGAGCTTATGGCCAAGGAATTTCCGAAACTCGTCGAATTCATGCTTCGTCTGAACCTGGATGTGAGTTTAACCAATCAACATACATTATTTCATGTTTTAACGCAATAATTTTTTAGTTTCGCATGTTCTTGAAGCCAGATTGGGTTAGTGAGGAACAAAAAGACAGGATTAAGGACATTTTGCAAAGTCTCAAATTAGATTCATCTCAAATGGCTTCGCTTGAGTTGGTGAACAACGTAGAAAGTTGGGCATCAACATTTGGACAGAGCTTACTGTCGGGAAAATTCATTGGACATCTTTCCGGAAAATACGTTCAAAGTAAGTCGTAAACTGCCATTTAACAATTAAATTTTTATTAAACACTTTTTTTAGTGGAAAAACTATTTGTAAAGGAAGATGATTGCATTATTCAAACTCGCATTGACACACTAATGCACCTCTTTGAGCTCTCGAATGATGAAGATGTGAGCACGATGATTCTGAATGTGTTTGAAACTTATCGCAAATTCATACTTCGTGATACGGGTATCCAAAATAAAATCTCGTGCAGCACCATAGACAAACTACAAAAGAATTATATGATAATTTTGTTTCACCGAAAACACTTTGAGCATCTAAATAGCTTGGTAAGCCGTTTATAAAGGCTTAACATTAACATTTTTATTATTCGCACATTTTTATTTTAGATAAAAACGTTTCCAAATTACCGAAAAATCAAATACTTGGCCGATAAATGTAAATCATTGCCGGATACACAAAAAGGCAAAAAGACCAAAGTCTATGAGATTCGAATAGCAGCTGCTTGTGCCGAGGAACTTCTTCGATGTGAATTTGGAAAAAAGAGACTAAAGCAAGACATTCATTTCTTCCACTTTTATCTAAATCATTTGATAGATCTCGCGGAATTCGATAAGAAAGTTAAAGACGATCTTGAACGAATAATTCTCTCGGCAGGCGATATGAATGTCATTAGTGATTATTACTATCTAGCAGCTACATTACTAAGATTTAAGGTAACTTAATAAAGTCAATTTTAATACGATTTAATACTAATTCTAAAAACCTTTTTTTAGAAGCCAAACAATTACAATTTAAATCTAGTGTTGAAGCTAATGAGTGTTGGACTCTCACATGACATCTCCTATCTGGAAGAAATAAAATACTCAACGGACAAAGAAATCATTACAACGAGTAGAGGAGAGGTGTCGAGAGAGGAGGAATTTATTTTAGTTCATCGACGAATGCATTTAGCGCTTTTGACTCTCGGATGTTTGATACCACACTATCCACTTGCGCGTTTGTGCTTCCATGTGTCGAGTGTATGTGAACCAGGAGCAAATTTTTGTAAAAGAGTTCTCGAGAAACTACCAGAATGTGACTACAATGACTACGATGTCTCTTCAGTGGATCCAGTGCTGCGTAATATTCGTTACCTTCTCGAGACTTTTCATTACGACATTAAAGGCAGTACAAGACTTACAACAACCTTCAAGACAGTTTCGAGCTGTAGTTTTGAATCGCTCGAGTATTTCAATCATCGTGTACAGTTGGGAGAAGATTTGAAGCCATTAGAATATCCTGGAGTGGAAAAGTACCTCAAGAAGCAAAACACTGAAGATACGACACACGTCTCCCAAGTGTCTAATCTAGATAAATGTCTTAAGGATAACGAAGAGTTTAACGTGCAACTCTCAAAAGGATTCAAAAATTTACTCCATAAATTTATTAACAAGAAACCAGAAAATCCTCCTTCGCAAATTGAAGTGTTTGAAATGGTGAAAGAAATATTAATTCACGCTGATAATGTTTACATTACCAACACCAATGAGATTTACACTGATCTCTTGAGCATTAATTTCAAACAAATATATTCAAATGACTTTAAGCAAGTGGAAGAGTATATTGATAAGCGCCAGAAGGAAAATTATGAAAATCTCTACTTTGATTGGAAAAATTATGATGAATGTGGAGTTGGAAATGATAAAGAAACTTTCGATCTCGACGATGTTTTCAAGAGTGGAGTTGTGAAGGTACTCAAACTTTATCGCAAAGGATACTGCACTTTTGATATCGAAAACATTCTTTTATTTGCAATATACGAGAAAAAGATGAAGTTTTTATCTGAAGAATTTGCATATCTCAACAAGAATCGAAACGTTGAAATGGATGCTCCTCAGCTGCAAAACCAAATACATGCCGGATTCCTTTACATCATAAATCGTCGTCATCCGGAATTCTGTCGGCTAAGTCGCCTCACAACTTCTCTCAAAAAGTATTATCATGCGATAGAATACTATCTCGACTCTTACATTTTTGATGCTACGCCCGCAAAATACAAATTCCTTCTAAAGTACAAAACTTATAAGACAAAAGTGGATGCATCTGGAGTGAGTGAAAACTCTGCTGTTATCGAAAACATTCCTGTTGAAATCAAGCAAGAGTTTTCAGAAAGTTTACCATCGGCAAATGATCAAAAACCAAAAAGAAGAGCTGCTAAAAGAGTCACAGTTAAAGTGGAGACGACGGATGGAGAGAATCAAGTAGAGCTTTTTCAAATACCACGAAAGTCAAATGTACCCAATGTAGTGATCCTCAACTCAAACGACAAATTCAGGCTTTCCGAAGAAATTCAAATTGTTTTCTTGCAGCTACAGAATGAAATGTCGATTTTGAGTGGCCGAGTTGTCAGATTTAATATTGAGAAATTAGTTGATTCTTCATCTAAGCACACCATCAGTGCCGTTTCTATGGAAAAGTCGACAATTCCACTTCAGCTTCTAAAAGTAAGAAATGGTAATGACGATCCACGCAAATACCAAAGTCAAGTTGAATTAGCAGTAAATGCTAAAGGAAAAATTATTCTTACTCAAGAGTTTCGTGATGAAATTGAGTATGATGAGTTCAATGATAACCCGAAAATTAAAACTGTTTCACTCATGAAAGTTAGTGGCAGTATTGTTATTGAAAAATTGACTCATAATGTTAGATTCGAGATCGACTGCAACATTGACTCATATGTAAGCAAGCTCAAGTGCATTTTTCAAGGATGCAGAGCAAGACCAAAGAAATTAATAAATTTGATAAAAAATAGAACTTCCAGGAAAAATAACAGTTTTTCCAAAGTGCCAGCTCAAAACTCAAATAAACCACCTGTCGCAAGTTTAATAAGTGACCTCCCGGATTCTACCACGAATATTTTGCAAAATACTTTGCAAGTTCCTGCGCAGTCATCCCTCCCACCGCCATCAACCTACATTGATGTAGTTCCTAATAATGATAATTATTTAAATTATAACAAAACATCGACTGAACAACAACAACAACAGCAGCAGCAGCAAAATTCATACCTTCCACCCTTTGGCAGCATAGCTCCATCCACATCCCACTTTTTGCCTCAGCCATCAATATCTCAATACAATCAACCTCCAGTATTTTGTACATCGGTTCCTTCTCAAGATGTTGCTTACTCATCTACGCCACCGGATGTACCATACAGTAATGGACATGAAGTATTCCAAAATACAGTTATCAAGCAAGAAGTTGATCAAGATGTCGTCGACGAACCTCTGCAGCAGCCATCTTTACCATCTAATCATCAAGAACTTCCAGTGAAAGTTCCCAAAGTTGAGATACAGAAAGTAGAAATCATTACACCTCCGAAGGTTGCTGTTGAAAAAAGTGTTGTCGTTCCCAACGAAATCCTAGTTAAAAAGTTGAGTTTTAGCTCTATTCCAGAAAAAATAAATATACCAGCACAAAATGGTCACTCAAAGCACAAGGTGTCGACTAAAGAAATCGATGAATTGGTTGATTTTGAAGATGCAATTGGGAGTGTGACAAAACCTGCAATAATCCCGATTGTCATACCAAAGTATGAGATTTCAAAATCCATTCAAAAAATATCGAACGCTCTACAATCCGAGAGAAATCAAGTTTCTCCAACCACAAGTAATGAACAAAATATTCATCCAATTGCAGAAAAAGTATCAGTAATAAAGTTGTTGCCAAAAGCACCTGTTGAAATTACACAAAATATTCAAGATGTTCTCCAAAAAAGTCCGCCGCCGCTACATCATTACACGAAGGAAAACAATTGTCAAAATAGTGATGTACGAACTCCAACAAAGGCAGAAACAAAGTTTCTCCCAAACAACATTTATGATTCGGGAGTGATTGTGAAGAATGAAGTGAAAATTAATGAGGATGATTCAGAGACAATTGACTTGACCGATGACACTTATGATCTTGTCGATTTGACGGTAAATTACTCTTCATCACGTCGAGAAGTTTTGAGGAAAGCGCAAAAACAAAAATCTACCGATTTTGCTTTTGTGGCGTGTTCTGAAGAACCCATTAGAAATGATCGATACATTAATGGACCGAAACCATTGATGTATAAAAGTGTAAAGCGACCACCTTCGTCCAGCGAACATGAGACAAGAAATATCAAGATCCGATTAGTAGACGTAATGGAAAATTTAAAGCAAGAGAACACACTGAAGAAAAATACTGCAGTCAGACTTATTCAGGTGCAAATGAGGAATCCGGAGGAGGTAATAAAAAAAAATTTAATTTAGACAGTGATAATTAATTTTTTTTAAAAATAATTCCAGAACTACCATTTTGTTGCTGAAGCTGAACCAACGGAAGAGCAACCCATAGAGGAATATGCTGATGATCTCTACGACACAGAATTTACAATCGTTAACTACAATTCTGTAAGTTATTCTTTTAATAATTTCGTGACTAATCCATATGGTGTTGGTAATAGAGCTAACGTTGTTAATAGAACTAACCTTGCTAGTCAAATGAACGCTAAAGATATTAATGTGCATAGAGAGAAATTAAATAATAGCAATGAAGTAAGGAAAGTGTTGTCATCATTTAACGTTGATTTAATGAAAACTCCATACTCCGAAAAAAATTGTTTAAATTTTTCCAAAAACATGAAAAACTTTGTGAAGTTTAATCGATGGTCGCCAAAAAATAATAATATTACTCACAACGATAGAGATATGAAAGAGTTTGATGAAGAAAATGTAAAAAAATGTAAAAGTGAAAATAAGGGTCACAAAAATTCTCTTCTGTATCAAATGAGTAATGACTTGTTGAATTCATTACCGGGCATGAATTCTTTTGAGTTTTTTACCTTTCCATCACGCATCCCGCGACGTGCATTGCAAATTGAAGTGGTACATTTAAAGGATTTAAAAGCATCTACGTCATCCACTGAGACAAGTGATTTGAATGACGGAACGAACAACGAACCCGTTAATTCATCTTCTCACAATGAAGTAATAACTTCAAATGGAAGTGTTACTTTTGGAAATTCAACGGTTCATGTACAAAAAATTGGTCAGACAAGTATTAGTCGCGAGAATGAATCAAAAACATTTCAAACATCCTTTGGAACGATCATTAAAAACACTTATCCGCCTGCGACTTCACGGGTCGATGCCAAGAATGTTAAAAAAATTGAGGAAAATAAAGTTTTGATTACGGATGGTGCTAAAAATAATATTAAAATAATTGCTTGCACTTCTCAGCAATCTCAAAATGAGGCATCAAAAGTTGTAAATAAAAATCAGACTTTAATTAATATGTTAACTCAACAAGTAATGATGCCAACTAATTCAAATCGACATTATATAATAACCAGTAAGCCAAATGAGGGAGTAAAGGTTGAGAACAGTAATATTTTAGTCAATAGTTCTGGCCAGCAAATATTAAGGAAAAATTTGGCAACCGGTCAATCTCAGCTTGTTCAAATATTGAATTCTCCACCATCAAATTTTACAATGAAGTCATTGAATGTGATAGCGACCACGGCAACGGCCACGAAAGCTACAAATCAGGTTGTAACTGTCACCTCGTCTCCATCGTCAACGTCAACCACCACACCTGAACTTCCAAATTCAGTAAAACAACAACAAGGAATCGTTCAGTTCATTTGTAAAACAGACGGAAAAATAATTCACTTGACACCGATTTGTAATAATTCCGGCGGGGGAGGTGCGACCAAAAAAATTACGTACAAAGTTGATACAAGTGGTGCTAGAGGTCCGACCATTTTACATCATGCAAATCAGCAAATTATATTAAATAATCAATTGCGGAAGGGTGAAAATCCAAATATATTAACTATTATTCAGAAGCAAGGGAGCACACCAGAAAGTGAAAAGAAGAACAAAACTTTACTGGGAATTTCAACTCAATCAACTTCTTCTGCTGGAATGAGCACGAGATCTATTTATGAGGAAAATTATGCAAAATTTATTCAGACTCCTTCGGGAACTGCTAATGCCTCTGATTTAGGTCTCTTAACGATCAGTAGTTCACCTGTATGCGCTACATCATCTTCCGGAACGTTTATTCAAAAAATTGGTAAAACAGTAATTCAGTCGAGTGGTCAAATTTTACCAAAGTTTAATCAAGCTTTTGGAAAATCAATTTTCTCTTCTTCGGTAACATCGTCATCGTTTAGTGACACACAACAACAGCAGCAGCAAACAATAAAGAAAGTTATTACAAATAAGGAAACAATAACACGATCCATTGTGAACGCAATTTCACCGTCGGTGTACTCAAAATTTACTTCATCCAAGAATGAAGTGAAAACGGAAGGCACGTCAATTTTAAACATTGTTGATAATGAGAGTGTTGTTGAAAAGCAATCGTTGCTTCCAACACTTCAGTCGGCCCTTCAAGGGAACAATCTCCTTTACGCAAGACCCATTGGCAATGGTAAATTAATTGCGAGTGGTAATAATAATAATGTCTTATTGACAGCTTTGCGTAGTAATCATAATAATCAGGCTACCACAAGTAATTTGCGTATTATCACAACAATGTCCGAGACATCAAACTTAGCTTCGAATCGAACAATAATGACCCCGGTTCGCATTTCTGTTCCCATACAAATTCCTCAACTAATTAATTCCGTTCGCCCACACTCTCCGGGCAATTTTCGACAGCAAATTGTGTTTGCAACCACAACACCGACCGCAAAACATCAAACACCAATTAATAATCATCAAATATCGAGTTCCAAATTAGAATCTTTGCTTTTGAGTCCACAAAATCAAATACAAACGCATTTGCAAGCTCAAAATACTACAATTTCGATTCCTAAGCAAGAAAATGAAATAGATTCAATAAGTCCACGATTAAGAATTGAACAAAAGCAGCAGCAACATCAATCAGCTCAAAAGAAAAATGTTGACAATTCAACATTGGAGCAATTGAGAGAATTTGATATGGTTCTTGAACAAGTCCTGGAAAGAAGCTCTGCTACTCCAAATTCCGTTTCATCTCCACCTCGACCAGATAGCGCGAATCGTTCAAGTCCCCGTAAACATTATTCTGAAAATAAAAAGTCCGAAAATAAATCTAGTTCTGTTAGTGTTGCAAGTATTTCTCCTAGTGATTCTCCAAGCTCATCTAAATCTCTTTCGGGTGGCAGTAGCTCTAAAAATATTCCAAAAGTACAAGAAGATGAACACACTGCTCAGAGAATTTTAGATATTCTCGCCAACTACAAAGAGCAAGTAAGAAATTCACCGGATTTAAATAATAAACCTGCACCACGTCGACGTGCAAATCCACCAACAAACCCGCCGGCTTCTAAGCGCAAGAAAATTGTTTCATCTACTGGAAACATTAAAAACTCTAAGCAATTCGGATCATCGTCTGATGTAATGACTGATACGATGGGTAGTGAAGAAGAAGAAGACAGCTCATGTGGAATGGGAACTTCTACCGGTTCTATCAATAATTCACCTCGTGGCGATATCGATGATCATACAGATGTTTCAATGGACAACAACTTTTACGGTGAAGATTTAAAGAGAGAACTTGCATTAAGTCCTCAAAGTAGTAGCAGCAGTGTGGCGACATCACCTGCACATAATAAATTTCCCATGAGTCGAAGATTATTGATGACCACAACTGCTATTACAGAATCAAATAAAAACAGTAATTCTCCGGCAGGAGAAAATAAAAGTAATTTAATAATAGGCAGCCCATCGAGTACCGCTTCTGGCATCACCAGATCATCTTCATCTTCGATTAATGATTCAATCGAACGTTTTTCAGCGCAAGGATCAACAACGGCAGTTCTGATGCCCGGAAACTACATTTTGCCGATGAATGTCTTGAAAAGTGGTCAACAGTTGGCTATATTATCTTCAAATAATGGACAGAAAATAATTGCAGTTCCCGCTAATCATTTAACTTCATCGCATCACGTTGTGACAAGCAGTGCAAATACTAATAGTGGTACTTCGATTTTCTTCCAAAGATATGTAAATCAAATTAGTGAGGGTGGATCGAGTTCTGCTTTAAATGACAAACATATTTTGACACATTCAACGAATGAAATGGAAAGCAGAAATAATCAATTGAAATCTTTTCGCCTACACGCAAGTCCAAACACGGCTGTGTCTCTGATAACGAATAATAGTAAAATTGTTAGCGCTTCATCGCCGTCAAATCAAGCTACAAATGATTTTTATGCAGCAGTCAAAGCCGCAGTTGAAGGTGATGGAGATTCTTCGGCGGTTGAAATTAAACATGAAACAGACTCAAACGCTAGTTTTGTAAATGATAAGACACTAATAACAGAGATCATTCAACAGCAGCAGCAACAACTTGCTCGCAATCAACCACAGCAAAATTTCATGATAAAGCTCAATGAACCATCTGATTCATCAAGTATCATGTTTGTTTCAAATAATGAAGGTTCATCAACCAACCGCGACGAGAAAAATGTTAAAATTAAATCCGAAGAAATGGATTTCGAGCATGTCGTAATTAAAGAGGAAGCTGTTGATTTACATGCTACAGAAAATGACATCCTTAACTCGCCAATGTTAAATACGAAAATGGAAGTTGATGAAAATACTTGTTCAAATCACGCGACGGATGAGATTTCTCAGAAAATGCAACAATTCCAATCAATTTTAAATTCTTGCCTCTCAAAGCAACCGAGCAGCTCAAAAAATACAAATAAGAGTTTTCTCATAGACCCCTCAAATAAAACTCTCATGTGCAACGATCGCCGAACGACGACAATTGACAAAGAAATATTCAATCCTAAATCTTTTAGTGAAGAGTGTGCCGACTTAGGAGTGGATGAGCCGATTGCAAGTGATTTGTTTCCCGAAGCAGATTTACTTTTTGAATCTGGTTCTCCCAAATTTGATCAAATTAATTCGCATCACGATTCGTCACAAATAAAACGTGAAATTGAAAATGGGGAGGTGTTGCTTCAAATGAATTATAGTCACAATATTACTGAGCCATGGCTTAATTTTGATACAGAAGATGAATTAGTTGATGATTCGAATGGAGAGAGTAGTAGTGATGAAGTTGCTGCCACTAAAAACTCCATTCGTGCTAACCTTTAATTTATGTTCTTTATTAGTTTAATTAATTAAGTAGTATACTAACCTTATAATTTTATTATTTTATTTGTTGATTTTTAAATTAAATTTATTTATCTTTTTCTACAGCATCGCAGCTATTAAGATCGTCACTCACATGGCTTAAAGACTTAGAAAAAAAATGCAACGAAATAAGATATTATCGGGAGGTCTTTTTTTAATTTGTTAATAGAATTTAAGACATTAATTAACTGTTTTTAATTTAAAAATAATTGTGGTTGTGACTCAAGCGAAAAAAAAATAAAACAATAAAAGATAAATGCACATTATTACATACACAGAAATAAATAGATCTAAAACTTTATTGTAGGAAAATAAAATTTTTTCGCTCCCAAAATTCTCTTCATGTCTTAAAAATAGAAAAATAAGCAAGCGAATCACTAACTTAAACACGTTTTCAATGTCTACAATGGTTATCCTCATCTCTTCATATTTCCTATCTCTATATATTTAAAAAAGTTGAAACCTTTTCCTCTTTTTGCGTGCGGACATTACAAAATATTCTTGTGAATTTATAAAATTAAAATGTGATACTTCACTCTAAAATAAAATAATGTAAAAAAGTTAATAATTCTTCTCTTAATACTTTTTTTTTCAAAACATTGCTCAAGTTCAATTTTTTTTGTTGAAGAAAATAATTTTTTTTGAAAGAAAAGTTAAATGTAAAAAAGTCTTTTTGATCTCTCACACTCAGAGTCATTAAAAATCAATATTCATTTATAGATTTAAAGGAAGAGCAAGAAGAAATTAAAATCTTTGAGCTCTATGTGAGAAAGCGATAAGAACCGAATGTTTTGAGAATATTGAAGAAGTTGAACGATAAAAGAATAAATAAAAATTTAAAAGATTTAAAAATTTCTTTGATTTTTGTTTCAGAAAACTTTTGATAAAATTAGGAAATTTATTTGCAAATATTTTAAATGTTTTTAGGCTTATGAATTTTATTCGTTTCAGTAGCATCAATTCCAACTTTATTAAATTCTCATTTTTGACAACACGAAAAAAGCATTTTCATATAAAAATTTCCATACACATCTCATAAATTTCTCCATTTTAAAAAGAGATTAAGATATTTAGCATAAAACATTTTATCTCTCATAGTTTCACTCTAACTTCCTCCCTCGGCTCGAAGATAAGTCGTTATTTTTCATTCTTTTGACATGATACGGTGCGCGGCAAAATTCACAGTTCAAAGCGTTAAGAAATATTTATGTCTGTCGATGACTCGTTCACACAAGCGGTAGAACCTTAACGAAAAAAAAACTCAATTAATAAAATTGGAATAAATTAAATTAACAGAAAGCAATTTGTTAATTAGCATTTATTAGTGGATCGTTAATCGTCGTATTATATTTAAGAAGAGATTTATCATGTCGGATGCGATGGACACCTCTTTTTTTGGCGTGAAAGTTTTAATGAAATCAAAGCGACTCTCACATAAGTCACAACCAATGATTTTGTGAAATGAAGCGCGACTGAACGTGATATTTCATTTTAGACTTCTGTCAAGACATATTTTTTCTCCAACGCATGTCCAGCTACACATGGAAACTGAAATATCCCATCAAAGCATATCTTAATCTCTCGTAATCGAATTGAATTCACATACGTGCTTCCCATCAAATGAATTTCATGTGTGTTTGACTATTTCCAGAGCATTTTAAACTCTTTTTTTTATCGTCATCTCGACTTATAAAATCGGTTTGTAATACATGTTCGATTAATTGATTTTAAATGGCTCGAAAATTGTATTTCGACGAGTTCAAAGCACATAATTGGATAGTCGTGCGATTTCCTCACCGCTTTTGTCGTAGAGACTTAATTAAATTTTCAGCGATTATTGTGCTTAAGTAACATCAACAATGCCATTGAAATGATTTCTTTCCGCTCGTTTGATGAAATCTTAATAAAATTGATTTAAAATTTTTATCTGCACTAAAATAATTTTTGAATTTTTTAGCTTACAAAAAAAAGGTTCTTTTTATCGCAACGAATGAGTGTCAAAGAGGAGCAAACTGTCTTGTGTCACATTAAGAAATTAATCACTGCACTGATACATCGCGTGATATCTCATATGCATGTTAAATGGAGTTCTTCTCTTTCGTGCCTTTTTGTGTTTAACATCCTCCAGAACTTCAAAGTGACCCGAGAGTCCATTTTTAAGGTTAAATTGCGTCATCTGCAAAAATATACGTGACTCGAAAAAAAATTATTATAAATTTATAATTTTAATTTCCATGATTCAATGTATCGATGACTTTATCCCGGAGATCAATTATTTGCACAACAAACCGTCACTTGATGCCAATGGCAATTCATCACATTTGAAATGCTTCTGGTGACTGCAACTTGTACTCATGTGGGTGCTGATTTATTTACCTTTAAACGATTTAATTTACAGAAGAAGAAGATAATGACACTCGGTTTGGATTAAAATTATTCCATGAATATTCAAAATTTATAAATGAACTCTCGAGACAACCATTAACATGCATCTCCAATTAAGTGTTTTAGTTACACCTGGTGACAATTTATGCGCAAATTAAAATGTTATAAAACATTCGAAATCGTAAATTATAGTTGAGTCGCGCTACGATTTTATGCAAATTGCCGACTCCATTTAAAGTGCAGTAGCCGAGAGAGTCGGAGTTGAATTCTAAAATGTCATTCCAAAATATAAAAAAAAGTTAACGACAGGCGGAGAAAATTGTAATGGAAATTGTTGGACTTAACATCATTGTTTAGGCTGAATATTCGTTCGTGCACTCTCATACTCGATGCCTTAATTTATTCACCAAGCATCAGATAACAAAAAGCCATTTTAACTTCTTGTCTGCAGCCTAGCAACTTCAGATTCGCTTTCGTGTTCAGATGGTAAAGTGAATGAAACAAGTTCAGTGCTTAGCACAAAAAAAATGTGCATCTCATCTCATTGCATTCTTCCTTTTTCATTCGCTCTCACTGCTGCTAGGTTTATTATTTATTTATGAAATGCTTCCCTCTCTTTCAAGTACAGTCGAGCATAATTTTAATTTTAAACTTTTTACCAGAAGATTTTTTATATTAACTTGTTGAAGCCTAAAAATTGAAATTTTAGGTTTTACGGTATTTTCTGTTTCGTTTAGTTCTGTAATAAATAATGGCAAAAGTGATTCGGAATCACTAGCGAAAAAAATATATAATAAATGCAATGATCTTTTTTATCTGTTTCCTTTACAATTGGATAAGTGGAACTTACCTTAAAAGAGAATCATCGGAGACTCGAAATGGAAATAGCGTGCACTGATTGCACAATTTTCATGGTTACTGCTTGATTGTTATCAATTTTAAGGGAGATCTCAAAAATATAATTTATTGACTAGAGAATAAAGACATTTTCTTGATTTTAAAAAAATTAAAAATTTTCAACAAATCATTTTAAAAATTTAACTTTTTTTAAATCAAATTTTATAAAATATTTTTCAAGCGTTTCCTCGTATCTCAAGATCAAAAACGTGCGAGAATCGCCAAGTGAATAAAAATTTCTCTCTTTTTAAATCAAGTGCAAGAACATTGAGTTTTTTTGTGATCTAGATGAATTTTGATCTCCAATGAACTTAAAACTGTGAGTCATGCATTCATCAATGTTTAAGATCTTGAACTTATTAATGTTTTTTCCTACAGTTTTTTAATTTTCAACAAGGTTTCAAAATTCAATGTTTAAGATCAAAACTTCTTTCAAGCACCTTTTGTTGAATGTTTCGAGATCAAGTGTTTTTACCATGCTTTTAGAAAATAAAAACATTAAACCTGACAATCTTAAGATTAAACGAATGAGATGAAAAGAAAAAAGTTCAATGAGCGTCAACAGTGATCTTGAAGTTATTTTTTCTTGTGCTCAACAATTTTAAGATCACAGCAAGAAAGAAGAGAGAGCCAATGACCAACAAGTTCAAAATTTTATTTTCACCACACTCTCATAAGAGTTAAAGTTATGAAGCATCGGAGGCTAGCCCAAACACCATGCTTGCCAACATTTCTTCTCTCCGCACCCGAAGAATAGTTTTATTTTGACTTTTGATCGGTGCGCTTGGAAAGAAATTCATCTCGCAGCAAGCTGTCGATTTTTTTAACGAGTTGATATTTTTTTGTCTCTTGACAATTGCGCGTTTAAGAAGAAAAATTACAATTTATCGTGAAGGCGAAATAAAAAAGGGAACACAAAAAAAGCTGCACACAAAAGTCGTTTAAAAAAGGAAAAGAAAAAAATATTTTTGTGACTTTTAAACCATCATCATTCAGTTTAATTGCTGAATTTATTTTATTGTGTGGTTGTGTGGAAAAGTGCAACAGGTTGTAATGAAAATGAGTGAAGCATATGGAAGCATTAATGTGCATTTGGTGTACACACAAAAATAAAATACCCTTTAGTTTTTTGAAAGACATTTCACGATAAATTTCGGATAAAATTCCTTCTCTCTCGCTCTTCTTAAACTGAAATTTATGTGCGGCACTTAAGAGATAAACACGGATGTTTTCGAGGAGGAGGAAAAATTAAAAAATTAAGGTCTAATTAAAGTCCATTTTCGTGTCGGTGTGGAGAGTAAAAAAAATTGTAAGAAAGGAAGAAGAAAAATAAAATAATCCAAAATTCATTAGCGGACTAATAAAATGAAAAGTTCTCGCATGGTGGTCGACATGTCAATTTTCTTCTGTTTATAGATTTAATTTTAAAAAATCTTCCTTAATTTCCTCTTTGTTCCGCTGAAAGAAGCCATTTGACCGCATTAAAAAAATATTGTTATAAATGCATTAAAAGGTGAAGATAAAATTGAATTTAATATGTTGCAGTATACATAAACGGCAAGAGGGCAGCGATCGAGAAGTGAATGTAAAAAATTAAGTGAGATTCAATCAGGCAGACCATCATTTGAGTTGCTAAATTGTGTTTTTCGCTCGATGGAAAAAGAAGAGAGAAAAAAATAAAATCTCATCAAGTTGAATTTAAATTTCGTGTTTAAATGTGAAAAGTTTTTTTTAATGTGAAAGTGCTTCGAAAAATAAAAGAATCAACAATTATTTATGAGAGTCACCATTTAATGTTGTTGTTGATTTTTCGAGGTGCCATTGAGGTTAATCAACGCTAATTAAATGTTTAAAGGATCATAAAAAGCAACGATTAGTGACATTAAATTGTGGAATATTCATCGGAGTGCTGTTGCAAGTTAAAAGGTGAGTTGAAGTCATTAATTGTAAAATTTATGATGCCACTCGATGACATTTCGGGCATAATAACAGTGTTTTATTCCACACACGCTCAAAAAACATGTAAAGATGCGTAATTTTCATTTCCTCTTCTTCTATACGGCGATGATTGCCATCGTGTTATTTATGAGATTAAATCTATGCGAGATTTTGATGGGAAAATAGTTTTTTTATTGAGTTTAAAAAGAAAAAATTATTTCCATTAAAAGTGAATTTTTTCAACTGCCTCTGATTGGATTAATTAAATGCAATTTCTGTCGAGATTTATCTAGCTCGTCCACCATCCCAGTCGTAATTCAGTGCACAGTAAAAAAGAACCAAGAGCGATTACAATCGGGAGAGAAAATTAAATGGCAACGTGGAAAAAATGCACAACATAAAAAAATTGCATAAAAATATGCTGCCAATTGTTATATGGAGAGAGAGAGTTGGGAAAGGGAGCGAATGAAAAGGCTTTCCGTGCTTCAGGTGCTAGCCATAAATTGGCATTTTAGTAGTGCATTTAATATCTCGCGCTGAATTTTTGAAGCCGTTAAAAATGAAGTACAAAAGTGCCGCCCTGGCCTTGAGAGATAATTTGAGAATCCACACTCGAAGTCGTTTCTCAGTACGAACATCCCGTTATGACTTTTTCGAGTGCGCAAATATAAAACCAACACGAAAAAAACTGATGATCATCATTATTATTGATTCCATGCCATCATCTCATAGAGAGAGAAAAGTAAAAAGACTGATTTACTGTTAATGCAGCAATGGTGCTGAAAGTAAGAATAGAAATCCTCTAAGTGAAGCTTGAAAGGTTAATAGCGAAAAAATTACTGCCATATCTGACTGTAAGAACCTGAGACTCAAACGTGAAGGAAAAAACTTTTATCGCGAATCTTTCTGACTAAAAAAATTCTCCCTGCTCTTTTATGCAAATTAAAGCGAGATGAAACGAGGTCGAGAGCGAGAGCCAAGCCATTAACAAATTGATCACAATTTAATGCAGCACGAGAATGTTCAGCGATTGGGACGATGATGAAGGAATCCATTAATTGGATCAATGAAGCGATTTCTAGAATATCGAGTTGTTCGATTTAATTATTACATGCGACCCACATTAAAGCGATCGAGCTTTTTAGCATAAAAATGGCTTAATAATCAATGCCAATGATCAAAGAAATTATGCAATTTTTCACTATCTAGCAGAAATTACAATAACATTTTTAATAAAATACTGGAATTTCGTGTTGAAAATTGAGTGTAAAAAATAAATGTTCTCACTCTGAATCTAGAAGATTTAATAAATTTTATTAAAATTAATTTTTAATTTCTTCAATTTGAGTAAATCAATAAAGAAAGAAGGTAAAGAATTCCAGTTTAAGTCCAACCTGTTTTTCATTCTCAACTTCTTACCGCAACTAAGTTTATTGCTCACATATAAGAAGATTCAATTGCACATTGCAACATTACTTGCTACTAGACTCACTTCCATTTTCACATTTCTGCAGCTCGCTTGTGCAAATAAGTCATAATTTTTTAAATCCTTTAAGCTGATTTTGTAAAAGCATCTCACGCTGCATATCCACTTAGATGTGAACATTTACAGAAATATATCGTTGAATGCGCTCTCTAATATTCTTATGTTCAGACTTGTGTTTCCAGCCTCTCTACAACGCAATAAATAATTATAATGCGGGCAACGCTACATTAACGCTAACATATAGACTTATGAATAAGTAAGGATTAGCGATCGCGAATTAAAATCAGAAAAATATGAGGGTTTTTAAGAAAAATCGAAATTTAATTAGGTGCATCGAGAAAAAAAGATTAAATTCAATTTTATCGCACAAAAATCTTCGAATAAGCACGCAAAAAAATTCAATACACACGTGAGAATTTTTCAAGTTTGTTGTTGAAGAAAAAATAATTCTTCAAGTCTGAAACAGAAATATTAAATTAAATACATCATCTTCTTATGTTTCTTTTGCCTGTGTGCATTTTCTGATAATTTAGAGCGTTTGTAAATAAAGCAAAGAGAAGCGGGTATAAATTACACTCTTCGCTATAAAGCGGTTGTTAGTTACAAAGCGCATGGGAAAGGAAAATTTATGGGAAGTTGAAGAAATTTCATGCTGAGAATTTTTGACATCTCGCGAGAAGTTTCTTTAAATGCCAATGCTACTACTTTTTTAATTAATCGTGCGCGAGATGGTTCATGTGGTAAGGTGTAAGGTTCGAAAAAAAACCAGTTTCGAAAATATAAAAATTATTTCTCAACCTGATCAGCAAAATGGAGCAAAAACATTTTGAGAAAATAACTAGAAGTGAATTGAGATTGAAAAATTCAAAGAACTGAAGTTATTTCATACGCTTGAGATTGCAATTGAGGTTCTTTTTCTAAGGCTTTGACCACAAAAGCATTGCCTAGCAATAATTAACTTTTTTCTTCTCCTCTTTTACGATCAAATTAACTTCATTATTACTTTTTTTTGCCGATACAATCGATCTCGTTTTTTTTTGAAAAACGTAAATTATAGTTCAATCTTTACAAAATTTAGGAGCCGACAATTTTTTTGCGATACTGATGAATCTATTTTAGGCTGGTGATGATCTTTTAAAGTTAATTAAGCGTAAAAGATATGAAAAATTTTCCTATCATTAATTAAGATTTCGTGCTTTATAATCTTATGGGATTTTAAAACAAATTTAAGGTGGAGCCGACAATATTTCAAAACAAAATTATCACATGTTGTTCCTAAATTTGAGTTTGTTAACATAAATTTAATGCGTCATCAAAAATATATTTTTTGTAATTTTTTTCTCAACATTCATGGAATTAATTTTCTCTCGTAATCTTACAATTTTTTTTCCCCAACTTCCTTTCCTTTCATTTCAAACGGTTATGACAGAGCGTAACGAATATTTTCCTCCTCACTCTACGCCATTATCTCCGCATATAGACAAGTATACAATAATAATAATTTAATGATTGAGGCTTTGATTCTCTAATGAAGAGAATTGCTTTTTTTTATATAAAATCTCAAGAGGAGAGAGATTAAAATTCTCCAATCAAAATAGCTATAATGTGATTAATTTCTTCTCGACATTTTTCCGTTGAATAAATTTTTTGCTGTCTCTTCCTTCTCGACATTCACATATCAACAAAAAAATATTCTTCAATTTTCGTGAATTTAAAAGAGCGAATTTTGCGATGTAATTTGAAGAGTTTTTTTGTTGCAAAAATAAGAAACATGATCCAGACGAAATTACCTTACGTTCGCTCTCCCTTTTCGCTTGCATCTCTCTTTTTTTTTGTTCGCAGAAACCTCAATTAATTTTCTGATATATCACGAACGATATCCACATAATTATACGATACATGAACGAAGGAGAGATTGAGAGGGAAAAAGAGCATCGCTTGGGAGGAATGAAGAAAGAATTGTGAGCAGGGCTGATGGATGTTTCGACAGCTACATTGTAAAATTGTAAGACTCCGATGATTCGCATTCAAGGAGGTCAAATTGAGAGGAAAAAACAACGCTCGAAGGATTAAATGAATCTTTAACGTAGCCAAAGTTTTTACGCATACAATCGAAGCTAAAAAAAATCAAAAAACAATTCAACCGTAAATATTTATCGATCAGTTTCTTGAAAATGGGCTTGTTCAAATTAATTTCTTGATCGAGTTAAGAAATTTTAATTTTTTTATTTAAATTAATTTTAAAACGTCTAAAAAATAATTTTTAAATTTCAATAAAATTCCCCAAATTTTCTGACAGCATCTCGAGAGAAAAAAATTCTCTTTAGCGTCGTCGTTGTCGTCATTTTGATTGTGCATACACATCAACAGACGTCCGATGATGGTCAGAGTCGATCACATGCGCACAAGGGGGAAAGAGAGAGAAGGAGTGATCGACATTGAAGAATTGCACACGGTGAATCGTGATCGAGGAAAGACGCGAGAAAAAGGCGAAAATGACGACAAAAGAAAATTGCATTTAATGAGCGAACTTTATTTCCAATTATCAATTTGGAGCATCGTGAATGACCATTTTCGCTTACCAAAATGCACTCTCTCGTCGGCTCATAAATCCTTTAATTTAATTTTAAAGGCAAGTAGTTAAAATTTTGGGTGAGCATCGAAATTTGCTCAACAGGTTTTCATCTTGCATTCTCATCATAAATACGGGAAATTACGCAATTTGTGTGTCATACACTCATTAAGTGAACATTAAAATGAATTTGTGTGTGTACAGTTAACCATCAGGTTGGAATTTCTATCATTTTGACATTCAAATAGCTTAAAAACTTTTTTCCTGTCTGCCTTTTTAAGCGCTTGTAAACCCATTGAGAAACTGTCAGCAATCTCACAAGATTTTTGAATCGTGTCACAAAAATAAAAATTTGTACCTTTTTCGATCCAATGAACATCATCGGCGAACATGAGAACCTTCGGAATCGATTTTATAATTAATTTAAATTAAACATGCAAGATTCTCTGAAGGTTAAAATTGAAAATTAAATGTCTTTAATCTCACATGAAATTCAATCTTCTGCCACTTGAAATTTTATATTTTTTTATTGTCAAAAGTTTTGTGCATCAAAATTTTATTCTTGCTGACCATTACATCGAAAAAAAGCCTCTAAAATATTTTGATTTTTTCCTCTCTTCCACATTCGATGTTGTGTATTTTGTCGTTGGCATTATAAAAACTCAGAAAGAGAGATAGACGGACAGAAAAGAGTTATAACGTTTAAGATAATTGTCTCTTTTGATTTGTTCCATTGAAATGATTCGCATTTGACTTTTCCTCTTAACATCATTTTGTCGTTTTTATTTGTCTACAATTCCGTGCACAAAAGAGTGGAATTTTTTAGTGTGCTCAGGAATTGAGTTGAGCTGAAAATTCAATTATTAAAAAACTGTTTTAATTATAAAAAAAGTAACATCACTTTTAAACAATCCCCGATTTTTTGACAAAAAGAATTTAATTTAAAAAACCGTTATAAATTTTTATTTACGACGCGTCGTCCATGCACTAACTCATTTTATGACTCCAGATTATGACTATTTTAGTTGTATTTCTAAATGAATTTTAACGACATTGGACTTAACATGAGCAGGTGAATTAATTCCAAATAAAGTCGTCTTTTGTTTCTTCTTCTTATTTCTTCATCGCTGACTTCATGACGACTTTCGACTCGACTCTCTTTTGATGTTATTAAAACATAAATCTGTGAATGACATTAGATATTTCATATTTATTTTTTACCTCTATCGGAGACCTTTTAAATATCAAAAAATGTCTCTTTGGACATTCATTAAATGTCTTTTGGCGACCACAACCCTTGTGGCACAGAAAAGGAAAAATAAAGGAATTTTGATGGAACTTGCATGGAATCTTTCGGAACTTGCATGGAAAAAAATAACTTGACGGAAATTTGAAGGAATTTAATGGAACTTGACGGAATTTCAATGGAATTTCTGCGACCACTTTACCGGAAATTTGACGGAATTTGATGGAAAAAAATCCTTAAAATTCATTGATTTTTTAAGGAAAATTTTGGAATTCCATTGGAAAAGTATAGGAAATTTTTTCCATTTCTTTTCCACAAATTTCTTATGGAAATCTTTAGGAATTTTATCGGAAAAAAATATTCATAAAATTCCGTCAAATTCCGCTTAAGGAAAGTTGTGAATTTTAAGAATTTATTTTCCATCAAAATTCCGTCATGTTCCGTTTAGGAAAAGTTGTGAATTTTACGGAATTGTTTTATAAAATTCCGTAAGTTCCGTTAAGAAAAGTTGTGGAATTTTACGGAATTTATTTTCCATAAAATTCCGTCATGTTCCGTTTAGGAAAAATGTGGAATTTTAACGGAATTTATTTCCATAAAATTCCGTCATGTTCCGTTTCGGGAAAAGTTGTGGAATTTTAACGAAATTTATTTTCCATCAAAATTCCGTCATGTTCCGTTTAGGAAAAATGTGGAATTTTAACGGAATTTATTTCCATCAAAATTCCGTCATGTTCCGTTTAGGGAAAAGTTGTGGAATTTTAACGGAATTTATTTTCCATCAAAATTCCGTTTAGGAAAAATGTGGAATTTTAACGGAATTTATTTCCATCAAAATTCCGTCATGTTCCGTTAAAAAAAGTTGTGGAATTTTAACGGAATTTATTTTCCATCAAAATTCCGTCATGTTCCGTTTAGGAAAGTTGTGGAATTTTAACGGAATTTATTTTCCATTAAATTTCGAACGGAATTTTTTTTAGATTTCCAACGGAATTCCATTGGAAATTTATTGCTTAAATATTGCTTTTGCCAAAAATAATTTAATATATATTTTGGCTTCGTGACGGAATGGTAAAGCGGCGCAACGTGATAAGGAGTCCTCGGTTCGAATCTCGGTGGAGCAAAAAAGATGTAAGTAAAAAATAAATAATTTCCTATAATTTCCAACAGATTTCCAGAACTCAGAATCAGCTATGACAACGACTTCAAATGTTACCTCTTCAGGCCCAGGTAGGATCCAGAAGTGGGCCCGAGCTGCGAAGGATCCAAAAATTTATTTTTTTCTTATGGATTCCATTAGTTATTTTTCCATTGGATTTCCATCGGATTTCCATTGGATTTCCATCGGATTTCCATTGGATTTCCATTGGATTTCCATTGGATTTCCATCGGAAATGTGATGGATTCCGTAAGAATTTTGACGGATTCCATCGGAAATTTGATAGATTCCATTGAATTTCCGACGGAATCTATCAAATTTCCGATGGATTCCATGGGATTTCCAATGGATTCCATCGGATTTCTTATGGAATCCATCGGATTTCCAATGGATTCCATCGGATTTCCAATGGATTCCATCGGAATTCTTATGGATTCCATCGAATTCCGTTTTATTTCCATTAAAATTCCCATGTACGTAAATATTTACGTACGTTTTTTCATTTCCGATGGAAATTTTGATGGAAGAATTGTACCATTTTGCCCCTTTTTCCGACGGAATTTTTCCGTCAAGTTCCAACAAAATTCCAGTAAAGTTCCTACATTTTTCCTTTTCTGTGCTACAAGGGAAGCAACAAATATTTTATAATAAATCAGGTTTCAAATTACCGAGAAGAAAAAAAATGTCGCGCTTTGTAACGAGCAAAAATATCTGAAATAAATGCAGGTCAGTCCGAGCTTCCTACGGCTTTTGAAAGTAAGGAAGAGAAAGAAGCGAACATTTAAAAAAGTTTAATTGTAATTTTATAAAATTAAACCTATAAAATCATTGATGACATTTTTGAGTAGGAAAAAAATTCCTTAACGACGTAAAGTGACAAAAAAATTATTGTAGCTTTAAAGGAAAGTCCATAAAATTTAAATGACGACGCATTTTTCTCCTCATGTTGTCTTTTTTCATCCTCATTATCAGTCTGACTTCAATGCACTTGTGTGTACCAACATTGAGCAGGTTCAAAGTGATCTTTTTCCATTTATGAGATGATAATGACAAACGAGTTTTTCCCCGCACAAATATGGTCATGTTCATGAGGCTTCGTCTTGTTGACTCTTTCACTCGCTTGACGTACACTCATAATATGAAATGCTTAAGCAATTACGACACTTTATAGCTTATAACTCGTATGTAATAATATTTCATCGTTCTTATGAAACATTCATAGAGTTCTTGATGTCTCTGTGACGGATTGGAGAGCAAAATAATATTTTAAAAGTTTTCCTTTCTTACTTTTTACGATCTGAGTTTTTTCACAAGATTAAAATATTTTTTTTAAAAACCAACGGTCGTGAATTTGTAGTTAAAAAAATTCACTGTTTTTGTTACTTATGTGTATTGTTGACGATCCAGTAAAAATAAACTTTTTAGCAAGTGTAAATAAAGTGAGGATAAAAGTAGGATAACGATGATGAAATAACTCTATTATAAATAAGATTTAATTGGCAAATCACAGCTACAAGCTCACTCGATGTTTTTTGAAATCAAACATAGTAAAGCTACACATGACTTTCTCATTAAAATGACACTCAACAAAACGATGAGAATGAAATGAATTAAATGCTTTATGATGATGCGCGATATCAAGAGGTAGAGAGATGAAAAAAAAATAGTGGAAATGAGAGGTCATTAGTAAAACAGTAGGATTCACAAGCAGCACCAGTGTCTACTTAATGAGCATAGCCACGTTTAGGAGAGAAATTTATCGCGTACTTTGTGTGAAAAATTTGACTCTCAAAATCCAGATTGGTGAATTTAATGAATTTAATTTATTTCATAGAAAAAAACTTATCGTTCATCTAAAGCAAATTGTTGTGTCAGTCACTGCGACGCGTTGTGTCCTATGAAAACATCGAGTTTTATCAACTAATTTATGTAGATCTTTAGCTCATAATTAATAATCATTATATGATGATATCTTTCGCAAGGATCATCATTATGAAAATTTCTCTGTCGTCTTTTAATATTAATTTTTCTTTCGATAAATTCTGATAGCACTAATTTAGATGGGAATGAAATTCTTTGGAATATTTTAATTAATCCCCACAATTACTCCGACACTCATCGATGAGAGCTTTTTAAACCAATAGCGCTCGATATCCAATTTGCATAAATTAGAGAAACAAATCTCAATTTAACCAAATAGAGAGACTATAGCTGCTCCCATCCATAGTCACACTTGAGTGTCTCTAAAATGCCTCGATGAGATTAAAATCAAATAGTCGTAAAAAATTAGTCATTAAAAATTATGTATTTTAAATTAAAATTAAATTGAGTTTTTCAGCTCTTTCCGAGCCGTTCATCATAAACAGAAAATCTTTTTTATTGATTCCTGAATAGACGACGGTTGAAAATGTGAACACACCCGGATTGACAATAAAATAGATTTTTGTTACAAAATTCTCGCTTTTGTATCTCGCAATGGAGATTTTTTAAATCCCCTTTGCATATCTTCTTCATTATAAAATTGGCAATAAAAAAAATTTCAGTGCCTTTCATCAAAGTCGCTCTGGTTGTATACTTATGAGAGATATTCTTTATGGCTCATCTCAATTCGTTAAAAGAATTTATGATCATCGAAAATTTTAAGACTTCGAGTCTTGGACTTAGATTGAAATTCTGCACAAAACAATGAAGACCAAAGAGCTTTGAGTTAATTAAAATGATTATGACGAGATCTCTTTAGGAACATCACATAAATTGTAAAATTTATTATCATGATGATTTTATTAATTTTTGTTTCTCTCATTTAATTTTTCATAAATGGAAATTGTTTTGTCTGAAGAGGTTAATGAAGGTGATGAAGATTTTAGATACAAATTTGGAACTTTCCAATTTTCGAATATTTTTTATGAATTAACTTTTTTTTAGATCTCAGTCAAACTTTTCAGAACGCTCATAACTTTTTATACGATTTTAAATACGCGAATGATTTTTAATGACTTTCTGCAGCAAAATAAAAGACTAGAAAATAATCCACAAAAAAAGCCTCATCATCTCTTCGTTTTATGCCTCTCTGGAGATCTATTAAAAGTTAATTGAGAATTGATAAAAGCGTGCCGCATCGCTAAGCCGTAAAGTGAGATATCTTTCATCGCGACTATCTTCGCGCGATTCACGCTGCGTGCAATATTTTATAATCCTTTCTAAGAACAACTGCCGCAGCTGTTTGTTGTTACATAAAAATGAAAGTTTCATTTCATTAAGACGTATAGCTATGGTAAAAAGCTTCTGGTACAGTCGTGAGGTCGATGTCTTCTTCATATAAAGAGTTGAGTGTGTATGTGTGATTTTCATAATGAGAGGAGTCAAGCAACGTTTCGCAATCAGCCTAACTGGAGGGCTTTTAAAAGGAATATTTCACCGTCATCCAATACTCACACACAACCACGCGGACTCCCCAACATAAAAGCAATTTAATAAAAAAATGAGCGCTTATGAAATTGCTTTTAATTTACTTTTCGTGATATTGTGAGTTTTGCAAAGAAGTCGAAATTATTAAATGAAAAATTGCAAATAAATTGCTCTGGAAATGCATTTAGACATCGACGGAGAGTGTACCTGTTTGCATTCATTCTTCTTCTCTCCTTTTGAGCTTGTCTATTATGCGCGAATGTGCTTCGAAACATGTGTAATAAATTAACGTCTCACAAGACTGCAAAATTTATTGAGTTCAATATCCTAAAAATGTGTTGAAAAATTCCTGGATTTTCGCAGTCAATCTTTAAATTAAAATCAATCACAAATGGACGAAAAAAAATTGTTGACAAACTTTTATGGAATATTTTTAAGAATGTTAAATTTTTTTAAAATTATTTTATAAAATCAAAAGAACAAGAAAAATTGTAAAAATCGCATGGGAGTGCAAAAAGCACTCATTTCTAACTTTATTATTATTTATGTTCGCAGCGCCGCAAAAACATTTATAGTCATGCTTGTCTTACAAGATATCGCGAGAATAAAAAAATGCCGCTTTGCTTTGCACCTACATGTAGTGCAAGTACCCATTAGGTAAGGTGCAATTATGAATGATAAATAGGATGATCGAAGCGAGCGATACATGGACATGTTCGAGCACAGTTTTCTAACAATTTCTACGACTGTTATTTAATTATTTTTAATTTCTCGATGAAATTCTTCATTTCTTACATTTATGCAACGCAGTGTGTCGTTAAAATACTTCGTTAATGATGATGATTGAAAAAGTTGATTTTAAAGCGAGTTGTCAATGTTTTTTTGCTTGTAAACATCATGCTTGTACTTTATGATTGATTTTCAATTCTCGGCGTGTCGAATTGCATTTTAATCCAAATGCACAAGGTATGACAATTAAAAAATATTCTCAAGTGTTTATCATCAATCATCGTGAGATCAATTTCATGCCAAAAATAAGTACACACATCGTTTCTCACTATTCGGTTGCCTTATAAATAATTATCGATACGCAGCAACGTGTAAATGTTGAGCATTTTAATTGGTTTTTAAATTTCTCAAAGTCATTTTCATCTTTTTATGGTTGGATGGATAACACAAAGAAAAATTTATATAGAAGCGAGTGAAAGAATGGCAAGCGAGAATTCCTAGACGATTTGCCATCAGTCAATGCCGGTTAAGTGAAAATGGACAAGAAATTTTTACCTCACCGACTCTTTTAACATGTGCGGTGATTCTTGGAAGAACATCTCATAAAGGGCAAGTGTGTGTCCGATGACGAGAGCTTGTTGTGACATTTAAAATAAAAAATAAATTAACGAGCAAACAAATTGTTTTAACATGTTCGCAGAAATTCAAAACTACTCCATCAAACGTGGCTTCTGGGTGAGATTTCAGCGTCGCTGAGTCATTTCTTTTCTGATCTTAAAATAATTAAAACAACAAGAAGCTTTTTATGGGCATGTAGAAAAAAATTAACATTGAATTGTGTAATTAATTAAAATTAGAAGATTTTAAAATAAATTTAAGTTTGATTCAAAAGTTCTAATCAGAAAATTTATTTTCCCCGTCTCTTAATAGAGTGTTGAACTTACATGAGATGCTCGGATGGTAACTAATTGTTATATTTCTCATGCTCAGTACCACCTTTGTACAATGTGCCTTCCTTTTTTATTCGCATCATTTTTTATTCGATTCAGTGTTGTGTTTTTCTTTAAATATCGCCATCTGCCATTGTCCGTTCCAATAAATATATTTTTTCTTCTTTCTCTCGTTCGAGAATATTTTATGTACACGCAAAGCTTGAGATTGAATTTCTATTCATCACATACACTCACATCAATTTCCACGCTCAAGAAAGTGGTGATGAAATTGTTGAAAGTCATCGTGTTTCCTTCAAACAGCAATCACAAATCTCCTCAATTATCATTTAATTTAATGATTATTTCAATATTTGTTGTTTGTTTGTTACCAACAATTTTCATCATCATCACGCAGCACCGAAACGGTTCGCATAATAGAAGCTTTCAAGATTAGATTGAGTTATGAAAAGGTTCTTTTTATTCCATCAAATTCATTTCTTTCATCTCGCTCCATCCTTCTCTTTCTCAAGCAGTCTCTAACAATGACGATTGACCGATGGATGATGACGGTCGACGATGTACACAGAAGGTAAATACCAGAAGTTGTTAAAATCTAGCTTTTTTTCTCTCTCGTTGAAATCACGGCATGTGAGTGAGAGAACGATCTGAGGAAGAATGAGGAAAGACTGATTATGGATATTGATGTGTAATTCATCAAAAAGTTCTCTCATTCTTCCTCGTTACACGACACAAACCATTTATTTTCGTTGCTCATGTCTTGACTAAAGAATTCGGCTTCTGCTCTTTGCGTCTTGATTGTCGTTAAGCACGAGAGTGCAAATTTTGCGTGAAATTTCGCATTTGAGAAGTATCGCATGTTAGAGAAACTATAATGATGATGATGTGATGATGCTAAGTGATTTTTAAAAAATGATTTTTGTGTGATGGAAGATCATTAAGTCGAGATTTACTCGAACAAATGTCTCACAATAAAAAGGAGGATGCCAACTAAATTGTTGAGGTCAATTAAATGGGAAATTCTGAGTAGAAATTTTGTAATCATTTTAATTTTAAATTTTGACTTTAATAATATTTTTTTTAGTTTTAACTCAGAATTTGCAGGAATCATTAAAATGATCAAATTGTTCATTAACTTTAATAACTTACCATAGAAGTTTTTTTATTGCGAAGAAAAAATCCGATAGATTCATCTTCAGTGTCATAAATGGCGTCTCATCAAATTTGATGATGATCGTAACAAAAAGGCGGTTAATTATTGATTGCTATCAAGTGAGATTTTTGTCGCCATTAAGATTCGCTTCTAGACATGCTTGCACTTTGCAGCCTGTCACTGACTTCTCCATACTTTTGTCGTTTGCATTCATGCATTTTCATCAGTTTTTCAACTGCCGTAACTTATGTTGCAAAAGCGGTAAATTGAGAGAGAGAAAAATCAGCAATTTAAAGACTTAATAAATGACTTATAGTTGGTACTTAACTTGAACAGCAGAGAGCAAAAAAAATTGTAAGGCTTATTCGCTTATGTTATAATCATTATATTTTATATATGAGCGCTCGCCATGCCTTCGTATGTGGGTAAAAATTTACAAGGAAATGACGAAGGAGTATAACTGGGCTGCGAGTAAGAGAGAAGGAAAATTAATTGGACGACAATATTTCATAATTTCAGAGTTGATTCGCTAATTGAATGTTAATATTTACTTAAGAACAACTGCAATAATTTCTTCCACTTAAACGCGTGTGTGTGTGTGTGTAAGTTTGCCATTTTCCAAGTAGCAAAAAAACTCTCCATTTAATAAGATCACATCGTGTGGTAAAATTAATTAAATTAAACAGTGTATTGTATATGTGCTGCTGGCCGTAACGATAATAATTGCATATACGTGAAGTCCGCCCTTTTATTAGACCTCCCTAGACTCTCTCTCTTGCCGCTCATATATATAAAGAATTCTCATTTATGATATTAATGTTCCACTGTTAGTGTAATCACATCTCATATAAAAACTGCGTGCGAAAGAAATTATGTTTTTATATGCGGTTCCCCTCCTCGTGTGTGCACATCACATGACGTACACATGATATTGTGTATAAGTAACGAGCATGAGAATAAAAGTCATGAAAAAATATTACAAAGCTTTAAATAAATGCGTGTGTGTGTGCACCATCCTGCTACGTCCATGAAAAGTGAGATAACACAGGCACATTTTTTCACGCGTTCATAAGCAGCGGCAACAACTAAATGGCCACAAGTTAAAGGAGTTTTGCGATGGCCAGACATGAATGCAGCATAAATTCGCCATGTTTCCCTCATATCAGGATGATGTGAGCTACAATCTTGTATTAAACCAGCAATGATTTTTATGTGTGGGCTTGTTGAGTAAATTTTGTGACGTTTAAGTAAATTTTAAAGAAATATTTTATTCGTCTATAAAAAGAATTTTTAAAATTTAAAAAAAAATTCTTTAAATTTTTAAAAAATTAATAAAATTTTATGATACACAACTTACAAACCATCCCCACTAACTTAACAAATTTTAGCTCCAAGTCAATAGCATGATTTCAAAGTGAGTATGCATCACAACATTAAATCACACAAACCTGTGCAAAACACACACTTAAAATGTCCTCCAACTACAAGGAGATGAAAACTCAATATCGAAATAGCCATTAAAAGATTAACAAGATTTAAATTTTATAGGCAAACACTAAAAGGTCTTTAATTAACACTTTTTCATGTATATGCATGCACCCGCACATTTGCATAATCGACTTTAATGTTCAACTTACAATCACATCATTATTGGCATGCGGTCGACATTGAACTTTTTATTAAATTGATTTTTAATTTTTAACAAGCTCAAAAATGTTTCCATTAAAAATTAAATCTTTTGTTGCCGATGACATTGACCAAAGCATTTTTCGATATTCCCATCAAATTGCATGATAAGCGAAAATTTAAAAGGACCAAAAATACCGAAAGAGAGATAAACTCGTTAATTTTCCATTAACAAACGTTTTTCGATATAATACTTTTTGCAATTGGCAGACATAAATAAATTTATTAAATGCTTCCATGGCGATGCATGCGTGAGTAAATGTTTGCGATGCCATTTATCAAGATTCATGCATGTTACGTGGATTATCGGCATCATTTTGTTGTTGCTGTGTTTGTATGCTATGTGTGCTTGGTCAATTGCAGGAATTGTATTGCAAAACGCATTAATTTATCGTTTCCCATGTTGTTTCGAGTCCAAAAATATCTATAAGTAAATAAATGATAAAATTATGGATGCGGAATATGTAAGCAGATCAAGGAGAGAGAGAGAGAAGTAGCAAAAACATCCTTACATGTAAGTTCTCCATCCACTTGTTATGCTTGGTCGATGACTGGGGAGGAAGAAGAATAAGATAAACAGCATACAGGGAGAGTATTTGCAGAGATATATATCTAAGATGGTACAGAGAGTACAATAAACACAAAAATTGCATGTACGTGTATTGAATATTCAAAAATTACACCGGAGGATGTTGAAATGCCTCTCCTTCCATTTAAGTAAACTACCTTCCTTAAAATTCCTTCATTGCTCGTTATATTAGAGAAAATATGCATGTTATAATAGATTATTGGCATTTACAATTTTTTTTTTTGGAAACTATGTAAAAATAAAACCAATAACCCAACAGCAAAAGGTTAGCTGTCAGAGAAAAAAATTAATATTCGACCACTGCCCAGTATTTGAACATGATTTCGTGTTTGCTAATTGAATCAACCAACTCGGTCATTTATCTGTGAGTCAACAAAAATTGAAGTGAGATTTTAATTAAAAAAAAGTTTACTTTTTCAATTTCAACCCGCGTGGAGCACGTTTTCATGTTTCATTAACATTTGAATAGAAATTTTTCTATCTACATCTATACTAATATCAATAACAACGAAAAAGTTTAATCTTCGAGACACAAGAGAGGTAAAAAGAGCATGAAGACAGCAGCACGGCTATAGTTTAATTAAAAAAAGATAATCCCGTCTTTTATAGTCGTTGCGGGTATCTCAAATTCTCGGGTAAAAAGTTCTCGTTTTTTCGTTCACTAAATGACGAGAATATGAATAGATTCGGATACTTGCTTTAATGACTACACGTAGACTTAGATGAAATTTAATTAGTTTCATGGAATATGAAGCAAAAACAGGGAGAGAAAAAAAACTAGCGACAATGTGCTCATAATTTTGTGGAATTATTGAAATAAATTCATCATAAAAATTTTTATTTCTCAGACGTGATGAAAATATTTACGCGCAGCTATTTTTCGATGAATCATGCTTGGGTCTCATTTGTTGATGTTGCTAAGGATTTATTCTCATAAACTTCAAAAGACGGAAGTCTCAAGATTCGGTAATTATGAGAAGACATGAACAAACTTGACTGAGTCAATGCTCATCATTAAAATTTTGCTGATTCATTGGAATTATTGATGTGAAAGGGATGAAGAAATTTCGTTTGTTTCAAATGTCTTGCAAAATATTTAAAAAATATATACACAAAAACCGTTAAATTTAAAAAATAAAAGTAAAAACCGTTAAATTTGAATTTTTTAAAAAATTTAACGTCTTTTTAGCTTTTTATTAAACGAACCTATTTTATCGATAAATTCCTCCTTATCTTTAATTCCTTAAAGTACATCATCAAAGAGAGAGAAATAAGACCCAAGAGGGAATTTTTAATGACATTAATGGACATATGGGATGATTTTTGCATCTTTTCTTCTTGTCAGTAAATTTTAGTTATTTAGAATGATGATGAGGGATCAACATAAATGTAATGAACTCATTGATCAAAAAATTGAAAGGGGAGCTCAAACATAACGTTCATGTCCCTTAAAGCTGTGGGTTCAGTTGTGAAGGTAACCTTATCAAAGAAAAATTGGAAAATTATGCAAGCAACATTTTATGGGATGACGCATGAGGAGGAAAATGGGAAAATTTTCTTTTTTATACACTTGCCGCATATGTGTGTTTGTACTTTTCTGTGCAATAAACATTTATGACGATTGCTCGGGATTTTATAATGAAAATATTGTCGTTATTACCATTGTTGAGAGAGAGAGCACCATGTGACATTTTAAACTCCTGAATTTCATGTAATAAAAACGAAAGAGAAAATTGAGATTGAAACAGGTTTTTCTTTGGTGTGTATTGTTGCATTGCAAATGGCATATATATATAAATGAAAGTCGACAAATGTGAATAATAAAAATAGATTTAGTTCATAAAAATTTAAAGTGAGACACATAAGACGGCAAGCACTGAATAAATTGATGATTTATGGAAGGCTATTATGTTAGTGGTGTGTATGCATGCATTCTTAACTTCTTCCTCTTGCGACTTTCTTATCGCGAACAAAACCATATTTATGATCTCATTTTTCTGCCGTGGAAACAACGTTGCGATGAGTGTGTAAACACGTAAAAATTCAAACTTCTGAAAAAATTATTATGGCAGAACAGACTTGCCAACGAAAAATGCCGCAAGGCGAGACAGAAATGGAAATATAGTGAGTAGTTTTTCGAGAGAGATTTAATGTTCGCGATAAGCTCGAACTCTCTCGAAAATGTGTTGCACAATTAAGCAAAATTTTTCACTGCTAAAATATACATAAGAAATGCTTTAAAATCTACGATAAGCTCGTCACTCAGTCGCTTACTGTCCTTCTCGCTCGCAATCTTGTTTTCTCCTTTCCACGGTAAATTTTTAAATGTCTCGCTTAACTGCCTTCTCTACGACTCTTGACGAAATAGAATTTAATTAAAATTATGATATTTTCCTACTGATTTCTCCGCGATAGAATTAATTTTTTAATTTTCTCCTCTTGAGTGATATGAGAAGAATTTCTTTTTTTTTCGTGGAGGAATTTGAAGAAGACATTTGGGATTTTTTACTGAATTCCGTCACATTTATTTTCTTCCTATTAATTTAGATTTTATTACATATTTACTTCTTATTGACATAATTTTTGAATGAATCCCACTGGTCCATCTTAACAAAAAAAGATGATGATAAAAATCACATGACGAAATCTCAAATTGATCATAAATTTCGTTATTATCATCAAATTTAATTACATTAAGCTTCTTTCTTTTCAATCTCGTTGAATTCACGCTGTCATTCGTCTAAGCTTTTCTCTATGAGTGTGTATAAACATGATTGTGTAGATAATGCTTCATTTCGAGATAATATAATGGCACATTGTGTGTGCTTGCCCTTTTCATAAATAGTCATGGATTATTCCTCACGCTTATTGTGTAAAGTAGCTGTTGATGTTCAAGCTTTCGATGTCAATGGAGAAGCGACGCGATATATTAACAGTCATATTTTATTATTGTTATTGCAGATACTTTTTATGCTGCTGACATTACTTAGAATACAATTCATGCCTTCATTCTTATGAACATGAGAGAGAGAGAGAATCCTTTCGCAATTGTCATGCAAGTCGGGTCTCGTCTCTTTAATTGTAGAGCATTAAAATCCATTTCAATTTTCTCGGCGGTCGCGTCAAAACACATCTGACGCTCATGGTGGTTTTGTATATTGCATGTACATCTGACGACGACGTCGAAAGTGAGTGCACTTTTAGTGCGAGGTGGTTTATAATTGAAATCTTTTAGTACCCCATAAAATGCTTACAGTCATTATAATTATAAAGCTTTATTTATTATTATCCAAGTCGAGTCGAAGTAAAGAAAATGCATTAAAGATGAGCTTTGCGATATTTGCGAGGTGATAGTGGCCGCAGAGAAGGATACTTGGCATAATAATTGCAGATTAAAAGCGTTAATGTGTAATTTGTTAAAAATTGCTCTTTGAGTGAAATCTGAAACCGTCATCGAAATTAAAAGGACTTTTTATGGGTTTTGAAATAATTTTTATTTACCATTTTAAATAAAATTAAAATTTTTACACTTTCAAGTCTCAACTTTCTTTCAAACTTCGTGAATCTCCAGCACGAACATGAAACTAAATACTTGTGTCATTAGTGATCTCATGTGGGGATAATAAATTGATGCTCATCGCTACTAAATCTGTTGGTAATTATTCAAGTGACTTTTTTTCTGCAACACAATGACATGAAACCTTCCTCCCATTAAGTTTCCATCACGACTCACTTCTTTCACATCTTTTTGTGTGTGCATCGAAAGTAAAAAAAAATATAAAAATATTTCAATTTTTCATTCTCTCGGGTTTATGCAAATCAAAAGCATAGTCGCAGATGTTTCGCCTCATTTTCCCTCCGCAAAAATGTTTATTCAAATGAAATTCTCACGAGTGCATTATTTGCATAAATTCAACTTGATCTAGAAGAAACAATTAAATTTATTAAATTTTGTGGTTTTAATCAAAATTGAATCAGTCGAATACATGTGAGATAATTTTTTGACCACGGAAAATCTCGTGATTTAATAAAGATTGCGAAAAGTTATTTAAATTTGAAAATTATTCAAACCACATTGAGTGGAAATTGAAATAATATCATAAAATTTCTTCTGCTTTTGATGCCGATGATTGATATGAAAAAATTTTATTTTATTTCTCGAAATGAACTCACATGAAAGAAGCATGGCAAAAAGAAGCAATTTGCAATGTAGCACAAAGAGCAGAGAGATAAGCAGAATGTTATGTCTAAAACCGTTTTATGGCATTTCAAAGCGCCACATTTTCTCTCACTGTGCATATACATCTCGTGAATAATGAATAATAACGGAAATTGAAATGCATAATGCTAGCAAGTCGAGGAGTGCACAGAATCCAGCTTAAAGATTTGCAATTAATATTTGCCATGGATGGTCGAGTTTAAATGATGATTGAGAGAAAATTCTTTCGTTCCCGCCGGCTTTCTTCTTCGCTATTATTTTTCTATAATATCATAAATTTTAATATGAAAAATTTTAATTGAGATATTAAACGAGAATTCTGCCAACACCTCGCAAAAAATTATCATCCGACACTCAATTTATTCAAGCCCGTCAAACGGCTTTCAGAAAGGTCGCGGAAAGGTTGAGGTTGAGCTGATTGCAAATTTTTCTCTCTCTTATTCGTTCTTGCGCCAGCAACATTTTTATAATAATTAGTATCGTTGTGCATTGCTTTATGATTTAGTGCACATTTTCCTCGATTTTTTTTATTGTTTTAGTGCTCAATTAAGGGCCTTGAATAAGACATGCACACTTCTCAATATATCCATTGTCTTTTCTCCTCTCTTATGTGCTTCTCAGTTGCATAATTTTTTCCCTCCTCAAACATAAAATGTGCAATAAAAAATAATCAACTCAGATTTTTGCAAAGTTTCACGTTTTTTTCGTAAATGAATTTTTAGTGGTTGCCGAAAAAAGCTATGTACGAGGACATGAGCAGTAAAATGAATTACACGATGTACATGAAATAAATTAACAATTGCACATTGTTTGTGGCTCAAATGAAATGTCCATCGCGCTGTTTTTTGGCTCATAAATATAAATGCTCTGTTTTACTGCCCATCATCTAACCATATGAGGGGCGCTCTCGACTGAAATTCTCACTATACACTGAAAATTTACAACCGACATACAAAAAGTTCTCGTCTAGGAGCATCAAAAAAAATTAACATTTCTCATTTTGGAGAATTTCATTCTGTCATGGAATGCCGACTACTGTTTGTTGAATGTTGCTAATCTCTCCTTCTCCGCTTTGCCACTATCAAATTAAATCCATTATCCGAATGCGTTTAAAAGGCAATCCCATAGTGTTTTTATGCATGTCCACTTTTTTATATGAAAATAATTTTTTTATCACGTGAACTCGTGCAAACTAAAAATAACAATTATTTAGCGTTAAATTTATGGAGATTTTTAAACCGTATGATGTACTTATGATAAATGACTTTGTTCAGTGTTAATTGGAGATTGTCATGTTATACTCAAAAAAGTGCAAAAATTTACTTTTTATGAAGTAGATAATTTTATGAATAAAATTTTACATTTAAATGTATTTGAAAAATTTAATAATAAATTTTTGTGAAAATACAAATTTTTAAAATAATTTATAAAAAAAAAATCAAACTTATTTGATTCCTTCATTGCTTCATTGAAGTCTTTCCAGAAATTCTCTCGAAAGAGTTTTGGAAATTTTCCACTGGAAGTTCCTCACACTCAATTTTAACTGAGAGCGAATAGCATAAAACTTCCAACATAAACTGAAAATATTTTTTACATCAACTTCACTCCTTCAAGTTATGCAACAAGCTTCATCAAAAAAAAATTGCGCCTTAGGAGTAGACAATGGAGAGAAAATAAAATTAATCGACAAATATGAACGCTTTCACGGTTACATTTAATTAACTTTAACTCGCTCGCTCTCTATCCTGCTAAATTGTTTACATTTACAACCCTTTTTACTCTTTCATCATCGTTCATCAACATTGAAATAATCAAACAAAGATAAACGCATTTGTGCATGAGGAGAAGAATTTTTTTCGAGGGTTGTTGAACGAGTAATTGAATTCTTTCGCCGCATTGCATGATGAATGTGATGTTTGTCTAGATTTGTTTGTTATAAATTTTATGATGAACGTCAACATTAATAATTTTTCATTTTAAATATGTATTTTTGATGTCGTCAAATGTAATTAACTCGACTGTAAATTTTAATGCGTCCTGTGATGACAATTGCACAACAAAAGTAAATAAATGGTTGAAATTAAATTGCTCGGCTTCGCAGTTATTATCATAAATTAATTTTTGCGTAATTGTACAGCATTAATCATCGGCCAGCGAGCATTTAAATACATTAAAAAATATTTTACTGAGCCATTATTGGAAAACCAAACTGCAATAATTTCATAAGCCGCGAGTGAAAACTTTTTTCGAGTCGGAAAATTTTTGCTAATAAATTACAAAACATTTATCATTCGAAGCATGTGTTACACAATAATTTTTACCGTCCTGGTTGTTGTATATTTTTTTTATCTCACACACGCACTTTTGACTTTAGCTTAAAAGTTATTTCCAATTAATGCGATTATACTCAACTGTCGTGCGATAATTTTAGGTGATTTCCGAACATTAATCTCCCTAAATATATATATTTTTTATAAATTGTGCCTTGCCTGTCCCCATAAACACAAAGTACTTTATTTATTCTAAATCATATCATCTGGAAATTGTTTTTACTGTCTGCGGGAATTTTATTGCTAAAATGAAATCGTATTTAATCGTCGATTCATTTTACTGTGATGTAAACACTTACCCTGCACATACATCAACAGAAGTTGGAGCGAGTGCAGGAATTTAAGGACATTTTTTTTATATATTTTCTCTCAATTCTTCCCCCCGAAAAAAAAGCAAGACTAAACCATAAATTATATTTCGTTACTTTATGTCGAGGGTGGAAAAAAGTTTCTCGTAAAAATCGCAAAGGTGAAAAAAACTCATCGGATTTTCTTGTTTTTCCTTTCTTGTCGGAGGGAGGCCGAAAATAAAAATATCTTTCATTTGCTGCAATTTTCTTGAACGTTATGAGCAGTAAAAATAGCAATTTTTCATTAGTTTAATAAGTCGACGAACCCCAAAAGAAAGACATTGGATTTTTTTTCACAAAATTCTTTCGCTGAATATAAAAATTCCAATATAATAAATGAAATTATTTGTGACATTATGTGTCAAGAGTTAAAGAAATTAAATTAAATTAATTTTTATAAACTGGCGGAATTAAAAATCATTTAAAAATTATTTCAATCCATAAATGTGATAAATAAGTGAGAGTGATTGTGATAGAAAAATATTAAAGCTGCACTTTTGTGAGGATGAAAAACAGAGGGGAAAAAATCCATAATTAATGCAAAAATTCAATTACATACTACACACAACAAGGTCTGCAAAAAAATCTTGAGGAATTTTCCACAAATCTCTTTTATTAGACAGACAAAAAATAAATGCAGTAAACTATTTTAAGGGTAGTTTTTCTGGAAAAATTCCCAGATGTCTCGAGAAAAAAATTCCTCTGCTAATTGAATTACATCCGATGCAGAACTTCATAGAGACACATAATATAATAAATACATTTAATAGAGACAACAGCAGCTAGCTGTAAATCAATGAATGAGTAAAAGCCATTATAAAGTAAACAACAACTTGTGCTCAAATGGCTGCATGAAAGGATGATACGGCATTATTTCTCAATTTTCTCCAGCCCTTATTTTCACATTTACCGCCTCTAAAGGATTATCTATATTATAGTCTCGCATATATATGAGTGAACACACACACACATTCTCTAAGCTGTTTTGTTTAAGTTTTACTGAAGCCTCAAAATCCACACAGTTAAAGAGATTATGAAGTGTTTTATGAGCGACGAAGCTTTTTAGAGGAATTAAATAATTTAATTTGTGTGAAAGGCTTTCGTGTTTATGCGGTACTTTGCCATTTTCACCCTCTTGAAGGATATTTAAAAGTTTTCATTTTGGCACAGTTTCAAATAAATTGTTTTAAATCTGTTTGGAGTTAAAATTTTCATAATAAACAAAAAATTTAATTTCATGAAACAATTTTTTCTTGGGTGCAGCGTAGAAAATTAATAATTGGCTAATTTTTCAAATCATTATTTGTTTATTTTCCTCTAATAACTCTCATAATAACCGAGTCGAATTTCATACCCGCCTCAAAAATCTCGTTTAAGCGCTGACAAATTTACTGCTCATTTAAAATCATTGATTTTTTTGGGGGGGTTTTCGAAGAAAGTTTATTGTTAAATTGCGGAAAGGAAAATTACTTAATTTTGTGGTTATAAAATTTTATTTCCTCTCACTGAAACTCACAAAATTGAAAATCTCTTCATAACTCAATAAAATCGTCAGATTTAAAATTGGTGAAACAATTATCGGATTTTGATCAAAGAAAGATATTTGAGTGAAGTGAGGGTCATGCTCAGAGATTTGTTGAGATAATTATTGTGTGTGGATTTCTTTTCGGTGCTTTGCGAGAAGCCCACACATGACGACTTCTGTTATATTTTATAATTTCACGATGGAAATAATTTACTGTGAATTGTGCCGATTTACGTCAACTTCAGTTATCGAAATGTGGAATGGCAAAAATCCTTGATATGAGAAGCAATTTTACCGCGAATCATTAAGATGATTCAATTTCATGCAATTTACTTAATAAAATTTTTCTTTTTATTCTCATTGCAGGTAATTTTCATCTTTATTTCACTGGATTAATTTACCCGTTAGGCTCGGATTTGTCCGTACACTCAGACTGATATAAAACAGACTGAGCCTAGACATACACTAAGCAACGTACCACCAACATCCATATCACGTTCTAAGCTGGATTAATTTACAATCCCATTATCATCGCTGTTATTATTTTTGTTGGCAAATTCAATGTGAAATGATGGATGGGTGAGCATGTGAATTAGCGTAGACTTCTCGCTTCATTGATGGCAGTCTCATAATGCAATTTTCAGTCACTTATCATGCAAAGAGATTTTTCATCGACAATCAGCCTTTTTTAGTGTATATGCGGCGACCTCAATGTGTCTCGCCATCGCAAACTCATTGAAGTGCTGCTCATTGAGCTGAGAAAAAGGAGGAATTTTTTTTATTAAAGGTGCAATTTGCATAATGGAGAAGAATATAAAAATCTTTTATGCTTTTATTTGATTTTTATTGTCTGCTTGTCATTTCGCTTTTATTTTGCCACAGCGAATTTCTCCGCGACAATCTTGCGGTTTAATTTAATTTACTTTTCAAGTTTTATGGGGATTTAAAAAATAAAATTGAAAAAAGTTTCAAACATTTGGGGTTAATTATTTAAAAACTATTAAATTTAATTTCCTCGCAAATTAATTAATTAAGAAAAATTTAAAGTTTCCTGAAAGTCAAAAATTATTTTAAAAAAATGGCTCGTCATGAAATGTGGTATGAAACTCAACACATCTAAGCGGAATTCTTATTTTATTATGGTTTGCGATTAATTTTAATCAATATATTGTGGATACACACAACGTGCGTTGTAATTTTTTTACATTCGCAAACTCACATTGATATGCAAAAAAAATTATAAAACAGACCATGCACTTATATATGTAGTAATATAAAATTGCGCAAAGAAAGTTCATTAAAAATTCAAATTAAATTGAATGCAAAGCAAAGGAAAGGAGAAAGATAGCATTGCATTTGCATTGCTCTATCACCTTAATTGGAATCTTGTAAAAATGAATGTTACAAGGAAAATTGAATGTTGAAAATGCTACTGTTGTTGCTGCTGATATACGATACGCAAATAGATAGATGAATGCTAATTATGTCTGGCATTTTTTCTTACTAAACAACTACCGACTACAACTTTTTAAACTTGTAATTTCCTCTCCGTTGCAATTTGTTTGATTAACAGCAAGAATTTCACTCATGAGATGCACGCGAGGCATAAATACAAAATATTTTTGCGACAACGAAAATTTATAAATACGTTATGAAATTACTTTCACGTCTCGGTGAATTCGTGTAAGAACATCATCGGGCTATAAAAGAAGAATAAGAAGAAAGAAAAGATGTTGTACTACAAGTGTAACACTCATACACCTGCAATCGGCTAACTCTTAACTTAACACAACCACATTCGACGTTCGACTCACATGCAAGAAATAAAAATATCTCCAAGAAATGTGTCTTAAAGGTGTTTAAGTCAGCTCAGTTGTGAGTAAAGCGTGATCGGAGTTAGACATGCCAAAAAAATCGACGCGCGTTTTATAAAAATCTAAAAACAAGAAGAAGAAAGTCGTTGATTAGAAAAGAAAATTTATTCATAAAGACATTTTATTTATACGAGGAAAAAAATAAATTGAAAACGGTATCGAGAAAAAATAATTATTGTGCAAAATCAGCTATAAATTTTATTAAAAAGAGTGCAGTAAATGTTTTTACGTGCTTGTGTAAGAAAATAAAGGAGAAAAGTTTTAAAGACTTCCAAATGCAATAAATAAATTCACTTCAATGCTCTGCTTTTGTTTGTTGACAAATAAAAATAAATTTTATGGAGTAATTTAACTCTTCGAAAAAAAATATAAACGGCAAAACTAAAAAAGGAATAATATCAAGCGGTTTGACAGAAGACAAAAGAGGATTGAGAAAAAAATAAAGTTATTAAATTTCACGTTAGTCAATTTGAATAAAATATTGTGATGTGAAGACATCATCGGGCGAGAGCTTGTAAATTGAGGAAAAAAGAGAAGTTGACGATGACTTTTTAGACTAATTGGCATTGCCATATAGACCACGCAGTAAATGGAAAAGAACCAAAAATTTGTATCGCGGCGTCCATAAAATTAAATCTTTTTAATTTCTTTATCGCTCTCCCGGACTTCTTAACCATCATCATGCGCGTCATGAATAATTTTTACAATCTAAGAGATTATGATAAATATTCTATTGGCGAATGTTCCATTTAATGCGTAACTATAGCACTATAAATCAATAAATCAATTCGACAAGAAAAAAAAAGTTTCCAGCGTTTATAGCTCGAGATCAATAAAAGTTTTCTTCCGAACAAAAAGAAGCAATCAAAATGGTACCGCATGTAATTAGAGCATACCTAACCGATCTTCAATTCATTCTACACATAATCTCGATATATCTTGCTGCGATTATCAAATTATAAAACATTTTAAATGGTCTGCTGGATTTAATTTCACCACGCGTTAACATTTGGTTATAAATTTCTTAAATCGACTTATCATTAGATATTTTTTATATTGGTTTAGTTACCGGATTATGTCCATAAATTCATGACCTCAAACTGTATAAATGTTCTTAAAGAGAATAGGAAAGGATTACAATAAGAAGTTTTTTTACAACTTGTTGCCGCGACATGCAAAGAATATTTCTCTTTACTAAGCAAGAAGATCAAACTGTGTGTGATTCCAATCAATTAATATTTAACAAAAAAACCAGTTTCCTACTTCTGAGTAAGATTTCATTAAACTAGCCTACACTAAGAGCCACGATCGATTGATTCAAACCGACAGAAAATATTTTTTCAAGAATTATCGCTCACGAGAGACTTTTATTAATTGAAGATGAGTTTAATTAAGAATTATTATCGCGTCCAATTAGCGCTAATTTATTTTGTGTCTTTCGCGGTTATTTATGGTGATTTTAAAACCACTACCAAGAAAGCCCAAACCGAGAAATGGCCCAAATTTTTCACTCTTTTTTTTCAACAAATTTTGGTTACACAATTTTAGCTTTTTTCGTGTATCTTTCTCTCTAATAATACGGTGTGATTCCGAGATGGCAAAATAGCTGCTGTAAATATACGATGGGAGGAAAAGGCAAAAAACTCGTTTTTTTAAACATTTTTTTGGGTGAATATCGATCCACTTAATCTCGATAATAAAAAGAGAAAGAATTTAAAGCGCGTTATAAAAAAGGCAGCAGAAGAGACATCGAGTGAAAGACAATAATGTTGTACCATTGTTTTACGGATTTTTTTAAATACCTTCAATGTGCATGAGCTGGTTATGCAAAAGCTCCGCATTGACGACAATATTTGTGTGTGTGTAAGCACTTAAAAAGGAATAAAAGTTTTTTTTTCGATGATATCACTTTATTTTATGCAATTATCCGTTGCTGTTGTGGGATCCCGCTTAAGCTCTCCGCAACATGCCATTAATGCTGTTTTTTTTGTAATATTATAGAATGTTGGTCTTTATATGTCTACAACTTTTTTCTCTCTTGCGCTTCATAAATGAACATTCAAGTCTTGTCGTTGTCTTGCAATCCTTAAGCTTTCAATTGACTGCGTTAATGTCTTCAACAGCATCGTCTCTCTCTTTTTCTGCTTAAAATATTTCAATGAGTTAAGTGGCGGCAAGATTAATTAGCGGCAGTTGGGTAAAAAATTGAAATAAAATCACGAATTAATTCAAGAGTGAAAAGCTGCAAATTTTTGTGAGTGTGACGTTGAAAAATCAATAACACCATAAAAATTCAAGCTTATTTTATGATTAGCTCTGCAACTTTCAATTTTTTTCATCTCTTTTTGATTTCAATTTCCGATGAGATTTTTATAATAAAAAATGAAAGAAAAAATTCATCTCGAATTAATGAAAAAAAAGATGTCTAATGAGTGGCTTTCATTTTTTAAGCATCGCGATCGAGAGAAATGTTTAAAAAACAAAAGACCGATGGTGGAAGGTAAAAAGTGAGAAATTACAATCGAGACCAATAAGTGGTACAACACTTAAAAGATTTTAAGCAATTAAGCGCTTCACTTTGTCTCTCATCTCCACGATACTGCCACTTTTCAACATCTCGAGAGTTTGCTTTAGACATCAGCGATATTGGGCACTTGATGCGCAAGCGGTAACAGTAAAAGCCCAATAACTTCGAGATTGCCACTCATTTAACGGATCTGCGATGAGACGCACACTTGAAATAAAATTAAGGTCAATTAATTGACAAAATTTTTGCTCGCCTAATGCATGTCGTTGAAACCTAAAATTGCCTCGTTCACCAATGCACAGGAAGTAGAATTATCATTATCCAAAATTTTTCTTCACCTCTCGCTGTGGGAATTTAGAACGCATCAAATCATCAAAGCGAGACAACAAGCAGCATTTATTAATTTCATTTAAACCCTTCTCCATTCATTCACTCTTGATTGACAATACTTTTAAGACAAATTACGTATGTAACTAATTGCGATTAAAAGAGAACTCGAATTTATATTTTTTTTTCGGTAATTTTTGTTCCTTTTCAAACTTCCCACCATTGTCTCGAACATTTTATTTAATGCCGATGTGTAAAACTTGGGGAAGTTCATTCATTGAGCATGTCGAGCAATAAAAAAATTTGTAATAAGAATTAAAGTTTGGTAATGAGAAAGCGCAATCACAGTAAGAATGGGTTTTTGGCCTCTTCATTAACTCTTCAATGGATTAGAACGACTCACGTAATGTTCAAGTGAGATGGGGGAGAAAATTTATGATGATGATGACATTTTGTTATTAATGCCCGGCCAAGAATTGATCATTTAAGATGATTCTACACAATTAAGCTTCTTTGATGTCATGAGAGGTTGCGTGTAAGGTGCTTAAATTCTAGAAAAATAATAATCAAGCAATTGAGATGTTCTGAGTGAAATCGTGATGTGTCAATCAGCGTTACTTGCTAAAAATTTTATACTAAATTAAAAATTATTTAATTTTAAGTTTTTTTTTCTAAATTACCAAGAACAACCCACAAACTAATTCTCAATTTATATTTTTCTACCTTCTCTTCCATCTCACACGCGAGAGAGACAAGTTGAAAACATGAAATTTCAATGTTAAACGCTTCTCACTTCGTCTGTAAATGACATTTTTCCATTATACTCCACTGACAGGCACTCATAATAGCAATCAAAGCGAGACACTTTGAATTTAAAATCAAATGAATTAGAATTTCATGAATTAAATTCATTTCACACCAATTTGTTGTTTAGAGAATAATTTATAGTTGATGATGATAGTCAATTTTTGCTGCGGAGAAATTTCCAGCTAATCTCAAGTCGTGTATCTCATCTATGTATGAGTAAGAAGAAGAAACTGTTCAGTTAAGAATTTTTTTACGTTCTTCTTTAACTCTTTTGGACGTTTAATAACAAAAACATAATAAATTATCATAAAAACCACAGTCGAGAGGGAAAATTTATTGTAATTACATTTTCACTCTCTTGTGAGCAAGTGAGGAATGCGCGATAAGATTGATGGCGTGCGATTCCTATAAAAACTTGAGCGAATAATTTTTTGGCACAGTTATGTAGATTGTTTTTGGATAAAAATTAAAATTATTGCACTTGGTGTTACTTTTCTAGTTTTCATAAATTTACAATTTTCTTTCTCGCAAATTCCTCAAATAAAAAGTTTAAAATGCAAATATGGAAAGTTAAGTCTCTATCAAAAATGAGAGCCTTGCATGCCGCATTATCCATAAAATATTTTTTATTGTCAACTCACAAAAGAAACGGGCACAAAAAATAAAATCATGTGGTTTTTTTAAAAAGTTTTTTTCTGCATATTCAGCTCCGATGAAACTGAAAGTTCAGTGACGTGAAAAACATTGATTTGTAACTTGATATTATTATATTTTACCATACACATGACAATTGAATGAATAATGGCATCAGCCCAGACAGATTCAGTGCCAAAAACGGCGAACTTGCTCGCATGCAAGCAATGGTGGAAAGTGTGTTTTTTGCATGGTGATCAAGAGAAATATTATCGGCAGATTTATAGTCGTGCCGCAGCTCAGCGCCTGGCAAATTATCAAAAGGATGAAGACGATGGCTTTGGTGACAAGAATAAATCGCCATCGTCGTTGAGTGCGGCGGGCAATGAGTCGAAAATAATTTTTCCCACAAAAATGCACAGTCCCGTGGTGATTGAGAATGGCACACACGACACGTATAAGCTTCACGAGTACCAAAATCGAAGATTGCGGTCGTACCGCGATGATCCGATTGTGCCCGGCAAGAGCATTATAAACATTCTTGACGATCCATTCCTCTTTGGCATCAACGAAGTCAATGAGAACGGCTCGGACAGTGGCATTGACGCAAACTGTAATAACAGTCGAAGTCCTAATGGATCGAAACGTTTTGATGACTCAATTGCGGCACCGATGCCACCTCCACGCCCACCAAAATCTCAGCTACATCAGCAGCAACAACAAAATAGCACTTTGCAAAGAAAAAAGTGAGTAGAAGTGATTTTTAGAAAAAAAATAACAGGTTTCTGCTATTTTTACTGTCACTATCATGCAATTAAATTTATTAAGTTGTCATCTATTCGCGAGATGTGTATCTTCACGCAATATCTATAGCAATTAATTTTAATGTGAGAGACTTGCGTTCGTGGGCTAGAAAATTCCTGGAAATATTTATTAGATGTCAATGGGGATGATTTAGTTCAAAAGTCAACAGTATCTTGCTGCACTATCATTACATGCAAAATAATAAAATAAAAAAAATCAGGCATGCAATTTGTTTCAATAAATCCACGACGACGATGACCGTGGCACAAGGTATGCATTAAAGGTTGCATGCTAATTGAAAATTACAATTTTTCTTCTCTCTCTCGAAACCGCGCGAAAATCAACGCGCGAGTTTTATGTTGCCGGATTATCAGCTGGCAATATTCGCTTGTCATTAGCAGTCAGCTACCAAGCTTGCAATGAGAAAAAGAGATTTCGCAACATTGATAATGTATAAAAATGTAGCTGCTGGTTGTTTCGTGCTGCACAAATCAAAGAGAGATAATTTCAAGTCATTAAGTTACCACTGAATATCTGCATTTGTGTGTGTAAAATTAATATATTCGTCATTCTTTAATCGTTTGCATTGAATCTCCTTCTTCGGCGGGATGGTAATCACTTAATGAAGTGCGCTCATTAAAACACGAAAATTCCTTCCCGCATATAGTCGCGCAATTCAATATATGGTCATCAGTGTATGTAATTGATCTCGCCATGTTTTCAGAGACTAACAAATGCATTTTTAATTGTAAACGGAACTGTAACAGCAATTGAAATATGTTCATGACTGACTCGGTATGTATCTCTGTGTCATAAATCAAGTTAGCAAAATTATTCCCGTAATTCACTTTTGAGATATTTTAACACGGTGTTGAGAAAGAAATAAATCAACGCGGCTAGAGGTATTTTGTACACTTGGTATTTTCACCTCAAAATGCGGCCTATTCTTAGCATCTAACCCAAATAAAAGAGAAATATTTTTAGGCCACGTTTACTCGCGAAAATAATTTTTTTTGGTGTTAAAATACTTTTTTAATGTCTTCATCAGAAAATTTCGTATCATAAATTAATATTTGAACTCTCTTTAATAAAATTATTTTAATTTTTCTTAAAAAAACTTCATTATTCATTCCATCACATTAAAATTTTAAGCCGATAAGATTTATATTGAAAGCCTATAATGAATTTCGCATGAGAGTGATGTGTGTGATGTTGATTTATGTAAAAAGCATTTATTCATATTTTTCTTTTTCTCCCTCAATATTTTTCGAGGCGTTCTCATTACCTCTTTTGTGTTTTAAGCGTGCTAACAATATTTTTTTTTGGCATTACAATCTATACAAAAATGGCTTATTGATTGATCTACCATCTGATTTTTGAAGGTGAGAGAGTGAGAGCCATTTAGTCGTTTTTCGAAAAAAAGTAAGACTTCTTCGGATGCCAAGTATGTGTTTATATGCAACATATCCATGGTCAAATTGAGATTCGAAGACTCGAAGTGAATATTCAAGGTGAAATTTCTTTGAAAAGGCAACGGCAGCACTTTGAAAACGTGCCTCAAGCTGAATGTTAAAATTTTCATACTTGCATTTGTATGCGTTAATAATCATCAGCGACGACTGTCTAGATGATTTTTTGCATGCACACACAGTGGCCTGTTAAGCCCAAGAGGATGAAACAGAAGAGAAAAATTATTGAGAGCTCAACAGAATTCTTTTATGCACGCAATGCGGTTTGATCTCTCCAAAAAGGTTCACCGGAAATTTTCATTTAAAAGTTCTTGGATATTGAAAACTCAGCTGATAGAAAAATTTATGATACACAACTACAATTTCATCCCAAAAAATTAATTTATGGGTAAAAATCAAGATACACAAGAGGAGATAAAAATCATCATCGAGTTTGTAATCAAGCGACTCTTAAATTACAGCTTACGGAAACGAATGCGCTTCTTGATGAACACGAAAAGCCTTAATGCCAATCGTATATATCACTGTGTTGTGTTGGGTGTGCAAAAATGCATTTCAGGGAGAGAAAAAAAATGTAAATGTGCAACGCGAAAATTATTCTCTTGTTTTTAAAAAAATTCTCATCTGTTCTTCTGTCTTTCATCGCTGCACACAATTTTATATGGTATTAAAATGTTTTTTTAATCTTGAAATTTATGATTATTGCTAATTAATGATATCTACCTGTTGAATGTTGCATGATTGCCTCAACTCCACACATTTTCATATACATTATGTTGCTACATTATTCATTCTTACATGTTCCAGGCATTTGTTTGGGATATTTTTTCATCATCTCGCAATAGATGTAGATACAAAGTATGTATGACCCGTATATGCTGTTGTTCTCTGTATGAAGCGAAAGAAGACATGAAAAAAAGAAAAAAATGTAAAGCAAATACAAAACTGATAGAAAAGCTATTATTGGAAACGCTAGTAACAATAAATAATGATTAGGTTTAAAAATTTGTGATAGGAATCTTCGGACTTTTCTTATATTTGGACCGTGGAATGCGACACAATATGTATTATATAAAATATGCGTCTCGTCCAAAGATTCCATGAAAATGATACTTTCTCAAATGAGTTCGAAATTAAGCCCTGATGACGACAAGCTAAATGCTTCTGAAAGTAGAATTTATGAATTCATTTGTTCCTTTTTTCGTGCTCAATTAAGTCTTGAAATGTCATGGTGGTTTGGTGAATTTCAGATCTTAATTTCTAAAATTATCATTCCAGGGGTCAATAAAAAGAGAATCATAAATTTCGCGGACCGCGTTTTGTTTTTTGCAGGTGATATTTTTTAATTTGAAATAATTATAGATTTCCATTCTAATTTTTACTAAACATGTTTGACGTTCCAATAGATTCAAACTTAAGGAATTTTTAATAAATATAAAGAGAAAATGATTGAAAGAGCTATTAATTTCAAAACTTAATTAAGACCACAAATAAACTAGCACCACAGTCAATTCAAACCCTCGTTATGTAATTCACGCACACCTTACTTTATTTTAAATTGCCTCAAATATCTTTTCCGTTTACTTTTAATTCTTCTCGCGGCGAGAAATCATTGTTAACATTAAATTTGAACAATTTCCTGCCTAAAACTCATATCTGCCAATCCATCTCTCTTTCTTTTCACTCAAAACTTGCTTCTAATTAGTTGAGCTGTTGTGTATTTTATTTTTATACCATTTCACTCCACACAATAAGATTAATCAGTCTTTTATTATTTGCGAGTGGCTGTAAAATTGCGCGAAATTAAATCTCATGATGAAAGTTTAACTTGATTTCTCGGCGAAAAAAAGAAATGACGGTATGCGAGCGACACATAGCGCGATTGAATGTGGTCGCCATGTGCAGAAAAGCCTTTATTCTCTGATATTATATATGTAAAAATGAATGTGCAGGAGGTACACGATCGAGAGAGGCGCAACAGAAGAAACACATTATGGAAATGCCTTTTGTTGTTCACGAGTGAATAAGAAGAAAGCGAGAACTCGAATATATTCGAAATGATGATTATTGTTCCAAACTATTCAATGCCTAAGCACATAATGGCAACAATAACAGCTCTAAGAAGCCTCTATAGGCATGTGAATGTGAGCTAGAGAAGAAAATGTTCGAGCGAGAGTTGGAATATGTAAAGCGACAGGTGGTCTATAAAGGAGGAAATAAAATTGTATTCAAGCGTACGTGAAATATACTTAAGGGGTGATAACACACTAAAATACAGCTAGAATCGCAAAAAAAATTACGAACAATGAACGTGTGAGTGTGACTATCTCGAAAGGATGTCTTTTGTTTTTTTTCTCTGACTAATTTTATTTCTCACCTGAGACTCATCGCAACAATCACATTGCAATGTAATTTTAAGAGAGAGAAAATTTATGTAATGACTCTCACCGGTTCGAGAGCTGGATGTCGGTAACTTCGAGCGTAAGTTTACAGCCGTCAACAACGTGTAATGATCCCATTAAAATCATAAATAACTGTGATTTTCTGCAATCTTCAAGAGACCCTCTTGAGGTGACCGATGAAAATTTACAAAAATGTTAAAAGAAGATAAATTTTATTTAAATTTATTAAAAATTTATTTAAAATATTTTATCAAATTGTTCTCAGCTTGTCTTAAGACATTACTGATGTTCAATTAAGTAATTTTATTTCTAACTTGATTTTATCGCGTTTTATTTGAACCATAAAAGTAAAAAATCATGTGAACGAATAACTGCAGTCATAGGTATGCTAATCCAATGCCATAACAATGAAATTAAATGATCTAATGATTTTTTTAACGGCCACATAAAGCAAATTGCGCGACAGTCTTCATCTTATTCTATAGACATTGCCTCGCGTAATGTTATAATTGAACAAATGGCATAAAACCTTTAAAAAAATTTAAATACTTGTCGAGATTTTCTTTTCTACCTTTTCATACATACCACACACATATATGAGTTTCATTCGAAAAGCTATTAATGAAGCAATTATTTTTCACAAAAGCACAAAAGCTAAAGGCAATGGAATTTTATGTGATCTAAAATGTCGTTTGTGTGTGTGTGGCATCATTTTAATTCATATTCATTTAGTCACTCTCACTCAATCGCCTTTTAGCGGTAGACCTCATATAGATTTTGCTGTCGTTTGATACACATCGAAGGTAGTCAACAAAAAAAGAGTCGAAGACAAATTTCGAAAGCATTTATTATGTTAAATCGATGAATTGTCCATATGCGATCAACTTTATAATATTCACTTTATTCACAATCATGGGGCATGACATGAAATACCGTAGAAATAGTGAGATTTGAAAATGTCTGATAAAAATATCAATCACTTGAAATGAGCCCCGAACGAAAAGCTGGAACGGAGAGAAACGACAGAAAGTTATAATCATTCCTTTTGATGTTTAGTTCTTGTCTCTCTCTCTCTCACTCACTCATTCGGCCTGTGTTTCGGCATAGTGCTTTTAGTGAGTGAAGAAGAATGACTATTTTCTATCTCCATTATTGATCATTTACTGTAATTGCGAAACATAAAACTGATTTTAGTGGAATATATCTCATACACATGAGTCTGACTCTACTCACAAGAATTTCCTTATTTGTTGCCTCTCTCGATTAAATGACTTAACAGGTTCTTATTTGAGACTACTGAAAATAAAATAATAAAAGAGCAAAGAAGATAATTGCCACTCCGAAAAACTAAGCTAAACTGGTCGAGAGATGTATGCCAAAAATACAGAAAATATGAGTTTTTTTTGTGTGCTGCATTAATAGCCTGAAGGCTACAAGCTCAGTTTAAATAAATTTACAAAAAAGGATCTTAAGCAACGAGATGATTTCATGCGAGTATTTTTGGACAAATATTTGCGTGATGAATAAAGATTAGCAAAAAATTTAATTTAAATGTCAAATTTTAAGAATTTTTTAAAATAATATTTTGGCATTAAATCGATAAAGTTCAATCAGAAATGTTTAATAAGAGTCGAAAAAATAAAATACTTGAAGAAGTTCTTGAAATTTTATTAATATTTGCTCTTGCTACCCAAAAAAAGAGTATTTGAGTTAGGCTCGAGTATCTCAAAAATTCTCCTCAAATATTTACCGATTCTCGATGTTTTCTCTTTCAATTGTTTGATTAAAATTTTTCATCTGTTATTGTTCGAGTTGAAGAATGAAAAAAGTTTTTTTTCATTAATATTTGTCGTGAGCATCAAACTCAAAAGTTATGTACTCTTTAATTAACGATCTCATGATAATCACACGTGAAATGGTGACAGTTTCCATATAAATGCGTTTTTAGAGGTAATCGCACTCTATCGATTGATCGATGGGCGAGTAAAAATTTTCTATTCGCGACTATTAACGCATTCCAATTAACAGCAATAGTTGTGGTTAGAACATTGATAAGATAATTTCATGACGTAATGATTCACCTATAAATTGAAACGAATTTGACTCTCATTAACCACTTGCCGTTTTTATTTCGAGGGTGCAACATTCTTAATTTATCGCGTGTGTAAAATTTTCTATAATGGCAAAGTCATTGCTTATCATTTTCGCTCTTATCAATGTTGTTTTTGCGAGACAGTCACCTTTTAATCCGCTGAGGAGTAGAGCTGACGCATTCGAGAGACCTTTGACAAGAACGCAAAGTAATTAAAATTCTTTCATTAAATTATTTTTTAATTCACCAAAAAAAAACAAAATTCTTTCACGCTTTCGGTTAGTCATGAGACTTCGAAATGTTCGATCTAATGTAAATGCGGAAGAGATTAGTGGTCAAGTCGAAGGTGATATGTTGATTGATTCAGCAGAGCATGCAGCATTTAATGGTCGAATCGAGGAGGTACGAAGATGGTCAAATAATCGAGTTCCATATTTTGTAAACACGACATTTTTTGGTAAGCTCAAATTCATTTAAAAAATCGAAATTAATTTCATGCAAAAAAAATAGACAATGATCAAGTACGGCACATTCATCAAGCTGCCCAGTATCTCTCCAACCACACATGCATTCGATTCGTTAACCGCACCACAGAGTTCGATTTTGTGTTTATAACAGGCGAATCGGTCGGCTGTGCTGCACAGGTCGGACGAGTCGGCGGTGCACAGAGAATTCGATTGCAGCCGCATCCAATTGACACCGGCTGCTTCCGATTCTTCACCATTGTCCATGAATTTATTCACGCATTAGGCTTCCATCACATGCATAACTCTTTCGATCGTGACAATTATGTGCGGATAAATTGGGAGAATGTTGCGGCTGGTAGTGAGGGCAATTTTCAAACTCGACCCGAATCACAAATCTCACACTTTGGCGTCCCCTATGATGTCGGCAGTCTGATGCACTACAGTTCAATGGCATTCTCAGCAAATGGTCAAGAAACAATGACGGCGTTTTCTAATCCATTTGGACGAGTTATGGGTCAGCGGGTTGAAGCAACGCCCGAGGATTTGTTGAGAATCAATAAAATGTACAATTGTACTCCTCAGTAGCTCATTTAACTGGAAAATGCTCGTAAAATGAGATTAAAAAACCCACATTCTGAGCTTAAGAAGGCATCCATAAAAATCCACATGACTGTTTGCTAAATAAACACAAATGTACAGTTTTCTCTAAAGTGGATCCAATAAAATAATATTTTTTTAGCTTACAAAGTTAGTCGTGCACATGACAGCATGTTTTTAGTGAAAAATGAGCGAATCATTTAAAAGCATTTGATTGATCGATATTATTTAAAAAATAAAATCGCAATGCTCTCTCTAGTGGGTGATTGAAAAATTATTGCTGATTATTAATCTCGCTCGTTTCATGCCCGCCAGCAAATGAGAAAGACATATCGCTGGCACTCTCTCTCGTTTGATATCTAACTGTTTAACGTTTGCGTGATAAGATGAAAAGTTATTAAATAATTTTCGTTACTCACGTCAAGATGCTGTGCAAGTGGCATTGTCCGAAAGTTTTTTGATCTTTCCAAAAATTACAGGGAGAGTAAAATTTATTAAATTGTCGACCTTATTTTGTAAGAAGCTAACATTTTAATAAAAGCACATTCACACTAGCTCAAAAGATAGCTCAGCATTTTCTCGTGAAATATCAAATGTCCAATTTAAAGTGAATTGAAAAAACTGCTGTGGAATGTGAAATCGAAAACGGTTGCCAAGTTTTTTTTGTGATTATTAAAAAATTTTCCTCTCTCTCTGCTCTTTTATTAATTATTGCGCTGAAGCAGCAACGGGGCAGCACCAGCAACTCGATTATAACAGCAGCGAGTGAGTGAAAAGAAAGAAACAAAAGAGAAGTAACGAAGAAGAGAGCCTACAGCCACGGGAGACATGAGGCAATCATCTTCATAACTAATTATCATTCTCTCTCTCTCTCACTCACTGGCATGCAAAGTTCTTGTACAAGAATAATGCTCTCGATCGATGGTCGACTGAAAATGTTTTTCGAGCATGTTTATGCATATAATTGCCCGGTAGACACACATTAAAATGAATGTCATGTACATGGGGAGGAGGCAGATAATTTATTCTCTCACGGCGTAACTTTCAATTCTTGTTATAATAACAATTCAATGCAACTCTATACTCCACATATAAATAATTATATTATGACAACTTTTTCTTCTTTATGTGGACACAACAGCCAGCATAAATACTCTCACTCAGATTTAACACAAAACTCATTTTCTCATTGCAGTGGCATTCACTTTTCACCCATGATGTCGTCGTCATCATATCAACAGTCCAAAGTACCTCAACAACAACAAGTATCGTCAGTAAATAATGAAATAATCAATTTACCACCAAATAATCGACTAAATAGCATCGGTCTGCCACCGTACGTTCAACAATCACCGCCACCACCACCGCCACCGACTACATCGACGATGATGAACAATCAACCAAATTATCAAATGAAAGTTTTTAATGCGTCATCGCCACAAATTCCACCACCAAATCATCATCAAACTCAATTTTCGCATAATTTTATGTCGAATCAAATTCTCCGCGGTCAGCCAGCTTCATCAATGCTTGGACATCATGCGATTATGGGCATACAGAGACAATCACAGTCCGATGATGATGATAGCGGATGTGCATTGGAAGAATACACTTGGGTTCCACCTGGTCTTCGTCCCGATCAGGTAATTTTAACATTTTTCACCAAACATTTTTTGACATTAACGGCAATTTTGCTTGTTGCCGCTGTTGCGTTAAATTAACTCTGCGCCGTTTTTCGGTCGAGAGTGGAATTTCTGATTTATGCATGAAGGCTTAAACATGTAGATACGCTCGCATAATTTCTTAACGTGATTGAGCGATCGAAAATGGGCAGAATCGAGTGTTAATCAATTTAATTGAATTTTCCACTTTACGATCGCTTTATGATGATGGACAAATTTTAAAAATTTCTCAAACTCTCTCGTCAACTTGTATCGATTAAAGAATGCCATTGCGTATGCATGAGTGATGTAAAAGTGAGAGAGAGGAAATTAATTTCAAGCTCACCCGATGTGCATCTAATGAACATTTTGATGATATGATGTTGCGTGTGTATGTTTTGAGATGAGGAAAAAGTAGCACTCTATTAATGGCAGCGCATAACTAATGATATGGAAAAATATGTGTCTCGATTACTTTCCTTCCTACCTACCACCTCCAATCGACATACATCGCAATCTCACGTCGATGCTGTGCGTGCAATCGACATTAATGTGAAATGCTTATTTTATGCGAAAAATCTTTGAGAGCGTTGTGTCACATCTGAATAATAAATTAATGAAATTAAAGCTTAGAGGGTTTTCACTGCCATTGAGATTCATTACACACGCACGCAGTTTAGAGAGAAAGTTTTTCAATACTGCTTGCTAAAATACTGATTTTGTCTTTGTCGGTTTTCATGTGTGAGAAAAGACCAAAGCATAAATTTCCTTGCATATCTCGTACACATCTAGTCATCGCTAAAGGTGCTTTTTGTCCTCCTCCCTTTTTCCCTCTTACTTCCATCAATTTTATGCAGCAACTACAGCAGCAAACATGAACAGATTGCGACCCGTTGATAAGCAGATACACAAAGGCATAATTTTAATGGCACTTTACGACACACAAGCACTTTTTTACAACATTTTTCTCTCCAGCTTCAATGAACGAGTCAGAGATAAAAGCGATAAGAAAGTTGTGTGATGTTATTTTGCAAATTTCATTCAAGATCCATCAAAATGTTGAAATGACACGGAATATAACTTTTTTGTATTGCGTAGACATCAAAGCATTCAGATGTCATTTACATCATGCAAAATCCATAAAAAGCAACGAAGAAATCATAAAAACCATAACATTAATTAGAAACAAAATGGAATGTGAGAGGGGAGTGCGACATAAAGTTTTAATGTGTCGCCTTTTGTAGGCAAAATTTTTCATCTTTTACTCATTTTTTAATGACGATGAAACTTCCTTAGCGAGTTTTCAATTTGTCTTCGAGGCTGAATGTTTATTTTTTCCGCTTTGGTCACAATTTTTAATTTTCAAGAATCATAAAAAAGTTTTTTGAGTGTCAAGGGATGGAAAGTTTTTTTTAGTAAATTTATTTTAATATTATTTAGTTTTATTAACTGAAAATTCGTGTTTAAAAAATTTAATGAATTTAAATTTAAAAAAATTCACATCCCTTGCATTAAAAAAATTAAATTTGCAAAGAGGAGCGATAGTTGAAGAATTTAATTACCGCTGTTTTCATTTAAAAAAATCTCTTGTTGCCTCTCAAGCAAATTTAGTCTCAAGTGAAGTGATTCCGTGCCCGAGATGATGAATAAAGTTGGAGAAAATTTTAATACTCAACTAAACTATTTATTAAAACGAGGCACTTGTAAAAAGTACTCGTGAGCATCCAACGCTTTCGACAAACAAAGAATATTCTCTGTTTAATATCTTGATAATAAATGTTAATGGTTTTAGCTGTTAAATCTTTTAAGCACTTTTCCTCCGCCCCTTATTTAAACAGATTTCCTGCAATATGCGAAGGAGATGATGAAAAAAGGGGAGCACGAAGAATTTTCCTCTTCAAGAAACTTTTTCCTCATTGTCATTCATTCATTTTCATATGAAACACTGAGATTTCACCCTCCCACAATAATAATGAGTAACAAAGGTTGCGTGTAGATCTTTTTTCTCGAGAGCACGATGGCAGCACATAGGCATGAGAGATGTGTAAATAAATTTTCCGTAAAGCAAATACTTTTTGGTAATAAAAGATAGCATCAGACATTTCCGAAAAATGTTTCCGTTTAAAATTTAAAAGAAGTGAGCTAGGAGATGCCTTGAAGGCACAAAAAATTCCCCTCATCGGAGATAAGAGATGTGTACGCTCCACAACAATATCATTTCTTCGATAATGCGGAACCCCAATTTTATAGAGCGGAAGTTGGAGAGCTCTAAAATTTTTCATGCTGATGAGTTATGCACAATTTCTCACTCACACTTCTCATCTGGGTGATAATGATAATAAAGTCAGAGATTTAATATGAAATCCCCTGGATAAATCAGATTTTAATTAAAGAATTTTAAAATACCTTGAATATTTTAAAAGGTATAAAACATCATCATCAACAGTATGTACCTTCCTCAGATTTATGATCGTAACTATAACGACGAAAATATGTGAAATTTCATCTTGATGCACACACGCACACGATGGTGAAAATTTAATTAAAGAATTCTCGAGTTGAAGGAATCTTGAGAAATTTGAGCATTTAGCACCAAATTGAGAATTTATTGATTTCTTTTTCCACTCGATGAATGATTAAGCTGTGAAAGAGAGTGTATATTTTTTTACTGTCATGCTCTCAGAGATATTGCGTTTCATTTATTTTATTATTCTAGCAGTGAAAATCCATTTTACTGCTTTTTAAAGCTCTCTCATTTCTCTTTAATGCACTTGAGAAGTGTTAAAGAATTTTATAAATTCACACTTTAGAAATGCGCTTTGTAAGTGCCGAAAGTCAAGCCATTTGCATTCGACAGTGAAATCTCGCAGCAATTAAGCTCCTTAGAAGATTTCCTTAATTGTTTCAAGATTTTTTTATTAAGGGTTTCACTGTACCGACATCCTGCCTCCAATCAGTAAAAAACCTTATTGTTTCTCATTCATTTTATGGTCCCATGATGCCACTTCAGTGCAGAAAGAGAGAGGACGACAGCGAACATTTTTATGAGTGTCCAAATTGCAATAAAATGATAAATTTATTTGCTAAATACACAGAGACTTTATCTATGGTAAGCTCGAGCTTGTGCTGCAGCCATGTATGTTTTGGGTGGTTATAAAAAATCATTTTGGGACTGACTCGACATCGTCATTCGTGGTGGAAGGAAAATCCGTTTTTCTCCTCTCTCTCAAGTGGGAAATCGTTATCGTAAAAAAGCACTAAAAACTCCATTTATATTAAATAGGTTGGGATTGAATTTGTTGGAAGAGTTTTCCGTTACAGAAAAAAAAATTGTAATCCCTGAAATCTCAGTCCAAAAGCACTATAAATTATGTTCTAAGGTATTAAATTTTAAAAGGGGAATAAAATTTTTGTTGCTTTCAGGTAAAGTTGGAATGATGACTGAAAAATTTACTTCCACTTTAACATGTTCATAGTTGAAGCAACTCAAGTTTGTACACACATGTGCTACATCTCACAAACAGCTTATTATTATGTCAAAAAAATTTTATGCTCACCGCACTCTGATTTTTTATCTTCTCACCATTTAACTTGCACGATAAGGAAATCGTAAATTATCTTTCGGTTAAAAAAAGAAGGTTAATTAAGAGGAAAAAATCTGAATAATTTTTTTGTTGTTTTCCGATAAAACGAGACCAATGAGACGTCGACAAAGTAAAATTGCTTAAAAAATTGTAAATGAGAGTTTTAATCGCTTAACACGAAAACAACTCTGTCGTGGACAGCTTTTTACAAGTCTCGCGGCATATTGCGTGATGGTAAAATAGATTTCTTACCCGAAATGACAATTCCATGAGAAATGCCACATGCATGGTTGGTTGGGGTTTGAATATATCGAAAATCCCAAAAAAATACAGCGCAGTCATTCATTTTTCTCGCGTACCGTCCCCAAAAACACACAAAAATATATATTTCCAATTTAAATTCGTAAGGTGGAAATTCCGACAAACTTTTTCCATTTTCCACCGTCATGATGATAAGAATTACTGGTTGGTGTTTTATGGGGCGAATGAAGAGGGTAAAGGAAGTGCAAGCGAAAGGTGAGAATAAAACAGGGGCGTAAATTAGAGTTTTGCGGCTGAATAAAAGAAAACAAATGCAAATTCCACAAAAAATATGTTAATTTTTCGAATAGCACGCAATAAACTCAACTTTTATTTGGTGTGTTATTGTTATCATAATTAATAATACCCGACACACTTTTTATTACACACCACATCCATCAAGACTGTAATTTTGCAGCAATAAATTCCAGTGCTATGTTGAGCCCACATATAAAAAGTCCACATATAATAATTAATTTATTTAATTTTTCCATTTCCAGGTTCATTTATACTTTGCCACCATTCCAGAGGACAAGGTGCCGTATGTCAATAGTGTAGGCGAACGATATCGAGTTAAACAACTACTTCAACAATTACCGCCACATGACAATGAGGTAATGAAACTAGTATGACTTGGCATGCCTTGCCAATTTTGCCATTTCATGTGATTGACGGCTCTTTTGTGAGGTTTGAAGTTAATTTACCGAGTGTGTGTGTGCTATGCTATGTCGAGAGATGAAATTAAAAAAATTCAAGTTCCAAAAAAAAAAATGTTTTCGTGCTTTTATAAAAATATTCAAAGGCATTTTTATAAAAATTTCACATCACGTTCGTTTCGGTAGCGTGTAAAAAATAATTCACTCTCTCTCACACTCAGCTTAAACTCTCAAAAGGCCCTCAGTAGTTTGAAATGTGAGGGAATGCGACTGTTGTGGGCTGATTACATTAAAAAGTTCTATGAGGTACTCGAGAAATGTTTTTAAGAGCATTTTTTTGTTGGTAAAAAGGCACTTGTGAGTTCTCATGAACCTCAGGGCAAAACATTTGTTGTGAAGCTTAAAAATATTTTCTTTACATTTTTCTTTGTTTTCTTAGGACAAATTTTTTTGTCACCTTTCAATATTTTCTTTAATTTAATCGGACCGGAATTTTCAAACTCTTCCTCAATCAACATAATGCACACTTTAAATTTCCATTTGCCTCAATAACTCGGGATATTTTTATTTTCACAAAATGCCACAAATAAAAATTTTAAATTTAAAAAACAACACTTTTTATTTTTAGACTTGTTAAAGTATTAACAGAGAAATGACTCGTCAGCAAGTGGAATAAAAAGTGTTGAAAAATAAATTTTCTCGTTAACAATGCAATTCAATCTCGATTTCGATTCTTCATACTTCAATTCTCATGCTTATCGGAGAGAATGAATAAAATAAAAATTTCGATAGCTGCACGCCACAAATTTTCGAGTGGTTTTACGTTCAATACACTTTTTTTATGCCGTTCGCCTCGATTACAGTTCATTAATCGCTTCATTCAGAGAACGCACGGCTTTTATAAATGTATTAAAAATCGATCTCTCGAGATTGTTACTCTCTTTGGAGGTGCATTAAGTCTAGTCAACTTGAAAATCCAGTTTGAAAATGACTCACTATATAGAAGAGAAGTAAGAAGTGTTGTGTTAAAGGTGCGACGAAATGCGAAATTGATGAAAATTTAATTACATGAATTGGTCGAGATTGGCTGCGGTATACTTATAGTGTGACGAAAGAGTAATTGAATTTTAAAATTGTCATCTTCTTCTCTTTCAAACAGGTTCGCTATTGTCACTCGTTGTCCGAGGAGGAACGAAAAGAGTTGCGACTATTCTCGCAACAAAGAAAGCGAGACGCACTCGGCCGTGGCGCTGTGAAGCAACTAGCTGCCAATCAACAGTGCGAAGGCGTAAGTAATGAAGTTAAATATTGCCCTGTAGTGCTATGCTAGTAAAATTGAATTCCCAATCGAGTTACTGAGAACATAAAAAGAGTAAAAGTGATGGAATTCATCATCATCGTGACAGTAATGAAATTCCCTCAACAGTAGTCAGGCTCTTCCATCTCGCTCACCCTAATTTTTGTTACACCCACGTCATTGACATGCAAAAACCTAAATACAAAAAATTCTCTCTCTCCTTTTCATGCGGCATAACGAGCGAGTGAGAGTGGAGACTTTGGGGAAATAAAGCATGATTTATTTTGTGTTTACTCAGGACTGTCAGACTGTGCAAATAGAATTTTCGGATGATATGAAAGAGCATGTAGAGAAGAGAAGGATTATGGCATAAGATTGAGAAGATTCTTTAATGGAAGCTTCGTCTTTTATTTAAATTTTCTATCTCTGTAGAAAAACTAGTTTGAGTCATGTGAATATAAAATTTTTTTATTTTAATAAATTCTTTTACATCCATTTTAAAATTTACAATCGCATGACTCAATACAGTAAAAAATTGATATTCACCCTTGAGGTGCTGGAATGTGAATCAAAAGCTGCATTTTCATACAAATTATCTGTCGCATAATTCGAAAAGAGCGAGCAATGCCCATAATTAGGCTTTTCCCATCTAGAGCGACAGAGTATGCATTTTTTGCACTTTGCATCAATGTGCACTTTATTTATGGGAGAGAGGCATTCTTGCGTAGTAAATAATTAGACTCCATTAGCATGAAATTATTTTGTTCCCTTTCGTGACTAGCCGAGTGAATTGCGCGCTCAAAGAAAAGACAACAAGAAGTATTTAAAACCAATTTTTTCCCTCGCACTACTTAGCGTAAGATTGAATTTAAGAACTCGCAGTTGCTGAAATAACAAATAAGCACGAAATATTTATATATGACTTTTATGTATGCATTCAAATGCCTTTTGCCGCATGCTTTGGAATTTATCTTAAGCCTTATATTAAATGAAAATTATGTTGCCATTGAAATCATTTCCTTGAATATTGTGGCGAGAAAAGCGTGCAGCAGCAGCAACATGTACACGAAGAAGTGAATATTTTTGATTATTATTCTCTCAATATCATTTACTCTGCTCCAAATGTGAACGCATTATTGCATGCGCATATAAAAAAATGATTGATGACTTCTTTGATGCATTAACTCGCTCAATATTGTACAAACACAATGGCGTTGGCGAAATATTATAACAGCGTGCCGACAACTGTAAATTATTATTCTCGTTCATAAGAAAGTTTTGCCTCTCACTCGCAGCAGCACACATGTGTGTTGTTTATTCCCGGCGATAAGACCTTTGATGATATGATTTTGATAAGAATGTCGACGTTAATTGAAATAACGGATAAAAAAATCTTAGTTTGTATGCCGCATTTCCATCATCATCGACTGCTTCTTATTTTCTTTACTCTCGCGACTTGTAAGCGTGTTTTAATCAGAAAATGTCGGTTAACGGGAGCGAAGTGCCTTTTAATTAAGCGCACCATTGTAGCAACCATTAGCGACTCTCATTGTTCTTCACTGCATTCCAAAACTATTTATTATTGCTATCTTTGGGGATTTAAAATGATATTGTTAAAAAAATTAAATTTTAAATGCTTAATTTTACCTTGAAATAAAATTGAAATCGCTCGAAATAATTAAAATTTCGTTCACTCCCATTTCTTAAAAATACCTTTTACGTGTCCGACATCTTAATGATCTAAGTTCAGAAATGAACATATGAATTTTTTTACAAAGGTTATTTCACATAGCCAACGACAGCCGATAGACATTCAGGGTGAGAGAGAGAAAAAGAAAGTGATGGTGATTAATGGAATCAAAACAAGTATAAACAGTTACGTAAAAAAAATTGTTCGAAGGAGAGCGAAAATATTTTTATATTAATATATAGAAAAAATATAACGAACGTCTCAGCATTGTGAGACAATCCAATTTAAGATTACAACATCTCAACTTGCATAGAGAAACTTAAAGTACTGCCATTTGTAGGTAGGATGCAATTAAAATATTTCTTTGCTCTCGCACTTTAACTACTGCAAATTCCCTCGAGCCGATTTACAGCCGATGGTCAAACGATTACAAATCATTTTTGCATATCAATTTGACTCAATAGCGAAACTCGTTTTCCATTAAAATCGTAAAAATCGACAACATTAACAGATTACCATCGCGAAAAAATTGCGTAAATTAAGGTGCATGAGCATGTTCGCATAAAAACATTAATGCACACGGTATACAACAATAAGTGAAGGAGAAGAAGTAAACTCGCTTCCAACCTTAAGTGTTTGTATCTCTCGAACTCGTTTTATTTCTGATCGAGAAATGAGAGCTTCAAAGTCGAAAGGCATTTAAAAAAAGTGAGAGACTGAAATAGTTTTGTAGGAGCAACACAATGAGGCTTATTACATGCAGCCGCTTCACGCAATGAAGTAATTAAACGAATCAGCAGGAAATTTGATTTATTATGCAAACACGTTAGAACGGCATTAGACATCATAAGCCATGCTGGCATAACTAAGTGAAGAGTCATGTTTTTGTCTTAAGCTCTTTGCGCATTTAATTTTTGACCCTAACCGAAAAAATATCTTTAATTAAATTCATTTTATGATGCGTCATCGCTTTAAGCTGCGACTTTTCTCTTGCTGTAATTGTTTGACAAATTTACACAGCGATGAGCTCGAGAGCCATTGTATGCGTTTTTCAATTAAAATCAGCTCCACGAAGCTGCTGTAGCTGCAAAAAACTGTCACATGAGAAATGTTAAGCTGCAAAAAATTGAAAAATCATGACACAACAGCACATTTTTCCCCAATAGCATTTGTGCTTTAAAATGTACATATTTGAAATATTCATGAAACAAGTTTTTCTCCTCTCACTCGACAGAACATGTCCTTTATGCTTGCATCAGCACAAAAAATTTTCACATCCAAGATTTGGATTTTCTGATAAATTTTATTTACAAGAGCTTGAAAACTTTTTTCTCTTTTGTCATGGTTTCTTTTTTGAGGTTTTAATTTTAAATGAAAATTTTTCTACTTTCAGTGCAACGATGTCATGATGACAGGCGACATAGCAGTTTACGCATCTCGTGTGGGCACACCAATGGCATGGCATCCATCATGTTTCATCTGTTCGGTCTGCAAAGAGCTCCTCGTGGATTTAATTTACTTCCATCGTGAAGGACGCCTCTACTGTGGACGTCATCATGCTGAAACATTAAAGCCACGCTGTTCGGCATGCGATGAAGTGAGTATTTCATCTAATTTATGTGTCAAGTATAAAAATGACATAAATTTGCAAATTGCCTAACAATGACGAGAATTTTGCCTGCTGAATTTTTCATTTTACGATGCGGCAGTAAAATCGCTCACAGTGTGTGGAGGTAAATGAGAGAAAATTGATGACAAAGAGGGGAGAAAAATGAAAAACACACATGGAAATTGTGAGGGAGAGAAAGTTTATTGATTTCGGTTGAAATGATTATCATGCAGCAGCTTCATCGTGATTTATTCATAGAAAAACTTTTTTTGCTGCGATAACCAAATTTTTAGCGTATTTTTATGATTCAAAAAAAAATCTTAAACGACTTATTTTGTTGAGGACACTTCTTAGAAAATCCAATTTAAACTTTATGACGCTGAAATCAAAATCATCTAAATTTAGATCGCAATCGATACTTATCACGTTCGATTTTCCCTTAAAGGAATTTATTCAAGGATTTTTCACTTTTTTCCATTTTATTAGTCTAATTTAGAGATTTTTCCTAAAAGGCATTCAATTTACATTGAAACTGAAAGTGAGATATCAATAAAAAGTTATCTCTAGTAATGAGGGTCGCTTTGGCTCCAATTCTGTCAGAGACACCAGATGCCTATCTTCCTCCCTCTCTCTCCACCACCCACGAAATTATTTTGCTCTTCTTCACACCCTCAGCTACGTAATGAATGCTCATTTATTTATTCACACAGGAAGAGAAAATTTTTTGTTCTCCCAATCACGTTGAATTAATGTCAAACGCATCATTTGTTCGGATCATAAAATGACAGCTCACTTAAAACGAGAGAGCGAACCTAGCAAGTTTACCGTCGTGTCAAGATTAATGTCTTATTTTCTCAAGATGTTTGTGTGTGGTTGAAACGGCTAATGATATGTCACGAACTGCCGCCGCTGTTGCGTATGTGTCATTATAATTTAAGAAAACTTTTCACGAAAAAAAACTTCAATTAGCTTTTAACATGAAATTTTTATGTGTCCCACAAATGTTGCACAGAAAAGTTGAAATCTCTTATATAAATCTTTACGATTGACAAAGTTGTTGAAAGAAAAGGTGAGAGGAAAATTTGAAGCAAGGGATGGAAATTAACCGTTTTATTTTTTAAATAATTTAATTTATAAATTGACATCCCTTGACATAGAAAATCGATTGAAATCAAAAACATAATCCATTTGTGCGTAACAAGGCATTTCCAGTGTGACAAATACTTTTAAATCAATACTTAAAGACTTTTCTTCCCTCACAATATTTTTTTCGCTCTCGCATGGAAGTGAAAGGAAAATAGAGAAAAGGGATAATAGCAATAAGGAGTCCCCATTTAATTTGCAGTAATTTTTCACTTCGCCCTTTTCTCCTCTCCATCCAATAATCGGTGACACTTCGACTTTCCTCGGTGAAGAGGAAAAGAAAATAAATTCAAACACTAACTCTGTGTTTTGCTTTCATTCAATCTATGCCATTTCTCGTGTGTGCGATCTAAATTGGGGGACAATTGTTGAAAAGCCATACATATGAATGCGGAGGGGAGAAATTTTTGCGCTTAGAATGGCAGAAAAAATAGATTTATTCGCAGTTGAGAACAATAAAGCAGTAGAGTCATTGGATAAAACCCACATTTAACATTTTTGTGAAATTCGAGCAGGCATGAAAATTCTTATCGCTAACGATATTAGCAACACAAAAGGAAAGAAGATATCATGCAGCATTTAAATCCCATCGATTAACAGAGATTTTTCCTTTTTTCTTCCCATAACAGATAATACTTGCGGATGAATGTACGGAAGCGGAGGGAAGAGCTTGGCACATGAAACATTTTGCATGCTTCGATTGCGACAAGCAGTTGGGCGGTCAGCGGTACATAATGCGAGAAGGAAAGCCATACTGTCTCGGATGCTTTGATAATATGTTTGCCGAATATTGTGACTTTTGTGGCGAGACGATTGGTGTCGACCAGGGTCAAATGAGTCACGATGGTCAGCATTGGCATGCGACTGATCAGTGCTTTTCGTGTTCAACATGTCGCTGTTCACTGCTGGGAAGACCTTTCTTGCCTCGACGTGGCTCAATTTATTGCTCAATCGCGTGTAGCAAAGGTGAGCCTCCGACATCATCTGACAAAGTTCACCAGCAGGTGCCACAAGGCATGCAACAATCGAGTGTTATTACTATCACGGAAGATTTCGATGATGAAACCCTCAAAATGAATCCACCAATAGTTTCAAAGTTAGTTCCATCATCGCCACTCAATCCTCGTCTTCCACAAGCTTTAAGCATTCACCAATCTTCACCTAGAACAATTAACTTAAGTCCTAAAGCCTCTCCATATATGACTCATAAATTCGATGACACTCAACCACAAAAACAAACCGAGACTGTCATCGCGATAAATGAATACGATCAATATTCACTTACGTCACAAATGTCTTCGGTATCGTTCAGTGCAAGTAAATCATTAGATCGTGTGATTCTTGAGAGAAGCATTGACAAGCTTCTCGAGAAGAAGGTTCTTGAAACTCCATCACCAACGCCCTCGCACGACATCACAAGAAGTCCTCAAATTAATCGATTGCTTCATCAAGATCGCAGTCGAGAGCCACTCGATTTAACTGACTTAGGATTAAGCTTAGATAATTTATCATCGCCAAATCGCAATAATACAAGTACAAAGGAAAACTTTAAAGAAATCACAGTTGATGGAAATTCTTCAGTGAGTTCGTTAGAACTTCAAACGGTTGATGTAGTCGATAATGTTAAACGTAAGTTGACGGAAGAGTTGAAAAGAGAGGAAATTAAGGTTACGGAACAAAATGTAATAGAAGCTTTACCAAGTCCAAAATCTACTCGACTGCAAAAGCCACAGCAGAGGGAGAAAAGAAAGGAAGCAGTAATTGAGCCATCCGAGCAAATATGTGAGTATGGCGGAATCGATAATGAAGCGTTTATTGATGACATTCCTCCTCTGATAGCACTTCCCATGTTCTCGAAAAAAGAGGTGCGATTTAATGGCGAAAAAGAGCAGCCATCGAGATCACGAAGCAACTACTCAGGTCGACAATCGAGAAGCAGTAGCGGACGAAGGCGTAGAGGAAGTCGGCAACGGAAACATTCATCTGAGACAACTACAGGTTCAAAATATAAGCACGAAAGCAGCCATAATCATAGGAAATCATCTTCAACGAAGAGCAGCAGTAAAAGGCACAGCTCGGATGAACCTTGCACATCGGCACAAGCACGCATGAGAGACGCTCAGCGTCTGTGCGATTCAGATACGAGCAGCTATTGTTCGACTTGCTCTTCAAGCTCAAGCGATACCGAAGATTTTGCCTACAAATTGCCGCAGAGAAAGATTTATGGTGGAGTGAGAATCAGCTATGTGCCTAATGATGCTCTTGCGTGCGCCAGAAAAGAGATTAAAAAGTCTAAGAAATCAGCACCTCAAAACACATCGACAGCAGGCAATAGCGCTAATAATAGTAATAATTCAACGGCTAATGGCAGTAAAAAGTTTTTGGCATTATTTAATTTCTTCTAAAGTATTTTTGGAGGTTTGATGGAAAAAATATTTATGACAATAAAAAAAGTTGATTATTACCTAAGCATTTACATCCAAATGGCTTTTCAATTGCCTCACATTTACCTTACAGCGATAACATCATTAACCTATACGAGATGAATACGCAAGGAGATGTAAATTAAGGTAAGATGAGTATGCTGTAAATTGGAAGCCATAGTAGCGGAAGCGATAAATTTGTTCTTTTTTTGCAGGTGAATTCTTGAGATCATCAGAAGCTTAATGACTTCTGTCGCTTCTTAAAATTACAGCACTGAAAGAAAATCTTAAAATATTCTTCTAGAGCAAAATAAATTTTAAGACAGTTATGTGCACAGCTTATTTTTGAATTGTGTCTCAACACAGCTGAAAAATGTAACTGAAAATGTTGTAAAAAAAATTCATAAAACTTTTTTTCATATATAAAATTTATTCGTCAATAAAAAGTTTTTCATCTTCTTTTCGATTTCAATAAAATTTATAAATTGTTAAGAAGTAAGTGATACGCTACAATATATGTTACAGATACATTGATATAAAATGGTTTTTTTTTGATTTCCTGATTATTGCCCAATTAAACGTCTCAAAACGGTTTTTCTTTTCAAGCATCGATTGTTTTTTGTACATTTTTATAATTGTCATGTGAGCCCTCGAACTTAAATATTTAGTTTTAATCACTCGCCCACATGCGAGTTTATAAATGGAAGAGCTGAGAGGCATGTGAACATAAATTATGATATGATGATAAATGAAATGTTGGCAAATGAGAGAAAGATATGCGCTAGAAAAATCATACATCATTTTTTAAATAAAGTTTAAAGAATTTTTTTGTACGATGGGCGTTTTTTCAACTTTTGGCATCGTTAAATTAGAATTTCAAGTTCAATTTCTTTACATCATTTACAAGATTCTTGAAAGCTTTTTCTCATGAAATTGTGCAGTTCTTATCTCGATCGCCACTTGATGGATCGTTTCTTGATTGTTGTTGCTCTTTTCGAGCGACTGCCATTGCGTCGTTTGGCACATAATTTACTCGTACACCACCATACACTGGTCTCGGTGGCAAGTCATAGGCAAAATCATCGGAATCGCTAGAACTACTTGAGCATGTTGAGCAAATGCTTCTTGTTGTTTCTGTATCATCATCGTCGTCATCATGATCCCGCTGGTGAGAATCGATCATTCTCGCTTGTGCTGACGTTGAGGGCTCTTCATTATGTACATGTCTGCTCCGTCGACGGTCATCTTTTGAATGCCTCGAGTGATTATCATGCGATGATGAGCCTTTCCTTTGTCGATTTCCCTTTCGCCTTCGACCACTACTGCGCGTTGATGGTTTTCCTGAGTGACTTCGTGATCGTGGCAAAGTATCTTGGAAATCTCCCTCAAATCTCACTTCTTTCTTTATTGTTTGTATCGCTGTGAGAAAAAAACGTGAAATAAATTTACTAATTTATTAATTTTTCAACTTACCAATTGGCTGCGATGGCTCGTCTTTATTCGTTTCAGAAATATCGGGCGTTGGAAGCTCTTCATTTATTGGAGTTATGTCGTCAATTTTTGACACTTCATAGATCGGTAGTTCAGGCATCGATGATGTAATATTTTCGATAGGAATTGACATCGATCGACTTTTTGGCGATAAATTATCCAAACTTAATCCTATGTCAGTTAGATCGAGTGGCTCACGACTGCGATCGTGATGAAGGAGACGATTTATTTGAGGACTTCTTGTGATATCGTGAGAAAATGATGGCGTATGAATTGGTGATGTCGTTGGCGTCTCTTTACGCTCGAGAAGTTTTTCAATATTTCTCTCTAAAATCACTCGATCTAAACTTTTATTTCCACCAAGCGTCGATGATGTTTGTACGTACTGGTCATGCTCATTGATTGTGATGATTGTTTCAAGTTGTTGAGGATGATGAATCTCTTCATATCTTGGCTGTGAATAAGAGGTTTGACTGCTCGACGCTTTCGGATTACAGTGAAGAGCCCTTCGACCCATCTTAGGTGAAGATCGAGTTTGATAGCTCAAAGTTGAGGTTGACGTTGTTCGAATTGTAGGCATTTGACAACTCATTGGAGACGAGGGTGTATGTTTGGGTGAAGTTGGTGGTGTCGATGGAGGAGCAATTGACTCGTCATTATCGGAGCCGCCTGTCGTACGATTTGTCGAGGTCGACTGTTGCATGATATGAATTGAATGTTGCTGGTGTTGGAGTCTCGTAGATGGAACAGAACTGTCGGTGGGTGTCGGAGGCTCACCTTTGCTACACGCGATTGAGCAATAAATTGAGCCACGTCGAGGTAAAAAAGGTCTTCCCAGCAGTGAACAGCGACATGTTGAACACGAAAAGCACTGATCATTTGCATGCCAATGTTGACCGTCGTGACTCATTTGACCCTGGTCGACACCAATTGCTTCACCACAAAAGTCGCAATATTCGGCAAACATGTTATCAAAGCATCCGAGACAGTATGGCTTTCCATCGCGCATTATGTACCGCTGACCGCCCAACTGCTTGTCACAATCTAAACATGCAAAATGTGTCATGTGCCAAGCTCTTCCCTCCGCTTCCGTACATTCATCCGCGAAAATTATCTACGTTGAAAAAAAAGGTTGAGGAATTTATTAGACAATGTCATGTAACCCTTACGTTGTTAACAGTACATCACAAACACACATGATTGACGTATCTCTAAATAACAATGAATCTCTCACCTCATCGCATGCAGCACAGCGTGGCTTTAGTGTTTCAGCATGATGGCGACCACAATAGAGCCGTCCTTCACGATGAAAGTAAATTAAATCCACGAGGAGCTCTTTGCAGACACTGCAGATAAAACATGATGAATGCCAGCATACATTCGTACCGAAGCGGGATCCATAAACTGCGATATCACCTGTCATCATCACTTCACCGCACTGCGAAGGAAAAAAATGAATAAATTAGAGTGAGTTCACTTAAAGTCAAGCTTCATAAATTTAATCATTAAGTCGGAAATTGGTTTGTGGAAATTTTCTATTGAGAATTTTTAATTAAAGAACTTTCTTCATTCTATATAAAATGAAGGTAGCTTCCTCCCCCCAAATATTGACTAACTTAAAGGAAAATTTTCTCTCCCCTTAAGGGAAAAGTCTCCTTATCTAACTCTCCATTCATTATGTTCCATTTTGATTGCTTCCAATCGCCGTTTTCAACTCTCGAGAGGACACAATATCATTAATCGTGACTGAAAGTTTTAAACAATGAGCCCGGAATGGAATAACAAATTGCCGTTAGGACATCGAGACGAATTCATTTGCATTTTTAAAGGCTAAAGTGTACGAACGCAATGGACTCCCCTCACACAAGTGTATTAAAAATTAAGCGAGATCCGGAAAGAAGAACAGCGAGTGGCAATTAAAAATTCGGGACAATTAGTTTTATTTCCTCCATTTCATTTTATTGTTTGAGCTACTCCAAGCCGAAAATGAAAATGCCATTTTCATTACTCAAATACAGTTGGGCAATTAGATACAATTCCTTTTTACTCGGTCTATTTTTTTCTTGCTCTTCGCCTTTCTCAAGACATTTGAAAGTTTATAAATTTTCCATTGTGATTTTTCGGGTCAAAAGGGTGCTTTAGAAATTTTTCATAAGATTGATTGTCGTTCCTTGCGATTAACCAAAGAATTTTAAATCGTTTGGCGAGGATTCAAATATTTTTCTAGGCTAGAAATTAAATTGCTCGAACAATCAGGGTCATAAATTAAACAATTTTCTTAAATTTGTGCCTCGTCTGTCGCTATCAGAATTCAGCTATTTTAAAAGTTGAAACGTAATTTAATTTCAAATTACGATCTCAACTTTTTTCGTCTTCCCCTCTCACACTCGACGGCTTCCTCCGGTTTGATTTATATCCATTCTTTACTGGAAGTAATTTCACCCAAAATTTCCTGTCCAGAAAAATCTCTCAACCGAATAAACCACTGAAAATTATTGTCGAGTCGGTTGTCTTTGTTGTTGTTATTTTAGTGTCGGTAAATGAGCGAGAAACACACAAAATGAAGTTATTAAATCAGAAAGAATTAACGTTTTGTCAACAGACGAATTGAAATGATGAGGAAGCAATTTCACATGTGAACATCATTTCCGTTGATTTGTTTGTGAATTAAACTAGATTTCGGGTGTAATTCTATGTCAATTTTATATATTTTTTAGATTGTTTAAGATTTTTCTTATTCATTAATCTTTGGAGCTAAAATCAATCTATTCAGTCTTTCATTAAAATTCGATATTGTCAGTTATGTCAAAAAAAAACATTAATCATCCTCTCAAATCACATTTCAGTTACTTTCGAACGCAATTGTTACCATTGCACATGTGTTCGTTTCTCAATTATCGCTCTTACAATGTTATCGATTTTTATGATGCTTAGTTGGTTGTACAATGTTGCAGAGTCAGAGGTTAATTGATCTAATCTACAACATGGTTCTCATTTAGAAGATAATTGGAGAATGATATTCGTTTTGAGACTAATTAACGTTCTTTGTGTGCAGAAAAGTGCTTGTAAGTCGTGTGCAGAGATGCCAACATTAAAATATAAAATTATTTTTTCTTAAAATTTATGGTGCGGAATTTTGCACAACCTTTCTCTGTTCACCCTCAAAAATGACTTTTGTCTTTTTTGACTCTCGAGACGACTCAACAAGAAGCAGGTCCACAACCTTTTTTCTTCCTCTTCTACTGAGAGAAATTTCTGCTTTAAATATTTTCGCACATATTTTACTTTAAGCAATGAAAGCGCGTTCGCCATAAAATAAAATCATGAAAGGGAGAATGAGCAAGTCCCAATGCGCCATATGTCATCTAACTTTGAAAAATTGCCTCGGAAATTTTCTGAACGTGCTTCCTTGCCACTTCTTTATCATCATTACTTCCGTATGCTCCGCATCCTATTTAACGCCTCGTGTTTAAATATTCTTCACTATAATATATCCATGGCTTGAACAACACCCTGAGAAATATTAATTTTTCATCTTTTTGAATTCATTCATTATGCGACGAGTCGTAAATAATACAAACGAGAAGAGAAAATGAGGAAAAAAGGAACTTTTATGTGATGTTATGAATAAATTTTCTTTTTTTGTGTGTATTTTCTTTAAAACGTGATGCCTCACAATCCCCAACCAGCATGCAGAAACTTTCGTTTTTCGAGAGAAAGAAAACATTTCAATGTTTTTTAATTATTTCAAGGAAAATCTCGAGACGTGCCTTTGTGATGATGAAGAAGCATGATTGATAACTGAGCATGTTCTTGTAACAAATTTCTGACATTCCCCAAAAATGAAAAGTTTAATAAAATAAATTTAAGATGGATTGTGCTGAAAAAGCTAGAAATGAAGATCTGGATGTAAAAGACAATACAAGTGCTTCAATCAGACTTGGAAAAAGTAAACGTAGCTGCAGTTCGACGACATTCCATCGTTATCTAATTAATCTGACTGACTGATTTTGTGCATTTCATCTCATTACTTTCGCATCCACGTTGCGGAGGATGTGAGACAGCAAAATTAAATTATAGCTTTACGGGGTGAAAAAGAAAATGTTTTTCATGTGCACTGTCTGCGAGTGTAAGAAGAGGAATTCTTTCGTCGCCATTTCTATTCAGACTGATTTATGTTGCCGCTTATCATGAGTTGGTGCTTTATTTCACATCTCTTCATTTACTTTCTATATTTTTTTTTGGTGGCAAAAAAAGTTCTGCATTTTATTGACTCGAGGCAAAAACTTTTGCTCCCAATTTTTATCTTATTTCCACTTTAACCTACTGCCTCCTCCTCTTCCTATTTATTGACAACATCAGCAACAGAACAATGAAAAGAATTTTTAACGAAATTCCATTTCGAAAAGTTTTTAAATAAAATTTTCACGTACTTTTCTCGGGTGCTGTTATATGTCGAAAGAAAAAATATTTTCACTTGTCTCACTCTCACTCTAAACGCCTTTCGAGTGCAGAGAAAGAAAAATGGTTTTATTTGCAGTAACGGAACGATAACAGGGTGTAACATTTCCATTTTCACCCAACTTTCGAGGGAAAGAAAAGTGTAAGTAGATGGAGGGGAGGCATAGAGAGTATTATTATGTTAATCCGTTTCGCTATAAACGCTCTCTAAAAACGTATTTCGCGAACATATTTCTTTCGTCTTGTGCCGCCTCGAATTTTAATGTCGTTATAAGCATTTAAGATAATCTGTGTGGAGATATCGTTTCATTTCGGAGCTTTCTGCAATTCCTTCTCATATTTTATTTAGAAAAAAATCTGAGTGAAAATGGGAAAATAAGAAATTTTCCTGATGAATAATTTAAGATTTTAATTTTATTTTGGGGTTATTCAGATAACAAGAAATTGATAAAAGTATTTTTTTGAATATTTTCATCAAATTTAATCCATATCTAAGTTTTATTCAAAAAAGGAGCTAAAAAATTTCCATTCAACATTTTTTTCTGACTAAAGCTTTTGTGATTTCACAAATAAAAATCTATAAGTAGGGGAATGAAGATTTATGACTTACTCCTTCGCATTGCTGATTGACTTGAATTTGTTTCACTGAACCGCGACCGAGTGCTTCACGTTTACGCTGTGCCGAGAATAATCTTAGCTCTTTCCTCTCCTCATCGCTAAGACTGTGGCAGTAACGGACCTAGTATGATGAGAATATTGAATTAAAAAAATTTTATAACTCAGTAATTGAAAATCAAGACATGCAAGATTGAATATGAGGCAGTTAAAAAGAAATCTTTGGCAATTGCCTTCCCTTTTGAAGACTGCCGAAAAAAATACACAAAAGAATGTTGAAGCAATAAAAAACTTTGATTTCATCACATGTGTTGAAATTTTTCTTTTTCGAGAGGTCATTTATATTTTTTATAGTTCACTTTTTTTCCTATAAAAGTAAAAAGGGTCGACCAATGTTTCATCATGTCTACGTGATCTGAATTTTCCTATATATCGAAAACTTTCTCATAATGATGGAAATTCACATTCGTAATGGGGAGAAGGAAAAAGTTTTCAATTTCAGAACTGCCAGACATAAATTAGGAATTTTTTTGTGGAGAGAGATGATGATAGAAAAAAAAGTTCTTCCTACCTCATTATCGTGCGGCGGTAATTGTTGGAGAAGTTGCTTCACTCGATATCGTTCGCCTACGCTATTCACATACGGCACTTTGTCCTCCGGAATGGTTGAGAAATATAAATGAACCTAGGATGAAAATAAATTAGCAACTTTTAGTTAATTGATTCCCACTTTCTACATGGCGCTCAGAAGAAGTGCTTGAAAAGTATCGCATGGCATTGCGAGTGAGGGGGAATGAGCACATGAAAGCAAGAAGAAGGAACTTTCCTCATCTAATTTACGATCACGATTCAATAAAATGTAAGTTAATTGCTTTCTCTACTTCACTACGGTCATGTAAATGAAATGTGAAGTAAAAATGAGCGAGGCGAGAATTGTTCATTAACCCTAGGAATATAATTGGTAATGTTTACATTTCAAAGCATTTACATCCATTTCAACTCCTTTCTTCTTTTTCCACCTTCAACATTTAAAGCCAACATTAAAATGTTAATAATGAACTTTCTCCCTTTTTTTCGCGTGTTGATGGGGTTGAATTTTCGAAAGGAGTCTCATATCCATTAAAAAAATTACAATGATAACAATAATCTACCGAATAAAAATCACGTTTTTATTGCGTGTCAGAAAGAATTAACATAATAATTTTTAGCTTTTTCTGATGAATTCCCGAAACTTTTTTTCCAGAGCTTCAAAAAATTTCGTAACGTATTTTTTTGAAATGAGAGGGGAATGAAACTTTTTGCGTCATTTTTAAGACATTTTGTTTAGTGGAATTTTCACGTCTGATTTTTTTTGGAGTTTTTATGTTAAAAAGAGTATAAAATGAGTAATAATTACGTTGCAAAGAAAGCTAAGGTCAATGGCTTTATGATTTTCGCGAAGGAATACATGGTAAATGTTTTAAAACATTAATTTTAATCGTTACTCATCATTCGTTTATTTAAGCGCAAAAATCGTCTGGATGTTGTAACCAGTGAACTCGTAGAAATTGCTGGACCAATTTGGGAAAGTCTGACTTCCAATGAGCGATTGACATACAAGCAAAAAGCTAAAGGATTTGGAGCTGTTCAGCAAAATCAGGAAGTTTCAATTGAGTCTCTCCTGGCAGGACTTGAAATTGAAAGTTCAGAAGATGATATGGACAAGGAAGTGATGGCATTGATCAAAGAGACAGCAAACGCAAAGCAACTTCATTCGAAGACATTCTATATGATCAACGCATCAACATTTACTGAAGTTGCAGGCGTAGCATATCCTGCAGAGTTTGCGATCACGGCATTTAATTTGCGCGACGGTGTTCATAATGTGTTTTCGACAAGTATCAATCCAGGACAACTTCCACCGGGAGCTTTATGTGAAAAGACATTCAAGTATTCCGTGCCTCGATACAATGACAAACCAAGTGACTACAAGGCAATTTTCGATCGTATTATTGGTGTCGTAGCGGCCAAAGGAGGAGAACCGCCTATTTTCTTCTGCAATGGAAATCTGAGCTGTGACCGAGACTTATTCAAGACAAATGTACGCGTGATCAAGAAGATTTTCGAAGAAGCCGGTGAACACGCTTTGGCATCGAAGATCAAAGTCTATCCTTACTACATTCTGCTGTTTCATCTGAAATACTTTACTCTCCTTAATGAAGCTGAGCCCGATTATGAAACTGAATTTCCAACTTTGGAAGCAGCTTACTCTGTGAGCATGTATGAGGAATATCTTTACACTTTGGATCGAGAATCAATAGGGTGCAACTTTCACCATATAATTGATGCAAATCGTCACTGCTGCTTATCAAAAGCTCGTCAATTCTGTTTCATCGTTATTTCCTTCTGTGCTAATCAAAAGGACGAACTTGTTGCAGGAAAGCACTTCCCATTGGGCTTTCGTGTTGATTAATCGAAAGCTTTTTTGCATTAATCTTTCTAATTATTTTCTTTATGTTTCTGAGTAATATTTTTACAAAATATGTTTCTTCATCAATAAACATTTGAGTGTGACTAAAAAACTTTGAATTTATTAAAATTAAATAGCATGTTACACAATTTACAATTGATCCCCAAAATCAAGTTGTTTTGAATTGAAAAATATTTCAAAATGGGATTTTCATTAAAAATTATCAATGGTGATTTATTTTCTGCAACATGCTCGCTTGTGCATTGTGTCGGCGCTGACTTTCGCATGGGAATGGGAATTGCAGTAAAGTTTCGTGATATTTTTGGAAAAGTTGAACATCTCAAAGGGTAAGAAAAATTATCAAAAAAATATCTTGAAATTTAATTTAGTTAATTTTAGGCAAAATGTCAAAACTGGAGGATGTGCTGTGCTCAGAGTTAAAGATCGCTTTATTTACTATTTGGTCACAAAGGATCGTACTGGTGGCGGCTGCTATCCAACATACAGCTCATTGGAATCTTCTTTAAAGGCAATGAGAGAGCATATGATCAACAATGGCATAAAACAAGTGGCAATGCCTACAATTGGATGTGGACTTGATCGATTGCAATGGGATAAAGTTGAAGGGATGTTGCGTGATATTTTCGGAAACGACGACATAATTATCAATGTTTATAAGTTCACCCCAAAATAATTTTTTAAAATTCAATAAAAGTTTCATAACGGAATTTTCAAATCAACCCCATTTTTTGTTTTCTTTAAAATTGAATTTTTATTTCTTATTTATTTGCTGTAAATAATTAGTATTAGGCATAAACAAATAACAAACATTAAGGACAATGAGTGAAATTAACAGTTTTCGTCGAGACACATCTAACAGCTCAGGATTTAAATTTTTTGTAAAAGAATTTAGCGTAAGAAAATTTGTTGCCTGAAAAAAGTGTTTTTAAAAGTTACTTTTAGCTCAAATATAAGATTTATCAACCATTTGAAGCACTTCAAACGCTGGCATTACCTTATTGGGATCAGCTAAATGAAATTGAGAAAGAATATTACCACGAGAAAGCAAAGAATCCAAAGAGAAGTTACACGGATGCAAAGGATCAGAAAGGTTTTCAAAAGACATCAACAAGAGATAATGAAGAAATGAATTTGCTTAAATCACGCGGTCATGTTTCAATAACTCATGATATCACACTTTTTTTGGAAATTAATCAGTGCCGACAAGGTATGCATAAATTATTAATTAATTAACATCCAGTGAAGATCTGATCTTTTATTTAAATAGAATCGCACACCGATAAATTGTATTTTATCAACGCATCAACTTCTGAATTCGCAATAGCAGTGTTTAGTCTGTACGAGGGAATAATCAAAGACATTTGCATTCCCATCACTCGGACCACTGGATCAAATCAATCTGATGATGAATGGATTGAAATAAATATTTTATTGAAATTAGTCGACTTCTTGAGACCACTTCAGACATTTCCCAAGCGATTTTTCACGAATGGGAATTTGACAGATGATTATGACACATTCAAGGAAAATTCTCGTTTTATGAAACATATTCTCGAAAAAGCTGGAGAATATGACATTGCGGAACGTGTCAAAATATTTCCACTCAACTACTTACTCTATCACATGAAAAGCTTTATCAAACCGATGAAAATTAGAGAAGGTTTGAAAGAGTATCCCTTTAGTTCACTCGATACAGCTCAAAATTGTATTAAGGACGACATGGACAAATTTCATCCCTTGACTGTAAGCATGCCTTATTAACTAAAATATTACTTTAAATTAATTATTTTTTTAAGGTTGCGTGCGACGATCATGAAGGAAAATTTAACAATTCAAAATGCAGTTTAAGCTTCGTCCGTAAATCAGCTTACATCATCGCCAAATATTATTCAGATCCAAGTAAATATCCAATGTTTGAAGGAATTCACTATCCCACTGGAATGCGAGCCGATTATGAGATTGCAGGTAGTGATTTTGAAATTTAAACATGCTCTTTCCTTTTAAATTAAGGCCATCGAATTATAACTTAAAGACTTGTGAAAATTTTCCACCTTCAAGTAATTTAGAAAAATAAAAATGGGCCAAAATGAAATATTAAAGATTAAAGTTAGGAACGGCCAGCACATAAATTTTTTTGCTTCACCTTGTTGAATGACTTCTTAAAAGAGAAACTCTACTTCTTTACATAATAATTTATATTTTTGGACTGCTCGCTAATATTCAATGCTATTAAGCACGCGATAGAGTTCAACTACTGATATGAGGAAATTTTCTTGCTGTTTTTCGTGAAAATTGATCATAACTTTTCTTTTTCTTCACTTTCTCGCTTTTTTTCGTAATTATTTTTTCCCCACTTTTCATTTCAACTGCGCGCAAATAAAATGTGTGTACGTATCTTATTTATGATGGTTAATGGATTTTTCTTATAGTTCTAATTACTCCCCTTTAATGCATTATGAGCTACTTGTTTTTACTCTTTATGATTTCCTGTGTGACTTACATACAAATCGCGTAGCTAGTCTTTTAAAAAATAAATCAACATGTTAATAAAGATAAAATGTATGTTTGCTAGGTTTAATTTCCACCATTAAGAGGGGGTAAAGGTGTGGATTATTGCCTCTAAGCAGGTGAACTTTAATGAACCTTTTTTAAACCTTTAAATTTTACAAATAATTTAATGTATCAATTTCATTACAATTTTATTGATAAAATCTCCTTTTCACCTACACCGGTGAATATCATACAAAAACTTTCCTAGATCATAAAAGTCTCGTCAATCTAGCATTCGATGTAGAGAAAAAGATAGAATAGAGTCGAGAAAGAAGATAAAATAACAGTAACGGAGAAAAATCTTCGCCTGAAAACCTCCGAGATGATGATTATGGTGATTTTCATTTGCAATTTTATACCATCTACACATTTTATTTAGTGAGTGGCACTGAGATGATGATGGTATAGTGCGTTGATGTGGATGTGGTTTTTCGGGTGAGCAATGGAATGTGAAATGCTGCCTTTTTGCTACTATTTTTTAAAGGGGCGGAGGCGACTAACTGCGACGAAGATACGGCAAAGGAGAAATTAAAATTGTGCCTTCAAGGTAGATGTGAATTTTATGTATCATTTTTGGTATGTTTTCTCTCAAACCGCACTCTTCTGCCAAATATTTCTGCATGTCTCTCACTCTCGTCTGAACGACACCGAGGGATTTTTATGAGACTTTTATCTTTTCCTCTTTTGTGTCGCTTTTTATTGCAACCTTCCCCATTTTTTTTCTGGTAAACACCAGTCGTTCATTGTTAGCACAGTTAAATTTCTCTTTTTTCTGCCTACCATAGCAAAAATATTTCGTCCCACAAGTCTAACAAATATATTTCGCCACCATATTTTAGTAGCAATTCTCGGAATCTCATGTCTAATAAATTGTTTATGTAGAGATGATAGTGCTGTATGGATAATGCATAAAATCAACATTGTTATTGCCGACAATGAAACATGCTCGTTTTGGTCCTCGGAAGAATTTTAATCCAAGGATTGGACAAACATTTTTAAAAGAATTTTAAATTTTGCAAGACATAAAAAAATTCCTCAATATCGAACACAATTAAATATAAATCGGACAATCTCAATTGAACTGTAAAATCTCTTTAATATTTCTTGCTCGCAGCTTCGTATCATTGGCGTTAAGTGCCTTATTTTATAGAGTAATTACGATTTAATAATTCCCTCCGCTATTACACACACATCACGTTGTAATGTAGAAAATGTGAGATTTAAATGGAAATTTCCTTCTTTTATTTTTCTTTCATTAAAAGAATCTCATCAACTGCCATCGCAATTACACGAGATGATATGCGTAATTGCTCGTCATTTGCCATATAGATATAAATTGAATTTCACTTCTCATTGAATGCAAATCAATTTATTTTATACTACTAACCTGCTCGGGACGAAGACCGTGTGGAACCCAAGTGTATTCCTCTAAAGCACAGCCACTATCATCGTCCGATTGCGATTGTCTTTGATTATCGAGATGGTATCCACCTATTATGGCTGGGTGTCCGTGTAATTGACTCGGATGAAAGTTCTGAGGCAGCGTTTGATGTGTCATTTGAGGAGTTCCACTCCCACTGCTACTTCCACCTCCACCACTCTGATACTGTTGTGCATTCGATTTCATTTGATTGCTCATTGTGTGATGCACAAAATATTTCGATGACGTTGGCAAATTCGAATTAATTTGCTGAGGTTGCTGCTGTCGATGATGATGGGAAGGCGATTGCGTTGATGTCGATGCAAACTCATTAAAAGTTTGTTGGTAAGTGGACATTTGTGAAAATAAGTGGGGTATTGTCCTGCAAAATAAATCGGATAATAATTGAGTTGCGTATTTGAGGTAAACATTTGTCAATTCAACGGTGAAATGTGTCAAATGCAATAATCATTTTCTCTCGATGATTTTTCGGCTTGTTCATAAAATGTGTAACAATCGTCTTTTTCAGCTTAATGTAATTAAATTGTGTACACAACTTTTGCACGCCACCCTTACAAATTTAGCTTTACCATTAGAGATTTGAACACATTGAATATTTATTTTTGTCGATGACAGATGATTTTATGCTTGCACAGAATTTTCATGAAATGTGAGGTTAATTTTGTGTGGATTTGTCAGAAGGATGGAAATCGACAATTTTGTGGTTTCCTTTTAAATTTAATATTTTTTCTCATCCAAGATAAAGTCAGACAAATTTTTTTTATGTGAAGACTTCATAGACATGACATGTTGTAAAAATTATTGTTTGACTCCAGGTCATGTCAAAAAATGATAAATTATGTATAAGAATTCTTCTGCAGTACTTTAGTGATGATGGTCTTAGAACATTTCACCGTATCTGACATCGTGGTTATAAATTTTTCAAAATCGATTTTAAAAACGTCATGTATGAAGTGCCACAGAAAGAGACAGAGTATAGATTTTTTTGTGAGAGCGATCGTGTTTTGATTTTAAACATTTCTAAATGATTTAATTTTATTAAATTAATTAATTAGATTTAATAATATCTAGAAAGATATGGAAGGTGAGTAGAAATTTAATCAATTCGCTAAATAAATTCATTGAAATTTCTCACAATTTCTTTAGCAATAAAAATCAACAATTCATTCAAAGACGGTTCAATGTCATCGCCAGCATTGTTTACTTATGTGCCGATTGAAATTTTGGAACACATTTGTGGTTATCTTCCGCTTGAAACAATTCTTAATTTGTCGGCGACATGCAAAAGACTTGATGGCGTCATCTTTACATCGCCTGCGATTATGAAGAAGATTTCATTTAAAATGCATGGCTATGACATTATTGAAAATTCTCTATTCATTCGACATTATCAAAAAATGGACATTTCGGCTCAATTTAACATTGACTATCATTGTGATTTTAAGCAATATGGAAAGTACATTACTGAACTTGTTTTTAGCTGCAAAACCGAATCAAGTTTCGTTCTGGAAATTCTTCAAGCATGCAAAAATCTCGAAGCAGTTTATTTCTACGATCGATGCAGGAAAGACTTCAAAATGCCACCATACGGATTTAATCTCGATTTGCCAAAGCTAAAGTCACTTTGCCTTCATGAATCATTTTGGGTGAGTTAGTTTAAAAAATTTAAAAGTTTTATAACAAAATATTAATTTATTTATTTTAGCTTCTTGATGAACTTGACCATACCAACATTGAAGAGCTGGATATTCATGCGAGTTTCACGGGACGTTTTCCTGTTTTCAATAATTGGAAGATTAAACATCTTTACGTCAAACGTGCAATCGAAACTGTCACCAATACGAGTGAATTCAGAATCTTTTTGCACACTCAAAAGAACACTCTCGAGGATCTTTCGGTGGCAACTCAGAACAGAGATCTGATTTCGTTTATTTTCGAAGAGCTGAATAATCTCAAGACTCTTCATATCTCAGGAAAGTACGGATTTCCAAGAACTTCCTTCAATGACGATTTCTTCTTAAATTCGACATTGACATCTCTTACAATCGCGACTCAAAGTCAAATTAAAGTTTTGTCAAGTGAAAGAATTCTCTTTGATATTTTGCGACGTCTTCCGGCACTCGAAAGATTTACCCTGGAATTTTACGAAGCATTTTCTCAAGACCACGATTCAGATTTTCAAAATCTTTATCTTCCAAATTTGAGATTTGTTCAGCTGAAGAGAGCCAACAGCAACTTTTTGAAATACGCTTTACTTCCTCAACTCGAAACCGTCTCGTTTGAGGTGATTCAAGGGAGTGACGTACCAATTCTAATGAGTGTTCGAAAAGTAATCGTCAAAAAGTTGTTCATTGACTTTTATTACATTGGAATTTTATATCCAAACATCGAACATCTTCGAATTGAGGAGAACTTTGAATTCGTTTATGCTGTGATCAAATCTTCTTTGGCATATTACATGAAGAACTTGAAAATCTTGGAAGTTGCAAACCACATCATGCTTAAGGGAAAAACGCCAGAGCGTTGGGAAGTCAAATCGACAGTCTTGAAGGTTTTCACTAATGATAAAATGAGTAACTGAGACAAATGAGATTTTTTAGAAAATCAAAAAGTAATTTTTCTAAACATTTTAAAAGAAAATATTAAATAAAATTCAAATCGGAAATTTAACAATTCTAATTACGTTAAATTTTAAGCAATTTTACAAAATTTAAGTGAAATAATTTTTTGACTTCACATGGTAAGTTTTTTTCGACGGTGAAGGATCGTAAAAAATGAAAGATGTGAGTGAGTTAAAGTCCATTACGAAGTGAAGGAATGCACTCAAAAATTACACAATCTATAATTTATGTGCGTATGTTGCCCACCTGTTGATCTCATCTCATATTCACTTGTCGGATAAAATTTTCATCATCATATTTTTATTCATGCGTTGTTGCATGATTTATAAAATTTATTGAACTTCATAGAAAATTTCTTCCATATCTTTCACTTCCTTCTAGAAAAAAAAGTAGACTAAAAGCCGAACAATTGAAAATTAATTTTTTTTTCTCTTTATTGATAGCTTGAACTTGAAAAGGAAGGAAATCAACCGTAACCGCATTTTGTCTGCCGTTCCCCTATGGGATATATAAAAATTATATACGTTGTGTTTGAGTGCACCGGAGGAAGGATCAACAGCAGGTAGAAAATTTTAAATTTTACGTTGCACTTGTTCCACTCTCCTGAGTTTTTAAATTCGGTGAGAATGAAAGGGGTTTTAATAAGCGAGAGCATTTGAGCCTGACAAATGCTGATGTAGACTAGAAATAAAAATTCATTAAGAACGCTTAACTGCATTAGAAATCAAAGCTGCCGCGTAATCAGGCCGTCATCGGGATTTTTTCGAAAAATTGATACTTTCACGGATGCTTACTTGCATCCCTTTATAATAATTTGCCTTGTCAATGAACGAGAGATTTTTAAGGGAGATTATGTTTCACATGAATTTATATTTAGGTAGCCATTTGTGTCATCAGCACCACGGGCTGTCGATTGTCTTCAATTAATCACTTCAACCTAACTGTAGATTCTCATACAGTTCTTAATTGTTCGAATGGTTGTAAAATAAATAAATTTTTCATCCCATTTAGTTCACTATAAGCACGTAAGATGTTACAATCGTCTTAATTAACACATTAAACGACTTGTTTCGCTTTTTTATTGCTCATCGTTATTTTTTGTCTTTATTTATTTTTGCGCGCATTCTAATAAGAGCCATTCGCTTCTGTGCCTTTTACACGCCATTTACTGCCACATTCTTCACGACTCTCTCTTGAAGAGGGACCAAATTAATCCATATTGGTCGGACATATTCATTGTATAAATTGTAAGCTAAACATCGATGACGACAAAAACGATAAAGAATGAGGTGCGCGGCAAGCGATCGCTTAGGTAGCAAAAAAAGACGAGAGCAGTAATAACAGAGACACATCGGAATGAAAAATAAAATTAAAAGGTAAAAGAAATCCAAGGGAAGGAAATTTTTAAAATTTGAAAAAATATTTTTAAAAATTAAAACTTTTTATTTTAGAAAAATTCTCTGAAAAATCCCTTGAAGCGTTTCACATGAGTGTAATTGAATTCGCTTGCAATTAAAAGTAAAATCCTGGCTTTGAACATTGCAGGAAAAAAAGTTAACTATGTAAAAAAGCTTTATAGCCACTTTAACTTATTCGCTTGTTGCTTGTTGTGCATAAAAGTGAAGTGAAGAGGAATAAAGGAATGTTTTATGGCCGGAGTTTAATGTCTCTCTCACTATATACACACGTATACGCGTGTAATGATCTCGAGTGAGGAGAAATTAAGGAACTCACCTTTTTTCATGCATAAACAACTTAAGTTTAATCAAATCAGGTTCTTAACAGAGAGAATTGAGGCAAGAAGAAGAGGAATGAATGGCTCGTTACAAAGATGGCATTGGAAAAATTCCTTTAATCTCGATTATAAAAAGAGCATTTTATGTCAATTATGAATCATTGATGGCGACTTACGTTGCATTCTTCGTGTCAATTCCACTCTCGTCGGAACTTTTTTCATTGATACCAAATAGAAACGGATCATCATGAATATTTATTAGGGACTTTTCTTTAATCCTAAATGTATTGGAAAAATCTTTGGACTTGTTGTGTTCATTAGCGCAATTAGTGAGTCGTTGAGCTGCGGCACGACTATAAATTTGCCGATAATATTTCTCTTGATCACCGTGTAAAAAGCAAACCTTCCACCACTGCTTGGAAGTCAGCAAATTTGCCGTTTTTGGTAATGGTTTTTGCTGCGTCATAATCATCGCAAAGTTGTGTCTTTTAATGCAATTGCTCGAGTTTATTTCACTTTATCTGATCAAGTTTAAATTCTCAATGATGATTTTTTGGTAGCACTTTTCTCACACGAAATAAATAAGAGAATAAAAATCGGGTTAGGTATTTTTTATTTGCCATATTTTCATTTTATATTTCACTTTTAATCGCGATAAGCGAAATAACTATTTAAACTTTTTTTTCTTTCCAACTTTCTTAATGAGATGAAATTTTTTCTTCTTCACTTTTATCTCATTTTATTTTATTTATTTTTTTGTTGGTTAATTAATTCAAAATTTAATTTTTCTTTTAATGGGTGCGCATATAAATTTACTACAAGATTTATCGATGACGCTTTTAGTGCTTTTAAATTGAGAGATTTTCTCCACATATAAATGTATAGAAACAGTTGGTGTCATTATGGTTATCAGGAAAAAATATATATTTTTGCATATAGAGCACTAAATTTTACCACTAAGTGGTGTTGAGTCATTAATTTTGCAGAAAATTAAATTAGGCTTGTACTCCATATGGCAGCATGATTTCCGCATATTTCTCTTCTGCTCTTGTTCACTCATAAATCTCTCAAAATAGAATTCTTCTCAATACACTTTGTGGCTTTAGATTTTATGGATTCAAGGCTCTTTCAATTTTTATTTTTATTGCAGAAAAAAATAAAGGCGAGCGAGACGATTGAGTTTTTTTCCTATTCACACATGTGAGCACTATTGTTTCGATTTTGTTCTAGACTATTGCTTTTGTGGTCTACAGAAACTCCTTGCTATGCTTTCGATTATTAAAAGACAATGAGGAAACAACTTTAGACGCTCGTTAATTTTTCAAAAGAATAAAAAATTGAAACTTTAATTTTTAGAAAAAAATTTAAAGTTTATGTAAATTTGTGAAATTCCACATAAATTAGTAAATCCTCAGCAACATCAAACTCAGTAGATTTTAACATGCACTGAAGTTTTTAGTGCTCAATAAATCCCTCTAAAAGAATTGATTTATATTTTTACAGCGTCTGCACACGAAACGAATGAATGAAGTATAAAGTTGTAAATTTTAAAGATGTAACAAAAAAGACCACGAAAAAGTAGCGGAGAAAGAATTTTTATGCTCCCTCATATAACTCTTTTCCGTGTGGTATCTAAACTAATATTTAAATTGCTTTATTGCGCGTAATTATTTTATTTTTTAAGGAGAGATTTAAATTTAAAATATTTCCAACTTATAAATCACTTAAGCTTGCTTAAATTCAAAATTATTGCACTGATGTGTGAGAGAAAATCTTTCTCACTCTCGCGAGACACGGAATTAATTAACTCATTAACACTCACTACACTAATTGAATTGCTTTCATGTTCGACCACGATAAAAGGTCTTGCTCCGATCGCGCTTAATTTGCAACTGTGTGTCGGGCACAGAATTTTAACACGTCAATAATATGGCGAAAAAAAGGCATTTAATAATAATGTTATGTGTATGCATGAGTAAGAGAGACAGTGTACGGATAGAGGTACTTGTTGTGCCTTGTAATCATGTCCATTCATTCGAACCCTTTTTTGATTGTATTTGTTTGATCTCTCACCTGTGTGGCAATTTTTAATGTTTAACGAGTTAATTGGAAATTGGTGAGAATTTTCCGTTGAATTTTTCATAAAGCGAAAAAATTTAATTGACTGATAAATTTTTAATCACTTCCGCATTTTCTTTTTCAATGACCAGCAAAATTTTTAAAGCTGTATTTGTGAGTACATACCGCAATTCATGCAAAGTCAAAAACTGTCAATTTCCATAGCTTTAGGCAAAAATTTTTAGAAGATCTCAACATGGTTTGTTAATTAATTTACCTGAAACGAGAAGAGGGAAAAAAATTCGTTAATTGCGATTTAAAATACAAAAATTTCGGGATTGGAATTTTTTAAAATTCCCTCTGGAGAAAATAAATTAAAATATTTTTATTTCTTATCCCGTGAGTCCACTTTACATGCTCACGAAACAAATCTCCGGAGGTGGTCGAAAAAACCTCATTTCTCTCTCATTGTTCTCCGCTAATGATATTTTATTTATTGTTCTTTAACATCATGCTACCTTCACATATTGAGTTTCAAAGACATTTTGGATGTTATCACACGAGAGCCGGTAGGAAGCTACAACATCGACTATTAAATTACCATAAAAGGTGAGTGTTTGTCATAATGTACTGAAATTTATTTTGACACTTTCGTGAAAAGATTGAAATATTCATCTCGACTCATTTTACTTTGTTAGCCAGTTCATATTTAAATGACTTTGTGAAGCTAATTTTTTATTCCTATTCTCTATATCGCCACATATTGAAAGATTTTATTTTCGAGATATAATTTTTGTTTGTTTGAAGAAGCATACGGTGAGACTGATGATGATGAAGGAGGAAAAGTAATAAATTCTTTACCGATTTTCGAATAGCCGTACGATATCGAATGACATGTGATGATAAATATAAAAATATTTTTAATGGCAACCACTTTATGTATATAAAAAACACTAAATTTTGGGCTATTTATGATTATTAGATTTTGATTGGGAATCGAATTTCAAAAAAAAAATCTTTACTGACAAAATTATTTTTTTGATTGATTTAAATGAAAATATTCGGTTTTAAAATAATTTTTCAATTTCACGGTTATTAAAATATTAAATTTAATGTTTAAAAGATTTAAAAAATCTTTCAACACTTAATAAAAATTTTACGGTCTAATGATCAAACATTTCCTCTAAATTCGCTCCAATTTTCACATAATTTTTGATATAATTTTCGCAGTTCTTCTTATTCAATTTTTGAGCATTATAATAAAATAAAATTACAGTGTTCGTTTACGCCGCTTTTTTTGTGATGTGGTCAGTTGTATTTTTCTGTTAGCTCAAAATTGTTATTATATTTATTTTAATGGAATGTGTGAGAGATCACAAATTGGCACTTTCGATCGCTCAACGGCGAATTAAGTCATAAAAGAAAAAAATTTCGATTATCATTAGTTTCTTTTGATCGCGAATGATATTCATGATAGCTTTATTTTATGCTAATATAAAACATTAGAAAACCAACCTTGTCGTGTGATTTCATTTTTCATCCGACAGAAATTGAACTTTTCCAATAAATTTTATTTGGTGATTAATGCGACGATATTGAGAAAATTTATTATCCAGTTACACCTAAACACTTTCTAACTATATAAATTCACATTCACTCTTTGCAGCACAAGTTTAAAAGATCCAGGAGATAATAAATATCGAGTTTAACATGGTAAGATGTGTAGCACATGTGACAGATGATAAATGTGGGATAATTAATTTAAATAAACTCTTGTCATTGATATTTGCTACTGTATATCCAAAGTGCTACCACTTTTCACCTTGATAATTTTATGCGTGTTTCTATTTCACACATGCAAACACAATAATTCACAATTTAATTCTTCCTTGACATTATAGTTTCAATGAAAAAAATTGTTCAATGAATTTTATTCACAAAAACTGCGCGGAAGTAACATGAATTTTTTTTGATAACGATATGTTGCTCCTTCGAAGGTGAAAAGAACACTGAGTGAGAAAGGATATTGTTGAGCATTATAAAAGGCAAAATAAATTTATGGAATATCATTGTGAGAGAGAAAAATAAACTGGAAAATTGAAAAATTTGATAAAACGTAATTTTTTTATGATTTTTAAAAAAATATGATTATTTGCAGATTTTAATTTTATGATTCGGAAAATATTTTGTATAAACTATTTTTCAGTTTGCATAACTTTAAGGCGCAAAAAATCAAGAGTTCAACTCAACAGCTACAAGAAATTCTCTTCTTTCCAATGAGTAGCTCTCACTTTTAATCAAGCTTTAACATTCCAGTCAATTTCTCTTTTTCTCACATTTTTCTATCCTTCCAATGATGTCATGTTTAATGTATTTAAAGATCTTCCATTCTCGCTATAAATTTATCTAAACCTAACCTAATTTGCAAATCTAAGCAGCTTATCACATGTTCCATGAGTTTTGTTTTTAATTCCTCCTAATGCTGATCCAATTTTATTAGGTTCCAAGTGCTCATCAAAAATGCGCCGACAAAAGATTTAAAAATTATCTTTTTATGATATGAAAATGATCATTTCGACTCTGATGTAGGTCTAAATTTCATACATGATTTTAATTACATTTTTCCCTTTTTATATTTTCCCATGCATATCTGCTTAAGTGTAATTATTTAAAAGAAGCTCTCCCCAAGGAAGAATTGACATAAAAATCGCTGAGACAGAAATTTATTTCCTCCTTTGCATTTCTCGATATAAGTAACATAAAATATGACGATTGTGTAGAAAAAAGGAGGAATAAAAATGAGAAAACGAAAAAAGTGAGCGACTCTGAGAGGAAATTAAATTTATGAAGAATAAATAAAAATATAAAAGTTATCGAATTTCCACTTTAAACCTCTCATGTTCACTCCATTGGAACATTTCGCTAAGAATGAATGAAGAAGAAACTAAAAGTTCTTCACTCGAGCATGAATTTTGATGATCTTTTAAATCTACACACAGGTGCACTCTAATGTAACAAGCGAAAGAGAATCTTATAAAGTGCAAACTGTGGGAAGTCGTGGCATGTAACCGAACTACGAGGGAAGAAAATTAAAATTAGAATACATTCTACTTTTCACGCATTGCATGGCAGAATTGTTTACGTTTCCATTCACACATGTGAGCTTGTCGGCGGGACGTTATTTGTTCTCTAAATATTTTTCTGTTTAAATTAACACCCGTCTGAGAATAATCTCATCTTGAAACAACAAGGAAATTGAATACACTTCTCCATCTACGCACTGTTGAGTTCATTAGAAAAGAGTTTTTAATTTAGATCATTTTCTTCTTATTTTTCCGACATTATTGTAGAAAATATTTGCGTTAAAACTCGATTTTCAACTATTACTCCCTACCGTGCAATGTTCTCGAAGATATGCAAAGAAAAAAATATATAATTCAAGGGAATTAAACTTGAAAATTCTTTAAAGACTTTCCATCACTAGAAAGTTATTCGTTTCGTGTGTACGCACACAATTTCTAAAAATTCTCCTGCGAGCAAATGAAGAACTTTGAATCGCGATAAATCGCATTAATCTGCAATGGCATTAAAGCTAAATGTGCCCACGAGGTACATCGTGCAATTTTCAACCGTTTAATTTGCGTCGATTCAAGTTCTAGTGAAAGCCAAGCCTATGCGAAAGGAGAAGGCGAGCGAGCATAGAAACAAAAAAGTTTGATAACCGCTAATGAGAGCGCACTGAAACAATTGCGAGGAACTTTTATCATAGTCACCTCTTTTTTTTCTGCTCTCCTTCGTACTTCTCGCATCCATTCGCAAAAGTCCCGCAAGCAAATTACTAATAAATGATAGAAATTTACGAGATAATGCTACACCACCTAAATGCCATTTACTCCGCTATGTGTTTAGTTGTGAAAGATTTCGCTCAATGCACTCGCGGTATGGCTAGAGATAAGGAACTATTAATTGCACGATTTTTCATCTATTGTTTCTAAATCTGCAATTCAAATTAAGTTGCACAATATTCGATGTCAAACGAGTAACGGTTTTAAGATCAAAATCTTGAAAATTAGCTAACTAAAATTTAAATTAAAAAAATAAATTGAGATTTTAATTAGAAATTATTTTTTAAATATTTTAGATGTTTAAAAATTGATTTATCATAAAAAAATTCATAATTTGAAAAATAATTTATAGAAAATCAAAGATGATCGATTCATGGTGTTCACGAGAGAGAGAGTAGGATTAAAAGTCAAACTATGAAAAATGTTTTTGAGTCACGAAATAATTTAGCTGTTGGCGTATCTCAGAGGCAAAGAGATCAGTGTACAAAGTCGTTAGATTTCAGAAGCCATGTACATGCATATAAATATTGTGACTGCAGTGCTATTATCTTCGAGATCTATTCGAGTCACTTAGAGAGTTAATAATGAAAGAACCCGCAGAGGAAAAAATGAATGAAGAATTTCAATTAACGAAGTTGCCGCTTTGAAGCCGCACATTAAGATGAGGAGTAGCAATTTCTGTGCATTAATCTCAGTTCTGTGTTTACATTTTTCCCATCTCAGAGGCGCCTGTGTCTATATTGAGAAGACACATATATTTGCATATTCGCACGTGTTTTTTCTCTCTTTTATGGCTTCCGACATGTTTAGATTTTTTCATGTATCTCTGGAAGGCATAAAAATTAATGAAAATAATTAGCGAGAAAATTGGGTCAATAAAATCTTCGATCATTTCTAATCGATGACATTTTTATTACTTCGTCGATATAAAATTTTCAAATGCAACGCCCTAAATTTTTTTATGGTTCTCAAAACATTCAAGTCATTATAAATATGAGAGGTGATAAAAGAAATTATAGAGAGCTGCATTTCAATTTTAAATTCCCATTAATCACTATCAGTCATCTTTTCCTCCAATGCCACACACGCTGCTGCTCCTAAAAGGTAGAACTCACAATGACTTTACACAAATATCATTTCGTTACACATCCCCCTTGAAAAAAAAATGATTTAATTGAATCCCGCCGTTCTATGGGACGTTCAAAACTTTTTTAAATTGCTCGTTAATGTTTTATGCTGTGCGTGTGGCTCTTTCAAACAACTTAGCACCCATTTCTTTGCTGCTCTGTCGTCAGATAATGAGAGCTGAACCACTTCTCGCTCTTTCTGATTGCTCGCACATTAACGTCAAAATAATTACATAGATGGGCAGGCAGCGCAGAAGCAGCAGTTTAAGAAAGATACACATTATTATTATCTTGATAAATAATCAACGCTTAAAGGAACTCTTTTTCACACAACTCACTATTTGCTCTTTCGCGTTGAGTGTTTATCACTTGAAAATTAAAGCTCGAGCAGTGTCAAGAGAGAAAGAGTTGAGAGTTTGTTTGGTGCAAACATGAAAAAATTTATAAGTGTAAATAAAAAAATTACTTTACGGTCGTTGCCTTCTATTTGTTGTTGACTCTTTTCAATTTTCAGCTTTTTTATGATTGAAAGTAAATTGGATTACACGAGTGTTTGATTTTCCGTTAAAAATTTGATTTTTCGATGAATTTCGATGTAATTTTTTAGGTTACTCGATTGTCAGTAATTTACCGAAATAATGAAGTGGAATTAATTTTGCTAAAGAATCGAAAGTTTTCCGTTATTTTTGAAATTGTGTGACAAACTCTCGAGAGCGGCAAACTCAAAAGTTTTTTTGTCGCAATTTCAACTTTTCCCATTAAATTAAAAATTCTCGAAATAATTTCAATTCAACTCTCATATCCGCATGTGACTTTGAAAGAATTTTAATTTAAGTCGCAATAAAAATATTTTTCGAACTTCCTTCCTCACTTTTCCTTCCGCAGTTGAAGAAAATTTCTCTCGTGAAAGGTGTTTAAAGTTTATGCAGCACAATATTGTGTATAGCATCTGTAAAAATATTCACAACGTGATAAATTTATGGGCGAACGCGTAAGGAAAAGAAGATGTGGAAGCAGCACATTGTATTGACATCCACTGAATCGTATTGCAATGAATGAATTTATGTTCTCCGTGGAGAATATTCTTTTTTTCGGTAGTAGCATATTTTTTACACGTTCAATAAAAATTTATTGGATCGGAGAGCATTCAAATGCGCTGTTATTGTTACCCCACCGACATCTTCTTATTCAACTTCCATCTGAGATTGTTCGGTGTTGATTTTAATAACAATTTTTTTTCTCTCGTGCTTTCATAAATATAAATTGTCAAGAGATGAGGTTTCAGTTGCAGGAAAAGAAAGGAAAATTTTCACCCCCTAGCCTTCAGAATTTCCTTCCTTTATTATCATCATCGACACATTTTAAAAGATATTTTTCGTTCACTATTGTTCACGACATCAACCAGTCATCATATTTTTCATCTCCTTCTGGATTTCGTTTCCTTTTTATTTCCTGCCTCCGAGATTTTTATTGTACGATTCTCTCTCGAGTCTGTTTATGATGGCTTCAGATGTTGCGATTTTATTTCTTAGATAAATTTTCAATTTCGGACATTTTATGAAACTTTTAAAAATGTAAATTATACAATTTATAAAAAAAAACAAGATCTTAAACTTAAAAAAGTTTTCATCCCTTGGACTTCTCCCTTTATGCATCGACTAAGTATCTGTTTCACTCGATTTTCATTCCATGAAAAATGCGAAAGAAAACATGTGCTGTGAGTACTTATGAACACAATATTTTTATTGCGGAAAGTGCTGGAGAACGAGAGGCGTAGTTCATCGTAAAATAGTCGACGGGAGTAAGAAGAAGACTCTCAAGACTTTTATTGTTCCGCAATAAATTTACGAGTGAATTTTTATTCTCGCTTAACAAAAGTGCTGAAATATGCTCGCTAGACTAAGAAAGCGGATCCAGATGCAAGACATGCTCAATGAAAAAAAACGCGCGCGAGACTTACAAACGAGTTTTCACAGCATGAAAAAAGCTGATTTAGTTGATAAACTTTTAACTTGATGCAGTTTGTAGCATAGAAAGAAAAACTACAAATTCTTCGCATAAAACAGAAGAGGAAGAAAATTATCTCATTATGAATGCAGATAGTCGAACATTTTTCATAACTCCTCATAATCATGATGAAGCAAAATGATGAAATATTATGATCGAAAATTTTACGTATTACTAGAAATATTTTCTTAAGACAAAAACCCCGAGAATAGCAAAACATTGGAATTGCGGATTATTTTGTGGGTTCTGTGTGAAAATTAAATATTCAAAGCATGTCTCTTCGGCTTCTTATTATTATTGGAGTTTCTGAAATTCTTTTCTTCTTTCTTTCCGATGTTTTGTGGATAATAAAGAACAATACACAGAACAGAAGCTGATATGAAGGGTAATAATATAATGTTTGGAATTTAATACAGTAAAATCGTCCAATATCAGACACCTGTCTGGATAAATGATATTTTTAAATGAGAATTGTCTTGATACATTTAAAACGGACACACCTTAGATTATTAGGAATTCTTTAGTTGAATTAAATAACATTTTCTTACATGAATGCTAAGAACTGTAATAATTTTCTAGATTACCCATACATTTTATTTACAATTTAATGTCGACACTTTAAATCATCACTTTAAACTTGCTGGATGATGCTGCGACTGGTTTTCATAATTTCAAATTAGCATATCAGCAGTCACACCGGAGAAATACGTTATGAAATTAATGGCACAATGTTATCGCACACGGATAACATTACGTCAAGTCACTGACGCTGCATAATTAACTTATTAATCATATAATTTAAATCTTATCGCGATCTACAGCACTGCCAACATCTCAATATGTGCATAGAATCACGTTTCAATGCGCATATCATCATTTATTATTCTAGTGATGCAATCGATACCGCAATAATGCTAAGTGCATGTGCACAGATGATGAGAATTTAAAAATGTGATAAGGCAATAATTTTTAATATTGTGTGACTCTTATAAGATTAAATTCTCTCGGTAGAAATGGATGAAAAATGATGATGTGATTATGGTGCACTTGTCTACAATAAATTCTAATCATCTTCACTTGCGTTCTGCAATTTCAGTTACACACATGATTACGCAAATTTTTCATTGTTGAATTTCTATGAATGTCAGGAACACGACAATGTTGCATACGTATGACCCTCTCTCAAAACAACACGAGTGATTCACAAACACACTCAAGGCAGTAAGAGATTTTCCCTTAACTTGATGAAATTTGAGGGTTGTTTACATTTTAGGTTCATTCCGGTTTTTATTCTATTTTTTCAAACAAGGTTGGTCACTTGAGAATAATCTGAATTTTAATGAGATCAAAAGTAAATAAGAAAAATATAAAATTTAACTTTTGGATTTAAAAATCTAATAAAATTTACCACCCCTTGGCTTCCTCTCACACAAACGAATTTAATTTTCCATCAGATTATTTTTTGATGCCATAAAACTCACACATGCATAAAATGTTGAACCCAAAATTGGAAAAAATTGTGATATCAATAGCAGAGAGTTTTATGTCTCATTGAAAATTCAGCTCAAATTGAATCATTATCAGATTGTGAGTTAAATTCAATTGGACAGACTAATTTAATTGGTTTCATGTCAATTCAATCATTTTCTCTCGCAAAATTACCTTATAGTTGCCATTCTAATCTGATTAACAATGAAATCATCCCACAATGTGGTAGGTTGAGCCCACTTCATAAACACTTCATAATTAGGCTCCATTTCGGGAAGGAGAGGCGGTAGCTCCATCTCCTGCACTGACATCTCATCATCACAAACATTTTCCATTTTTAATTCTTCTTTTTTATTTTAAATTTACATCCCGAAATAATTCACAAAAAACGCATCACGCGCGGTCGAAGTGAGCGATATTTACAAATTGATTGCAAACTTTCATGTTCACTTTTTAATTAAAAAATACCAATCGATCGGCCGAGTGAGGGAAACAAGTTTATTTTTTGCATTTATATCAAGCGAAAAATAAAAACTAACCTAACGCGCGAAAATTTTTGTTATGTTGCGAGAAGGATGAAACAATACTGAAATGAATATTTTCTTTTTTATTAAAGGCTGAGAGAAATGTGTGTGTCACAGGGATGTAATATGAGTAAATGAGTCATTGGGAAAAACTCCTAAGTTCATGTCTGACAATGAGGTCTCTCTCACATGTAATTTCAACCCCTCGTGAAATGAACGCGAGAGAGTGAGAAATGATTTTAAGGGTTGCGACTAGTTCTTCGAGCTAGTATCACCCTCTCTCTCATTTGCACTCGCCCATTAAACTTTTTATGGTCTTTATTGTTGTTGCACATGTAGTTGTTATTGGTTGCAATGAGGATATTCAATATTTCCTGGCAGTACAACATACTTTTTTCTCTCTCTGCTAACATGTGCTGCACACGAAAATTCTTTCTCTCGCTCCTCTAAACAAATTCATTCAACGTGCACTGCATTACTTTATTGTGATCACTGGGAAGGGCGAGAGTCAGCGAGAGAAAAATGTTTAAAGTGCTTTATTGAATAATTTTTGTTTTTGTGTTGTTCCTCTTTGATTAAAAAGGGTGAAAATGGTTTATTTTTTATTCACGACCCTATCATCTCATACTCTCTATCTCACTCTCACCATCTTTGTTCATTTTATGAAAAATTAGAGGCGATGATGATATTTATATGACGAGCATATACCACGTGTTCAAAAACAGATTAGCAGCATTAATATTTAATGTCATTTACTCCTTCGTAATCAAATGGTTTCGTCATTTGACAATCAGATGTCCTCGCAATAATATTTTTAAAAATTTAACAATTTTATGTTTCTTAAACTCGCAAAAAGAGAAGTGAATTTAGCCGAGCCCATTAAAATTCTTCTTATTACTTTTCATTCGCTCTCCTCAACATGTAAGTTCCAGTCAGTTTTGCTTGAGGTTAAAAATTATTCTGCTCAATACAATGAAAAACTCTTTCACCATCATCAGATTGAGTGCTTACAAATTCATTTTTTTTCGTTGGTATTGATCGATTTATATTTGATGCTTTTTCGGACTTACCTTTAAAGAAATTATTTGATGAAAATGTACAGTTTAATGTTCTCTATCCGGAGATGCTTTATTTACGTTTGAAGTTCAATTCTTTTATGGTTCTTTTAACATAAACATCATGCCTTTCACATCCACACTAGATTTTTTTCGTGTCTATAATTATTTCATTACTTCACATATGCTTTATTACTTTTTTCATATACACACATCCAACTATGCGGTGAGAAATGATTCTTTAAATTAATTTTATCGCCACGAAGATTTTTCTTCTCACTTTATGAAATTATTTTCAATTCATCTTCATTCCAAATATTTTGAGATGGTCATAAAAAAAATTATTTCATCACCTTCACTTTTTTTTATTTACACGCACTTTCTATTTATGGGCAAGAAATTCTTCCTTATAACCTTGCTTGAGTGTAATGGTGCACAGCATTATGTGCAAATGTTTGCACTCAACAGCATTAAAAATATCAACAACCATGAGAGAATAAGATACGCAGCGTTAAAAACGATAATGTCGATTTCTCACGCAAACGACGCGAAGAACTTTTTTATGTGCTCAATTTAAAAGCGAGCGCGATATGTGAGATTTTTACTCCTTTTATCTTTTTAACACAAAAGAAAAGTTAATGAACAGAGTAGGAAAAAAATTAAAGCAGCGCGATCAACAGCCGCAACAATACTGCTCCGGAATCTCCAGAACACTCGAAAAAAAATCTTCTTTCCTTTTGATATTCAACTTCTTATGCTCTCTTTAAAAATTGTCTTATGCTGGAAGAACATTTATTGGAAAGTGAGTAGAATTAAACAAGAGAGTGAGTGGAATTATTTTGGAAAAATTTCTACTCAATAGAAAAAAATACGTTGCATTTTGCATAAAATTTAGGCAAAATTTCAAGTTGTAAAAAAAACTCACTCGAGCATTGAAATTTAAAAAAATAATTACAAGGCGCTTATAAAATCATACATTAAAAATTACAGAAGACCGCAATAAAAAGAGTTTATTGGATTTTTAATAATTTTGTCTTAATGTATCGACTTAATGAAAGTAATCAATCTCATTTAATGGTGAAATATCTTAAACAACAAAACATCATAATTTTTTTTATTATCAGCACTGATCCAAATTTGTGACGCTTCATTAATTTGCTCTTTCGCACTTTCTTATCAAGAGCGCCATAAATAAAGTTTTAAGTGCAGTAAGAAGAGAAAATCTCTTAAAAAAAGTCAATTTTTTGTCGGTTAATGTGCCTTCGTCGTATTTCTACAACAACTGATGATGATGAAAGAAGCTGACGGCGATTATGTTGAAAATCACGAGGGTAGATTTCATTGTTATGTCAGCTAATAAATGAGATAATATTACAGGAAGTTTTCGATTCATTAGTTCCGAAAAATCGAATTTTGTTCCCCTTTTCTATTATTTTAAAATTGATATTTTTTCTCATACGAATTTTAAGAAAAGAAAAACGAAAAATACTTAACAAAATTTAATTAAGCGTGAAATTAATTTTCCTGCAACAATTTTTGAATAAAAGTTTATAAATGTTAAAATATCCATCGCGTAAATATTTTTTCTGTTTATCTGAAAAATCATCAGAAATGCAGTATGACTAGACATTCCATCGTCATCCCCAAGATTTATACTTTCAATAATTTTTTACTCATCAAATACTTTTTGTGGATCGGAAAATATTTCTTTCGTTCAAGTTTGAAAAGTTTAATTTTTCCGCTCACCAGTTGACTGCCACACCATAATTAAATTCAGCTCAAAAGTTATTCATGATATCCGCCGCAACCAGCAGTGAAGGATAAAAAAATTACAATTTGCATAAAGGTTGCTCGAAAAACTTTTCTTTTCCGTATCATTTCTCCATTTTCCGTTCATTCATTCATTTGAAGTGACACAGCTGCAGACGATTCAGTGGAGAATAATGAAAAAATAAATCAGACTGAGACTCAATTGGAGTTGGTTGTTAATGAGATTCAGTTTCGAGGAAAAAATAGAGAAAATCGAGTAATTTTTCTCTTGTCTCAACCACATCTGTTGATAAGTTTAAAAAGTACGGAAAAATTATCGAAAAATTTAACAAAAAAAATTTGAATAAATTTGCAAAATTCAAATTAGGATTTAAAGATTTTTTTATGGGAAAAATTGCTTATAATTTATTAAAATCATCGTGTGTTCAAAGTTTATAATATTTAAAGATTGTTTTGAATTTCATCAATGATATTTCATGAAATTCATAAATTGTACTGAAAACCTAAAACTAAAAACTCAATTGTCAGAGTTTTAAACTTATACGCCATTCGCAATAAAAAAAATTGGTTCTTATTATCTCAATTTGATGCCTAAAAAGTTTGATTGATGGATAATTATCATAGAAAAAAATAACGATGTGGGGAATTAAAATTTGAATAAAATTAAAATATTTCAAAATATTTTTTTCACATTTTTACTTTTCATATATTTATTTTATCATGAAGTCATTAACGTGGTTGTTTGTTTTAATCCCGATTGCAGTGGCAATGCATTCTATTAACTTTACTAACATCGTAACATCGTATTCATCCAAAAAATCTGCCGAAATAATTAACGGCGTCATTAATGGTCGGTTTTTATCATTTGATTTAATTTTTTTAAGAAAAATTGAGCAGTTTGATGTAAATATAATTTGTAAAGTTTAAGTTTTAAAAATCATTAAAAATATTTTCAGCTTAAACTCGAAACCTTCCAGAAAAAAGGAGCAAAGTATATTCAAGTTTTTAAAACTCCTCCAATAAACTGGTGTGAATTTAATGACGGAACAACTAAACTTATGAACTTTCAAAAACTCATCATCAAAGGATTTCGAAATTCTGCTTCAAGTTTTTTTCACAAGTAAGAATTTCTTGATAAATTTCGCATTCTTTTAAAATAATTTTTTAGGTGTCCATTTGAGGGTTTGCATCAAATTAATAACTCAACTTTCACTAACGATGTCATCAACATATTTCCAGTGGGCAATTATCGAGTCACTGCTACAGCACAAGACAAAGAAGACAGTAAAATTTTCCAATTAATAATAACATTTTACATTTACTAATCGATTAATGTTTTAAATAAGAACACAAAATTATATTGATAGGTTTAGAAAATATGGAAAATTTATCGAGAAATTTAACAAAAAAGTTGAATAAATTTGCAAAATTTAAATAAGGGTTTAAAAATTTTTTTATGAGAAAAATTGCTAATAATTTATTAAAATCATCGTGTGTTCAAGGTTTATAAAATTTGAAGATTATCAACAATTTTCAATGAAATTTCTTGAAGCTGATAAATTGTACTGAAAACCTAAAACTAAAAACTCAATTTTCAGAGTTTAAAATTTATACACCATTCGCAATTAAAAAATAGGTTCTTATTATCTCAAATTGGTGCCTAAAATAAATGATTGATGGATAATTGTCGTAGAAAAAATTAACGACGGGTATAATTAATTTTTTTTAATTTGAATAAATTCAAATATTTCAAAATATTTTTTTTCACATTTTTTACTTTTCTTATATTTATTTTATCATGATGTCGTTAACGTGGTTGTTTGTTTTAATTCCGATTGTAGTGGCAATGCATTCGTTTAAATTTACTAACGTTGAGACATCGTATTCATCCAAAAAATCTGCAGAAATAAGTAACTGCGTCATTAATGGTCGGTTTTTTTCATTTGATATAATTTTTTTAAGAAAAATTGAGCAGTTTGATGTAAATATAATTTGTTAAGTTTAAAAAAATCATTAAAAATTTATTTTCAGATTCAACTTGAAACCTTCCAGAAAAAAGGAGTAAAGTATATTCAAGTTTTTAAAACTCCTCCAATAAACTGGTGTGAATTAAATGACGGAACAACTAAACTTATGAACTTTCAAAAACTCATCATCAAAGGATTTCGAAATTCTGCTTCAAGTTTTTTTCACAAGTAAGAATTTCTTGATAAATTTCGCATTCTTTTAAAATAATTTTTTAGGTGTCCATTTGAGGGTTTGCATCAAATTAATAACTCAACTTTCAGCAACGATGCCATCAACATATTTCCAGTGGGCAATTATCGAGTCACTGCTACAGCAAAAGACAAAGAAGACAGTAAAATTTTCCAAATTACAGTAACATTTCACATTTACTAATCGATGCAGATTTTGAATTAGAACACAAAATTATGACGGTTGGTATTAATCGTAAATATTTATGTTTTAAATTGATTTTCTTTTAACAGAATTTATTTTACTTTTATTATTATCAAAAAAAAGATTCACAATTATTCTGGAAACGTAAAAATTAGCCAACAATTCTCTCTAAATTATACAAATTTACTGACTAATATTTAAGTCCAAAATATTACGAGCTTAATTACTTTTAGAATAAAACAAAATGTTACAGTTTAAATTTATATTTTTTTCATATTACAAAAGTAATTAGGATCAAATCAAAGATATTTTTAAAAATTAAATTTTGACACATTAACAAAACAAAAATTGGTCAAGAATGAAGTTTTTAATTTTACATCTTTTTCTGACCTATCGAGTAATTTTTGCAATGCATTCAATTAAAGTCAAAGATTTCAAATGCACATCATCTTTAAAAAATTCAGCAGAAGTAACAAATTGTTTTTATTTGGAGAAATCAATTTCATTCGATATTAATTTTATAAGGCCATTAGATAAATGGAGAGTAAAAATAATTAATTTTAAATAATTAAGAAATTTTTTAACTTTTAAATTTCGTAGCTAGTGTATGACATTTTTCGCTGGAACAATGGAAAATATTCAAGGATATTTAAAATCCCGCCAGTTGATTGGTGTGAATTTAACGACAATAAGAGAAAACTTTTTAGTTTTCAAAAGCTCTTGATTCAAGGAATAAGAAAAAGTATCCCAAACTTTTTTCATCGGTAACTTTTTTTATCACGTTAATAAATAATTAATTATAAATTTAATTTAAGATGTCCATTTGAGGGTGTTCACAAGTTCAACAATTTAACATTATCCAATGATGCTATCGATATTTTTCCTCTGGGCATTTTTCAAATTCATTCGTATGCAGAAGACGACGAAGACAGCAAGATTTATTTTTTAAACATTACTTTTTCTATTGTTCCAATTTAACTTGTTCAGCCAACTGTAAATTAACAAATATAATTTTTATGGCCAAAAATTAATGAATTTAAAATTTTAATCACTGATCTCAAAAATTCATTGAAAATATTTTCAACAAATTATTCAGCATGTTGGCCTCATCACTGTTACTTGTCATATTTTTGCACTCTATTACGGCCTCTTTAGAATTTTTGGACTTTCGGTGTTCAACTTCTACTAAAAAATCTGCAGAGCTTTCAAACTGTGTTAAAAATGGCAAATATGTGTCTTTTGATTTGGACTTTTTGAGACCGGTCGATGATTGGAAGGTAAAAATACTTGGACTAAAATTTTAAAGCTTAATTTTTTTTATTTAAAGTATAAATCTGAAATTTTCAAACGTAAACCAGATTTGAGATATGTCGAAATTTTTAAATTCCCTCCAATCGATTGGTGTCCTTTAAACGAAGGTAAAACCAAATTTTCTGGATTTCAAAAAATCTTTCAAGGAGTTCGCTCATCAGCGCCAATGTTTTTTCATAAGTAAAATTAATTAAAAAATCTTCATTAAAGAATAATTTTTTCTTCAGATGTCCGTTCGTGGGAATGCATCGATTTTCTAACGTTACAAGCACAAAAGAAGTGATCGACATTTTTCCTAACGGAATTTATAGAGCAGTTTTTACTGGGCAAGACAAATTGGATCCGAAAATATTTCAACTTATTTTAATTTTTTCCGTAAAGTCATAAATTATCTGCAATTAAATAATGGCTCCTCAAAATTGCACAATTAAAAAAAAACGTGTGACTCATTTAAAACAACTTTCTGATTTTATATTTAACCATTTTCAGATGGATTTTCATCATGGATTATTCCACAAACAAGATTTTAATTTTATTTCTTTCTTTTAGAGCATTCTCAGTTATAAAATCTCATCAAACGTATGAGTTCAAATCGATCAAATGTGTTAATGGAGAAGGTCTAACAATAATTGACATTTGCGAAGTGAACAAAAAAGAAGCTTTCTTTGAAATGAACTATTTAAGAAATCACGACAACGTCACGGTAAAATAGAAAAATTGCACTTCATTAATCTTCATCATTTTATTTTAGTTCACGGTCAAACTGTTCATGGATAAAAATGGAAAATTAACTCGAATTTTTCGTATTCCTCCAATTAATTGGTGTGACCTTAAAGCGAAGTCGGCAAAAACGAATAATTTTCAAAAATTGTTCCTCAAAGCTGTTCGAGAGAATGCAAAGGAATTTTTTGTAAAATGTCCCTTTAAGCCTGGAACGTACAAAGCAATGAATTTCACAATCTCAAAAGATGTCGTTAGTATTCTGCCAAAGGGAAATTATCAAGCTACATTCAACATTACTGATCAAAGTGGTCTCTCTTACTATTCAATATCAACGGTTCTTTCGGTCTTCGATTAAAAATATTATGCAACATGAAATTAAAATAAATTCCCACAATTTAATCTTAATGACTCTCGTTCCTTTTAATTAGTTCGAGTAATGTCACATTAATGTAATAATTGCGTGAAGAAATGGTAGTTAATGACATAGAATGCTACAAGTTGAATCATTAAATCGCCTATACTGCTCATCGTGGAGTTTGATGTCTTGCAAAGTTTCCATTCCATCAACTCGTTCTTGACATTTAATGATATTAAAATATTTATGCTGAAGTCAATTTCCGATTTAAAATTATCATAATTAAATATAATTCAAAGTGAGCTAATTGTTCTCTGATTCATCAGTTAAAATTTTTATACGATTACAAGCTCAAGTTAACTTGATAAATTTTTCAGTTCATTTAACTCAAAAAAGCCAGTTAAATCTGATTAAGATCAACGATGACAGAAAAGTCCATAAGCATCAAAAGAAAACGAGAGAATGTAAGAAATCGAGACCAGTATTTTTAATTAAGTGTTTTTCTCTCTGAAAATGCTTTCGTTGCATGAGAATGGTGTGCAACGAATCCGCCTCACGAGTATTACGTAATATTGTGCACAATATTACGTAATACTCGTGACGCGCACCCCTTTAATCTCAAGTTTTTTTCCAACCCCTGTAAGAATCTCAAATTTAGGATCCCGGGAACCCAAGTTTACAGCTGTGAGACCCAGAATCCCCAAATTTGAGATCTCGCAATTTTTTAACCTCTATAAAAATCTAAATTTAAAAATTTTCTTACTCCTTTCAACATTGAGGATTGAAATTTTTCTCATCACCCAAAAGACCATCAACACGTCAATTCTTTAATGGCGGCACATCCGACCACGGTAACGATGAAAGCTACTTCTTTGGCATCAACACTCAGGCACTGCAGAAATTAATCGGTGATTCGAAAGTCATCAGCCTCATAATTTGGTTTTCCCTTTCCTAGAGTATTTTGGGTTTTCCCCGGGATAAGAGTCAAAATTTAAAGTATTTAATAGGTTTAAAAAAATTTTGGGCAGGACACCGGGCGAAAAAAGCTTTCATGATAGCTCCCTACACTACGAAAAAATTTCTCAACTATACTCAAATTTTTATCCCTTTAATCGAATCCGCGTCACGAACATTACGTAATATTTTGCACAACATACGTGTGCAACATTGTCTCATGAGCTAATTAAATCACCGAGCTTTAATTAGTACTTATTAGTTAATTAAATTGCATAAATTCAGTATGAAGAGATTTTAATATTACAAAAAAATTAAATTAAATTATTTTTTAACGTTGAAAGTTTTTTATTATAATTTCACTAAATGAATATTTAATAACTTTATTACAAACTCTGTCAGGTGCATGCATAAACTGACTTAATTTCATTGCATCTTTAAATGACAACTTTAACTGAGCAAATAATTGAGTTATTACATGCTTAGTGGGACAAAATGAATTTTTATTATGCAATAACGCGATGCTTACAAAATGAGCTTTCTAGAAAATTTACTTAGAATTTCTGATTTTATTGCTGTCAGAAGCAAGAGAGTGTGAAAATGCTGCTTGAATAAACTTATGAATTAAAATATGAAATTAGAAATAGAAATTGTAATTAAAATTAAGACAAAGAAATAAAAATAAGACTGTAAATAATGTGTTCTCGGTCATGTATTTGGTGAGGTATTAGTAAGGTGGAGAGATTGTTTGGAAATTATGTTTTTTGGGTGGGATGGTAATTTTTTGTGGAAGGGGTTAAATTTAAGTAATTGAGTTAAAAAATAAATAGACATTTAAATTATTAAATAGGTTTGACGACTGAATAAATAAATAAAAGTAAAATTCGGTTTGTTGGTTATTTGGATTGGCGCGTGCTTTGAGGATTGATTGGCTTGAGTGGTTAATTATTTTGGGTGGTAATTTGAGGTTATATGTTTGAGTGAAAAGTTAAGAAAATAGGTGTGGGTAAATGAAAATGTGTCGGTGATGAGATAAAAAAAGTTTGAATGTAAAGGATATGGTGTAGAGTGGTGAGATTTGTGTTGTATTATGTTTCTGGAAATGTAAAAGAGGTTGAAATAAAATAAAATTTTTTGAAATGAAATAATATGTGGGGGGAAAAATTAGTTTTTTGGGAGTGAATTTAGTGTGTTGTTTTTGAATAATGCTTGTTTAAATAGGTTTGTTCGTTGCGACGGTATTTGTGATTGTTAAGTGTCCTGTGGTAAAGGAATGAATTTGGAAATGAAATTTTTGAGTTTGGGGCTTTGGGTCTGGAATGTATTTGGTGTGTATTGAGTTGGGGGTGTGATGGAAAATTAAAAAATATGGGATGATAAATTGTGGAATTTTGGGCGTTCGATTTTTGGGTGAATTCATTGTGGACTCCCCTGCTGTCTGGGTTCGTGTGTTGTTGGTTTGTTGATTTTAATCAGAATTTGTCTAAATGTTGCTCCGGGTTGCGCGGTGTTGTGGCTCGTATTGCACTAAAAACATTTTATTTGTCCTCCAGGCTATTTCCCTCGCTCCTCCTTAGGGGGAATAAAGAAAAAGAAAAGGTGGGTGGTGGTGGGTATGAGGGGGGTGTATGTTGACGTAGGGTGAAAGCAGGGAATAAAGGGCTTTTAGGATCATATGAAATTAGAATAAAGGGGGACGATGGGACGGAGAAGATGGAGTTGGAGATGGTGGGTGTAAGAGGTAAAAGGAGAAAATGATGGTGGAAATAAAGATGATGGGGTTTTGAATGGGGTTATGGGTAGAAAATGGGGAAAGATGGAAATGTAGAGTAATTAAAATACGGTAATATGAGTGAGAAAAAATAAAACTTGTGGGTGGGATTATACTGAGAAAATGGAATAAAGGAAATACGGGGATTGGCTTGAATTGGATTGGAAGATTGAGAAGGAGGGGAAAGGTGAAAATTAAAAGGGGAAAGATAGATAAAGAGAGTGTATAAAAAGAGGTGAACGGGGGGGGGGGTAAATAAAAGATTTAATATGAAAGAAATGAATAAATTAAAATATGAAAATAAATTGGAAAGGGAAAAAAATGGGTAAAGGGAGGGTTGGTTTTTGAATACTGAAAAAAAAAAGAAATGGCTGTGTGGTGTGAGTGGGGGGTTGGGGTGAATCTGTTAGGTGAAAAAAAAAAACGTAGCTAAATGATGAAATTAAATGTAAAAAGTGGTTTAAATACTATTAAAAAATAAAATCTCCGTGGAAATAAAATGTAAATTTATTTGGGAGATAAAAACTGGGATTAAATGGGGCGAGGTACGTGAAGGGGGCGTAAATGGGCAGGAAAAATTATTGGAGGAGGATGGAGGGAGGGATGGGAAGGGGGCGTTTTATCGGGTTCGTAATGGGTAAAGTAAAAGTAAAAATGTGGTTAGTGGTAATTTAGAAAAAATAGTAAGATAAAAAAATTAATAATGTTAATATAATAAGGGGTCTTGGTAAAAATTGAATAAGGGTTTTTTGTTAGTTAGGTTTGGGAGAGGAACTTAAAGGTGATTTAAATAAGATTAGATGATTTGAAATGTAAAAATTAAAGGGGTTTGGGTTAGAAAGGAGAAAACTAAGATATGAATTCATATGATATTTAATGAAGAAGAATTCACTAAGGTTGAAAAAATGGATTAAGAGTCTTGGGGGAAGCTTTTTTTTTCGTTTAGAAGGCCTGGAATTAGAATTAGTTGTGGGGATTTTTGAGGTGGAATGTGTGAAAGGTTTTTCACTAAGTTGAGAAATCTGGTAGTGAAAGAAATATGGAGAAGAATTGATTTGCTTAAGAATGGGCGGTTGTTGTATCTTGAAATGTATAAATAAGGTGGTTTTAAAACCTGGGTTTCGTTGCAATGATTTTGAGAAAAGTTTAAAGTCTTTTAGCGAACTTGTGCGTTTGAGGTATCAGAAGATGTACATCCTACTGTAGTGGTTTAAGGTAAAAGAGGAAGAAGAAAATGTTAAAGTAACGACATGGGAAGTTTTTAGATGATGAGAATGTGACACCAAAATGTCAATTTTTTAAAGTAATGAGTTCTGGAAATTTGATGTCTATGGGCCGCATCGATAGTAAACTGAGCGCTTATGGTTCATTGATAATAAATGGATATGATTCATTTGTGAAGTTCCTCCCATCTCCAGCGCCATTAAATCCCACCAGACCGCCAAAGAAAAGGGAATAAAAAGAAATAAAAAAATTATGGAATTATCCTTTCTTGTGGGGAGTGTCAGAAAAATGCTGTGAATAAAACTTATGAATTAAAATATGAAATTAGAAATAGAAATTGTAATTAAAATTAAGACCAAAGAAATAAAAAATAACGAACTGTAAAAAACTCAAATGTGTACTCTCACGCGTACATGTCATCTCTGGTGAGAGTCACTTCAGTCAAAGGTGAGAAGAAGATATTGCACTCTCTCAGGCAAATCTCACCATCAAGTTCTTTTAAATCGAGACGTCGGGACATCTAGACGTACAATTTTTATCGTGGACAGCGTGAGTTAAATTTAAGTCAATTGAGTTAAAAAATAAATAGAACATTATAAATTAATTAAATAGGATTTGAACGAACATCGAATACAAATAAATAAAAACTTTTGGACTAACAAAATCATCGGTTTAGATCTGGTTAATTTTCTGGATTACAGGACCGCACGTGCTTTGAGGATTCGATTGGACTTCAGAACGCTGGTTAATTAATTATTCGGGTGAGTCAATTTGAGGATCATTAATATTGTTTGAGTGAAAAGTTAAAGAAAATAAGTTGATCACGTCGTTCGTGATAAAATGAAAAATAGTGTCGAGTCTCGATGAGATAAAAAAAATAAGTTCTTAGAATTTTTGTCAAAAGGCATTACAAGACGCTTAATAAATTCTCGCAGTCACAGACGTGATGATAAAAATACCCGTTTTGTTGGGTATAGAGAGTGGCAATGGCAAACAATAATTATATGGTTTGCTCATGAAATGATGGCTCCCGAAGCAAGTCAATTTAAATCTTAATTAATGTCGCAGTCCGCGTCGCTAAGAATTTATTTCTTCTTTCACTCTTAATAGACACCATTCAACGGCATAATAAATTTTGTCGATTCAGTAATTAATTTGACAATAAATTACTCACTAGGGATAAATCGATAGCCTTTGTATGGTTAGTAATTATATTTTTTTATGTCTTTCTAACACGAAAAGTTTTAATTACAAAAATCATTTTTTATTCAAAAATTATTCAAATTTATTTTTATAATTTTTGTAAAAATTAACATTTTGCCATGTCCGTGTAAAGCTTAGTCATCATCCCAATGAACTTTTTCTTTTCATGTGCTTTTATTTGATCGCTCAATTTCATTTCACTCATCGCATTCAATCTTGACATGAAATCAACAGCATTTGAGGTTCTGATCGCTTTATTCATGCATCGACTTTGACTTTTTGTATGCTCACCATTGAACAAGAATGGACTTTTTATTTGATCTTCGAGGACTTCAAATGAATCGTCCAAAAGATCTGTGCATGAAAAATCTGAAGCAATGTCGAGGTGATCGGGATTAGTTTCCATGTTCAACTCATTTTTGTCAATTAAATTATTGTCAGCTACATATTTTCGAATGCAATAATCTGTTTGCTTTTCTTCCATACTTTCGTCAACTTCACCCTTACATTCGGCAAAAACTAAATCAAATGATGCACCAAAAAGTTCCTCGGGAAAGCAAATCGAAGATGCAACCAAAATTTTTTTGGTATTTTCATTCTCAACCTTTGCCAAATATTTCATTTTCAATCTCTTCGAGAGCTTGTTAGATTTTGAGTAGACGTAAATCTTCATGACAATGTCAGAATAATTTAGTTCCATTAGTTGCTGATGGAAGCAATCTGGATTTGTTAAGTACATTGTTTTAAATGCTTTTGTGTCTTCATCTTGCTCCTCAATCGTGTCTGAGTGAATAAATAAACCGTCAATTGTCTCATTCAACCACATTTCCCTGCTCATTTTCAATAAGTTTTCACATTCGAGCTGCTCATTTTGCGTAAAATAGCGAAATCCTTTCTCGAGGAGATTTTGATCACGCAAATAATTTGCGAAACATTCAAATCGCTCCGTTTCGGTTTCAACAACTTTTGCCGTAATGAACGGGATTAAGGCACACAAAAGGAAGAAGCTGCGTGATGAGATGTGTTTATGTTAAATTTATCAAGATGGATTAAGAAGGAAAATACTTTATGATACTCACGTCTTCATATTTAAAGAAGCTCCTTACTGTTCAACTAACAAATTGTAAGTAAGCTTCCTCATCATAATTTTTCTTGCTTTTATTCACTCGTTTTAAAATTGATAGTGAAACCTTTAGAATCTTCCTTGCCGAAGGTCAGCAAATATTTGTCAAATGATAAGAAATTAAATTGAAGAAATTTTGTAAAGCATGCTTTAAATTTGTTATGTCAACGATCATTCTGGAATTTAATTTAATTATTTTCTTCCAAATTTATTAAATTCTAAAAATTTTTCGACAACATCTCGAAAATAATTTCCGTGTAAATATTTACGAAAGCAGCAAATTTGATTGCACACGTGCCAAGTGAACTTTCCTTAATTAAATCCACTCGTGATACTAAAAAACAAACAATGTCAGATTAAATTTGCTAACGGTTCATAACATATTTTGACATGGCATCCTCACCCAGCAGGTGTGAGATGAGAAAACTTTCACACTTCCTACCAATTCATGTCAATTAGTCGTGCCGTTATTGTATCATTCCGCTTGGAGCGAAAATCGATGGCGACACGACCGTGTTTATGTCTAACATCCTTGACATTCACTAAAATTTATTTTATTCAATTTGACTTTCGTTTTCATTTGCACAACTTCAGGGGTTTTCTCATTCGGAGCTTTCTCACATCTTTAATGAATATTTAATGAAATAATTTGCGGTGATGAATTGTTAATTAATTGAATCTCTAACTTTCCTCTTCCTTTTCTTTGGAACTCGACAAACGATTTCCGATCGATTGACAAGACAGATACATTGAGTTTATATTGATGATTTCTCCTAATTGCTACGGTAACAGTTAATAATTTATGGAGAAAACAGTGAAGTGTAAATTAATTTTGTTAATTCAAAAAATTAATTTTTTCTCCTCGAAATTTTTATGACTTCATTCTTAATTTCAATTGGCAGAGCGCGAAAAAGCAAAACAGAAAAATGTTTTAGTGCTTTTTCTTTTCACGGTCAAGTTCAGCATAATTTTCATCAGTATCCATGGAAACTCTATGCGGCATATTGTCATAAATGAGGAGAATTTTTATTAACCATCCGGCACGACCCAACAGTTGAATTTAAGTTACAACGAAAAGTTTTAGAAAGTTATATAAAATCAATGAAGAAACAAAAATTCAGTTTTAGCATACTTATGAATTAATTTGATTAAAGTTATGAAATACTTACAATTCTAAGTAAAAAGTTGTTTTAAACCTAAAAATATAAAATTGTGCTTTAGAAAAAAATTAAATTAATTTATCAACTTTTCTTATTTAATTTCAAATTGATTAATGGTTTTTGCTTTTTTCTGATGCATAAAACATTTTTCCACTAATTTTAATAATTCAACAGATAATTTTCTTCTGAGAAAAAGCTTTTAATGGTTGGCCGCATGAAACAAACATTTTGATGTTCGAGAAGTACGCGAGAAATTTTGTAAGATCGGTTTTAAAGCTGACCCTTTTACGGCCATTTGCCATAATTATTTAAGAAAATATCGCATCCTTTTCGCTTTGAAAATTTTAAAAAGTTTATAACTCAAAAACTGAAAGAGTCCCAAAAAAACTAAATACATGTTGAAAAAAGTCGTTAAAACGTCGAATTAATATTCAAATTTCAAATCGATCTGAAAAAATCTCTCGCGTACTTCTCGGACACACATTTCGACATGATAAATTTTCAGAATGTTTTTCTTCCATCGCATTAACTAATTTGATAAAAAAAAATAATCAGCACAGCAGTTATTAATTAATTTATAATTGACTGTTAATCTGGAAAACCATTTAACATTTATGGTGTCGACGCGTCGACATGACATGTGAAAAATATTGCAACTGCTACGCAATTAAAGTGAAATTGGATTTGGCGTTACATGATTTTTTTGTGATTTTCATAAAATTAAATTTGGTATTCAACAAGCTACAGCGAATAATTTTATTTGCAACAATTGATTTGAATGAAATGAAATAATGTTGAATAATCGAATAAAGCTTTTTTCTCTCTCGTGTTCCCTCGCAATTCCACCCCACATGGTACGAAAGCTGTTTTTTTCATCCCTCGCTCAATCGTAGATACGATATATTTTATTTTGTTTGTGTGCGTGAGCGCTTTTCCGTCACTTTTCTCTCTTTCTCTAGCTTCGTATGTCGCCTGACCTGGCATAAAGTAAAAGACGTTCTCTACACTCAGTCCTGGAAAATCTTCAACAAGAAAGCTCCTCGCTCCGTAGAGCTTAAAATTAAATTAAATTAGAGTGGTTCAAAGGCGTTATTAAAATAAAAAAGTTAGTTTTTTTCATTCATAAGGTGCAAAGTGATTTATTTGTGATTAAATTAATTAAATTCTTTTTCGGTTGACTGAAAAAAGAAGAAATAATAAAATTTTTCACCCTCTAATTGCGCAACGAGAGTGAAAATAATTTTTCACAAGCCAATAATTAATTTAATTAAGCAGAATTTGCCAAAGTTTTGTTAAGTAAAATTGTCTTCGCGATAAAGAGTAAAATTTTCATGAGCTATTTCTCAATGCTAGAAATATAACTGGTGAAAGGAAAAGTGTGAGAGAAAGAGAAAGTTTTCTTAAAGCTTTTTTCCCTTCTTCATTCATAAGTTGAGTGTGAAAAGAAGAGTGAGGTTAACTAATACAAAAAGAGTTTTGCACTCACCAACATTCAATAAACTCACGCACACGAGGAAAATTGCTCAAGTGTAAATGTGGAACATAAAAAATGTAAACATTGAATTTGATTTCATCTTCTTCCAAATGTTTTATCAATAAATGAAGTGAGTTAAGACTGTCTGGTAATGGTGGTTACTAAAATATTTATGTCATGCATGGTGAACTTAAAATGAAAGGATTTTTCACATTCATCTGAAAAAAGGCGGGAAATATTTTTGGATTGTATGAGTGCACAAGTCTTACAGGTATGTTGAAAACATAAAATTTCTCTATCTCTCTCTCGGCATATATAAAAGTTCTTCTTATTTTTTCGCGGTTTAAAAAATCGAAGACGATTGCTTCAACTATCATAACTTTTACTATTTCTCCTTTTTCAAAAAGCTCTGACGCAAAATGTCATGCCATTAGTGATGTGTTTATTTTTACATCGTGAATATAAATTCCTTAATTATGAATTAAGTGCATAGAGAATTCAAAAGCAAATGTCGTCCACCCACCGAGAAGAACGTGGCAAGTGCCTCAATAATGGGGCGTGCGTCAGCGATAAAACGTCTATGATTGAAACTTTCGAGCAGCAGCAAGAGACTGGTAATGGCACCACTGAAAGCGCTGAAAGAGTCGAAACGCCCGATTATGTTGGAAATTTCTTGGGCGCATTCGGAAAGTGGCAGTTGCGAACAATTTTATTAATATACTTGACTAAAATTCCAAGTTCATGGTTTATGAGTTGTGTGATTTTTACGGCTCCGACGCCCGAGCATAGGGAGGTTTTTTGTCAGCCATCGGATCAGTCTAAGAAGTGGGTAAAAATCGCTTACAAGGGCAAATCTGACTCTTTAGATCAGGAAGTCACTATCGATTTTTGCAATCTTTTTGAAGACGCAAAGCAGCATGCCGAAAAATTTCTCAACGAGTCGCACAGCATTAATAAACTTAGTCAAATTGATCTCTTCGATATACCCGAGAACAATTCAATTTTGGTACCATGTAAAACGTTCGAGCATCGTAAAGTTTATCATTCCATCATAACGCAGTTCGACCTCTATTGCTCACGCGATATTCTCGTTGCTGTAACGCAATTCTTTCACCTTTTCGGTGTCCTTTGTGGAGGTATTATAGCAACAAATCTTCTTAAGTTCATCGAGCCACGTCGTGTCATGCTCATCGGGATGATTACGCAGATAATTTGTGGCAACATCACCGGTCACGCTCATACCTTCTTGATGCATATGATTTTTCGATGTCTCTCTGCCAGTTGCTGTGGCTTGATGTATACTGCAGGTCAATTGATATGTAAGTAATTTATATTAGTGTATAATATGAAAAATTTGATGACATATTTTTTTAAATTTAAAGTCACCGATATCACCGATGGAAAGTACAAAATCATTGCGGTGTGCTTGTTTGAGCAATTTTGGTCAATTGGAATTATGCTGCTGCCCGCTGTAGCAAGTTATTGGTCTAGTTGGAGTTATCTCTACATGGCAATCTCTTTTCCGACAATCATTCTAATTCTCATTTATCCATGGATACCCAATAGCCCTCGATGGCTACTCCAGAAAGGACGTGTTGATGATGCGAAAAAAGTCCTCATTGAAGCGGCACGAGTCAATGGCAAAACGAACTATTCACCTAATAATTTAGAGAAGCAGCTTCACATACAAGCAATGGCATACCGACACGCACCAAAAGAACCGAGTTATTGTCAAATTTGGAAGGGTCAAATAAAAAATCTCGTTGCTGTTCATCTTGCTTGGTAAATAAATGAGTTGTTTTTGCATGTTCTACATGGGTCGATGGATGAACTTGATTTTCATAAATTACTTTACTTTTAAAAAATTCTCTCGTTAATTACTTTTCAAAGTATATAAATTAAAATTGAACCTTTTTATTTGACAAATAACGAAAATGATTTACTTTTGTAATCAAGTTGATTCACACCCACTTCAAGCGTCAGCTTTCAAAAGATTTATTGAGTGAAATCAATGTACCTCTCAAATAAACCCTCACCCATCTCAATAGGTCTGTTTACATTGTAATTTATTACGGATTTCTTCTGAACATTCGAAACTTTGGGCGCCAATATTTGGAAGAGAACACAATTGTTGCCGGTATGTAAACGATTCGCAAGAAATTCCTTATTTTCAACTCTTTTCATCATCAGGGATCTGTGAAATCATCGGAACATTTATAGGCTTATGGTTCATATTGAATACGGAGAACAAGTGGCTTTATACAAGCATTTTCAATATTGTTGCTTCATTTATTTCCTTATCAGCCTGGCTGATTCCTCCTCACGGTAATTTCTTTTTATGACTTTAACAACAGTTAATGAGTTAAGTTTTTTCCTCCATCCCACACGGAAAAATGACAGTTGTTGGCCTGGATAGAGTGATGCTTCTCATGGCAACCGCAATGACATCAAAAATTGCAATTAGCACTACATTATCAATTTTAATGACCTGCACAACTGAAATTGTGTCACCAGAGAAGCGACGATTGTGTGCTTATACTTCAACAATTTGGACTCGAATTTGGCTGTTAACGAGTCCTTTTGTTGGAGCTACATCTATTTTCGGAAAATTGGGTAAAGAATATTTAATGACAATTTGTGCTTAGTCGAGTATGAAAGTAATATTTTCTCTCTCTCTCTCTCTTTCGTCCTTACACGCACACGCTTTTTCATTCAATCCAGTGCCTCAAACCTTCCTTGCATTTTTGAATATACTCGGAGCCTCTTTTACAGCATTGATCGACACACCGCGAACGATTCCTCATTCGGAAAGAAAACATAATAAGGAAGATAAGCGTAAAGAAAATGTTCCATACCCGGAGTTATGGTTAACGACTCAAAAGCAATAATTTAATTAAAAAAAGTTTATGGATGTAGTAAATGTGAGTGGATAATGTTTTTTGCTGTAAGGTCGGATATGTAACATGAGCTATTTGACGGTTGTGTTCTGCTAATGTTGTCTATCCGTCTTAACGACATTGTAAACGATTATCAAAAATAAAAGAGAGGCAAAAAGATTTCGGCAACTCGCAATTGCAGAGATTAGAAACTCAATATTCGTGGGAAAAAAGCGTTGATTGATACTTAGGCGTTTCTTAAATTTAATGATTAGAATTTCGTATAAATCTCGCTAACGCCTAATTAAGCAATTAATTAATTTGAATGAACACGTAAGAAAATTTAAATTACCAAGATTTACTAATTCAATTAATATTAATTGGAAATTCTTCAACTTTAATGCCGTAGTTCAAAGTAATTAAAAAAGCTTTTAAACTTACTTAAAATTTATATGAAAAATTTCAAAACCATCACAGAAAAGCTTACCGAAGTGAAAGAGTAAATATTTATTCAAACGACAATCAAAAAAAGCTGAAAGCGTCTTTGACAATATTTAGAAAAAAGCAGAGCGAGAAGGATTTTTTCAAGATTAACTCATTCAAATTTTATATAAGCTTAATTAATATTTTCTAGAAGATAATTAACTTTTATAAACTCTCTGCAGTTGCGGTTTGAGATTACAGCCGTCTACGAAATTTTTTTACTCTCTTTCGTGAATGTCTTTGTGGACTCGGAAAATGGAAACCCTTTTCTTAATTGCTCTTTAATTAATTTATATAGAAAAACTTAATCAAAGAGTATTACTGAAATTAATTATTGAGACTTTTCACTTGATACTAGGTAGCATAATTTTAAAGGTGAAAAATTTAAATTCGCTCAATTTTAAAATTCTGTTACCAAGTGTGAATAGCCAAAGATTTAAATTTTAAATTAGTGAGTTAAACTTTGCTTTTAGAAAAAAAAACAGGAAAACGCTTTTAGTAGTTGAGTTTTAAAAATATTCAAAGTCTATTTTATTCAAATTTTATTATAAAAATGTTACCAACTTCGAATGAAAATTCAATTAAATATAAAAACAGTCTGCTGGCCATTCTGTTTCAACCCTTTGCTCAAAGTTTTGTTGAACAATTAAAAAAAACAAATGATGATGTTATAGATGAGAAGATAAGAGTTAAGATAAAAAGAAGAGATAACGATCAATTTCCTTTTGAACCACAAAACACTTCCTTAATGGTGCAAACAAATTTATATTTTGTCTGTAACTTACTACCTCCTTCACTCTCGTATTGAATTGCTGATATCAGCATATTTTAACACTTTCATCTCCGTAGAGCTTTGTAAAAAAATGTGTGAGACGTTCTACTTATTTTAAGAGTAACTTCATACATAAAAAATGAACGCTTCTACCTCACATCGGGAAAATAATCAAGCTGAAGGCAAATTGCGAGTTTTACAAATTGAATTATTTTCTTTTTATTTATGCAATCGATTGTGAAAAGAAGACATATACACTCGCACATTTGAATTGATGAAAATTCGCGAAAGAGATACTTTTACTTTTTTTTGTCTTGTTGTCAAGCATAAGAGAGAAATATTTTATTCCGGGTTGATTTTTATGTCTATTGATTTTACTTCTTTACAATCACAATCCCGCAAAAAAAGACGACGTAAGCACTCTCTCGGGTTGCGTATCTCAGATAAGGATTTTCTCGGCTTTCCCTCGAAGATGAAAGAAGATATAAAAGTTATCTATGACACTCTCCTACACCCTGCCTGCCGCCTACCTCACTTTATTATTTTTATTCTCTTTATACACATTTCAATGTTCAAAAGATGAAAAATTTCTCAAGTATAAAATATATATAATGCTAAGGATAAGCCTTTAACAATATCATATTTACGAGATTAGTGAAAACGCTATGGCGTGAAGAGAATGAAATCAAGGGAAGAAAACATTTAGAATTTTTTGTAAATACATTAAATACATTTTAAATTTATTTAGGAAATTAATGCTCACCAGTTTTACATCTCTTGATCATATCACAAGTTACCAAAAGGTATTTGATGTAAGTGAAAAAAGGACAAGCAAGGTGAAAAATGATAGAAATCAATCTTGATAGTGAAAGACTTTCTGATTAGGATCTAAGAGGTTTTCTCACACAAAATGTCCCATTTTTCTCACAAAATGTCCCATTTTTCTCACAAAATCTTTTCTCTCTCTCGTAAATATTGAAACTCAAAATAAAACGAATTTTATGACGTCGTTTTTGTGGAAATAAAATATATATTTTCTTTTTCGAGGAGTAATTGAAGTAATTAATGCGAAGTAGAAAGTTTAGAGTTACACAAAAAGTGCTTTCACATTATCGTCTTTCTGACACGAAGAAGATGGATGTCTTAAGACATTCAAAAATGACATCAATGGAATAAAAAAATGTCACGTGAGAAATTAAAATTAAATGAATTACTTTCGAAAGTCTTGAGCGATTTTGCTAATTAAAAAAAATTTAATTAAAATGTAGTTGTGATGTAGGAAACCGCGAAGAATCAAATTAAATCTCAAAAAGTATTTTAAAAAATTAAAAATTGATAATTTTACGCTCGATCTCTTAGATGACAGAAAAATAAAATTGTTGCCAGAGGTTTTGAAAATTTATTGTAGTTGACTCAAAGAGGAAGAAGAATGAAATGAATTATTCATGAAATCAATAAAACTTTAGAAATTGACCTAGTTGTAAAACTTTTCTATAACATCTTTGAACTTGTCCAGAACAAAACTTCGCTTCAACTTCATGGAAGGTGCAAACTCGCCAGATTGAATGCTGAAATCTTTCGAGAGAAGAGCGAATTTTTGAACTTTTTGTGCGTTAGAAATTGCATTTTTGTTTGCTCGATCGATTGCAGCCTGAATGGCTTCAATGACCTTTGGATGATTTTGTACCTCACTCATTTTGCTAAAATTTAAATTTAAGTCTTTCATTAACTTCAGTGATTCAGGTGCCAAAATGTCTGTCGGGACATTGTTAGCATCAGGTTCAGTCTTCAAAGTGATTAACATTGAAATAAATTTTCTTTTATCGCCAATCAAAAATGCATTTGAAATTGCAGCACATTCTTTCTTCACGAGATTTTCAATATGCAAAAATGGAATATTTTCACCACCGGCTGTGATGACGAGCTCTTTAATTCTTCCAGTTATATAAAGATATCCTTCAGCATCTATTCTGCCTAAATCTCCAGTACGGAGCCAACCGTCTTTGTCGAAAGCTTCATTTGTTTTTTCAATTTCATGTATAAAACCTTTAAATGTGCTTCTGCCGCGTGTACAAATTTCACCAACGCCGTTTTTGTCAGGATTTAAAATCTTTGCCTCAAGCCCAGGCAGACATTTGCCAACGCTCTGCAGTTGATTGTGCCACGATGCTCGAGCGAAAGCTATACCGGTATTTTCTGTTAATCCATAACAGTCTTGCAAAATAATATCCAAGCTCATAAAGAAATGTGTGACGTCAAGTGAAATTGGCGAGGCGCCAACGAAGAAAGCTTTTGTCCTGTCAAAGCCTAAGCCGAGCTTTACTTTGTTAAGTACCAATTTTTTTGCCACCTCATATTGCAATTTCCCTGGATTATTTCCATTTATTCTATCCAGATGGTATTGAAGCGCCACTTTTCGTGCCCAATCGAGCAATGATTTTTTAATTCCCGTAGCTTCAGAAGTAACTTGCAAAAGTCTTTCATAGAATTTTTCATACAATCGTGGAACTGATCCAAAGTACGTTGGATGAGCATCTTTCAGAGTGTTAATTAAAGATCCTCGAAAAGCATTTTTATCTGCAAAATAAACTGTTGCTCCAGTCTTGACTGCCATGAACATCTCATTCAATTGTGCACTCATATGAGCCATCGGTAAATAAGACACCACAACCTCATTGCCTTCATCGAAACATTGAAGAGCAGCTTTAATGGAATTCGTTTCCCACACAAAATTATCGTGCGTCAAAATTGCACCCTTGGGAGTTCCTGGAAAATTTAACCTTTTTAGGCTTCATGATAATTTAGGAAATTTGAACGTGACACATTTTTATGACAAAAAAAATCTTCACTTACCAGTTGTGCCGGAGGTGTAACACAACGAAGAACAATCATCAGGTTTCACATTATTTAATCGTCGCTTATATTCCACTTCAACATCTTTCGTGTCCATGGCTTCCAAATCATCCCAAGAGTAAAATCCATCAATTTTACTCAAACCTTCATCTGATGATGGGAAAATTTTCACAACAGTCTTCAAGTGAGGTAGTCGGTCTTTGACCTTCAAAATTTTTTCAAGTTGTTCCGAGTCATCGACAACAACAATATTAGAGCGTGAACTTTCAAGGATGAAATGGCATGCCTCTGGTGAATTTGTTGCGTAAATTCCAACAATTTGACCCCTAAATATTTTTTGTGTTCAACAGTTTCAAAAATTTTATCGTAAATTCTTACCCGGCATGATTGGACGCAAGCTGTGATATGAACCATTCAGGGCAATTGAAAGCGAGAACTGAGACACTTCCGTATTGCTCCAAGCCAAGCTTAATAAAAGCTTTTGCAATTTTCTCAACCTTTTCGTGATACTCTTTATATGTGATAGTCGACCATTTATCACAATTAATATTCTTGTGCATTAAAGCTGGCCGATCTGCAAATTTCTTGACAGTTTCCAGGAAAAATTCCGGAACAGTCACAGCTTTTTGTGCTTTCATTTCTTCACTCATGCTCTCATAATCTCGAATTATTTTCGATGAAAAATTCAAATTAAGTCTTAAATTTGAATTAAAAGCTTGTAAGAACACCTTTTCCTTACTCAACAATCCTCTTCCCTTCATAATGATATTTAAAGTATTTTTGAGCATCATCGTGTTACTGAATTTTGAGAGTGGATTAATATGAAAAATTAATGTCATGGTAAATAATTTGTCAGAAATTATTCTAAATGAATCATTTTGAAAATATCCTTGTCATGTTCACCATTTCCTTTCGAAAAATTTATCTTTTAGGTTTCATAGTGATTCGGCAAATAAACAAATAATCTCGAGAGTTAACTGAACCTTTCTTGTGCTAAAATTAGACATTTTTCTTATCTCAAAACAAACATGACATAACTTGAAATTTATATTGTCTTGATAATGAACTTAAAAAGTTTTAAATCTCAATTATTAATTACCTTTTGCGATAAAGCTGCACGCGTTAATGTTGACAGTTGAAAAAATTGTGCTTCACGTTTGGCTGCCTGATGTCTACTGACCTGAGTCGTACGAGTGCAGTTCTCAATAAAATACAATCAAGAATTTTTTATCATCAGCTTAAAATGTTTTATTTATATTAAATAATTGATAAAAGGTTCTTTAAATTTTTTCTATGTGATAAAACTCGTTTGGGGATTTTAGATAAGTTAAGTGTAAAACGCGTCGATAATATTTTTGTACTTATCAAGCACATAACTTCGCTTTAATTTCATCGTGGGAGAAAGTTCTCCCGTTGGTAAGCTAAACTCATGAGGTAAGATTGAAAATTTTTGAACTTTTTGTGCGTTCGAAATTGCATTTTTGTTTGCTCGATCGATTGCAGCCTGAATGGCTTTAATGACCTTTGGATGATTTTGTACCTCACTCATTTTGCTAAAATTTAAATTTAATTCTCTCATTAACTTCAACGATTCAGGCGCCAAAATGTCTGTCGGGACATTGTTAGCATCAGGTTCAGTCTTCAAAGTGATTAACATTGAAATAAATTTTCTTTTATCGCCGATCAAAAATGCATTTGAAATTGCAGCACATTCTTTCTTCACGAGATTTTCAATATGCAAAAATGGAATATTTTCACCACCGGCTGTGATGACGAGCTCTTTAATTCTTCCAGTTATGTAGACGAAACCTTCAGCATCAATATAACCCAAATCACCACTATGAAGCCATCCATCATTATCTACTGCCTCCATTGTTTTCTCAATGTCGTTAATGTAGCTCATAAATGTTGTTCTCCCACGTGTACAAATTTCACCGACACCTTCGGAGTTGGGATTAAAAATCTTCGCCTTAAGTCCCGGCAATATTTTTCCTACACTCTGCAGTTGATTATGCCACGGCGCACGAATAAAGGCAATACCTGTATTTTCTGTCATCCCATAAACCTCGAGTAAAGGAATATCCAAGCTCATAAAAAAATGTGTAACATCGAGAGAAATTGGCGAGGCGCCAACAAGGAAAATTTTTGTTCTGTCAAAGCCTAACCCGAGCTTTATTTTGTCGAGGACAATTCTTTTCGCCATTTGATACTGAAAGGCATTTGATTTGTGACCATTAAGTCTATCAAGATGAAATTGGAGAGTTACTTTTCGAGCCCAATCAAGCAGAAACTTTTTTACTCCCCTCGTTTCAGAAAACACAAGTTGAAGTTTTTCATAAATTTTTTCATAAATTCTCGGAACTCCGCCGAAATAAGTGGGGCGAGCTTCTCTAACTGTATTCAATAAAGTTCCTTTTAAAGCATTTTTATCAGCAAAATAGACAGTGCCTGCTGTTTTTATGGCCATAAAGAAATCATTATTTTGTCCACTCATGTGTGCGAGAGGTAAAAAAGATACCACAATCTCTTTACCCTCCTCATAGGATTGAAGAGCTTTTTCAATCATGCTGATTTGAACAACTTGATTGTCATGCGTTAAAACAACTCCCTTTGGATTACCTTCCCAAAATAAAAAAGTTGTGTATAAATTTTGTGACAAGCATGATATTTACCTGTCGTGCCACTTGTGTAGCAAATTGAGCAACAATCGCTTGGTTTGATACTAGATAATCTTCTTTTATACTCTACTTCCACATCTTCGGTGTTCATGGACTCGAGATTTTTCCATAAATGGAGACCACTTAAATGTTCATACTTTTGGTCGGAAAATGGTTCAATTTTCACTATAGCCTTTAAGTGAGGTAATCGGTCTTTGACCTTTAAAATTTTTTCAAGTTGTTCCGAGTCATCGACAACAACGATATTAGAGCGTGAACTTTCAAGGATGAAGTGACATGCATCTGGTGAATTTGATGTATAAATTCCAACAATTTGTCCCCTAAATGATTTCTCATCATATACATTTGTCTCGAATAATTTTAGTATGATCTTACCCAGCATGATTAGACGCAAGCTGTGATATGAACCATTCAGGGCAATTGAAAGCGAGAACTGAGACACTTCCGTATTGCTCCAAGCCAAGCTTAATAAAAGCTTTTGCAATTTTCTCAACCTTTTCGTGATACTCTTTATATGTGATAGACGACCATTTATCACAATTAATATTTTTGTGCATTAAAGCTGGCCGATCTCCAAATTTTTGAACAGTATAATTAAAAAAATCTGGAATTGTGATTGCTTTTTGAGCTTTAATTTCTTCGCTCATGCTTTCATACTCTCGAAAAACTTTAGCGGATAATCTCGCACTTGTACTTAAATATTTTCTGAAATTGTTTTTAACTACAATATTTTCGTTCCATATTTTAGAGCTCCGTAGGAAAAATTTTGAACTTATTCTGTAAATCATTTTCTTTATTTTGTGCCCCCAAGCTGGTTTTAAATTGTGTAATCGCTGACTAAATTAAATGTTCAGATAAGCACGTGTTATCTACACGTTTCAATGAGTTGTTTATTTAGATTCTTCCCGGTCAACGACTAGAAATATACTGATCGAGTTTTAAAAGCTGTTTATTTATTATAAGAGGCAATACATTTGAAGTTGAAAAAATCATATCGCATTTATTGTAAGTAAAAACTTTTTTGATAACTTTTCTTAATTAATCAAAAATGTTGCAGATCTATGAATAAAATTTATCAATAATTGCTTTGTACTTTTCGAGTAAAAAGTTCCTTTTAAGTTTCATGGTTGGTGATAATTCTCCAGTTGCGATGCTAAAGTCATTGGGTATGATTGCGAATTTTTGAACTTTTTGTGCGTTCGAAATTGCATTTTTGTTTGCTCGATCGATTGCAGCCTGAATGGCTTCAATGACTTTTGGATGATTTTGTACCTCACTCATTTTGGTAAAATTTAAATTTAAGTCTCTCATTAACTTCAGCGATTCAGGCGCCAAAATGTCTGTCGGGACATTGTTAGCATCAGGTTCAGTCTTCAAAGTGATTAACATTGAAATAAATTTTCTTTTATCGCCAATCAAAAATGCATTTGAAATTGCAGCACATTCTTTCTTCACGAGATTTTCAATATGCAAAAATGGAATATTTTCACCACCAGCTGTGATGACGAGCTCTTTAATTCTTCCAGTTATGTAGACGAAACCTTCATCATCAATTCGACCTACATCACCACTATGAAGCCATCCATCATCATCGACACACTCTTTTGTTTTTTGGATATCATTCAAGTAACCCATAAATGTGTTTCTTCCTCTTGAGCAAATCTCACCACATCCATCAACATCAGGATTCTTAATTTTTATTTCGATATCCGGTGAACATTTTCCGACACTTCCAAGTTTAGCATCTCTAGCTAGTGATACAGTAATCACTCCACTTGCTTCAGTCATGCCGAAAGCATCTGTTAGTGGAAGATCGATTCCATAGAAAAATTTCAGTGTATCAATGTCCGATGATGCAGCACCGATTATGGAAATTTTAGCTCGATCCAATCCCAATTCTTGCCTTATCTTATTCAAGATAAAATATTTAGCAATTTCATATTTAAATGAAGATGTTCGATGTAGATGATATTCAGTGGCAACATGTTGTGCCCACAAGAGCAACATTTTTTTGACCCCATGAACTTTCACAAATGTCGAAGTAATTTTCTCTTGAATCTTTTCATAAACTCGCGGGACGGCGAAGAATAAAGTCGGTCGTGCATCAGATAGAGTAGTCAATAATGAACCCTTAAGGGCATTTTTATCAGCAAAATAGATTGTCCCACATAGTGCGATAGAGAGAAAAATATCAATAACTTGAGCGGCCACATGAGATAAGGGAAGATAAGAAACAAAAACTTCTTCACCCATTTTTAAATCTGTTAAAGTTTCAATAATATTTTGAGTATTCCAAATGAGATTGTCGTGACTCAACATTGCTCCTTTGGGATTGCCAGTCGTGCCCGAAGTAAAACTCATGCAGCAGCAATTATTTGAAAAAATGTTATTCAATCTCCGCTCAAACTCCTCTTGCACGTCATCGGTGTTCATTTCCTCCAACTCTTTCCAAGTATAAAAATTTTCTAATTTGAGCCTTTCATCAAAAGGACTTTGAATTTTAATGACGCTTTTTAGTGACGGCAACCTTTCTTTAATTTTTAATATCTTCTCCAACTGCTCCGAGTCGTCAACGATGACAATGCTGGCTCGAGAGGCATTTAAAATATAGTGACATGCTTCAGCTGAGTTTGTTGTATAAATTCCAATAATTTGTCCACTAAATAAAATAATTTAATTATAAAACATTTAATTGCGACAAATTCTTACCCAGCGTGAATCACTGCGAGCTCGGAAATGAACCATTGAGGACAATTAAATGCAAGAACTGCCACACTTTCAAATTCCTTCAAGCCAAGTTTAATGAAACACTTGGCAATTTGTTCAGCTCGACATTTATAGTCCTTGTAAGTAATGACACTCCATTTTTCACTGTCATTCTGCTTGTATTTGAGAGCAGCGTGATTTGGATAAAGTTCAACTGATTTATTTAATAGTTGAGGTAAAGTGAGAGCATCTCGATGATTTTTTACAAAATCACTTTTAAAAATCTTGACAGCATGCGATGGATCTGTCACTATATAGTTTTCAGCATCTTTAATTTTTTCCATGTCAAGTCAGCTTGAAAGACAAAATGTAACTGAAAAAATTTGTGAGCATAAACTCTTAAACATGATTTTTATTATCAACTATCTTCGTCTGTACAAAGTCTTTTCACTTTCTTATAAGTCAACGACTGATTCACTTACGGATTTACAAATGTTCTAAAATGGGTCGCAACGACGAGTTGTGTCTGCCACTAATGTGCTTCTTGGCATTTGAAAAGTCATAAAATCTCTCGAAACATCCTTCGATTGGACATTTGTAGGGTTGCTCTCCGGTGTGCGCTGCACGCTCATGATATAACATGCCGGGTTTATATTTGAATTTACGCTCACAATATGCACATTGATAGCTTTCTTCCCGTTGATCTCGATGGATACGGAGATGAATATTTAAACGATGTCTTGCTGCAAAACGTTTGTTACAGATCTCGCAAAGGAAAGGTTTCTCTTCTTCGTGAACAGTTTGAAAGTGACATCTTAATCTTTTGTGAGTTTTAAACACTTTTTCACATTTTGGACACTGGATTTGAAGCTCTGAGTGAACTTGACGGAGATGAGTTGACAAATAGCCAGAGTCGGTAAAGGTTGCTGAACACAAATAACAAAGATGAGTCGGAACAACGTGACGAACCATGTGACTCTTAATTCTGCTCCTCTGTTCTGTTTTAAATCCACAAAAGTCACATTCGAAGCACTCAGCGCGGTCATTAATTTTATTGTGCTTATGAATGAGATGCTCTTTCAGTCTCGCTCCACAGTGAAAGTGCAATCCGCAATAGAGACAAAAATTGAGATTCTTGATTTTGTGAATTTTTGCATAGTGCAAATAAAGATCCTTAAGATTCCATATGAATGTTGGCTTAGGACAGACAATACAGCAAAATTTATTATTCTGCACGTGTTGCTCAATAATATGATTGAGAAATGCAGCATAGTGTTGCGTTGGCTTGAGACACATACCACAGGTCGTTCGATACTTTATGCGGTGGACTTTATGAAGATGTTTATTCAGATCCAGAATGTTGGGAAAAACTTGAACGCATGCCATTTCAGTGCATTTCCACTCATAAGCCGTTTGCCAAGAAGCGGCCGAAAGAGTTGATGTTATTCTTTCAGATACAACTCCATTTTTAAGTTTATCTTCATCAGTTATTTGCAGTTCATCTGGTGTCTCAATAAATTTTCCTTTCAGTTCTTTTTCATAAAGATATGCTAAAAGAAATTAAAAGTAGGTAAGGAAAAGTTTTTAATGTTTGAGATGAAATCTACCTGTTGTGATTTTGATGGCTTCTTTAGCACGTCTTATACCTCGATTTCCTCTACTTTTTCGTTCATCCGGTGACAGTTTGCGATATTTTCTAGGCTTATCGGCTTTCGATGTTCTTTCTCTCTTTCGACGTCTTACATCTACAAGCTCATCTTTTTCATCTGTGATTGCATCCTCATTAACTTCAAATGATTGAAAGAAATCAAACTCCTGCGATTCATAATCATCCTCTTTCGGTTCCAGTTTAATTTCAACTTTTACTAACGCATTAACATCACACTCAATTTCACTGGTTAGTCGGTCTTGAGCTTTCCTCACTAGCTGATAGAAATTGTGGCACGTTGTAACTTCTTGTATGCATGCTTGAATATTAGAATTTTATGAAAATACTTTTAACTTTTTTTTTACCTAGACTTACTTTTACAAATTTTTAATTTTGATAAAATTTGACTGTCGTCGAAATTTATGCTGAATGTTTCATTGATTTTGTCTCTAATAGAAAGGTCCTGATCATTAAATTTAGTGAGGGACTTTAGTGTTTTGTGTTTTTCACAGATAAAACAATTTTCCATTTTTAAAATGTTCTTCTTTTTACTTTTGTTTATTAGGGTTAAGGCGCCTGTTTTCGAAAAAAATCTTTAACACTTAGAAAATTTGAAAAACACCAAAACTTTTTAATTAAATTATTATGCTTTATTAACATGCTTTTTTACATCAGAATTTTCTCAATATTTTTTTGGATTTTACCCTAAACTGTTCAAAATTTTAATTGTAACGGCCGTTTAGAAATTGAAATAGGCTTTTGATGAGTAAATTTTTTTTTGTTTTCACTCGAGAAGTTTTGTTGTCAAATTTTAAAACCGAAAAAAAGTTTTTATTGAATTAACCGTGTAATAAGCCGTGCTTGTAACCTTGTTGCCATCAAAACTATGTGATAATATCCTAAATATAAGTGATCAATTGAAGGAATCTCGATTAAAGGTGATTAAAATAGAGAAAATATAAAAAAACATAAGACTTAAATTTCTGTGTCAAAGCTGTGACAAAAAGTGTTGAAATTCAGAGAATTTGCGAGGAATTATGTACATATAAATGTTTTTAATATAAAAACTGGAAATTTTATTAATTAATATAAGGTTTAAAAAATCAAATCTATCGTAAAAGCGATGACAAACGAGTGAAATTGAAGATTTGTCACCATCATGTTTTCTATGCTCAACATCTGCATAATATTAAAGCATAGCGAGCAATAGTGAGTGAGTGAGTGAGTGAATAGAGAAGAGAGAGAAAAAGAGAACCATTGTGTGGGTGGTCAACAAAAACAATGTGAAGAAAGAGCATGCATGTTGAGGTAAAAGAAAAAACATAAAATTCCGGAGTTGACGAAAAATTTAATTGAAGGCAATAAAAATTCCTCCGCATGACTCATCGGAGCTTCCGTGCGAAAAAAAAAGTTTACATTTTGACATTTTTCAAGGTCTCGAGGGCTAATTTTAGAACCGAGAAGATTTGAGTTCATAAAAATTCTATTAAAGCTAATTTAAACATCTAAAGTTTTATGCATTTATGTGTGCACTTTTGCTCTTCAATACATTCTCAAAAAACATTTCCATTCTGAATGTTGTTTTCATGAACTACAAAGAATTTACATTCATACACATTCAACAGTTTCTCTCTCTCTTTATATCTCCCTCATTCATCGCCTGTGTATGCCTCTCTGTGGTGCCTTATGATGTCACTAAATGGTTTATGGTTTTATGACCTTTTAAAGGTGTTTCCCTTCCCCTTCAATTTCTCTTTCTCGGCTCGCTCTTGAAATTCCTTTACGACATTCTTCCGCTCTCTAATTTTCTTGCTACTACATTAGCTCCATTGAAACATATATAAAATGTCATGAAGTAAAATATATACAAACAACTTTTTATAATGACATCACGAAGCACTGGGGTTATCATAATATGATCTCTCGAACATACACACATAAAAGTCACTCTCTAAGCTGGATTTTGTCAATTTCACTAGTTTCCTAATCTGTGACTTGGTAAAAGCTTTTTTAATGTGAGTAAAAGAGAAATATTTAAAAATTCTTTGCGAAGCAGTCGAAAAAAAACGCAAAAACAGCAACACGAGACAAAAAGCAGCAAAAAAAATCAAAATCGCCTCAAGAGCATGAGTTTATTTTAAATAAAAACTTTGCGCGAGAGAGTGAATACGAGTGAGAGTTAATAATTTCCAGTTTTTGATTCATGTTTCAGTCGCTCTTTTACCACAGTAAACGATCGTTCGCCTCACATGCGTGTGCTAGACAGTAAAAAAATATTTTTTAGTTAATGAATCTTTTTTATGGTTAAAATCAATTTTTAGTCGTGTGATCATAGTGTAACTTATTTATTACCTCATTGTGTTGAATTTTACACACAGCAAATATCTACTTAGAAATTTAGAATTCACGCGCATTACCAGTTGATGATTCACTGAATAATAAATTTATTCTCTTCCGACCATTTAGTTCTTATTTTGTTGATGAGCGTATCGAAAATAAAACAAAGATATCCATTGCGGAATTGTGTTAGAAAAAAATAGCGTGAAGCAAAAAAAAATTATGTGAAATCCCTCAAACTGAGTGTGAAGATTCATCATCGACAAAACTACTAGCAGAAAAAAAAATAAAATTCGTAATGTGATTCATTTTCTGTGGTTACTTCATGCTATTAACAAGGCATCAAGCAATAGTTGATTTTATTTAATTAAGTGTACACATTGCCCCCTCATTTCAAAAGTTCATCAACTGTTCTGACAATAGTGTGATATATTACAGTATTTTGACGCCTTGTCAACAGCGACAAAAAAAAGCAGAGTAAAAAATTTGATGGTGAGAAATGTGAAACCCGCTCTATAGAGTGCTTAAATTATATGAGCAAGAAAAAAAATCACTTTTTGCACAACAATGTTATCAACTTTCGTATGTTAACACCAGCACAAATTTAATATATATTTACGCAAAAGAACTGAAATTATCAAAAAGTTACTAGTGAAAAATATCGTTGAGTAGGAGAGAGCAAAAACTATCATCATGGGTGGATTTTTCTCGAAAGGAAATGACCATTTAAACAACAACAACGAGTCGAGCGGAGAACAGAGGAACATCTACCTAGATTGCAACAGTGACATTATGAGCTCTCCGTCATCAACATTAATTGCAAATCACATTCGCCAGCCGAGCATACGTAGCAGAAATTTGCAACCAATGCCAAACTCATCAGAACTTGATCGGCGATTTGCAAAAGTCTTGGTAAGTCGAATATCATTTTTCGTTCATTATTTTTTGCCCAACACAAAAACTATAAAAAAAATTTAATGGCCATAAATCATCGGCTTTCATTTAAATATTAATATACTCACTCATTGATGAATCACATCACACACAAAGCCAGCAGTCAGCCATCGGGTGGAGAAAAAACCGGAGAGTGCGATAATAATTTCTATTTATAAAAATGTTCTCCACAAGAATGCTATTTTGAGTTTAAATTTTCTAAATCAAGGGATGGTGAACTTTTTTCAATTCACTAATTTAAATCGTTCAAATATTAAAACTATGTAAGAGTGATCTTTCCTTGGTCTCTCCCCATAAATTATAAATCTGCATCACATCTTTCACTTACGCATACATCACACACTCACAATTGTTCCTACAAACGATTGTTTTAGGTTGTAGACAAAATAAATAAAATTTATATGCGCCGAAAGATCCTACCATGTGCTGTTGTTTGTGTTGTATGTTTCTTTGAAGGAAATTGAGGAAATTAAAAAAGGCAAAAATCGCGCTCATGCTGCATGTACAATACCAAAATACACACATTTCTTCTTGTTGATGCTCTTCTATATTTCCCTTCTCATCGTGTCGATCATGTGAGCAAACAAATGTGCGTTTTTTTGTGAAGTGAATTATGATTTTTTGTAAAGATTGGAACTTTTTTTGTTTTATTCTCAGAACTGCATGAATGCAATAAATATAAAAAATTCTTAGTCATTCATTGGAAGATTAAAATTCATGGGATGGTTTGACTCATGCGTCGCAATTTGTAATCGAGTTTTTTGCGAATAATTATTGGCTCATCAGTGATATTGACCATAAAAAATTTATAAAAAAATTAGGGAGCGGGCTTAGTCAGGGTAATTTGTGTCAAAGTAGAAATTTTTAAATCATTCTCAAAATTGCTCTTTAAAATTTCAAAATGAAAAGCTACTTAAGAATGTTTTGTATATTTTATGTGCATGCATTATTTATATTGTGAAAGGAAATAACCAGCGCCGAATTTATTATTTAAATTCTTATTTGTGACGTCCATTTGCCTCCATTACTCATGTATAGTTGTGTGTTTGTATAAGACAGACATTGACTGTGTCAAATCGAAAGAGTTGTGCCATTTATTTAAATTTTATTCGCATGCTTTATATTGCACGAAAGTGCCGAGATTTTCTAATAAATTAAGTCTCATTTATTTTTTTGAAACGATCATTAAAATTCACAAACAATTCAATTTCTACACAACGAGGTTGACATTTCAATTTGTCTCTCTAGCATTTTCTGTTTATGCATAATTTTACAAACACTAGATGACGAATCGAACTCATCATTGTTGATATTAAATCATCTCATACTATACTAATGAATACTGGAGAATTAAGTAGCGAGATTAGAGTTGAGACGAAATTGTTTTTCGGACACACACACTCGATTTTTCGAGAACTTTGAAGTTTTAGAGATTGAAAATGTGTGCAAAATTTGTCAGACCGCATGACTGTATTGAAGGTTTATTATGATAGAGATTTCATATTCTCAGAACTAAAATTCACTCAGCTCTATCACAAATAATTGCGTAATCTCGACTAAGAAGGAAGAACCACAAATTGGTATTTCGTAGAAGATTATCATGAACTAGTAATATTTACTTAATGGCTTTGCATGCCTTTTAATTATTCTCTCTATTTGTACCCTATTAGTAACTCACAGACACACAAATCGCAAACTATCATTATTGACTCTTTGATTTTGTTAAAAAAAATATTTGTTGAAAGCTCTTTTTTTGGTGATTTAAGCAATTTGCACAACGATCTTGTAAGCAATAAAGAAAAGTTCAATATTTTTTTTCTACTTCGATGTTGTAAAATGAACGTCAACGCGCTCGAGCGACACAAAAATTCATTGAACTGAGAAGCAGAAAGCTGAATTGTGAGCACTGTGAAGGTTTCAAATTTCCTACTATATACTCTCACAAATCCGTGTGCTCGAATTGCATCGAGTGTCAGAGATTAGCGGAATTGAAAAATTATTATTAATGATTTAATTGAATTTCAAAGTAGTAAACATTAGTTTAGGATTTTTTAAATATTTATATTTTGCTTCATGTCGTTTTGTTTTACACTAGGAAGTAACTTGAGATTTTGTTCTCACAAACTTTTGGCATGTTCACCATCGTCATGGTTTAATTATTTTATGAAATTGATCTTCATGGATCGAAATTATTTTCTCTCGACAATTAAAACCTTGAGTTGCAATTGAGATACGCGGAGACACATAATTTTCTCATCTTATCAATGAGTATACGTTTCACTAATATATAAATTATGGTTATTATATTTTCTTCGTTCTGCTTCTTATACTTTCTGCGGTTTCGCTTTTAATTTCAATTGAGAAACCATAAATGTATTAACCTAATAGACCTTCATCGTTGACGTATCTCCATCTCGTTCACTCCTCGAGTTCAATTCGATATATTGGCATTTTTCTCTATTTAGGTTAGAAAGCTGTTGCTCTATTGGCTGCTGCTCAATTCATTAATGAGAAGATCGCAATGCAATTGAAATTTTTTCACCTCCTCTAGATTTCTCGGTAAATTTGTATCTGTTTCCTTTTTATCTTCAATTCAATCCTCATTTCATTTCTGTCTCCATCTAAGCTCTCTCAACTTATAATTCTTGCATTCTTTTTTTTTATTTCTCTTGAGATATATAAATGTAAATTCCATTTGATGCAAATCGCACATCAGGGAGAGAGGAATCACTTACAATGATCTTTAGCATCATGGCATTAAGTAGAGAGCGAGATCAAGACATGCATTGTTGCATTTTCGAGCATGTTAAATGTAAAACGATGTGATTAATCGTAACCGAGAGATATATTTAAATGCTGGAAGCTTGCTCATTTCTATACACGTCTCGAACTTCACTTTGACATTGGGTGATGAGAGAGAAAAAAAATCTCTCATGCGGTATTTACTGTATGATGTCGGAGAATTGTGAGGTTATTGGGTTGAGGTTAGAGATTTGTTTGTAATTCTATCGATATGAAAATGAATTTTTTGAGCCTTTAGGCTAAAACATTAGAGCTTTTTGTGTGAAAAAATTTATAACTTTGAATGACTTAAATTCAAGTAAATCTAAAAACTCGCCTTGGGCTTTTTGTAAAATTTTTAATGATAAATTTTAAATTTATAATCATGAGTCATTGTGCGGTTGTTTACGCAAAATAAAAATCAAGTACCAATAAGGTCTTTGGCACTTCAATAGCACACTACAAGCCTCATCACTACTCACAGCGATTTCTTCCTCTCTTTTATAGCCGCATTTATGGCACAATTCTTCCTCTTATTCATCCATTCACTTAAATGGTTTTACGATTTATTGTCTTTACGTGACATGCTGCCTTTGTGGAGTGTTCTCACCGAATGCCATTTTCGGAAGTTTTCGAAAAGCGATAAAAAGAAAATTTTCTCTTTGATAATAAAATTTAATGTCTCTTTTTTTGTCTTTAATAGCAATCGATGGATTTGCCACCTGATAAGGCAAAATTGTTGAAGAACTATGACAATGAGAAGAAATGGGATATCATCTGTGACCAGGAAATGGTCCATGCAAAAGATCCGCCAGCACATTATTTAACAAAAATCCGTACATATCTCGATCCGAAAGCGTCACGAAGTCATCGGGTAAGTTCATGTCAATTATTAATAATTTTTTGTATTGCATTGAGGTTAAATGTTATTTTTTGAAATTCAACTGATGATCTTGACATCAATTAAAGTATTTTGTGGGTACATGAAAAATAATTAAAAAAATTAGGCAATGATGATCGCATTGCACACACGAAATTTAGCTTGAGTAAATTATTATTGTCAACAGCTTTTCTTTTCGCAATCACCTTTGCTGGTGAAGAGAGCAAGAGAAAGACAATAGACTCAAACATGCTTTGTGCGATGTCTCTATACAAACTTTACTCAATGATGTTTTTATAAATCTTTTTTTTTGCGCAAACAGAAAAAACCATTGAACGATAATGTGTAGAAGAAGAATAAAGAAAATAGCGAAATAATGTAGTTAGGAAACAACAAATGAGCTTGATGTTCCAAACGCTTACGTACATATGTAAAAATTTGTATGTGACGATGAATAAGCTTTTGGGTATTATTAATTTTGAAATTACATTTAAAAAAGCTTGAGCTGAATTTTAGATAATTTTTTTTTATATGACAAAGCTAGAATTGATAATTTACATTTTTAACCTCAATTGCGGGCTTTAATTAAATTTTTAATGATTTCATGCTTTTCCGCTAGAAACGAAAAATCGTCACCGAGTCAACTTCCACGCAAGTACTTCGCGATTTGGAAATATCCCTACGTACAAATCACATCGAATGGGTGAAGGAGTTTCTTGACCATGAAAATCAAGGACTGGACGCTCTCGTCGATTATCTTTCATTTAGACTGCAAATGATGCGTTACGAGCAGTCAATCCAGGAATCGCTTGAAGACTCCCACGAACGATTGCCCAACCCAATGCGAGCGAGCACAGGAAACATTAATACAATGCACAGCGCGTCACAAAATCGTTTAACGATGATGTCGGCAACGGGCAGCTGGAATCGGCCCGGCTTAAATGAGCTTCTAAGTAGTCCCGGCACAAAGAGGCGTTCAAAACACATACAGCGACTCAACATGGGCTCGACCACAGACGACATACATGTCTGCATAATGTGCCTTCGAGCCATCATGAATAATAAATATGGATTTAATATGGTAAATTTAATCTATATTATTTATATCGATAATTAACCAAATATCAAGCAAGATGTTTTTATTTTAAACTCATCAAATTTTTTAATTTAATTTCTAAAAATTAAAAATTTGCAGGTCATTCAACACCATGAAGCGATCAATTGCATTGCCTTAAGCTTAATTCATAAATCACTGCGTACAAAAGCGCTCGTACTTGAGCTACTAGCCGCAATTTGTCTTGTGAAGGGTGGTCATGAAATTATTCTCTGTGCCTTTGATAATTTTAAGAAAGTCATCGGGGAGAAGCGACGATTTGAGACGCTCCTCGATATGTTTATCAATTACGAAGTATTTAAGGTAAAGTGTGAAAGTTAATTATGTAAATTACTCTTTTATAAATTGACTCTATTTAATTCAGGTTGATTTTATGGTGGCATGCATGCAATTTATGAATATCGTTGTACACTCCGTCGAGGACATAAACTATCGTGTTCATCTGCAGTATGAATTTACGGCGCTCGGTCTCGATGATTATCTTGAGAAACTTCGTTTAACTGAGTCGGAAGAGCTACAAGTTCAAATCTCCGCCTATCTTGATAATGTCTTCGATGTGTCATCACTGATGGAGGATAGCATAACAAAAACAGCTGCCCTCGAACGTATTAATGAACTTGAAGATGATTTGGGTCGTGCGTCAGATCGCATTGCTGAAATAGAGCGCGATGCTGCATTTAACATTGCCAATTTGCAAACAGAACTGCAGAGAATTCGACAAGAACGTGACGAATTAGTCCAGAGACAGAGATTATTTGACGAGGAAGTGAATAAGTTGAAAATGATTGTACAGAAGCACGAACAAGAGTCAAAATCTAGAGAGTCAATGCTACTGGAGCTAGAGAGTTTCTCTAAAACCCTCCCGAAAGGCACGTCGTGGCAAGATGTCGCAAATTTCGTGTCCAAGGGCGGAAAATTGTCTGAGTTAGATAAATTAAGTGGCAGTCAGTTGAATGGCAATGCGAGTTCATCTGACGAAACAAAAAGTAATTCTAGTCATCATATCTCATCACCATCGCCGCCTCCCCCGCCAATCGTTACTCCTCCTCCACCTCCACCACCAGGTAACACACACTCTTTTAAAACAAAAAATATTTAAATAAAATTTGAATTTTTTAGCACCACCAAAAATGCCAGTTGCAGGAAGTAGTAGCAGTTTTGTTCCACCGCCACCAATGATGCCTGGAATGGCTGGTGGGTTTAATATGCCCGGCAATGCGATGACAATCAAGCGAAAGATTGCGACAAAGTATAAGTTACCGACTCTCAATTGGGTCGCACTCAAACCCAATCAAGTTCGTGGAACGATTTTTAATGAGCTCGACGACGAAAAAGTCTCAACTTCGATTGATTTCAATGACTTTGAGGAGAAATTTAAAATTGGCATGGGACTTGGAGCAATTGATATGGTCGATGATGGATTGTCGAGAGACAATTTCCCTAGTAAACGATTTAAGAAACCTGAAAATATTTCACTACTTGAGCACACGAGGTTGAGGAATATTGGTGAGTTTAACTTTTATATAATTAATTCAAATATTTTATTTAATAAATTATTTTCAGCTATTTCTCGAAGAAAACTTGAAATGAACCCAGAGACTGTGATTAAAGCAATTAACAATTTGGATCTAAAGACACTCTCATTAGAAAATGTAGAATTACTGCAAAAAATGGTTCCGACTGAGCAAGAATTGAAGCTCTTTAAAGACTTTGTCATCGAGAAGAAAAATATCAATCTTCTCACGGAAGAAGATAAGTTTATGCTTAATCTCACCAAAGTTGAGAGAATTTCATCGAAATTATCTATCATGAACTACATGGGAAATTTCTTTGACTGCATTCATCTCATTAGTCCGGTAAGTTAACACTAAGCTCTTTTTTGAAAATCTGTAATCGTCTCCTTTTTAGCAAATCTATGCGATAATCTCAGCTTCAGCGTCGGTAAAATCATCAATGAAGTTTAAAGCACTGCTCGAGGTTATTTTGGCATTTGGAAATTATTTAAATTCGAGTAAGCGGGGACCGGCTTATGGATTTAGACTGCAAAGTCTAGACACTTTGTTAGATACAAAGTCGACAGATAAGAAAATATCACTTCTTCATTATATCGTCGCTACAGTCCGCGCTAAATTTATGGAGCTACTAAATTTCGATTCAGAACTTTTCTGCATAGACAAAGCTTCGCAAGTGTCCTTAGAGAATGTTATTACAGATGTAAATGAACTTGAAAAGGGCATGGAAATTGTAAGAAAGGAAGTGATAGCTGCTGGCAAAAACGCACAATGTGTCGTACTCAAAGATTTCTTAGCAAACTCAGAGGAAAAGCTTAAAAAAATTAGCGCAGACACAAAAGTGGCACAACAGAACTTCAAGGAATGTCTAGAATTTTTCGGTGAGTCTTCAAGGAATCCCGATGCCAATGCATTTTTCTCACTGCTCACTAGATTCGTCAAAGCATTTAAAGTAAGCTGGAGTTAGATTAAATTTTTTAATCCGAAGATTAATTTACCTTTTTAATTCTTTTATAGACTGTCGATCAAGAAAATGAGCAGCGAAAGAGATTGGAGCTTGCGGTAGCAGCAGCAGCATTCAAGAAGGAAAACGAGGCGGAAGTAACTTTAAGAAATAGTAACAGTCAAAAGAAGCAACAGGTGAGCGTTCCGTTTAAATTAAACACATCTCATTGAACAATTTTATCTCCTCTCGTTCTAATCAGGAAGCGGTAATATCGGAATTGAAACATGCCAATGCCATAAGAGAGAAGAAACTTCTCCATCAAGACGATGTGTATAATGGAGCATTAGAAGACATTTTATTAGGACTCAAGAGTGAACCATATCGGAGAGCGGACGCAGTAAGACGAAGTCAAAGACGTAGAATAGATAGTAATCGTTACTCGCGAACTCTCGACGAAGAGTTTTAGACATTTAGGAATTTTTAGTTTTTATGGGAGCTTTTTTATGGAGTGGAAAATGTTGAAAGCTCATTACAGTGAAGTGTAAATGGATTTTCGACATTTCTCACTCACATAATGGCTGACAATGAAATGGTCGATACAGTTAAAGCTTGATGTACGTCGAAATCTCAGTCATTTAAATTGCAAAAGTCTCTTGATTCGAATCTCATTCGGTTTAATTGAAAGCTTTCGGATATTTTTGAAAAAAAATCTCAAATGCATCTTTAACTGTATCGACGCATTTATTATTCCAATTTTATAATCTAGTTACTATTAATCGAGACAACAATTTGAAATTGTATATGGTAAAAAGAGTAATTATAATAAATTTATTAAGAAAAATATATTTTTTAAATATTTGAGAGGATAAAAAAGAGAAATTTTTAAAGACGAAAACTTTCTGTATTTGATAAGTCAATTTACATCTCAAGTAATTTCTCAACACCTTCAACGGGCGATGCATTATTTCATGAGAGGAGTGAGGGAGAAAAAAGTTTTCTTTTTCATTTTTCAAATACATAATTTAAAGATCTCGCTTCGCTAAGTATCTAACCCGCTTCTTTTGAATAAAATAAAAAAAATTTCGATGCTAAAGTGATTACGAAAACCAATTTTCAAATTTACATTTCCATTTATCACTTTTCCACCGTGTGCGAGAGAAAAAAGTATATGTTTTTTAAGGTGAAGCTATTAGTGCCTGCATTCAACGATATGCTCATTGCAGAGATGAAGAAAAAGTTTTCATCTCTTAGCACACAAGTTTTTTATGGTCTTATATGCATACATACAGATATGTGAGGGTTATTAGTTGATAAAACTTGAAAGTTGTTAGGGCGACAACGATGCTTTTGCTTTTGTGTACTTTCGTGAGATGTGAGAAGTAGTAGCGTGACATCATTAAAAGATCGGAAAATAAATATATTTGTAGAGAAAAAATATTTCCGATGAAGATTTATTGACGTTAACAATGGAAACTAAATTATGAATGTCGCTTTTTGATGAATTAAATTGTTGACAACATTCTCGAAAATACCTCTAGCTCTGCCATGATATAGTAAGTGATTATTTTTAATGAAGCTCTTTTTGTCAAAGTTCAACTTTTAAACGCAAAAATTAAACTAAATTTCTGAGCTTTTCATGTGATGAAATTAAAACTTTTGAATATAAATCTACAAAATCGCTAAATTTTTTTATAAACACGAAACTCAAGTATTTTATGCTAGAAAAATGAAAAATAAAAAGAAAATTGTTAAAAATTTGAAATTATTTTTTAATAAAATTTTCATGTGAATTTTTCTATTTCAGCTTTATTAAATTTTACAAAATACAAAAAAAAATAATTTAAACAATGTCTCGTCCATGAACAGTTTAAACATCCCCAGCTATTAATAAAAGAAATTCTTTAATATCTCGCGACAGATAAAAATAAAAATGTTAGACAAAGCATGACATAAAAATAAAAGGAATTCTTTCTCCTAAATCTTCAACGTTATGACAGAAAAAAATTAAAAATGCATGTGATTCGTGAAGCGTGCATCAGCACAAGAGGATAAACACGAAGAAAAAAAAAATTCTGCGAGAGCAAACAAAAGGAGAAAATTTACAATTCATAAATTTTCAATTTAAATTCACGCTTTTCCATGCACACGAAAAAAAATAGAGAAGAAATTTCCTCGCTTTTGTTGTGACGACATCGACCGAATGATTATGGGAGAGATGAACTTATTTAAACACGAAAGATGATGTTGTGCTGCAATTCTCATGCGACGAATGGAAAATAATATTTTTAATTTGCATTGAGAAAAGTTTCGCTGTGTGACAGGATAAAGTTGACCATAAAAAAAGTTCCATTTACTGCATTGCTTGTTTGCTGGGAACTTGATTTCATTTTTGGAATTTTATGGATATGAGATGAACTTGTATTAGTCAGATCGTGTAATTAAAATGGAAATTCATTAAGTTTTGGGTTTGCACTTTGGGTTTAAATGTTTGGTCGGATTTTAAAAGCTTTCAAATATTTTTAGATTGAGTTCGAAAGGTTGGAATATAACCTTTAACTTGACATTAAATTAAGATATTTACATCGAATTAAAAAAATATTTTATGATCTTTCAAATTCTCTTTCAATCTTGGAAATGATTTTTTTTGTAAATCAAATTATTTTTATTTCTTTATCTGATAAAAATTGCTCACTTGGGTTTGCTCCAGTGCATAAAAAGTAAGAAGAAGAAAAACATTAAATGCATTAAGCAATAAAAAAAGCTTCTCTCCCTCTTGTGCTCGTTAAATAAATATTTAAATTTCCCTTCTCTTGCTTTTTAATAGAGGAGGGTTTGCTGAATACGAAATGCGAATTTCACTAGCTATTTTTGTTTGTTGTTTGCTGCTTCTGGAAAAAACTATTTTTATTCAATTACATGATTTAATTTAGAGACCAGCGAAAAGTTGTAAGCAAATCTGAGGCATGATGATGGTAAAGTGGTTGAGATACAGAAGAGGCTGAAGTAAGTTGATACTCAATGTTTATTCTATAAAATATTTGTCTATCTTTAAAATTTTTAAAACTTACTTTTTCAGGATTGAATTTTTTTAAAAGCTATCAAAGAAGAAACTTTAAAACTCTATAAAAATCTCATGCTCCACTGTTTACTAGCATTTTCCATTAAATATTAGCTCTTACCAAGAATTTCTCGTAAGTAAACTTTTAAAATTGCATTTTATTTATCTTTTGACTGCTCATCTTGTCCTGATTTCGTATCGTTACTGTAAAATGGCCAAATATTCTCACAAGAACATGACGAAGCAGTAAAATTTGTTTGCACACGCTCACACACATATCTCAATTTATCTACATTAAGAGAAAAGTTTTTCATTTGATCGAGAAATGTTTTTCTCTCGTCTTCTTTTGCTGCTGCTAACTTGAGAGTGAGAGAAATTGAATTATGCCGAAAAGAAAACTTTTTATGCCTCTTTTTTCGTTCTTTTTCTATGTGTACATCATCATCATGGTGTGTTGAAGATATTAGCATGAAAAAAATTAGTGCGAGGAGTTGTTGAGGTGTAGAAAGCGCATTTTTTTATATTTTTAAAGTTAATTTTAAAAATTGTTTTAATTTTTTTTAAAAACATTATAGAAAATTCCATACCGGCTTTTCAGACGCTTTCTATGCAATTTTGTTCCAACAAAATCTTGCAAATCTCTGAATGATGCTCAATATTTCATCTTTGATGGAAATGAAACAAAAGCGGTTGAGCTTTCATCAGAAGAAACGTGATGCTCGATACACAAAATTTTCATCCCTTTCTCTCACTCACCAATCCATTCCGACATGCCGTTTGTGTGAGAGAGAGAAATGTGTGTAAACAATGGAACATTTTCCAAGGCATCGCAATTTTTCATCCGCTTACGTTCAATGCGCATGTCGCGCTGGAAAATTTTTATAGGAAATTGAAGTGCCATAATTTTTCCAATTTCACTCACATCACATCGTGGTTGAGTTTAGAAACTGAGAAACAGTTATCGACACAAGACGTGCGTTTTAATGCTCGTTCGCGTCTCACTTTTTTCCAGTGTAAAGCTTCAACTATTGAGCCATGAGTCTTTAGTTGGCAATTTTTAAATTAAAAAGTGAGTAAATCGCGTTAAAAGTTCCGTGTTTGACGCACAGTTTACGAAACTATTTAAGGAAATTTTCGGTTTCTTTGCTCGCGCGTTGAAGAAAATTTCCTTTTCAAAAAAGAACTCGTGAAAGTGGAAAAACGTGAGTGTGCAGGCCATTTTGCCAATTTTACTCTTCTCATCGCACAGCATTCAGTATCGTGTGGAGTGTTAACATTCCAGGCTGCTACCGGATGAAAAACATATAGAGAAGAAAAAAAAGGAAAACAAAGAAAAGTTTTTCATCGGTGAAAGGAAATTTTTTGTGGCATATGTGGATTTTAACTACATTCGACTCTGTGTTCACCGCTTGGTACGTGCCGGTTGATTTTCTTTCTCTCTAGTTCGATTACTAATTAAAATCTCCACGTGTGTGCCGTGATTGGTCTTTCTCGATATATAGTTGTGCAATTTAATTAAATGTGAGTGCAGAAAAAAAAGTTTCAAGGGATGAAAACATTTTTAAAATTCATTCTTTGCTGAACAAAAACTTTTCTCCCCCTCCATCAACTTTCGTGTCTAATCAAAAATTCTCTTTCTGTGTGTTTTTAAATTGAAAAAGTGGCTGCAACAAAATCTGGTGGCAGCAAAAAAAAGTTTTTCCTCTTCACAAGATGTTTGTGCTGCACAAGCAAATACCATTTGAGGGAAGCGAGAGAAGAAAAATTGAAAACAAAAATAAGCATGAAATGCTGATAAAAAGAACTTTTGTTGATACATTCATGTGAGCTCGGCAAATTGTGGCAGATGCGAAACATTTTGTTTAGAATTTTTGAGAGTTGAAAAATTGTTTAAAACTTTCCGCAAGGATTTCGCTCCCCAACTTTAATTTCACACGGCAGTGCATTTTGCAGTCGTTCATCATTTTTCTTTATTTTTTACCGCACATGAAAAAAAATAAATAAATAGAGAGAAAAAATCCTAGACATTGTGTGTGGTGGTGAGGGAGAAGAATTATTATTGCAAATTATGGACATTTTTGTGGTGATGGGAGGAAAATATAACGATGGGTCATAAAATAATGTGTCTTGCGGTGCTGTACAAAAAATTATGCTGGCGATGTCAGAGAGAAAATCGTTAAAATTTCAAGTTCAATGTAATATTTTTATTAAAGTTCAATGTGTCCTTTTTTTATGAAACATATCTCGATAAAGTAATTACTTCATTTTAAAGCTCAATGCGAGTCTCGATGCAATTAAATGTCATCGCTTTCGAGCAGTAACCTTCACAGCGAGAGATGAAGTGAGATTTGTAATTTGAAACGATGAAATTGCTGTAACTGGCAACACCTAATCATCCCCATCGTGAGCACCCCACAAACACAACCCGCATGCACACACTGTGATCCATAGCAATTTCTCTCCATCTCCACTAATGTGTGCTCCCACTTTTTTTATCGAACTGGTTGCTGCCATATTTTCCATTTTAAACGGAGGATTACGACTCTTCGCTTGTTGTTCGCTGTCTTTATCCCCACCGCAGTACAGAAGGCAATTTGAGCTTCGCGATATTTATAATTTTAAGACATTCAAGAATTTCTTTTACATCCACACTTTGCCTCATTTGCATACATGACAGCAACCGTAGAGGAGGGAGAAAAAGAGTGAGCGAGCTAGGACGTGACAAATTTTAGCACCGACAACAACTTCAATATATGTGATGATGATGACAACGAACGAAAAATATAAACCTAACTAATAATGGGGTTTATAACGTATAAGAAGCAAGCACAAGCTGAGTCGAATGCATATTTAACCAAGACTCGACTAGTGCATGGTCGTATTTGCTATCATCATAAAATTGGACGCTTAAAAAACTAAATTTAAACTCAAAATGCCAAAATCAACTTCATGCTCTGGAAGCTGTGCTACGATAAGCATCGGGAACAGAAAAAATATTTTCTTTTAGCACATGCACGACACATAACACCATCAGTGGAAGTAGCTATATTTAGGAATGGCGAACAACACACCAAAGCGAGAAAAGAGAGCTTTTCTTTCCAACTACTTAATATTCTGAGTTGTCAACGTGCTGAAATTTTCAATATTTTCCCTCTCTCTCTTGCTCGAATTGTTTGTTAATTCTTTTTCCATCGAACACTCTTTTTTGTCACCATGTTCGATATCGGAATGGTTGACGATGACACAAGTTCGTAGCTACGATGGTTGTTGTTGATGATGATGATAATCGTCGTTTGTGGTTTGTCTTTCTCTCTCATGAAATTCTCATGTTCCGCGCTGTTGGATGAGTTGAGAATTTTAAAAAACTTTTCGCTCTCCACAGCACCTCGCCACAAACTTAAATCCTATCAAAAGGATATACACGAAAAAGAGCTGAAGTGACACCTTTCGATGATCACGCCATGCTGTCTCACTCACTTATAAATTTTCAATGGGATTTTAATGTCGATGTGGATAACTTAACGACTTTATGTATTTTTTGCTCAGTGTCAGTCAAATAATCTTTTTAAAATTTGATTATCCTTTTTCTGTTTTTTGCATACAAATAGTTTAAAAAAATAGGTGTCGGACATCAAAATTCGCAAAATGTTAAAATTTTCCTTTGAACCCTCTTTACACACTTTTTCTCGCTCGAAAATTACACTTGAATGAAGCACAAACGATAATGGGGTTGGTTGTTGGGTGATGAAACGATGGATGTTGTTGGTTGTGTCTCATTTCATTCACTTGTGATGAGAAAGAGTTGATGAATTATTTATGATTCGACTTGGTGATGATCTAAGTCTTTCATCCCATGCAAATGCTTCTCGAAAAAGCTCTTTTTTAGCAATTTGATGATGTTTTTTTATGCGAGAGAAAATTGCATTTAAATAATAATTGAGTTATCATGATATAGAGTGAATGAGAGTCAATTAATGCACGGTAGAGTGACTTTAAGTTGTTTGCGCGTTCCGCATGCATGCGGTATGTAATGCGAATTAAATTCCACTTTAAAATCCACCAAAGTGTTGGTGATATATTTCCATCTTGCTCACTCTCAACTTCCATTCGGATTGTGTATTGATATGTAGCTAAAGCAGTTGAGAATTAATTAAGAAAGGAATGCAGTATAATGTTATTAATAAATGAGCGTCGATGAATCGAAATGGTTTGTCTTCAGTTTGCTGTTTTTATCGGCAACTGATAAAATTACTTTTTCCTCATATAAAAAAAAAGAAAATCATTTTGCACAGAAATAGCACAGCGATGATGTCATTTAGTAACTTCTTACTCTTCATCACATCATTGCAAGTCTTCATAGTTTAATAAACAACAATTCTCGATTTCCCCTCACACATGACACTCTAATAAGATGTATGTATACTTATGTATGTACACTCACACAATCATAACTCTCTTATGTACAAAATGTTATGAGAGAGTGAGAGAGAGAAAAAACTTTACTGACTTAATAATTTTTATTTTGTTTGAGAGTCAGTCTTACAGTCGATGCCGGCTAAAGCGATTATCAAGCGGATTGCGTGAAAATTTTTTAAGTTTTCTTTTGTCAACGCGAGATTTATTTTCTTAACATAAAATTCAGTTTTTCTTTAATTTTCGTGTGTGTGCAAATTATCAATAAATTAGAAGAAAAATTAAAGAACGAAAGTCGAGAGGAAAAAATTATTTTTTTGATAGCGGTGCAGTTATCAAGTAAGGTTGGTTGCGCCACACAGACCATAAAGTTGATAATTTATGGCAGGTGATTATTTTCACGCTGTCCAGTGCATTTAAAAGAACGTTCTATTATTTAATGATTTTTTCTCCCTCTTTTGAATGAAATAAAAAATTAGTTTTGTGTGAATTTAATTAAATTTTTGTATAAAAAAATACAAAGAGAAAATAATACAAATTTACATTTATTTAAAAATACTTATTTAATGATAAAAAAAGAAAACTTGGTGGTTTTAAATATCGCTAGCTCATTGAGAGACTGATTGTGCAGTATCTGAGGGCATCGGAGATTTTTACGAACGAGCAATAAAAAAAAGAAATAAAAAATGAGAAAAAAGTTGTGCAAGGAATGGACATTTAAAAATGTTAAATTTATTTTTGAAAACGTCTAAAAAGTATGTCAGCACCTGTTTGTTCGATGTTCCCTTTAAATTTTAAAAAACTGAATTTTTTTTCTACCTCATAAACCACAAAAAACATGAAATTTTTACAGCAACAGGATTAAAATCTAATAAAAGAATTCTTTTTGACAAATTATGAGATAAATCTATATTTTTTTCCTCTTTTATAAACAAAGTGAAAAATTCGAGGGGAATCAGAAGATGAAATAAATTTGAATATAACTAGAGAGTGAAATATCATTCTTAATCATGCAGTATGCTATTATATGAGATACAGACAGTGACAGACGCTCTTCGTAGTCATATTTTTTCAACTACGAACCTCAATATCAGATTTCAACTTAGGAGGAAGAAATTTTCAGTCATAAATCAATCAGTGAGACAACAATTTCTCAATATTATCAACCCATCCTCGCATATACTCGCAATCAGCACAAAAGAATGGAAATAAAATAGAATCACGATTGAGAGAAGAAATGGAGGGAAGAAGAGTAGTTTCTAAAAATAAATGAGTGATGTCTTTCACACTTCTCGATCGATATCGATTTCCATTTTTTTTCTGTAAAATTTACTCTGTGTTCAATAAAAAATTAATAGATTTCGATAAGAATATGCGCTCACATAAATGATAAGATAGCAATAAAAAAATATTTTTTCAATTCAGTGGAACCTCTGACTTACGAAAGACTTTAAAAATTTGTGAGAAATTTAATTGTAATTTTTTATAAAAATCTTCATCTCAATTTTGCTAAACATAAAAAACTTTTACTTAATCAAACATTTCTTCTCTTTTTTTTCCAGATAAATTCCATCATCTCCTTTCTTCTTGTGAAACAACAATAACTCAAGAATCAAGTGATTAAAAAAATAAATTTAAACAGAAAAATTGCATTGCAATCGCGGTGTGTTTACTCATAATTAAGAGAGGGAAAAATTATTTTATTTTGCTACATTTGGAGATATCAAATATATGTGTGTGAGAGATAAAGTGGAATGTGTGGAATCTTGAATCATTGAATAAATATTTAAATAGAAAAAAAGAGTTAAGAAGAAGAAAAGAAACTTGTTAAAAGATTTTTCATAGTAAAATAATGATTGTGCTCGCAAGAAGTGAAGAATATTAAATCGAGTTATCGACAGTGCAAAATCCCTAAAGTCAACATACGACAGAGAGAAGCGCACACAAGCTCTATGCTAACTCTTTATAAAATATTATATATAAAGTCTGTGTCTCTATAATGTACATAAAATAGATCGGAAAAGCTGCAAGCAGTTAAAAAAACAATTTTCCAGTGTGCACAGGAAGTGCAATATAGTTTTTTCGTACACAAGAAATTTTCACTTAGTTGTGGAGTAAATTTGAAAGTGCAGAAAGCAAAATTTAATTAGAACAAAGAGTGCTTCGAGATTAATTATCGGCATTTTTTTACATTAAATAATTTTTTTGAGTGAGAGACAAATTGACGACAAGCAATTATGGATATTCTACCGAGCGGAACCATCTTTCGAGAGTTGCAAGACATCCAAGATTTTGGATGTTTCACATCACATTCCTTCGAGGATCAATGGCAACAGGCAAGTACAAAAAAATTCTTTAAGTTACATTTCACGACTTAGACGCATTAAAATTAAGCACCATGATGATGAAAAAAATGTTTCAGTATGAAATTTTGTTGTGATGATGATGAAGATCACAAAATTTAAGCACTATAGATGATTTTAAATTTTACAAGCATAGAAAATCTTTTAATAAAAATCCCATTGAAAAGTTAAAAATCGCCCACAAATCTCATTTGAAGCAAAACTTTTATTCTTCTCTCTTTTCTTTCGCTCATCATGCTGAATTAAAAACGTCATGGCAAAGGCCACTCGAGGGAATTTGATGTTTCCTCTGTGAGTATGTGTGTGTGTGTGTTTGTGTGTGGAGAATGGAAGAAAGACAGGCATTCGAGTAAGCCGGAGAGTGCTCTGGAGTCAATCGAGTTTAATGAAAATCTTATTGGATTTCATAAGTTCATACTGTTGCTGCCGCAGTGCCGTCTCTCTTTATTGCCCCGTTTCCATGTACACATTCAGCATTTTTTTTGCTCTCTTCTTCTTCCCCATCATCCAACTTTGATTGTCCATTGAGACTTCTGGTCACTTCAACACAAAACAATCTATATAAACTCGGGGGTTACAATCAATGAAAGATGAAGAAAAAGTTTATCGAAATGAAATAAAAATCAATAAAGAACTTTTCCTTACTTCATATTTGTGTCTCGTTGGATTGAAATCTCTAGCGAGTTAAGTACATTCATGTGCAGACTGGACAAAAAATCGGGGAAAATTTCGAAAAATAAATTAGGTCAACTCTTTTTCGACAGCAGACTAATTAGCAAAAATTTCATTAACTGAATAATTAAAAATTGTCTCGCATGCAAATATTTTAAATGAATTGTTTAATTTTCATTTTTGATGACGCCATTTCTTGAGTAATTAGAGGTAAAAATGCTGCAGTTAGAAAAATACTAATTGGTTCTTCTAACCCTAAATTAAAATTTGGAAATGCTCATTTTTTTAATACAATCGAGATTCATTTAAAAGATTCATAAAGGCATTAAATGAATCATGCGAGAATTTTTCAATTGATTCATTTTTATAAATTTAATACAAAATTTTTTAAACTAAAAATATATCGTTGAACTATACAGTTAGAGTGAGCTCAAGATAGACCTCGAAATAAATAAATTTGTATACACACCGAAAGCATTAAGAGTGAATAGAACGACGGACAGCAGACTCATCTTGCTCTCTGTCAATGATTTAAAATCGCTTGCTGCTCTCGAGACTCATCGCATAGCTTAATCATCATGCATTAGTTTAAAAAAGCGAAGCGAGAAGATTTTAAAATAAACGAAAAAAAATCACCATCATCAGCATTTTACAATGTGCACGCTCGTCTATGAACTCATTCCCTACTATATTCGTCGCTCTATCGCTGATTCATTTGAATTTGGAATTTTTCCGATAAAGAATAAACAAAAAGTAGTTAAGCTGAAAAATAATAAATTGTTATGAATCGCACATTGTGCAATGTTTAAATAAAAATTACACGAAATGCCACCTTATCGTAGCGTAGCGAAGTTTCGTGATGATTTTCCACACACCAAACCTTAATGTGTGTGTTTTTTCTCAGAATATTTCCCATTCATTTTAATTAGCGTGCAAAAGGTAGTAATTAAAAGCACATATCATCGTAAAAGTAGCCAAACAGTCGTTTGTCGATGTCGATGAGTCATTTTCCTCTGTAAATCGAATGAAGGAAAGAAAAAAGGGGTTTTCAGTGCAATTTTATACTTTTGTTGTGATAATCGCTATCAACTTACGTATCAAGTAACAACTTCGAACAACAACATAAAATTAAACGACATATTGATAGCAACGTAATCTTCTAAGAAAACTGTTTTTTGTTTTTTGTTTTTTTTTTTTTTAAAATTTTTTTTTTAAAAAAAAAAAAAAAAAAATTTTTTTTTTTATAAGTGGAAGTAAATAAATTTCATTTACTTTTTGATTTTGTTTGTTGCAATTTTCTTTGGATTAAATTTTAAATTTTAAAATCTCGTCAGTTCTCTGGAATGTAAATTATTATATAAAAATTTAAATCGACGGAGAAGATTATCAGCAGGAACAAAGCACATTAAAATGCATTTGCTATCAACAACACTTTATCACTTGAAACTCCATTTACAACGAGCTATAAAAATTGTTATAGAGAAAAATATCTTCGGTTGTTGAGAATGTGGAAGCACCCTAAACGTAGAAAAGGCACTTCCGTTATTATCCAACACACAACCAACTCCGGAAACACATCATGAGCGTGCAAATTTTTAAAAAGCCAAAAAATTACTCTCATAATGATCATTCATCTCGTTTAAGCATATTTATAAGAAACGCAAGGAAGAAAATAATGCTGAGCTTGTTAAATTTATAAAAGAGAGAGACGTGAGTGGGATGGAGTGTGAGTGAGAGGCAGAGAAAAGAGTCATTGAATGCGCACGAAAATTAGCTAAAGAGCAATTTTGCCTTCTCTCCATTATCAAGTATTCTTTTCACAACCATGCAATAAATAATTTTTTTGATTCCGTTGAGGAAGTTGATGGCTATTTATGTTCTACTCGGGCATACACACATAGCCCTATCTCAATCCCGCATTTCTATCTCTTTCTCCACTATATACACATTAATGTGCTATAGCCAGTGCAACGGAAGTTCACTATCCGAGTTTCATTGACATTCGGACCCCAGAGTTCATGTGATTTTATTTTTCTCTCTCACTCGCATTGTTTATGTTTCATACGAAATTCTTTCCAACTCAATGTAAAAATCTTATAAACAGTAAAATTGTTTTTTATTTTTTCTCATTTTAGTTGAGTCTGATGAATTTTCAGCAATTGAGTTACAATTGAGATGATAAAAATTTGTTATTTTCGTCACATAATTCTGATTTTGTAAAATGTAATACAAAATTCGTTGAAAATGATTGGTTTAACGGTTTAGATTGAATTATAAAAATAATTTGAAATTGAAACGGTTTAAGAAAATATAATTTTTCACTTTTTCTTATGGCGTCACCGGTTCGAGTTCAAATAATAATTTAAACTCTCAAAACTAAAGCCTATGTCAAAGCAATTTTTTAAACGAATGTGCGAGTGGACACAACACAGAAAACAACGACCTTTTATTACTTCCCTACACCAACAGCAACAACAAAAAATAATGCTTCCATTCACTCACATGTGTCATGTTCAGTTCACTTGTTTTTTCAATTTTACGCAAGAATATAAAAAAAAGTAGAGAGAATTTTTGAGGAGAGGGATTTCAAACGATTTTTTGCTATATCGCATGAAAATCATTCGTAGTGACGTCTATTCATTTGAATAATCTGTATAATGATGCAGTTATTCCCTACAAATTTTCTATTGATGTGAGTGCGTGTGTACATTTAAATTTTACACGCTACACGAAGCTCTCCAGACGATCGACTCTCAAATTGTATAGTTCACTGTGTGGGAAATGATGATTCATATAAAAAAGAGTTTTTGAATTTTTAAGGGTTCACGCTCGACATTGACATTCATCAGATACGATTTTCAGTCTCTCTCTCTTTCTCGTGCCGCATGAATTGCACTACGTAACAAACACAGCAGTGAGGCATAATTTACGAGCAATTAAAAAATGATTTTTTCAACTCACTTGGTGAAGAATTTCGGAGCCAATTTTTATAGTAAACAAGAAGTTTAACCAGAAAGACCAATTATGTTTCTCGTAACGGGGTTTTTCTCTTTTTCATAAACATTTTTTCTTCTTTTCTTTTACGACACATTTCGTCGGGTTCATCATCACACAGAGAAATGATTTCTCTCTGTTGAGTGCAATGCTAGATAATATTTTTCATGCTGAGGACAGCAAGCATTTACTTGAAAGAATGAAATGCCATTCTGTGGATGCTTTTGTGAAGTTGTTTTGAATATTTTTTAGATGTTGAGTTTAAAGAGGATAGATTACTAGAAAAATATTAAAGTATGAATACAATTTCAACGTAGGCAAAAATTTTGATTTCCAATAAACTTTTCTTCTGTCACACAAAAAAACTTCCATAAACAATAAAGTTTATTAATTGTTTGGACAGCTAAATGACTCGTTTGCAGTATCACATCGTGATCGTCTCGCACACATTTGACTTTAATGGATTAAAGTTAATTTAATAAATACTGAAAATGTCTTCAAGGTTTTCATAATTTGCTTTACACTTGGCACATTAATCGGTATTACTTTACAATACCTGAATTTATGGTAATTAGCACTAAGTGTGTCTCAATAAGAGTCATTTATAATAGATTATTTGAGTGTAAATTTAAGGGTTGACTTAACGCAGTCTTAATTGCATTTTAGCAATTTAAAATTGACTTTAATTTTTTACTAATTATGGTGATAATGACTTTGGTGATAAACTTGTCGCCTCTTTTTCTGTTAAAAATTTCTAGAAATATTTTCAGTTTCTTTTTCTTTTAAATTCCATCCATGTGCGTCAAATTCAATCGAATATAAAAAAATCTTTTATGATAATTTTAAATTTCCCTAATATGCGTTTTGATGATAAATTTCATGCGTGGATTTGAAAATGTCTGAAATCGATAAAAAAAGTCGTTACAAGTGCCTCAAAGTATTCAATCCATTCAAAAAATTTCTTAGCATATAATATTTAAATTCCAGTCTCATACATATTCTAGTCACCCATATTCTTCATATCATTTCGGAGAAAGAAACGCTATTATGCTCAACATTTATTCAAACGAAGAAAATTTACAAAAAATATTTTTCTTTAAAGAATGAAATTCATTTGAATCTACATAATATGAGATGTATTTTTTTTGGTAGTGATGGATAAAAGAAGAATCTAATGTATTTTCATCTTGAAATGGCAGCATCAGCATATGAGCTAGAATCGAGAAAAAGTTGAGAGTAAACAAAAAATATTTTTCTAGCCGCTGAATAGCGAGAGAGAGAGAGAAATTTTCTTCTGTTCTATGTCAATAAGAATGAAAATCATACAATAATAATATTCTGTAGCTCTCGCGTGCGCCTTAACAACAACAGCATTAAAAATCGGCAGCTAAAGCAACCGAATGTAATAATAGAGAAGAATTTCTTTATTTGAATAATTGCTTTTGAGTCATTAAACTTTATAATGTTGAATTTTTGGGGGATTTCCATTCCTCGCCATAAACATATGATAGAGAATTTAAGCTGTTGTTGTGGAATTTGCCTCAATCCTTTCATCGTATCCATGGAAAATCCTTTTGGTAAATTGAATTCCTTTCACTTGAAGCTCTTCATGTTGTCGTTAACCCCAGAGATTATTTTCGAATTTCGTCTTGATATCGTAAAACTTTGAATTAATTTTTCTCACTGGGTGCCGATAAAATTTTCTTTCGATTTTCTAATGAAAAGCGGCATTTTTGCCTCGCTCCATCGACAAACGATACCACAATTCAGATAGCTGTGTGTACATACATACACTCTTCAATGTCTCATAATGAAATTGAACAAGAAGAAAAGAAAGGAGGAAGGAAATTTTTTGGCTCGACACAAAACTCAAACACAAGTCGTTTGAATAAATTTATTTTAATTTTGAAATTATGCTCGAGCTCAATTGTTCGCCTACGCCACCAGTCAAACATTTCACATCATCATCATCAGCTTCATCCACTTTTTGAAAATGTATACATTCATCCGGCTTTAACTTTGATATACAGAAGAGAGTGAAGGATTTTATAAACGTGTGTGTGTGTGTGTGTTTCTAATGTCGAACATATCCTCGAAGGCATTTTTCTCTATTTCCCATCCTTAATCGACATTTTTGTCGTTTTCATTGTCGACATTTTTCGATCTGAATGAACATTGAGTGATTGAGGCGTTCGAGGGTGGCATTTAAAATGTTTTTAAATGAGAAGCTCAAAAAGGGTAAATTTTTAAATATTTTGGGTTCGTTAAATGATAAAAATTATTTACATTTTTAATCCAACTTGAATTCAATAAAATTATTTTCCACCATTGTTTTAAATTTGTCTTCCCTTTTAAGCTCAAACAATTCCTCCATTATTAGTCCGTAGGATAAGGAACAATAAAGTGCCACATAAAACAGTATTTTCCACTCCTTTTACCATCATTGAAGGAAAATTTCTCGCCATTTGATTTTCAGAACCACATTAAATGTGTGCCTGCTTAGTAATCGAGTTGAGAGTCGAGATAAGTGGCAAAAGCGACTGAGTTGAGGAAATCGATTGTGAAGCGATATGAAAATGGTTTTAGAAATTAGAAGTTGTACCTCGAAGCGATTTGCTGCTTACACTTAATGCCTCTTTCTCGAAATATTTTTATACTGCTTTACACACACACACTCACAGAGTGCTCACTGCGGAGCTGGAAATGTAGTTATACCGATTATTTCCCATTTACATAATGATGGTTCTCGCATTTTTTCTTCTTTTTCTTCGATCCAAGTGAATCAATTTATTGATCACTCAAACTCGACAGCAGCACCGAGAACCATAAACTTTTTTCCCTACCCACTTCCTTACTCTCATCGAGACCAATAAATCCCTCGGCTATATAATTCCAAATGCAATAAAAATGCTGCGAATTGCGAGAACTTGAGTATGTTGATCGATATATATTTTTTTCTGTTCATCCCTATGATAAAGCTTTTAATATCATTCTTCGCACTCAATCTATATGCATGAAGATACGCATCGAACTCGTCTGAATTACGACTTACATCTTTAAATTAATAATAGGCGGTAGTTGAAGTTTCAGAAAAGTCTTAACAAAAAAGAAATAAAATTCCAATGAATACGAAATGAGGAATAATTTTTTTTTCGGGTATAATGGAAGCAAAATTGATGGCAATAAAATGCCTTAAAATACACTTTTGCAATAAAAATATTGGATGAATGTGAAAGCAATAGGAATTTGATTATTCTTAAACTCTTTCCACTCGAATTATGAAAAAAAGTCGTTAAAATTTCAATTTTTTAAAAATTTCCATGGAAGACATTGAATTTCAAATTTTACTTGCATGACATTAATGATATTGGATCTGAATATTGAATGCTCGAGAATCGAAGTAGATTAAAAATTCCTTTCTCTTCATACGGTGACATTCTTTGAATGAACTCCTTCTCTTTCTCTTTTGAAAAGCATCCTTCTCATTCCTTTAAACAGGGATGGAATTTTCCAAGTTATGTGTGAGTCTCATCCTCATCTTACCTCACCTTTAATCTTCAGAAATGCTTCCTTAATCGTTTAATTACAATCTTACAAAAGTCTAAAAAGAAAAAAGGGGCACATGTGAAAGTATGCGCATGAGAGGGAAGATGTCGTGGCTTATTTGTTTCGCATTCTGATCCCTTTTTATTTACAATTGTGTACTGACACATACAGAGAAGAGACACGGTAAACGAGGATGCTTTTGTACTTTAATTTTTGATGTCTTTGACACCTTTTCCACCCCTATTCTCGTTTCTCCTTCCCATCTCTCGTAGACCTTATTTAGTTTATACCATGGAAAAATGAATTTATTAAAGGTATGGTAAGAGAGGAAAATTATGTTGAGCATAAACGAAAAAGTAGATTAAGGTAGGAGAAGGAAATTCTCGGTGTATTTAATGGAAGCACATGCGGGGGGTGAAATCTGAGAGTTTTTCATGGCGTCAAATATTTTTTTTGATTTTTAAAGATGAATAAAATTCCATCGGTTAAATCAATCCTGCCTCAGTTTCACTTCAATGAGTTTTTCATCTACGCAGCCATGGGCGCTCAAATGGAAAAAGTTTAAGTTTTTCTTTCTTCTCTTAAATCTCTGATTCAACAATGATGATAAAAACGGCATTATGGTGGATGAGTGAGAGGGAGGAAGAAAGTTATCCTCACAGCACGCCACTCACCACCCCCATGTCTATCTTCTTCGGACGCAAGAATGTGTGTGAGTCAAACAATGCTCTTGAATAATAAGAAAAAATGGTTCTATCAACTCTGAAAATATATATTGAGTTGAATAAATGGATGTGTTTTTGCGAAAGCGAGAGGAAGTGGAAGTGATTTTATGTCCATGGTATGAGTCAAATGAAATATCTAATAAAATTAGAGTAGAAGCGAAAAACTTTTTCCTCGCAAAACTATTTTTATCATTTTCGCTCTTCACTGTCGACTTGAGTGCTGTGTTGTTGAAATCCAATAATGTCATGTTACTTAAACTAAAAATTCCTTGAGAAAAATTTTCACGAGATTTTTATGACTTCACAAAAATTTCTAACCGTTGGCTCATGCATGGTATCCAAGTGCAGACACGACCAATGAAATGCACGAGCTGAGAGAACTGAAAGAACTTTTCCACTTTTTGCACTGCTCTCAGTTTCATGAATGGAGTAAGAATTATCCCGCAGAGAGCGAAGAAAGTCAATTCACTGCATAGTGCACACATTCCGAGACGTCATTAACGTTTAAGTGGAGCACAAACGAGGAATTTTTTTAAACTTTATTTTTATGCAATCTCTCATAGCCAAAAATCTCAGTCACTGACATGCAATATTTCAAAAGAATTTTTACACAAGAAAAACCAATTTTGTGGGATGCTTTGAAAAGCTGTGAGTGTGTATGTGTGTCATCAGCAAAACCAAAATGATGAAATTGCCATTAATAAGGATAATTTTTCTCAATTTATTTTCCATCTCAACACTCTCACACTCTTAAACCTCCCTAACATTGTAAAGTTTTTAATTCCCTTTAACCAAAGCCGTGATGGGTTTCCCGCTCGTTCTCTAGTTTTGTTTTCCCGCAGGGTTGTTGTCCTGTGTTGTTCGCTGTGTCTTGCCTAGTGCCCACTGGCTTCTTTTTGAGGAATCGCGGGTCAATCATGTGAGGTTGCGTCGGACGTCTTCCTACTTCGGTAGTGGCTACCTGACTGTAATCTAATCTAATTTATTTTCCATCTCAACACTCTCAAAACCATCTTGTTTGGTTGGTGAAAATGTCTTGAGATGAAAGAGAATGCAATCATGACTCCGTGTTTGATGATAAGAGGGTTTTTCGTCCTTGCCGACAATTTCGAGAGGAAATTTTCATAAAGTTTAAAAAAACTTTTTATCCAGCTTTTTGAAACTAAAAATTACGTTATAAAGTTTACTGTGTTTTTTCATGTGAATTTTCGTAACGTTCTTTTCAAATTTAAAAATAAGGTACCTAAAAACTTGAGAGCAGATTTTTATGTAAAAATTTTTGCAAGGATATTTTTTGTTCCATTATAAATAAAAGGTTGAAACGAAATCGGAAGAGAGAAATGCAAATTATCAAGCTCTCCTTTCTTCATAGAGATTTTTCACAATGCAATCATCGTCGCTATCGCTTCTGGGTGCGCTACAGTTGGGATAGAAAGCACATTTCTGTATGAGTAATTTGATATTTTTGCCGTCACTATATTGCTGTTAGTATGACTTTGTCACACTATCTTTCTCTTCAATATACATATAAATTTTCACTCCACTGTGCTCTCTTTTATCTCTCACACCTTTCGCGAAATGTATCATTTTACTTAGCTAGAGGGATTTCGCTGCATTTTCACTATGATATAGAGTGGAAGCTTTTTATGATGTGCCATAATGAAATTTCATGATGGAAAATGTCATTCTGCGCCTAGGAGTCAAGCGAATTTCGCCGTGGGGTGATAATTTGTCGCATAGTCTGCATGTCATTCGAGATTAGCTATAAATCTTTAGGTTTAGGTTTAGGTCATCTTTTATTGAGCCGTAGCTTTTATATTAAAGAAATTGTCTCAAGCCAAAAAGCCAGTCGATTAAATTTAAATCAAAAAAAAAATAAATTTTATATACCATAACTTATAATTTATTAAATAACTTTAAGCAGTCGGCATAAAAACACAAGGAACAATTTGTAAAAATTGTTTTTTCATATTTTTTCAATTTCACTATGAGCTATCGTCATTTTTACAATCTTTTAATATCGAATTGTATATTTTAATACTATTTATAAAAATGCAATTGTCAAAATTTCTCCATTTAGGAACGTCAATGTCGCTATCAGATCTCAAGTTTCGTTGTCGCATGTCACTTCGCCGTTGGAATTTCGAATATAAATTTACTGGCATACCCCTCGTTATTGTCATGTTGATTGTTTTGATTGCGTTGAAATTAATTCTCTGTTTACAAGTAAGTAATTTTAATTTATCCAGCATCTCTTGCACATTCGAGTCTCTTGGCAGTTTCAGGACTATTCTCATCGCCTTGTTCATAACTCGCTGGATCGACATAATCTCAGTTTCGGTGAAATATAGAAAAATCGATGAACAGTAATCGATGATAGGCAAGAAAATGGACTTCAAATATATTACTTTACTATCGTAAGTCATCTTAGAGTTGATTCGTCTCAGGAGTGCAAGTCGTTTATTCATTTTTGCGATTATTTTTTCAGCATGGCATTTGAAGTTGAGTTTTTCGTCAATAAAAACACCAAGGTATTTCACATAAGATTTCCTTTCAATCACATCAGAACCAGCCATCAATTCGGGAGCGACTTGCAATTTTTTTAGTCCAAAAAACATAGAGGCACACTTCTTTGCATTGAGTGACATCCTGTTGAATTTAAGCCAGTCTACAACGCTCTCTAAATCTTCGTTCAATTTACTCGCAGCCACATTGACGTCCTTTGAAGAGATGAACATCATACAGTCATCAGCAAACATACTAATTCTCGAGTGCTTTAAAATTAAAGGAAGATCATTTATAAATAGGATGAATAACAGGTTTGCAAGTTTACTTCCCTGTGGGAGGCCGTGAACGACATTCACAGGCTCAGACAGACATCCATTAAATGACACACGCTGCCATCTATTACTTAAAAAACTGTTGAACCATTTAATTGCCATTTCACTGATGCCATATCTACGCATTTTTTTTAGCAATTCATCTCTACTGACAGTTTCGAAAGCTCTTCGAAGATCGAGAAAAACAGCCACCGTCGTCATATCATCGCTTTGAGCATCGTGCAGATCGTGTAGAACAGAGAGAATCGATGCCTCAGTTGAATGGTGTTTTCTAAAACCTGCCTGTTCGTCACATAAAATGTCATTTGCCGATAAGTATTCTACTAGTTGCTCATGTACTGCATTTTCGATAATTTTCTCAATCACAGCCATATTATTGACTGGTCGAAGGTCTTCTGGCGTCCGAGGCGATGATACTTTTGCTAGAGGTGTTACTGTTGATGTCTTCAACTCATCTGGCATAGTCGATTGTCTGATGGATTCATTGACAATTGAAAGCAGTTGAGCGGCGAACTCTGACTTTAACATTTTAAAAAATCTATGACTGAATTTCCATTTTGAGAGTTATGAAAGCTTTTACCACCGCCATCATAGACAAAGAAAAACTTTCTCGAGCCAACTTGAGAGACATTCATTTAGAACTTTGAACTGTCATATGCAGTATGTTCCGCTAGTCGATCTCATCTTCACCGCATGTATAAAGTTTTAATCAAAGTTTTCAATATTCCTCTTATCATCATCGTTCCACTTAAAGCGAGAGTGCAGGAAAAATTATGGAAATGAGAGAGATAAGATAGAAATTGGTAATTATGCGGGGAGATGATGGCGATGTTGAAGAGCATTAATAAAGAATGCAAATTGAGATGGGAGAGGGAAGAAAAATATGCTTGATGGACGGATGATGAACAGCAATGGAGACAATAAAGCTCGTTCTTTATGCTCTCGGACGAATGAAATCTAATGCAATTAATAAAATTAATTGATGTTTTTGCCTCATCGCGTCTTTTCTCTCTCTCCCTATTTTTTCTCATTTTATATATTTTAATTAGCGCTATAATGTTCGAGGGATACGAACGACAGCGTTGAAAATTTTTTTCGCTTCGAGGCAGAAGTGGCTAAATTAAAACGAATTATGTAAAGTTTTTTTGAATGTATACATGAGCTTCATAATGCTTATGGTTATGTTGCTGCTGCTCATCCATGCGCATCTCCTACAGAGGAGGGATGAAAATCTTTCATAACCCTCGTGAACTATTCGCTTCAATTAGTGCCTCACAGGAAATTAGAATTTATTGTAAATTAACCAAATTACAAATCTTCTAATTTTCCTAAGTGTCAATCTTTTCCATCCCATTGACTATCCCCTCGTGAAAAACAATATTTTTTTGTCGCTTCAATCTCTGTTTTCTGCTTTGCTATTTTGTTCCTTTTTCCGCATTTTCTTGTCTTTTTTTACCAGAGAAAATGATTTTAATTGTCTGACAGAATTTAATTAAAGCGAAGAATCTTTTTTCTCGTATACAATTTTTCTTCCGCTGCTGAATTTCAAAACGAAGATGGAATGAGTTTGTGAGTGGACCAAAAAAAGCAATAAAAATTTCCTTGCAACATTTTTCCTCATGCATTCTTTAAAAACACTTTGATCGTAAACATTTTCTACGTGAAATGTAAAATCTCATTAATTTTTTTTATTGATGGCCACAAAAGAAAAAAAAAATCGAATTCGAATTTAAATTAAATTTCAATTGTCTGCTAGATTTTAGTCGTCGCCATTCTGTGGCCAATCATTATCGTCAGTATGTATCTACCTGAGAGATAATGTCCGCCTTAAAATGTCTCTATCTATCACGACGGTCGGTCGCTACGTTTCGGATGATAATAAAAAATTCAGCAATTAGTCAGAACATCTTCCTTTTATACTTCCATTGAGTTTTCTTTTTTAAGAATGTGCTTTTATGGCGAACTTTCGACGTGTCGACCCTTAAATAAATGAAATTGGCAGCAAGGAAGAGGGAAGAGATGGAAAAAATAATGAGAGCACTCTGCCACATTTTACGATTACTGGTGTTATCAGCAGAAAAAAAGAGAAGCGGATAGAAACATATTGTCAACCATGTAGCCTCGTAAGGGTCAGTTGAGCAGCACGCTGTCACATAAATTTCGCTTTCTTCTAAACTCGCACGAGGTTGAAAATGAATTATTTCGGTTTAGTGACGTTGCATATTTTCTTTTTCACTCATTCTTTTTTTGAAATTGGACAAAAGCGAATGTGGCAACTGGCTTTTAATTGCCAAGAATCACGGAAAAAATTTTATTTCACTTGATGAGTCATCGAAATTTTCTCCCCTTACTTAAATCGTTAAAAATGTACTGCAATTGGTCAAAAGATTATTTTATTCAGTTTGGAATTTAGTTAAAAATAAATTTATCTTAATTTACAGTTTTCTTCACATCAATCAAGCATTTTAGTTTGATTGCATTTTTATTGCAATTAATTTTATGAATTATTTCTGCACACTTTGTGTTATTGCTTTCCTTCCTTATTATCCTCAAACTCACTTGAACCTTTTTACCATGTCGAAATAAATGTACAAAACAAAATTATTAATGTGAACGTGACAATGTGAGGGTTTGATATACATGCATGCGTTTATGGCTTTTCCTCACCCCCTCTCTATAAATAAAATTGATGAATTTATAATTTTTCTTTCTTGAATTCACTTTCACTCTCGTTCACTTCCACCCTCAAAATAATAAAGAAGAAAAAACGTGTACAATGTGAATTATTGACTAACTCAACCGAAAAACATTTTTCCCTAACACATGACGACCATTGTTACTTTTTTTTCTGACTTAATTTTTAAGAACAATTTTTTGGCTTTGTTCTTTGTTGCATTTTGATAAAATTCTCGAGTCTCTTTAAACTTTTTTTAATGACAAAAATACCTTGGCAATTTTCTCCCTTGCACAAAGTTCTGCTTGAAAGAAATTACAAGCAATAAATAAGTTTTTTATTGTTTACCTCATGAACGAACTTCATACACACATTTTGCGCATTATTAATTTTTAATAAATTTTCCTCCTCTGCGATTTTTATTGTCTTTTTTCATTGCCTTTCAGTGAGTGTTTATAATGGGTGGAAAATGTCTTCGCCTCTTAATTTCTAAATTTTTGGTCATCTCATTTGTCTTTATGACCCCCGAAAAAAATAAACAATAATAATAATAATGGTTTTATTGCTTTTCATAATGAAATTACCATTTTCTTGTTCACTCTCCCAACTCTCCTTAGTTTCGCATATAAACACACATATAAACATAGCAGCAGTTTGTTTGTCGCCTGTGCGATGTCGTAACAGAGCATTTAATGGGTAGCAAGAAGAAGACAATACAATTTTTTTGTGCTATAAAATTGAGGGCGAATTAATTGCATTTTCCAATTGCGGTTTAAAGTTGAAAGAGAATTTTTTTGTTGTGTTAAATTGCACATAGGGGTTGGGGGACAAGTGGTTGTTTAATAAGCGTTGAATGGCAGTGCCGGAGAGTGCACATAACAACTTTTACAAACTGTCGCGCTTTCCATTTGGGAAAAAACCACAAATTACAGCTGTAGAAAAAGAACAGAGAGAGCAGGCGGTGATGGTCGTGGCGGCGCGGTAGCACAGAAAAATACAAACCCCCATTTAATGCATGAAAGTAGGGAGTGGAATTGTGGATAAGCGCCAGACAGGCACTGTCACCGAAGAGAAAATTGTCTGTAATTAAATATTACGAAAATTGGCAAAACGTAAAATAAATTTTGCTCATATCTGAATGAGTTTCGATTCTCGATAAATATTTTTTGTTCATCTTCTTTTTTGTTGTTGACGCCATTGCCATCGTTTTTATTTAGACCATCACCCTATTTTTTCCGTTCTCTACCAAAATAGCTACCTTTCTTCCAAGAAAGAAGAAAATTTCGTTTAGCAAGTTTTTCTTCTTTGCTTTTATGTTGACGATGTCATCTTCTTGGTTGCTCTATAAAAACTGTTTAAACATTTTTTCATCAATGAAGGAATGCGTTAGAAATTTGGGGAATTTTTTAATAATTTTATATTAAATTAACTTTTACTAATTTTTATATTTTCTCTCTTTGCAGGTAATTACGATGATTTAAAATTGTGTGATATAAAATTGGAAAATGACTATCAAAAATGTATGAAGGTAAAATAGAAGTTTAAAAATAACACAAAAAAGTAAGAACCAAATAGAAAAATTTTAATATAAAGAAAAATTCGAACAATCCCCAAAAATAACGTTCTGGTTCTTTTCCATCTACACGACTTTTTTTCATGACAAAAACATCAATTTTTCAACAGTAAGAAGAAGTAGGACCGTTTTGTTAGCATAACGCAAAAATGGATGTAAATATCAAATTTTTTCTCGTGTCGAAAATTTGAACAAACTAGTTCAACTGAGTCTTTTGTTCTATATAAGTTGTGGCTTAAATTAAAATGCGTAGTAAAAGGGAGAAAAATAATGATTTAGGAGGAGTGAGGAGGGGGAGAGTCCAGTTGAATGCACAGTAACAACAACAACAATGAATAAAGTCGGGGGGAAACTCGACGGCAAGAACAAAAACAGTATCGACATACACACAAGGACTTCCACTTCTTTCTCGCATTTAATGGTTGTGAATGAAGAGAGACAGAAGTGCCATAAAGCAGACAAGAAAGGAGAATTTGTTGGATATAACGTACACACAAAACGAAGGAGAGAGAGAAAGACTGCTGAACTTAAGCGATATCATAAATATAATTCTTTCCGAAACATTCTCCATTAAAGAGTGGAAAGAAGGAAGCTTTTCAGCTCTTAGGATCACGAAGAAAATTTCCACTGCCTTAATTTATATATGACGATGGAAAAAGTGAAGCGAGAACAAAGGCAAAAAAACAACGATAATTTTAATAAAATTGTATGTACACCACACCATCGTTACCGACCCTTTATCCTTTTATTTTTCCCAATGCGCAATCGAAGAGAATCGTATGGAAAGGAGTCGAGCTCTCATATTTATATTTGAGAAATGCACTTGTGTGCGTTTATGTTAAAATATAGGGGTTTTATAGTGTTATAGATGTTCATGGTGTTCTGTTTTTAGTTTTCCATATGCGTGTCAGGAAAAAGTTCTCCTTTTTGTTTACAAAATAAACACATAAAAAAAGTACGTCATGCATTTTATGAAAAAACTCTTCATATTTATATAAAGACGAAACTGTTGGACATATTGTAAACATCATCGGGTAATATTAGAAATTCTTTAAGAAGGGGAATTAGAGCGGCATACTTGGATTAGATGAGGAATTTCCGTCTAATGACATTCCTTTTTAATTTATTTTTTTATGAGTGTGGGTTCTTAATTAAATCCAAGCACGCTGATGAGTGAAATTTTTTCGAATCAGCGGGTAGGAAAAAAATCTTCAACAACATGACATTTTTTAGGGATCAAGGTATGAGATTTTATTGATAAATTTCTTAACTTTAAGTCGAATATTTTTTTCCCCTAAACGCCATAAAAATTTTCCACATCAACTCCGAATTTATCACACCTTGAAAATCAACCCTCTTTGTTCTCTCATTGACATTCATTAGTGCGTCTGTGGTTTTCTTTAAATACATGGAACTCATTGCATACATTAACCAGCGAAAAACTCCCCTCACATGAATATGGCAAAATAAATATATTCAAAAAAAGTCTCATAGTTTCACATGGGTGAACCAAAAGTGCTTCCCGCTGACTGAGTTCGATGGAGGGAGGAAAAAATAATTGCAAAATTAAGCAAGAGGCAAAAGAGTTGGCGGAAGATGGTAACAGAGAGATAGAGAGGAAATTAATATCATGATATTTGCCTAACATCAACCCTACTTTTCTCCCCATTTTCTATGTGCATCCATTATCTCTTCTCCATCCTCCTCAACATCCTATATCCATTCACCAACATGTATACACTTTTGCTCTCTCCTCTAACTGTCTGAGAGTGATCATAAAATTTTTTTTCCGGAGATTACAATTTGCTGTATGGCTTTTGTGGGTTAAAGTTCCATATCCGTGATCCACTTTTCTATCTCTCATCTATGCAGTCAGTTTTTCGTTACATTTTATGGCGTGAGCTTTACATTTTTCTTTTTTCGGAAAATGGTACTGACCTCTTTATAAGGATTTACAGATCGATCGATAGAGTTTTTATTGCAGACTTTAAAAATTCAAATTCTAACAACAAACCAATTTTATTCGAGAGTTCTTTTGTGCGAAATAAATGGAGGATAAAATTAGATTTCCGGGAGGTCAATGAAAGCACGCTGTAGAATATCAATTTTGGTATTCTCATCATATCCAAACTGTTAGGATGACAACGGGTATAAAGTGTAAATTTTTTATGTACAAAGACATGATGAGAGAGATTCGGGACCCTTTTTTGCATTAAAAATGTACACTTGCCCATGGGCAAAAATCCATTTACTGACTTCAACACAAATACACACTCAGTACACAATTCTGAATTAATTTAAAAAAGGAACTTTTCGGTAGGGTGAATAAAGTTTGCAATTTTATTATCGGACGATGGTGAGTGAGGATGTTGCAAAGACTAGCCTTTTCCTGCATGCCGTTCTCACATTTCTATGGGATTGCCTTTTCTAAAACAACACTGCATTGATAGGGGATTGAAAGATAATTGTGAAATTATTTCGAGACTGGTTCAATTTTATTGCAACAATGGGATTTTACAATTAATGAACCGATTTGTAGAGTGACTAACTCAAGAAAATTTATCGTAATTTTAATTTAAAATCAAATCCTACGCACATTTTTGAGTGCACACAATTTATGTTAATGAACTCCTCGAGACTCGAAAATTGCATTTTCGTTTTCCTGATTAGATTTTTCCTTCCTCTCGAGAGCTCTCGAGATATTTATCGAAGCATAATTGATGCCATTACTTCCTATTCATTCGGCTCGACACTTATTCTCTCATGTGACTCAGCGGGACAGAGGAATTGGAATAATAAATGTATCTAGCGTGCACACCCTAAAGTGTGTGTGTGTGTGATTAAACAAGTGGCTTTGCCATTGAAGGGAGAAAATTTTCAAGTGCAAAAAATTTCCATGTGAAAAGAGTGTCTCAATGATGCTCGGAGGGTTGAAGAAGGAGAGTCTCGATAATGGCACAAGAAAACAATAACAATGCACTTAATTTCTCGAGCATGGATTTCGAGTGTTTTCGTTAACTGATTTTCATGCACACAGAGCATCTGCTATCAGCCTACGAACACACATGCGATGTACATACACGCAGCATTTCCCATTTCATTTCATCTTGGGGTTTTAATGAACTCTCATGCTGGCGTCTGCTTCTGATTTTGCTTTGATAAACATTTTTCTTTCGCTTTGAGGGAATGAATGGGAGAACGATTGCTGTAAAAAAATACGTTTTCTAAAAGACCTTTAAGCAATTTATTTTTAGCATTCATCTCCCGACGATATTTTACTCAAATGGAAAATTCTTTTAAATTTAATTGAAGTCGTTAATTAGGAGGGGTGGAAACTTTTTCACTTCAATTAACGTTTGTCATCGAGGTGATTTGAAAATGTATTTTTAAGACAAATTCAACGGTAATTATTAGGGAGTAGCCGGATTTTATTTTCAAAAATATTGCTTTGCCACCGTGTGCGCAAGTAAATAGTTCCATATGTTTGCATTCAAATTAAATTTTCACTCGCAACGCATATTGTACACGTTGCTATGTGGCGCACACAAGCGAATTTTCATTTTGTTGCTCGAGTTATGGAAAAGTGAGGATGGTAATTGTGCGAGCGACTGAGTGAAAAAAAACCTTTATTATTATTAAAGATTTATTTTTAGCTCAACCGGCACGGCAGGTCGATCGGATCTAATTTTTTGATGTATAATTGCTCCTTCCTTCTTTTCTTTCCTCTCCTCAATTCATTCACGCGCTCGCACAGTCAAAGTCAGTGTGTCATTATCACAGCCATAGTCTGGCAGTATTGAATTGAGCGCGTCGGAATCTTTAAAGATTTCCGCACAAACTTTTTTTTCGTCTGTTGATTTGTAAATTTCTTTCATGCTTCACTAAAATTCCTCTTCTTTTTATATCGTGTTCTGCTATCTAAGCTTGTTGGCATCATCTTTGAAGATGGCGAGATCGAAATGATAAGTTTATAAACATTAACACAAGTCTTTCGCGCTAGTAATCAGGCACTAAATCATATTTTTCCTCTCCTTATGCCACAATTCACCGTCGTCGGCGTTTACGATTTGAGAAGAAATTTTTATTTCTCCATTAAGACTGCGAGAACTTTAAATGAGGGAGAGTAAAATATGATTATTATTCGTAGGCGTAATGCGCTCATTATCACGCACATTTTTACTGTTGCACTGTGTAACATTAACATTTTTTATGTCTCCAACACAGGATGTTTTAATTTATTCGGTTGATATTTAAAAAATACAGTAATTTGAGGGGTGTGCGGTCGATGTATGTGTGGAAAATTCCATAAATGTTATTGAATTTTTTCAATAATTAAAAAATATAAGTGAAAAATTTCTTCTATAGAGTTTCCCACACCCCGACCGGACACGCGCGTGGATTGAGGGTGAAAATGAAAATTAATTTGTTAAAAAAAGTAGTTGCACGTCATGTACGAAAAAAATACCGCACCGTCACCACTTACCATTGGCAATTCAAAAAAAGTTTTCTTTTTTGATGGCTAAACATTATTTCCTCGCCTTTCATTCACAACTCTAAATTCAGGCCCAAAAATAAACATAAAAAAAATATTTTTCTTCTTTCACGCACCGCATTTCGGCGCTCTTTTATTATTAATTTAAGTGAAATGACTGCGAAAAAAGTAACATTATAAGGGGAAGTGGAGGTAGGCAGGATTATTTCATTAATTTGTGCTATAAAAAAGTTTTCTTTCCTCTTTTTACCCCGCTCGCGAGTTTTTTCACAGTTGTTGACGACAACGTGTGTGTTTATGTCGTGGATGCTACTCATTCTCTCGCATTTCATGTCAAAGTCAATCTCATTAAAGCATCACTTTTACACAACTCCAATTTAGTCGCTTTGATGGGCAAAGAATGAAGGCACTTATGCCTCTCTCTTTCTCATATTAGCATCCACATCTGTGTGCATTTCTTCTTATTCATGCTGTTGCGAGGATGTGTCATAAAAGTTATGAATTTTTATGGAAAAATGAGAATGTTTCTACATGTTGTTGCCTTCTCTCTTGTTCGCGTTTAATGTCTGTGTTCATCTTCATTTCTTGCCACCCATCAACAAGAAAAAAGGGGACGAAAATATTATGCACACGTGTGGGTGTATTTGCAAAAGTTTTACTCCACCGAATATTACGCCTTGGGGTAAATTTTGCTCCTTTTTTATGCTCCTGCTCCTCATCAACCGACTATGGCCCTTAATCTCTCCCTTTTTCATATTTTCCGCCACTGTACGGCTGTTTATGTGTACACATAGCGCAATGCGATTTTGATGCAGAGGATAATGTTGGCTTCATATTGCTGCTTGGGGAAGTAAAGACGAGATGAACAGTTGAATGTTGAAGAATGGAGTTAGTCTGATGGAAAATTTAATAAAATTACTACAAAGAGAGTTTATGGGATGCATTGAAGTTCGTTGAAAGGCGGTCGTTTACTTTTTGGGATGAAATTCATATATTTTTTTGTTGTCAGTCATTTTTCATGAAAAAAATTTGAATTCTTGAATATTTTTTCTCATTTTAACGAAAATTTTTCTCTTTTCATTCCAGGTACGTTTCAAACTATTTAGAGTATCTCTTTGTGGACAATTAGCGGTTTTGCTTCGTTCATTAGAAAGTAAAGGAAAGCAATTGAAGTTAATGAGACCGCACCAGACTGATATTGTGACTGAGAGATTTGGTTTTTATTAAAATTTTAAGGGTTTAACTAATTTTTTAAATTAATACTAATTTTCAATGTTGTTTTAAATATTAAAAAGCTCTCTGTAACTTCGCATTTCTTTTAAAGCGACTTAAAGAAATTTTTCCCTAACAAAAATAATTTTTCAAACAATAAAAAATCGCATGTGCTGTAAGAGGAGAAAAAACATCGTAAAATTCTCTCTTTTTTGCTTAAAGGGAAAGAAAATGGGTCTGTAAAGTGTGCAGTATGAATGTGATTTGCTGTGTTGATGTTGTAAATGTCTAGACACGACAAGAAATGGAAAAAAATCCCGGTTAAGAAAAGTAAAGTTTTGAGGAGTTAAAAAGACGGGGAACAATGTCAGTAACAAAACCATATGTGTGTGATAAAAATAGCAACAAGAGCACATGTGGTCGATACTTGACCTTTTACAGTCTCCCTATTAAGCTAAAATATCTCTTCCATCATCTCCCAGCTAATAAATTTTTTTTCTCATTTTTCATCTTGTGTTTAACCGAGAGTAAGAAAAAAATTTGTTGTCTGGAGGCAATTAAATTCTAGCAAGGCAAATTTTTCTTGTTCCTTTCTGCCTTTTTGGATTTAAAATCTCTGGGACGAGAGATTTTTTTGACCATTGTAATTCAAATTCAGTACTCGAGCTTTAGGGCATGTTAATGCTCTTCTATTCTTTTGTTTTTTAAAAAAGTCAATGTTGAACTGGAACTTTTTCTTTTTAATTCTCGAGCCCAAAAAGAACCTTTTTGATTTTGCCAATTGCCTGAAGCTATTTTCGTACATATTTCAAAAAGATTTTTTTATGGTTCGCATAAATTTATAAATTGACCTTAGCTTTCAGCTCTTTCTTCTCCCCTTCATCATTTTTTCTTCTCTAAGCTATTTAAAGTTTTTCAAACGATGATGTTGAAATGTTTGTGAGGCTCGAAATCTGGCATGTGCTTACGAACTTTTCAAAATTCTCGTTTCATAAAAAAAATTTATTAATTATTGAGTAAACAAATATTGATAAGAGAGAAATCGTTTAGATTGTGAAAATAGAAAATTTACGAGCGTGCGTGTGGATCGTCGAGATTTGTTTGATTTTCCAAAAAAGCCGTTAATTAACGAACTTTAAATAAAAAATATTTTACTTCAAATATTTTTTTCACATGTTTAGTGTAAAAAAGACAGATGAAAAGCCTTGATGGGCTCTTAAGTGGCATATCGCTTCGGTGAGAATGGGTTTTAAATTTTCGTGCTCAAATATTATGAAAATTGTGCTAATGAGATACTCAAATACATCATTTGCATGCGTCCAAATCTTTTTCAAGCGAATTCTTTCTTCTTTTTCGGCGTTTCTGCGATTCCTCATGCAGAGCACTTGAGAAATTGATCTTTTGCACACGCAAAGAAGAATTTTTTAATTTTTTTAAAGAGCTCTCTAAAAGATTGCATAACATTTTATTTATTCCTCCCACTTCTTCTTATTCCCTCTCACCATCTTTGAGTGAGATCGCCATGTGAGTTTCTTTTTCGTGCATGTGATGCTGGCTTTTCGATTATCACTCGAATATTAATTAGATTGTAAAATTTTTAAAGAATTCGCTTTTGAAATTGATTAGATCTCAAAACTAGAATTCTTTGTAGTTTCTGCACACGCGAACCTTATCTACTTTTCAATTTCGACTGTGACAAATATTTACAAAGAACGAGTTAGGGTAAGAGATGTTGATCAATTTACATTTGTTACACACATGCCGAGCTGACTTTAGTATCGACTTGTGTGAAAAAGTGTTTAGCACTTGTCAAATAGTCAGATCTCTTTTTCTTTCAAAGCACCATCACTCAAAAAAGCCAAAGAGATGTGTGGAGAAAAAAAGGTCTCCAACACTCGATAACTGCTTATTGCTTATTGATTTTTCTCCACATCACACATTAAGTACACACAATATCCATATACCGCATTACATAGCATGAACATACGAAATGGAAAAGAGTCGAAAAAATTCATTTTACACCAGTAAAGCCTCTCCCTTTTAATGCGCATCAATTTATGGTATTTTTTCAGAGAGAAAAAAATGTTTTGAGTGCTCACCATAACAATGTGATGAAATGCGATGATATGTAGATATTTTATTTTGAAGAGTGTTAAGAAGAAAAACCTGACAGAGAAAATAAATTTATTCCGGATCCGTGCCCGAAAATATTATTTTATTTTTGAATGGAGCGAATAAGAACAAGAGGAAGATATTTGAGTGACAAAGTCCCTTCACACAATTCAATAATTGAATAAATTTCGTTCTGGAGCGTAGGACTTCAGAATGTTCTGAGACATGATCAATATCTTGTGTCATACTCACATTTCATGTGGCAAGTGAAAAATAAATTTATTGGGTGACTAAAGCACTGGCGAAGATCTCAATGGAATTTCAAATTACGATACCTACAGTCCAATGGATTTTTCCTCATCCCCGATGTCAACTTCAATAATCTTATAGAAAGCATAGCGAGTGAAGCACAAGAAGGGAAAAATTCTGTTGAATAAATGATTTTGCTTCTGATTCCCCAAGAGGAATCAATGCTCGGAATGCTTGATGAGTGACACTCACACATTCGTATCAATAAATTTTATATTGCCCACTGAGTGAGAGACGGTGGTTGACAACACGAAGACATGGACAGACTTTCAATATAGCCAGAATGCCATTATGCTTTCCAAATCAGTAGCTCGAAATACCCATTTCGAGGCATTCAAACATAGAATGATCTCACACAAACATACACACATGATGATGATGATAAAAGTCAAGTCTTGATTTCTCTTTTCAATATCTCACATCTTCCATTTATGCTGCTACTTTTTTTTCACCTCTCTCTGATACCGATGATAAAAATCTAATAAAGCCGGGAATAAATTTCTATACACACGTGTGCCATAGCACACCGAGAGCATTAAAAGAATAAAGGAGAATTGATGTGAGTGTGAAATGAAATGACATTGCAGTGATGAAAAAGATTTTTTCTGTTTGAAAGACGAATAGAAACGACATGAGCGGAGGTGTAAAAAAAATTAATGGAGTTTATTGGAAGACTTTAAATTCTTCACTCGAATGCACTCAAAGTCTTAATTGGTTTAAAATTTTCCTGCGCATGCAACAAAAACCAGATCATCCGAAATTAATTGAAAACAAACCATCGTTGTTCTAAACACAACAAGCTCGAGTCTATCTGCATGATTGCGAGTGTGAGAAAGACAAATGGTAAATGAAGATGTGCCAAATGAAACGGCACGAAAGAGCGAACGAGAAGGAGGAGTAGAAGAAAAAATAAATTCATCACGTCACATTTAATCAAGTGAGAATCTTCAATATATATATTGTGCAATCTCACCAGCATTGTGTAACACTCACTCGCTCAATGTATGCTTTTATGTCATGTCGTTGTCACACCGGCAATAATTCACATGCTTTATCAAACGTGAAACAAAAAATATATATAGAACTAGTGAAATTTCCAAGTCGGAAGAATATATTGAAGTAAAAAAGTCATATAGAGGAAAATAACTTTTTTTATATAGTTTTTCTTATATTCTCTTTATTGAATATTGCACACTCGAGTCGGATTTATTGAAATGTTGTGACAATTGTGAGCAAAGACAAAAAAATAAAACAGAATGCGGAGTGTTTTGAGGTGTAAATTGAAATGTTGCCATCAAATTCTTCGCGGCGTGAAATTTTAAAAAGTCAAGGGGGAGACTCGAAAAAAAATATTTTAATTTAAATCCCACAATTTCCGATGTAATCTTTAAGAGAGAGTCAGTGAATGATCTTGAACGGGATGGATGGATATAAAAATAAAAATGCTTCAGAGCACTTTCACTTTACGTGTAAGAATTCTCTTCAACTATATTCTCTCACTCTCCATATACTCATTAAGTGAATGCGAGACGACGAAGACGAAGTGAGACTTGAGTGAGTTCACAGAAGAAATGGAGAACTAGAGAAACACGTTTTATGGAGTCGAGATTGAAATAACAAATATTTTTTCTTCTTGTGTGCTCAGAATAAAAAAATGAAATGCGGCTGCGGAATTGTAATTTTTTTCGCTCCTCCGGCGAAAGAAGGTTTCTTTTTAAAAAAGCGCGCGGCAAAAGTTTAACAATAAATAGTGAGATTACAAACGCTGTGGCTCATCCATTGGAAATAAATTGTCATTTATGTGGGAAGCTCATCAACTCTTTTTTATGTACAATCTCCAGACTCTTGCTTTCTTCTTCTTACCGAACACCAACTATATTGATGATGTGCACATAAACTAACAATGCCCGTGCCGACGACGACGTCGAATCGTTTAAGCTTATTGAAATAGGATTATGGTACATCGAGTGAGAGTGAGTTCGATTCTGAGCATATTAGAACCAGTTTTCCGCATTCTTTTCTTCTTTTGCTTTCTCACACCCGCTTATGCTTTGTTGTAAAATGTGACTGTGTGATGTTACGACACATTTCAGGGGTCACACAAAAGTCTTTTAAAAGCACGGCATTTTTTATTGAATGAACCTGATTTATTTTTCGGAAGGTAAATTAAATGCCTTCGGTCATGTGAGTTAGTCATTATTAGGACTTAACAATGACATAAACACAATAGAAAGAGCTTGAAGGAATTACCGAAATGTATCGGTTCGTGGAACAATGATTTCTACAGAGAAAAATTATTTACTGCTTCGGCATAAAAAAAAGAGATTTGAAAAATTCTTTCTTAAAAAGTTTAAAGGTAAAAATATTTTCACCTTTAGTTAAAGTTTAATGACCTCAGCTAACTTTGTTTGTTAGAGTGCACTCTAGATAGTTCACTGTAATTGCACAATTTTTCAATTTGTCTCGAGCTTGAATAAATTTAATTGACACTTGCTCAGTCTAAGAGCACTCAATGAATTTTATTTTGCGGAATTACCTAGAAAAATAAACCATCGACTCCTTTCATCAGATCATTGCCCTCGAATGGATTTCTTTCAGTTTCCTTCTCATCTCCTTTCATGCCCAATAATTTTATCTTTTTGTATTTTTCATCGCCCGCATCTTTCAACCGCAAAGGCAAAAAATATATAAAACTTTAATGGAAAGAAAAAAAAGTTGTGTGAGGCAAATTTTCCCAAAATATTTTGATGAAGACGACCAAAACCGCACAACAAAGCACAATTTCTGGTAGCATGGAAAATTACCGTGAAGGCCTTTAAGAGAGAGAGAGAGAGAAAAAAGAAAACTTCTTTGTTGTTGTTGGTGCGAAAAACTTTTCTTTTCTGCCAAACAAAAAAGAAATTGAGGCGCAAGAAGAAAGAATTGACTTGTTTCATGGAAAAAAAGTTTGTTGTTGTTTTTGTGACTCTGTCGACGACAGTTTGACCAACCGAACCGAAATGAAATGGATGAATGAAAAATATCTCGAGAGACTTTTCTCTCGCATCTCGAATTCATGACATTATCATTTAATTTCACATAGCAAATTTACATCAAGTACACACCGGAGAAATATTTTCATTGCAAAGGGAGTTGAGGTGAGGCACTGTCCATCAAAATTCATACGTTACGTGATGCAATCACTCGGTTCTTACTTTAGGATGCTGAATATGGAGGTTGTAATTTAAACTGGATCCATTTTTGGTGTAAACCACTTTTTTATAGCTTGAGAGTCCATCATTAAAATTTTGCGCAGAAAATTTGTTAAAATTTGACCACTTAAACTCTTCCACTTGACTCACTCAATTAAAACCTCAGAAGAAAAAACTTCTTTTCTCTCAACATAAACCTTAAGCTTGTAATTTGATCTTTTTGAACTCTGTTTAACCTCAAAAATATTTTTTTCTAATCACTTGACCTTCTCACAATTTAACGTTCTTTTTCTTCATGCCCCCGCAGAAATTCATTTTCTAAGTCGTAGAAAGAATAAAAAGCGAGAAGTGAGACTCCATAGAAAAGAAAACAAAAAATATATACAGTAACACAAAAGATTCTCTTTTTTAAATAATAATAATAAAGTGAAAAAATAAATGAATAAGAAAAAGTCGAGAAAGAAGAAGAACAAAGCCTAAAAGTGAGAGAGCATAATTCTAATCTAAAATGTAAAAACCATGTTTCAGGGAGAGTGAAACGACGACGACAAACAGCGACGAATTCGTAGAACTTTTATATTAAATGGAGGGGGGAGAAAGAGAGAAATGGGTGAATAAGAAAACGAGAAATATAAGCAATAATTAAAAAACAATACAGTCGTTGAGTTTCGAGGCGAAGAACGAGAAAATGAGAGAGAACGGAAAAAAGTCGATGTCGTCATCGTGGTAAGAATACTCGGGGAAGAGGAAAGTATAAAAATAAAACCACGCGGTTTTTACACTCCAGTGAGATGCATAGTGAGCACATGAATACAAATGTTGATTCCATTATATACTTACAAACACATCCAAAGAGGATTTTTTTCGAATAACATTTTTTGTTATGGGCTTTGTTGCTGCTGCTGATAATGCATCACTCGGTGAACGTGGCAGCACAACAATTTGATATGGTTACGGGGCATAGCACACTGAGTAAGGCATATCATACGAAATATGCAGCACAAAAAAAGTGTTTTAAGCTTTGCTATCGTGGTATATGGTGATATGTTGAATTTATGAAGCTGTAATGGATTTTTTATACAAAAAAGCTGAATTTTTTGTCCTTGACTCTCGAACCACGCGCTTACAATAGAAAAAATTCTTCTCTCACTTTTATCAATGCTGACTAATTTATGCTAATCCCAAATGGCGATTATGTCATGCTTTCGTTTTATAACTGACTGACCTTGACTGCCATAGAAAAAAAAATTATTCTCTAAGCGAAAAAAAAGGTGAAGCGCGAGTTCTCTCGTATTCGTATTCAAATTCACGAATTTTATTGGACGAGTATTTTTTTCGTTGAGTCCATCGATGGAATGTCTATAAAAGAAATGCAACGATTTCCAAATTTGGATGTTCACATCATGAAATTTTTATAAAACGTGCAAATTACTATTCTTTTTCTTTTCACAAGTAAAAAGCCCCAAACGAAAGTCTCTTTTGTTCACTTCAAGCGAGAGAGTTGTACAATTTCTTAAGCGAATTTGACAGCTCACAAATTTAGGTATTTTGTGTGTGCTTGCCGTGTGTGAGAGATAAAACTTTTTTTCCTGAATGGGATTGAATAAAAAAACGCGCGAATAAAAAGAATTTTTTCTTCTTCTCTCTCTGCACACAATGACGAGATGAGATGAGATAGGCACATACAACACAAATTGCCATAATATGGCATAAAATGAAAAATTCGTTAAAAGTCGTTGAATGAGCAAGAAGAAGAGATTTTAAAATGTGATTTTTCCCACATTGTCCTCTTCTTACACACTCTCAAGAACAATAATCACATATATTTGCGATGACTTCATATATTAAGTTGTTTGCTACTTTTGTATAGAATAAGCGACGAAAACAAAATTATTATCATATGATGAAGTAACAAGTGAGTGCTCTTATGTCACAATAATTTGATTTGAGAGTGAAAAGTGAAGCTTGCTAAAAACCATAAAATTTGAAACAATTTACCGTTAAATTCGCCAAACTACATTAGATGATGTTAACAATTGTTTAAAACTTTATTTTAACCTCATCTAACCCTCAAGGTAGTTTGAGATTTCTCTCTCAATTGTTTCCCACTTACCGACATGACATGAGACAATGATTTGATTATCATTCAACTTTTAATCATACAAATTTCCGTCTATCGTTACAACATTCCTAAGCATACGAAAAAAATATAATTTTATTGTATTTTTTCTCACCATGGCCATGCTGATAGCCGGTCATTTAAATATTCTCTCTCTCTAATTCTCTTGTACTTAATATTTAACATGAGCGTTCATGTGTAATGTGTAATGGTTGATTGTTGTTGAGAATAAGACACAACAGTCTTCGTGTGTACACAATTTTTTATCAAATATTGAATTTTTATGTTAATGAAAAAAAACACTCAAATATGCATGGCTTCACATCCTGCTAAGCCTTAGATTCTTATTTTTAAAGTAAATATTTTCAAAAAATCTAAAAAGTTAAATTTTTCTTGATATTAAAATTCTATGCAATAAAATGTTTTATTTTTGTTCTCAAACTTAACTCACAGTCATGTGATCGGAAATATTTTCTGATTTCATCTCAATTTAAAAATGACTAATATTTTTCTTCTTATTTATCGTTACAGGTATATTCATAGAAAAATCCATCTGACACAAAGTTATACGGTTTTACATCACCATAGAAAAATTATCAGCAAAAGGTTATCTAAAATATTTCGATTAAACATTTGAAAATGTTTGATTTTATGTAAAATCTAAAAATTTAAGCTTTCAGCTTTAAAATTTTGTGATCTTCCCGGTAAATCGAGAAACGATACAAAACCTTCTGATTTGCAGGGTTTTGTATGAAAAGATATTTTTGCATCTAAAAAGGTAGATGAAGAAAAAAATTTGTTACTAAACCCTTTAATCTTCTGATTCAAATTGTCGTTGATCGAACCTATTTATATATTTTTAAATCTCAAGGATCGTTATGGCAACAAAAAAAAGATTTCTTCACTTATATCATTTTCGTTATATACAAAAAAAATTTTGTTGAAGGAAGAGTTTGTTAAGGATTTGCAAGCTTGTCTCGCTCGCATTCATCAGAAGCAAAAAAAGAGATACGAAAAGGATTCAATTGCTAGAAGGCATTTAACATCTTTGACTTACTACTTATATCGTATATCATCTCACTATATGTGCTTATGTCCACAAAAAAAAGAAGAGATTGATCAAGGAATGGAAATTTTTTCTCATGTTCTTATTCGTTTTTATGCAGAGAAAAATGACTAACTGACTCAGTCTCTCCTACGCAAAAAGAGATCTAAAAAATAAACATCTTTACTTGCTTCGTATACTGACTGATGTTGTTGGATGCTCATGTTGATGTTATTTGAAATGAAGGGAAGTAAAGAAAGAAGAAGAAAATTCGATTGTGTATTTTCAGTTGAAATATTCATCAAATATTCAAATGATATTCAAATCATGATATTTTATGTTATGTTTTGAGTGTTTAGGACAGCCATGGTGAGATCTGTGTGTGTGTGGCAGAGAGCGAATTTTAGATAATTTTACATGTTTTCTATTGTGCACACAAGTTTTAACACTGCCTGCGGTTGAATCAAGTGAGTTGAATGAAAATTTACCAAAATCGCGGAAAATTATTTTTGATGTATGAGAGCTAGAAAAACAATGCATGGTAAAATATAACGAGTGTGTGCAAATAGCATTAGATGAGATTAAAAAATACTGTTTTGTAAACATTCTCGCAAATTTCGCTATGTTTTGTTGAAGGTTCACTTTAAAATTATTGCTCCCCCAAAGCTTATATGCGCGTGTTTTATTTATGCGCACACACATTCTCAAATCCATTACAGCATTAGAGGGATATTCATCATAAAGTTTTCTCTCCCTCCCTTCGCATGCGAAAAATATTTTAATCGGACATTTTTTAATGCCGAGAGGAAAATATGAATGACAAAATGCCATTGCCATAGCGCTATATATATGAGAGATATGACATGAAATGGGAATATTATCAATGGTACAATGGACATTCTTCTGCAATCTCTATAATGTTGGCATGACTATGCGATTATCTTTGTGTGCAGTTCAATTTTTGAACAATAGAAAGAAAATTTCAGAACGAGCTTTTTTGGAACGGAAAATTGTGATCATAATTCAATCAAAGATGCATAGATGAGTTATGAGGAGAGAAAAATTTGAAATAAATTGGCGAAAGATTTTTAACATACGAACAGAGAAAAACCTTTCATTGTTAAAGTTCAATATTTTCTATGTTAATTTTTTATTAAATATTAATTATCTCAAATATTTGTGGATAAATCTTAGCAATTTTCCTAGTTTCGTTGTCAAAATCATCGTCGACCCGTTCTTCATTCTTGCGTTTTCTCGTTCTCGCATTGTCTATTTTTGAAAGATGCTTCACACAATAATAATACGAACAATAACGAGCACGAAGGAGGATAAAGATTGCGCCATCAGAGAAGGAAAAGCAATTTTTCCGCAGACAGATTTTTGATAACATTGTTTGTTTCGAGGATTTCCCTCCAACCAATGAATACATTCATTCATCCATATGAAAATTGCAAAGCCACAAAAAAAGAGCAAAAAACATCAATTTCATGAGAGATAAAATGACCTCGTCGAGGAGAGAGAACGGTAATGGCTCATTTTTCTTCTCGCTCGGCCTCTTAACAACGACATAAACTCTTCGTTCATCTCATCTAAGGATATGCAAAATTGATTTTTCCCTTCTTTACCGTTTGTCATTGCGCTGTCAGTTTGTGGCTTTTTTTCGCTTTATTGCAAATTAAAAAGGACATTTCATTGTCCATTTTTGGGGTTTTACTCGAAAATATATCTCTGCTACACGCGACCGTATACATAATATGGGTCTTTCATGAAAATTCAGTGTGTATTCTACTAAACTTTTTTATAGTCTTCCCTCTGACTCCCTTCACGATACATTTGAGGATAACGATAACAGCAGTGCACGTTGCTTCGATGGCGTAAAGCGAATTTTAAATTGCTTAAAACTTTACAGATTTTCTTTCGATTTATTTTTCTTCTAAGGTCAAGGAGTGAAAACATTCAAAAAGACTTCAAAGAAATTTTTTTTATATAAATTCTTCAACCTTGCAAATCGTCTGTAAGAACTTAGCATCCAAATTTCTCGCATAAATCTTGTTGAAAACGACATTTGTCGTATACATAAGAAATTGATTTTTCTCCTTCATCCACATTCACATGATACTTTTCGAACGGCAGCATAAAAGTAAGCGACATTCACAGCAGACTCTCTAAGCATTTTTTTTAAGGAGAAGAAAGAATGAGGACATTAAAAATAAATAATCGGCATTTGCTGTGTGTTAAAATAGGGCGAAAAAGGAATTGGAGGGAGGGATTTATGGGAGGGGTGAAAGAGATTTGGAGCCACTTTTTTTTATCTCAGTGGTGGAAATAGAAAAGGCAGCAGAAGTTGATAACTGAGAGGAAAACGAGAAGTCATTAGGAGAAGGGAAATTTTATTGATCTTTGAACTGTTTTTCCTTTTTCTTAACTTTTACCATTTGAGATGATGAAGAGGGAAGGATAAAAATGGGTCAGAATATAAATTTTGAGTTAAAATCGTTAAAAAACTTTTGTGATAGTAAATTAAGAAATTAATTTTTCCAGTGTGTTTCCATCCCTTGACGAAACAATATAAGAATCTTTTTTATAGCCTGCGAGAATGGCGCGGTAGGCATTAAAATTTATCGAAATATACATATTTATGTCGTTCATTTCGGAAACGATGGCTCAGAGGGTCGTAGATTTATGAAGTCGTCGAATACAAATTTCCACTGTCGGTGTGACGGCGACAACGAGAAAATCATAAAGCTCCTGAAATTAGCACATAAAATAATTAACTCAGCTCTCTCATAGTTGTGCATAAATGAGTGAATGATTATGCTGTGACTAGAGCGACACCGTCAGCAACAGAGCACGATGTAATTAAAGTTCATTATTGCAAAAGAAAAAAATATTATTTTATGATGCCAAAGTCAGTGGTGCTATTCTCTATTGTTGCTGTGAGCATCATCGTTTATTAGTTTTTAACAACAGCCGGAAAGCACTAAAAAAAGTGATGCAAGAATAATGGACTCCGCAGGACCATTTTTTCCACCTCAACCTGCTGTTATCACTCTGCACTTCCTATCTCTATGAAACTGCGACTGTTGCTACCTCACTATGTGCAGCAATGATGATAAATAACAACATTTTTGCACCATCGTCAACATTGAGCTTTAAAAATCATTTTTTTTCCATCACACAGCACTCGATGGCGATGCCGAGACATGAACACTTAGTCGTTCCTTTTTTTGCTAACGTGTATGTGACTGCATGCTGTCGTTAATATGGATTTTTTACATTCTACAACTCTTACAATTATGGCAATGGCTTGAAAAATTAATTTTTTTTATAAATGTTCTAATGATGATGGAAAGGATGACGATGAGATTAAATTGCAGAGTGTTGCGTTTTATGCTGAAAAGCACTTAAAGCCTTTCAAATGTATTTTAAAGTTGCAAAATTTTTTATCTTCTGACATCATTTATGTTTTGCCGTACAATTTATAAATAATTGAAAATGAGTAATAATTCAGCATAAAATGAATAAGCTAGCGCAAGCCATAATGTAGCAGTTTTTTGAATCCTATGAAATCATATTGCATCGCCATAAAAAAATCATACAACATGATTAATGTTGTAAATTTTTAATTTTTTCTTTGCATCTCGCTCCTTCATCATCAGCGAATAATGTTTCAAAAAAAAATCATTCTCCCTCTCACTTAATGTTGTGTATATAAATATTGCCTTTTATGGTCATGACTAGCGCGCGAAAAAAATCGTACAACCAGAACTGGTTCTTGCCGATCGCGTCTCACATAAAAATCAAATTTCTCCTTCCACATGGTCGCTCTTTTGTATTTGTGTGTCTTCTCATTTATCTCTATCTCTCTCCTCTTACTCACTTTCGCAATATTTGACCGTTAAACTTTTTTTTCTGCGCTTGTTTATTTTTTACCGGCTTTTTGATTTCACGGCGTCGTTTTTCTTGTTTTTTACCTGATTTCATCATAGCGTGGCTTTGAAAAAAATTGTTGTTGTCTGATCGCAAGTGTTTGCATACACTCGATGAAAAATAAAGAGCATTGCGGATTATTGGATAAAGCGTCACATGAATGATTAATAAGCATCGCAAAAATAAAATAAAGAAGCTTTGCCGTTAATCTCAGGCATCCGTACATAAGAATTTTCTCATTCTTATTCTTCACTTTAACTTAAAATAAATTTAAAATATTTTCTTCTCTCTCTTGCTCAATGGTGCATGCAGATGATCCAAATAAAAGTCTCATCAATTTTCAATTTCTTCCTCTGCCTTCCTTTTTTTTTGAAAAACGATAACGTTAGCGATGGTATAATCGGATGGAGGAAAAAGAAGAAGAAAAATTTAATTGAATTCAATGTGAAAACATATGTGGCACGATGTCAAATAAGAACTGCACATAATTTAGTGTGTCGAACTAATGCAATGTGCTTTTAATACTGCTCGCACGTAGAAATGCAGATAATTCATATTGGTTCCTCTCAAAGTCGTGTCATCATCCAATTTTGCTTTTAAATTTTCCATAATCCTCCCATCACAAAAAAAAAGCACTCGAAAAGACTGTTCGAAGAAAAATTTACTACAACTCGATCGTTAAATCGAAATGTCGTTGTCGCATTTAGCTTGATTACATGGAGTCTTAAAATTGTGCACTTGTTATCGCTCTTGCCATAGTGATATCACAATCGACAAAAAATTCTTCTTACACTATTACTCACGCTATTATTTTTTGTCGTGTTATATGTAGCATACAATGTACTTTTTTAATCAAATTCTGGTGTGTTTCGTAACAGCGAAAAAAAATAGTAATAATAATAAAGATAAGCGAGAAGTCGAAAAGCGTGAGCCGAGAAAATTTTGTTTGTTTTGATCGATATTCATGTGTGCGCCGCCATGCCACAAAGTATTATTTTAGTGCGTAAATTTAAATGCATGAAGACGACACAAAAAAGTATTTTTTCGTTCATTCATGCACATATTATCGATAATTTTTCCCGCTCTCTCTCTTTATGCAATAATATAAAGAGACTTTAACATACACACGCTCGAGAGTGTCGTTGATAATAATAATTCTTATGATAATGATGATGACGATGTGTCGTAACAAAAAATAAAAGGGAAAAGAGAATGAATCACGAGGCGAGAAGTTGTAAGTGCTCCATGTTAATTAACTCCGACATGCATTTCGCTGTTGCGGCATTTTAAGAACCTTTGGGAAATTTTTACTTGACTAAAAGAAAGTTGACTTAAATTTTGAATTTTGTTTAAATATTTTTTTCATCACACTAAAATATTAATTAAAACATGTTTTTTCATTAAAAAACAAACACATTCATCATCATGTCGATTTTTGATGTTCACCTCAAACATAGCTTCTTGTGTTTGTGATGTTCTCTATTTAGTAAGTGTTCACACATCGCATCACGATGATATCATGTTATTTTTATATTTCTGTCGAAACACTTGACGAATTCTTCGAATATTTGATTAACGCTGTTTATTCAACTCATTCGCAATCAGCAATCAGAAGTTACGAGAATCATACAGGCGCATGTACGTGTAGGTTGAATTTGCGGTCACAAATAGCAATTTTATTTTTCTTTCTGCACTTAATGAATGAGCAAAATTGATCTCTTACGTAATTTTTCCTGTGAACCGAGTTTACGCGATGAAGAATTTTGTTTTCAAATGCAATCGCCGCATTTTTTTCTTTATACAAAACGAGCGAGTAGTGAGTAATTATGGCGATGTCTGACTATGGCCGTGTGTATATATTCAACGGTAGCCACAAACAGGTTGTTTTTTCTTCGTGTTTTGTCTACTCTCGATTAATGAGTCATCACGAGTGTGCACGTTGTAAATCTGATGATGATTTTACTACTCATTACTCTATTAACAGAATGCCGTAAGCCTCTTAAAATCACGTCACTTCTTCCAACTCCTTTATGGTAAATGCTTTCTCTCTCTTTAAAGATGATAATTAACATTTTTCTTCTCCTCCAATTTGTTACATTGTGGGGATGTCGTTAATTCCTAAAAACGCTCGTTAATGTCGTGTTCGGAAGTTTAAATATGCAATGCCAAAATGATAATTTTCTTCTCTCATTCTGTTTTCACAACAAACTTCCGACTGTAATTTGTAAATTTCTCAGTTTCAACCCAACAAGTTAGCGACTTACAAACAAGCAATAATGAAATGCGGAGTGTGAAAAATAAAAACTTTTTTCTTTCATTTTTTAAAAAGAAATTTTTGTTGTCAGACAAAGTTGTTTTTCTTTCTTTTTTTTCGTGCTGGAAGTATAAGAAACTGAGTAAGGCGACAGCATGTCTTGGCATGCGATGATGACGATGTTATGTGAATGGAATGTCATTGCGATATATAAAGTGTCGAAGGGTATAATTTATGACGAGACACTCATTGAGAAATTATTAGTGATTCATGATAAAGTTAAGTGTGCTCAGTCTATTTTATTAAAGATCTTTTAAAATCAGTTTATTTAATTATTTTTCACAATTTATAGAGGTCGTATTTTTCTTTTGATATTAATCTGGTATCCAGACCGAAAAAGTATTGGATCAAAATGAAGAGAGAAAAAGGTTTTCGGAGTGGCAAAAAACTATAAACCCCAAGCAGTGAAAAAAATATTCGACAACACAATTATTCACACATGTCGAGAGAGATTAGAATTGAGTGTCTTAAGAAATAATAAATTATGGAGTCTATGCGAAAAATTATAGAAAAAGGTCACAAAACCGAAATAATTTTTTAGTCTACTTATAATCTTCCTCTTTTGCTGCAAAAAAGTCTCAATCTAATTAACTTGACATTCCAATTTTTTTTCTCCGCTCATAATGATCTCAAAGGATTAAGCTCGTTAAGGATAACATATATCGCATTAATGCTCGGCATGTCACATGTCACTCTAGCGCGAAATGCGAAGATTTACTTTTTAAAGTGTCGTGGGTATTTAATTAAGTCTCATAGCTCATTCGTGAGCAAACGAGACCGAGTTAACATTGTATGTGATTTATCGTTTCTGAAAGGAGCGAAAAAATCGTCGCTTCTTGGAGTTTTCATAATTTATTAGTGATTTTCAGAAGAACAGGGAAGGGTTGACAAAATCGAGGGATGGACTCCAATTTAATATTTTTAATAAATTAAATTCAACCTAAAAATTTTAGTCTCCACCCATTGAAGCGTTAAATAAAACAAGAAAGACGTGCAAAATTCCAAAATCTAATTCATATGCCACTCACGTCTTCAATATGCGACAAAAAAGAAAGAAAAATGAAAAATTTAAATTGATTAGCATACAATCACTAAAACATGCGACCGGTAAATGTGTACAAATTCATGCTCTCTACTGTAGAGCGAATAAGCGATGTATCTGAAAGCGAGACTTAATTAGTCATTGTTATCACATCTGCGACAATCCCTTCTTTTTATTCTCTACACTATTAATATCTAAAATGGCTTTAAGCTTTCTGCTTCTTTATCCTCGACTGCCATGTTTTGTTGCACATGCACTGTAAGAATATCTTTAATTAATCTTTAAATCACTGCGAGGCAATCATAAATCTTTTATGGCAAAAGCAACTATGCAAAAAGTGCACTGAAAAACTATTAAATTATTATGTGAAATAAAATGCAGGCGATAGATAACAGACAAACAGTGGAGTATGGATATGATGGAAGTTAGGTTGAGATTCTATAATGACTTTAGAGTCAATTCATTCAGACTTTACTGTTTTTTATGCTCATACATAAAATTGACATTAAAAGCACTATAAACCAAGCATAGTTGTTTTCTAACACTTTTTCCTTTTTCGTTCACAGTCGTCGATAAATTTGAATGAGTCGAGCGAGAAAAGGCATTTTGAGAGACTTTTTATGCCATAAAAATAATATTAACGATTTTTCTTTAAACAATTTTTTATTACATTGCCATTTATAAACTCGACTATGTACTTGCGTTTATTTGTGAATACACTTTGGCTTGCCACATATTTCTTCTTTTTGCGTACATTCATTTTGATAACATGCAGACGATAAGCGATAATAATTTTTATTAGAAGCACGTATGTAAACACATCGGTTATCATTCACTTCTTCTCTCTCTCTTCCTCGTTACGGCATTTGAAAGCACGATCGATAATTTTCGAGCTGTGATTTGTACGAAAAGTAAAAAGAATCCCAAAAGCGACGCAACATTTTCTCAATTGTGTCATATGGCATAAAATGTTTCCTTTTCTCCTTCATTAATCTTTATATTCGAACGAAAATCAGCCATAACTGTGAATTGGGGTGATTTCTTAAATATAGCTCATGGATCAGCAAAATTTCACTAGAAAAATGCCGCAAATATTATCGAGAAAGTCTTTTTTTTATGAGAAATCAATTCGAACTTTCTTCACATAAACGAATATAAAATTTTTCCTTCAATTCTGCTTTATTATTCTTTTATTGCCTTTTCCGAAAATATCAAATAGTCTTTCGAGTCGATATTGAGTCATGCTCGAAATCGTAAAATAAAATAATATTTGAGCTCTGCATTAATCGATAAAAGTTTCTTTCAGCAAACATAATTTTGCAATCAGCAAATTCCACTTGTGTGCGCTTACATGTGCTTTATCACTATCGCTTGAATGCGATTATTTATTGCCTAGATGTTGTGAAAAAAAATATTATTTCCGATTTTGGGTGATGTAATCATCTTTGAATGCACGGGACGTTTCACTTGAAAAAATTTCTTTCATTAAAAGTGAAAATCAATATATCAAATTAATAAATAAGCTGTCGCAGTAGCTTGAAACATTCTCATGATTTTCTCTCGTTCTCCATCTGCACTTTTCGTATAATATAATAAATTTTGAAGCCTTTCGGAGTTAGTGAGGGAATTATTGATAAACTTTAGTTGAAGAGATCATAAATATTTCTCACAATGTGACCTTCCACTCTCAGCTGCTCTGTAGAATGCATGATAGACATACACACACTTAGTATAACGATGCAATGTATGAAAGTTGATATTCCTCACATCGACAACTCCCTGGAAAATTTATTTCCCTCCTGAATCGATTGCATGTATGTTCAATGTTTTCTCACTCGAGCGATGATCAAAATTTTATTGCTTCGCTCGAAAAAAATTTTTTGTAGTTTTTCAACATTTTGTAAAAATTTAATTTAATGTTCATTCAAAACTTTTACGTTAAATTATAAATTCAAAAGTTCTTCAATTTACCGTAAACCGCAGCACAAAAGTTCTTTTGTTAACTCTCATCATCCATAAAGTTTTTCACTTCCTCTCGCATCTCGAATGTTAACGCAAAAAGGAGCCAAGCGCAACATGACAGAAATATTCATCATTTATTAATTGAAACGACAAACTTTCACAGTGCTTTTGTCGTCAATTGTGTGAATAATAATATACTTTGTGTGTGTGTACTCTCGATCAGAATTCTCGCAGCTTTATTCATTAATAAGTGTGTGGGAAATTTTGCTGTAGAAACCGACTAATGATGGAAAATTTTCCTGCTAGTGATTTTGAAAATTAAACTCACTCATAAACATCCTCCGGATGCCCTCAGATGCATAATAATGACAACTGGGAGCTGCAAGCGTCGGTGGCATATTGTGTGTGCATTTTCACATTTTAATTAAATTGTTGCAACGAAAAGCTCCTTTTAGCTATTGACATGCACTCTCACACACAATGTTCGCTCTTTGCATTATAATAATTATCACTTCCTTTCTCTATAGCTTAATGACACGAACAGAATAGAGCACAATGCTGAAAGAAATTAAATTTGACAAGTATCGCGGTTGTTATAAAAGTTTTTCAGGTGTTTAACATGAGAATCATATTTATAGTCAACGAGAACCTTTTATGGGATAAGCTGATTATCATAGTTTTAATTTACTCTTTAAGCATTTCGGGTTTTAAGGTATTACACACGTTGAATAATTACTTAATTTGAGAGAGTGATGTAAAACCGATTAAATGTCAAGCGCTTGCAAATTTTCTGGTGTAATTTATGCAAAATAATTTCAACTCATTACTAAATTTTGTCTTCATTCTGTTATCGTTTCAGGTATGTTCAACTTTATTCGATTAAACTTGATGCAACACGTAAGAAGATATAAGTTGAGGAATTTTAAACTAGCTTCTCGATGAAAGTTTGCGAGTTAGATATTTTGATAAATTTAATTAATTTGTAACGGCTTCAAAATTTAATATTTTATAAAATGTTAAAGATTTTTTTGATCTGGTCACCCTTCATTGATAGTAAATCAATTTACACTCTTCAATCACTCGTCGCGACATCAATAGTTCAATAACAAGCTGCCATTAGCATAAACAACTCCACAGATGATGTAACAAATGTTTTTCCTTTCACCAAATAAATATTTCTTCTCCAACTTGATGGATTGCGTGGTGAATTTCCGATAGATTAAATTTTACCCGAAAAATGATGAATTATTTTCCATTTTGCTCTGTTATTTATCAATTTCGCGGATATGGCGCGAAAAGAAACATTTTCGTTTACGAATTGAGTCATTTTGACGGAAAATTTGTTTTTCCAACACTCACATGACATTAAAATCCATAAGCTTATATATCTGACCATCCGATTGAAGAGCATTTGGATGCGCTCGGTTTTGAATACAATGCATAAAACCGCAGCATGATAATATCGTTAGGCCGCATTGAATTTTGGAATTGGTGGCGGGCGGTGGAAGAAAAAAAGTGTGATATGCAAATTGACATGTCGGTTTGGATTGAAATGATGATATTTTTCCGATATACATACGTTTGAATATTGTGGCAAGAGGAAGCGAGAGAGACAGGGGTAAAAATCAAATTTTCCAACTGAAAGGAAAGCGGAAAATGCACATTGAAGAGAAAGCCCTCGATCGTTCATCGTGCAAAATACGTTTGATTAAGCACCAAACGGAAATCACATTTAATATATCAATGCAAGCGTTGAATTAATTCCGTAATGGGTTATTTATAGAGAGCGCGCGAGAGCGTAAGGCAAATTTTAAAATTGTGTGATTGAAATTTAATTGCCATGCTCGATCTCAAGCGATTTATCATCGTACGCTGATCTGAGATATATCGGAAAAAGGGAGGTTGATGATAGCGAGAGTCTAGAGAGGAAAATTTAATTTAAAAATCACTCGATCTAAAGTGGAGTGTTAGTGAGATAGTGATATCATGATAAAGATAAAGTGATATAGGTTCAGGAGCGATTGTTCGATTTATGGGAAAATCTCATTAGGGATGATTCGTAAAGCACGTTCAGGTCAGGTGTAAAAGTCGTGTCATCAAATATATAAAAAAAAATTATTATGACGAAATTCAATTTTATGTTCGGTTTAATTTTTTACAACTTCTTATTCAAAATAAAGCCTAGATATGGTCCCGATAGAAGAAGAAAATTAAGTCATAAAATTTGGATATGGATGAACGAGCGAACAATGTGTAAATAGGTCTTTCTATGTCATGAAGCTTTGCTTTAATGATGAAAAATTATTTTGAGGCTATAAGACATGAATTTCAAATTCAATAAACGACAGACCATTTTTTTGATGACTCACTCGGTTTAGTTTTTCTGTGATGAGACTTAAAAAAATACTAACAATAAAAAAATTATATGAGCTGTAAAAAAAGAGTTTCATGACTTTGCTAGACTGCCCATAGACGGCATGGCTGGATGTATGTGAATACATTTTCTTCTTCTTTTTTTCGCTTCACGTTTCGCATGATTTTATGGCTCTGATTGACAGCACATCGACACACCGCCGTCAAATTAATCACATCACTACGCACACACGAAATTCATTCGAGATCATCGACTCCGAGTTTTCGCTCATTCAGGGGTCGTCGGACAATTTAAAATTCTTGCTCATGAAATCCATCTCACTTCATTCGACCTGAATAAATTCAGCTGGAAAAAAATTTGTTTGATTTAGTTGTTTGACCTCAATTTGGTGAAATGTGCACAAAAACCACATTTCAATATTTATTTTACGACCGTGTATGGTTTTTTTTTGCACTATCCACTTGTACATCAATCACAACACTAGCTTTTTGTAGTGTTTTGAACATTTTGCAGCTTTGAAAATGAAAAAAATCTCCTCTAATGTATGTAAAGCTTTAACACGAAATAAAATCAATATAAAAATAAAAGAGAAAATAAAATTTCCTTGTTAGCTTGACGACATGGAGAGAGAGATAGAAGGAATTGCGATGATCGATAAATCCTCACATCATCGTCATCTCAGAATGCTATGTTTGTACATACTCATGTGAAGAAAGCTATTGAATGTCGGTGTTGTCTTTATGTATTGTCATTTGAAATGTTAATATTATATCGAAAATGCGATGATAAGAACATGCCGCAAAAACATGAGCGTGTAAAAAAAATTTCTTCAATGCGAATTTTATTGCGATGATAATATTTGTATTTTATTTAAATTTCAACCAGCCGGTAGCGAGTAAGTAGAGGAAAAAAATCGTTTAAAAGTGAATTACAAAATTGATGTTTTTTATGAATGAGAAGGCATAAAACGGAATATGAGTGTGATATTTCACCAAAAATAATATAAATATACATTTTTATAGGATGCGACCTCAATATACAGCGAATGAGAATTTTTTCCCTTTCTGAAAATTTATTGCGACTTATGCATGCCACTCAATTCTCGTCTTCGTTTTTTTCCCTCATCTCTTAAACAACATCAATTCGCATAAAGAGCTTTTCTTCTTATTTTTCAAACCCAAACGAGAAGAAGAAAAATAAATTCGAAGAAAAATCAATTGGGAATAATTTTATGAAATGCTCTCTGATATTCGATGCTCGATGGAGTCAACATATTAAAAGTTAAAATGAAATCAGCAGCAACAAATCGATAAAGTGCAATGGATCATTTTTCATGTGTATCGTATGCATTAATGGTTGCTATAAATGTTTTATTGATAATATGCGAAACGCGAGAGCGTGTGTGGGGAAATGTGAAACATTTAAAGAGCTCATTGACTGGTTTTAAAATAATTCCAGTGTTTATTTTGCACTTCAGAATTGACGATAAAAAATTATTTTTTTAAATGAAAAATAATATTGAGTTCAGTGATGCGAAAGACTGTACATAAAAGCGTCAGACTTAAACTTTTTTAAAAAAATATCATGCTGCATTTTTTATGAACCAATGTCCATTTGTGAAGATTAAACCCTTTAACGATTTCTCATCTTAATTACACATTTTTTCTTATGTGTATTAAAAAGAACAAAAGAAATTAGAAAAATCCAACTTACGAGGCTTTAAAATCTCTTATTACATCTTTACAATCTTTAATTTAAATGCGTGGCTTGTAACGCAACATTAAATTCTTTTGCGTCAACATTTTCTCACAATAATAAATTCTCACAGTAGAAAATTTGCCTCACGCGTTCGTAAATTCACCGCGAACTTGTATTTCACTTCAAGCATACATTTTAATCATCTTATTATGTTTAACTTATTCCATCGATTCATTCTTTGCTGGCTGCATCAACAACACCAGCGGGGCTATTCCACGAGGGACTAATTAAAATTCAAATTTTTCTGAATTTTTGATGAAATAGAAAAGAGAAAGACGAACAATTATTAAAACAAGCGGAAAAGGTTGGAAGCAATTTTTCTTGTTTATGCATTTTAATGCCAATTTCTTCTCTCTCGAATCTCGTTCTCTGTTTACGTTGCTACTGTTTGCATTTTTCATCGTGAAATTGATATCGGAAGAATTGTTTCTCAATACACACACACACACACACACACACACACACACACACTTTCGTCTCATCTACCCCACACAATGTAAACATTTTCCAATTTCTGCAATTCTGATGGCCAAATAACATTATTTTCAAAAGAGAGCGAGAGACAGTCGATAAAAAATAAATATTGTGTACATGTGGAAATAAAATATGTGTCATAACAACTATTTGTGGGGCGAAAATAAATTGCTGATACAGAGAGAGTCAATTTGAGGTGCATTTAATTGGGTTTTTAGAGTGGAAATTTGATATGAATGAAACATCAATCAATGTGAATAATATTTTCACTTCATGACGATTTTTATTAGAACTTTGAAGTATCTTATTCTCAAATTTGTATCTTCTCAGTTTAATAAAACTAATTGAACCAGACACGACACTGGCGAGATAAGTAAAACAAACACAAAACACGAGCTTAATGAAAATGAATTTGCCGAAACGAAAATTTATGATTTCTTCATGAAAATTAATGTGCGATGATCCAGAAATTTAATCTTAGTAAATGGCGAAAGTGAGCCAGAAAAACTTTTTCGTACATTTGAATTCCATGTAGAAAAATTCTGGATATTTTAAGCATTACAAAAAATTTGGCTGGGAATTTAAATCTCACCATGCATCATGATAGGTCAATCAATATTTTAGCATGCCAACACAGTCGGTTATTAATTCGGTTTCATGACCTAAAGTTTATATTTAATTAATAATTCCGTTGCCTTCATCACCACACAAACCGAATCCCTCCAAGACAATTTCAACTTCTGACATTCATTTTTTTCATTCAAATTTTTTTTTTGCACATTGCGCTCGGAGATCTTTTTTTTATTCGTTTCATTATTAAATCAAATACACAAAGAGCGCAGCAGCTAAACGCGGCAATATGATGTGTTTGCAGCACGAAACATAAATTCTTTTGTGAACTGAGCGCTTCAAGGCTGTTTAAAGGGGAGGGCGAGAGAAAAAAATCGCGGCTGCTATTTTTTTGCAATTCTATATATGCAAAAAGAATGGAGAAAAAACCTGCGAGAAGCATGACGATTTGCAGTGGCACATGCATGTCGTGTGCTCAAAAGAGTGAATTTTCTCGCTGCGTGTCAAGCTTACGACATTGTGTGTATATTTGTGTGTGCCATATGCGCTTTTGGCCTCTGCGAATACACATGTGCATTAAAGCATTCGTCGAATCATCCAAACAATGTTTGCAGAAAGATTTTAATTCGATTGTGAATTATGACAACGGCAGAAGAGCCAAAACTCCCTCCCTCGCATTGTTATTTAATTATTGTTGCTGATACAGCGATAACAACAAAGTAATGCTTTATCCCAATTAATTTTCATTCTCGAAATACAGCGATGGTGTTGTTGGGTAAATTGGTTTATCGTTCGCACAATTTTAAGCAGACTTTTTTGTCTCCACCCGCGCATCCCTTTTGTTAAATAATGCAACTCGCTCTCACCGTGGAAAATTTATTATGTGGCTTTTTCTTTAGTGAAGCAAACTGAAAATTTTAGTTTTTTATTTCGAGTGAAAATTTTCCACCAGAGAAAAATTGGCGCGATGAAAATTTCCATTTTTTATCATCATCCACAGTTGCTGAATATCCTTAATGAATATGCACATCGAATCTGGAACAGCGAGTGCATCTAGGGATGGATAATCTTGTTTTTGCACTCGCTTAAAACGAACAAAAATTTTCAATTAAATTGCATGTAAAATTTTCTTTCCTCGATATTCGCCAACCATTTGTATAGCAACAAAAAGCACACCATTTAGTGTCAATGCATTGTCTAAGTAATTAAATTGCTAAACAAATTTCATTCATTTCGGATGAGAGAGAAAATGGTTGCAATGGCGATGCTTTTTTAAGCGAAACAAATTTGTTTAGACATTTCGTGTGCAAACTTTCAGCTGCTGTTCTATCTTTCTCATCGGTCGCTTCATTAATATTTAAATTTGGATTTTAAATTTGAATAGAAGAGAAAAATTAGAGATTTTTAAATTTACAATTTATTCATAAATTTTTTTGTAGCATAATTTAATGAATTTTCAAACTACTTCATTCCAACATGAGATGTTCCCCACACAGCTGAAATCAATTAAATTGGATCCCATATAAATTTTCATTACTTTGTAAATATTCCACAGTGTATGACAACATATTTCAAGTGCTACTGTAAACAGTATTGCAATGAAGTAATTTATATCAACAGCAACCGAGCAAAAAAAGTGTCAATTGAATGCGTCTCGTAATTTCCGTTCGTTCTCACTCTCAGCGTCACGTACTTTTGTGTACATGCATATGTGTGGAGCTGAGAATGAAGTGTCAGACTTTATTAATCGTCACTTCATTTCACATCTCTGAGGAGAGGTAGATTGCTTACCTATTCCATATTATATTGACTCTGATATTGCACTTTAGGTATGAGGGAAGAAGGAAAATGGATGAGATGGATATGCATGAAGAAAGTGTCGTGTCAAAAGCATTCGAATTGATTACATCAATTGTGCTCAACAAATATACATAGAAATCTCATTACAAATAAAAAAAATAACCGGGACATGAAATGCATGTGACATTTTTCTTCCTTTTATCAGCACTCAAAGATATTATTGAATTCACTTTAAAAGCATTTTTTATTGCTGGAAAATTGAGTTACAAGAGGAAATTAAAATTAATTCATTTCAATTTCATCACAATGCACTTTTACCCCCAACAATTTTAACTCCTCTTAAAATCGGTTCTGACATTTCCATTTCAACAGCAAAAGCAATTTATTTTCTTTCATTCCATACAATAAAGTTGCTAGTAAAGCTTTAAAAATATTATGTTTAAGTTCAATGTTTGCATAAAATGTCCAATTTAAAAATATTTTTATCGCTATCATAATTTTTGATACAAACAATTTTATGAAAATTATCGAGAGGATCAAAAATATCATCATTAAAAATTGTGGTAAAAGTAAATATTTAACTTCATGGCGGGATGCAATTGAAAATATTTTCATTAGCTGTTTGAATATTTTTAAGCATGAACAGATTTTAATCAAGTATTTAAATTTTAACTTTTACTCTATTTTTGATTAAATTAATTTATAAGCTCTGAAACGTCAAATTGAATCATAGCTTGGCTATTTTTTCGCACGGTAGTTGAGTACATAAGTGCAGATAACGCTAGTCGTAAACAGTGTAGTCGCCCGTGTAATAGACACTCCTATCGCAGCGCTATGATGAATTTCTCTCTTTAAAATCCATCATAAATTTTCATCGTAAACATGGGCGACGGCAAAAAAAGTAGGAGCGGGTTGGAAAGTGGTGAACGCAAAATGCAACATGATTAATAGCGAAAATTTGTGTGTGTCGATAGACGTCAATTTTTTGTACGTTTTTTCATTTCACTAAAATCTGTATGCAAAAAACTTCAAAGCTGTTAACGAGATCAGAAAACATATCACTTTTTCATTTCCTTTGTGAAAATCACACTTTGCTCATGTTGATGTAATTGAAAATGGCAATTAACAACATTAGGCTATGAAAAATTTCCCATTCACAACACAGAGCATTGGTAACCCTTTTATCACTCTTCAACAGCTTCCAGTAGAGAGAAATTTATAATGGAACTTTTATGTATTTTTAAGATGAAAAATGATAAAAATTCTTTTCATGTAATTTAGCGAGACTCCTTTGTATATGCTAGCGATCATCATCAGTCATCGGATGAATTAAAAAATAAACTTTTTAAATGCTGACTGATCAAGATAATTCAATTTTAAATATAAGCACGAGAGACCCCATAATTGATCGCTGCACAAGGCATTGGCATACATTTCATGATCAATTAAAATTGAAATTTCAACCATGTTCAGAGAAGAAGAATAATTAACTGTTAATAGCAAGCAATTTCAGCGATGATAAAAATAATTTTAAAAGCTTTTACGATAAATTATTATATTTTTTTTATGAATAATGAAATGTGAGATGAAGTGAGTTTTTAAATTCTCTTTTAATTTAACCTCGTCTGACATCAATCATAAAGCTGAGAATGTACTTTATGTTGCGTTGGTCAGAAATTTAATGCGACACTTGAATTTTTTGCGGTTGAGTCACTTTTCGATATTTTTTTCATACGGCATTCCGTTGGGATTTAGCTTTCATTATTAATTAAAAATTTTATACACACAAATTGTTCAATTGAGAGGACTGTTCAATTTGCATTTTAGTGGTCATTAGTAGTTCACAACCCAAAGAAAATTTTAAGGGTAAATTTTATATCAATTTGATATCAATTTTTGATAGAAATTTTTTGGATTTGTGATATTGGTAAATTTTGCTATTAAATTTAACATGGATTTATAGAATTTTAATTTTTTAAAAAATTTTTTTTAATTTTGTTAATTTAATGTAAATTTGACGTAAATTATTTCCCTTTTGTGGAACACTTAATTTAATTAGTTTTTTTGCTATATCAGGTCAAATTGGTTGTTTTTTGCTCTGTAATGAAGGAGGAATATTTTTAGAAACTCAACTTTTTTTGCTTACCCGCCGTTGCTAGGATTCGAACCGCTGTCTTCAAGAAGATGAATTTGTTAACACTCGCGCGCGTAACATTGCGCTACCAAGCCTTTATTAAATTTATTTCAAATGGCTAAAGATTAAAAAAGTTTTTGAAAATAATTTTTTATTTTTGATATTTTTTGTTAAAAAATAATATGCTATTTTGATTTTTTGAGAATAACTATTTTTAGATTTTTATGAGAGGAACTAAAAATTTAAACTGAAATTTAAATTGTTTATTCGTGGGTTTATGTTTCTTTCGATGATTATTTTAGGACTCTTAAAAAAAATTATAAAAATTAAGGAAAGGACTTAAGCAAAAACGGAAATAGTTAATAAACTTTTAAAGTGGGTTAGGGAAATAAAAATATCAATAAAAAAAAAATTGTGGAATTTTGTTTTTTTATTAATTTATTTTCTTTTAAATAAAATTATATAAATTCATTATTTTAAAATTTAATAAAAATTATAAATTAATTAAAATTTAATAAAAATTTTTGTCAAAAATTTAATATAAAATTGATATCAAATTAATGTAAAAATTTAATAAAAAATTTTTGGTCAAAAAATTTTATACACACAAATTGATATCAAGTAAAAAAAAAAAAAAAAAAATAAAAAAAAAAAAAAAAAAAAAAAAAAAAAAAAAAAAAAAAAAAAAAAAAAAAAAAAAAAAAAAAAAAAAGAAAAAAAAAAAAAAAATTCAATTGATATCAATAGGACTGTAAAAATTTCATATTTGAAATTTTGGTCAAAAAATTTAATATCAAATTTATATCAAATTTGATATTCAAAAAACATTAATTTAATATCAAATAAAATATTTTTTTACTTGCTATTAAATTGACATCAAATTTGACATTAAATTTGACATTAAATTTTTTTTGTTGATATCAAATTCATGTAAATTTAATATCAATTTGATGTCAAAAAATTTTTTTGACAAGGATTTAACGTCAAATTGATATCAATTCAACCAAAAATTGTTCATGGGTAACAAATGACGGTTAAACATTTTTAATTGCAATTTGTATGCGGCGTTAGCGGGAGATTTACAAATAAATTATAATGTTTTACATCATTATCGCGGGAATGATTTCAAATTTGTGCAATTTTAAATTTCATTGATGAGCCGCGTCAAATTGCAGTAAAGTAATGGTTTTTACATTCATTTTAATCGGGTGGAAATTTAACAATTTTTAAAACAATTTAAATGTGAAAATTTATTTCAGCTATTTACAGATAATCTGCATAATGACACTAGAATTTAAATGAGAAATTCCTCTTTTTTGCGAGCTCACCACTGACAGCGCAATGTCGGTTTCCATAAGAAGCTTTTTACACAATGCAATGAGTAATCGCTCAATAAGCCGATGTAAAAAAGCAAAATAAAATATGAATAGTTAAAATAATGAAAAATTAAATATTCGCTGTCCATATTCGATTTCCTCTCATAGTTTCACTCTCGATTATTGTGTGCGGCATGCAATTGCAAAACTGACTTCTCTATAGGCACTCGATGCATTGAATAAAGATTTGCAATTTGTGTGATGTACCTTGAAAAAGACTAATTTGAATACTCGAGCGATGGCATTTTCAAGTATGTGCACTTAAGTGCAAATGAGTCACTTTGATTTTAGATTTATGAATGAAATTTAACATTTTTGTTAATTTTGATTTGTTAAGTTTTAAAATATTTTTTTTTTTCGTATTTATTAAGTGCCACTTTTTCATTCACTTTCATCGTCATTTTCGTCGCCATAGCTTTTTCTATTATTAATGAAACTTTTCCACATTTACGAGTTAATTAGTAACAGTAACAACAATTTATAAGTGACTGAGTGAGTGAGTAAGAAGATGAAAATATTCTGACATGAAATAAATCATAATTTAACGCAGAACAAGGCAGAACAGCGAGGCACAATGACTCATTAATAACCTCCCCATCCATCGCAACAACATATATATATTTTACGTCTTGCTCTCGCTCCGACAAATTGAAAATGCAATCATCCGTTGAAGTCAAATTTATTGCTAGTTTTTTACTCTCTCGATGTTCTCGCTTTTGTGTAATATTGAAACTTGTTGAGGTTTTTTTTGATGAATTGGTTTTTGTGTGCCAATATGCAATTTACTATCATCTCGCATGTGCAACATTTTTAATATCATTTGAATTGAATCAAGCTAATAAGTAAACAAGCGCCTCAATTTCAATGACAATGTTAATGAATTTTTGCACTTTGTTTGATGTTGCACAAGTGGTCAACCGACTTCATTACCTTGTTTAAATTAGAAAAGTTAAATTTTAAATTTAAATTGTTTTTACAAATAAGGGGTCTATTGTAAATTACGCCATACTTCGTAATATGTGCAACGAATTTTTAAACAAACAATACGAAAACTCGAATCTTTATAAAATGTAAAATCTCATGCAAAGTTTGATTTCTGCACCAAATTCGTTGCAAATATTTTCCGAGTGTTGTAATTGAATTTAGTGAGGCAAATGTGTTATGCATACACAAAAGAGAGTTCATGATTGAATTTGAGAATCGATAAATTCATGATGTGCGTATTTGTACATTCGAACACAATTATTTATAGGCTACTACTCACGCATTCATGCAGACCTGCTCGAAAATTTGTTGCAGGAGGAACAATTGTAGTTCGATTTCGAGATAAATAATCAAATTAGTGTCTTTTGCGTGTTTACACGATAAATTATTCAATTAATCTGACGATAATTCCTCTTTGTAATGAATTGGACATACACGATAGTGTAGTGCATAATGACAGTGCAGTGCTATCCTAGTTATTTTGTACATCGCATACTGTAAATAAACAACAAGCATGAGCACATGAACTGACATGCCAGATAGCAATACAATACGAGACATTCCATACCGACTTACATTCACCGCATGCAAACACACACACACAGAGCTACACGAAATTTGTGTCAGAGTGCAGAAAAAATTTTATGCTTAAATTTTAAATTCTTTGCAGTTTTGCATATTTCTGCACTTGCTGTTATTGTCATTGCATCAATATAAAGCAGGAGACAACAACACGAGCGAAGTCAAAGAGATTTATCTCATCGCACTTCAATTTGTCTCTTTTTTACTGCTACTACTGACTCGAATAACAATAACATGAGATACACGCTGTTTGGAGATAACTTATAACACCACTCTACCATGACCCTGCATACAATTTTATAAAATCAAAATTTATTCTCATTCAGATTGAGTTGCAGCACAAAAAAAAAAGTTTTGCGAATTTTAAATTAATTTCCAATTGTTCTTGTAAAGTTATCAGGCGAGAAAAATCTCGTAAATGAAATAAATGCGAAAACAAATTGATCCAAGGGTTGAAAGTTAAAATTTTTTAACTTTAATTTGGAAAAAATTCTTACACCATTTTGATGAAGCCAATTAAGGTAGACTCGATGTAGCCAAAATAGTGCAAACATGTACTCTGCCACAAAAATAATAACAGTATTTCAATATTATTCAATAACGAAAATGCAAATATTTGCCAAATTGGAAAACTTTTTCCTCTCTCTTGAACCTAGAATTTTCTGTGCATTTTTCAAGCGTGATGCCAATTATGAGTTTGAAATTTAATTTACAACAAAATTTGTCATCAACACAAAAAGCTAATTAGCAAAAAATGTTTAGATAGAGAACAGCAGACGTGGAATGCAATTATCAACGCTTCGGAGGAATTCAAATAAATTATTTCAAAATACACGCGCGATATGCAGCAAATTATGTTTTATCATGGAACATTTTATATGACAATGAGATTTTAATTTAAAAAACGCGTTTAGTATTAACTGATTAGCGTGGGACTCTTTAAAGAGCTGAAGCATAAATGAATTCTTTTAGAATTGAAATGTTTTAAAATTCCTCAACATAAAACCGCGAAGACCAAACAATGGAAACAATAATAATTTCTCATATATGCACATCTAGTTATCATAAATTTTACTCTATGCAAATGACTAATTTTATTATTATTTTTTTTCGCTATCTTTGCAGGTATGTTCCACCACCAGTTGGGTTAAAGAATAACAACAAAAAAATTCCACGTATGTGCGGTTTTTCATCGTCATATCCCACAAATAACAATCTCTAAAGAGGAGAGAAAAATTTTAGTTGAGAACTCGCCAGAAAAAGCGATTTTTTAGTGTGAGCTCCGAGGGAGAAAAAATTGTGTTTGATAAGCGCGGTGAGAGAAAAGTTTTTCCCATGAAAATATTTTTACTGCCAGCAGCATTAAATTTTTTTACGAGTGTTTGAAAAATTGACGATAAATTTTCACATCTGCATCGCTGATAGTTTTTTACACTCATACATTTTCTTCTTCATCCTTGTCTCTTTTTTGTGTGAGATTTTTTTTTTGAAACTCTGTGGAATGTGATACAAAATGTAGGTATAAATCTCGATGCTAGAGATTATTAATTATTGTCGATAAACTACTCTGTCTCTATTTGTTATTCTCAACTACCTAACTTGATATATGTGAATGGTGCTGAAATTTAATCTTCTTTCTCTCTCTTGTGCGAATGAGTGAGAAATAGGAATGGTGAGAAATGTCAGTGGGGAGTAATCAGTGAGGCAATGATATCATAATACTATAGAATTAATGACAAGCTGTCGACAGGGCTTTGTTGTCTCTCACTTAACTCATTCTGTCTTTTCTATTTTCAATCCTCCACTCGAGACGCAATGTGAGTGTGGTTGGTATGTGTGTGTTTCTACGCAAAAATAATTTTCAAAATAAGCCACTTTAACCACATGCAAAAGAGGGTTAGGCGCTTCAATGTCTCACTCGAACACATGCGAATATTTTTGAAATTTCAATTTAAATATTTTTGGAGGTGAAATTATTTTGCATGTCCCGTAATGTGTCAGACCGTAAATGAGCGACAAGAGAGATAAATTTTGAAAATGAGAAAAATAATCCTTTCGCGTCGAGATGAAAATTTAACATTTCAAAACGACGACATAATACTTGGCAACGGCACATGACATAAATACACCCTTTATGGATACAAAACATGAATTTTACGCGTTTGAGAAATTCATTCTACCTAAAATAAGGTAAAATGGTTCACTATAATTGGGCAAAAAACCTCACATGAAATTTATTTGGGATAAAGTGCGCAAAAAATTTATACAAAAGCTTTTTCTGAATTTTCTAAAAGAATTGGGGATGAAAGAAGATTTTTCGGTTAGGAATTTTCACAATCTGTTTCCGCTTCAAGTGCAAATTTTTCACATCCCAAAATATATCAAGCGACTTGTTAAGCTAATCTACCTAACAAGATTGTCTTCTCCATATTTTGTGAAATTTTCTTCCACACCCTATGACAGAATCCAAAAATTAGCCTAAATCGAGTTGACAAATGCGTCTCGAATTCGATGAAGAAAAGAGTTGAATGGCCTAGTTATGTCACAACTCACAACATGTCAATTTCATGTCGCTTTTTTTCGGTACCAACAAATAAAGGAAATTTTTTTCTGAAGCTACATATAAGTAAGGTATTATCCCTTTTATCGTGTTTTACAATATTGGCATCACATACCTCCACACGCACTCAACTGCTGTGAAGCAAAGAAAGTTAAAAATGTACACAAACAAATTTTTCGATTTTTTACCGCTTTCTCAATCCTCACTCTAAGCTCGCATGACGTTAAAAGGGTTCATATTTTTTTATCGTTTTTATTGCAACACTCGTTCTCTCCTTTTTTGCGCCTTTTAACCATAAAATCTGAGGATTCAACCCTTGAGAATAAATATGAAGATGATCCAAAAAATATTTCCGTTAAAAAGTTTCAAAATTTTATTTCAAATTCTACAAAACTAAATAGCTTGATTTCACTAAAGTTTGATTCAATATTTGTTTGCTTTCGCGGAAAAAGCAATTCAAATTTTTCACATACTAGAGAAATTCTTCTCAAAAACGATTCACATTGTGGTAAATGTGGAAGTTTTCCAATAAAACATGAAAGTACTCAAACTCGCAACATATACAGCGAATTGATTAAATTTTCACATGCTCCCATGCATTCTCTCTCTTTCACTCATGAAAGCTTTATTTATTCCAACATTTCGAGCAATTCTAATATGTTCTCTTAAATCTGTTCTCATATTTCAACATCCTTTCACTGTTCTTCCGACTCGTTTTTTGTGCCGAATCACTATTGAAATGAAAATTTGAAAGTTGCACTGCTTCTTTTCATTCAACATATGTAGCATCAGCACATTACAATGTAATTTAAAAGCAGGAGCAAGCTTAAATGGATTTTTAAGGCTTGAATTGGAAAAGTCTAAGAATTGGCATTTTCCCATTCAGCAAAAATTTAAACGAAGTTAAAAAAATTTCACTCCTTTTCTCAATATTTTAAATTACGCCAATTTGCAGCATCAAAGCAATTTCAATTTCGGTTTCTCGTACACAAGTGGAAAATGAGAAGCTCATGTTGTTGGAAATTGAGATGAAGACGAAAAAGAATTGAGTTTAATGCTTTTTTTGCATTAAAATTTCATTCAAATTGTGAACGAGAGAAACGCTGATAGGAAAAATGCTTGAGAGGAGCATCCCAATCATAAAAAAGGGTTCATGTTCTCTCTTGTGTCCGTTATTGTTGTGAAAGAGAAAATTGAGATCCTGACCTTTTAACTTGAGAGATGCAGTAGCTAACAAAAAAAAACATTTTTCGTGATTGAATTTTTTTCTCATTCACAAGAAATTTCCTCGGAGAGAATAACTCTCGAAGCATTTCTCAGCTGGATGAAGATGATGCTTGTCATAATCATAAAAATGGTAGTAAAATTTAGCCAGCAAATTACGAATAAATCAGCCATCGGGATTTTACCATCACAGCAAATCAGCATGTGTCATGTTGTGAAATTGAGTGAGACCCACTGTGAGTTGGGTTGATGCAGATATTTTTCCTCTTTCCTCCATCTCGTCTCATATCAAATCGATATCAAGAGGAATATCCACCATCGGTATTTTTATATTCGGGAAGAAATTCAAGTAGGTTGAACTTATGGAGAGAATAAAAACTTCACCACAACGATGAGGGAAAAATATTAATTCAGACCACGTTCAGTACATAAAACATTCCGGTGAAGAGGGAAAAAAATGCTATGACAATTTCTCTTCTTCCTTGCCTCATGATTTTCCGAGCTTTTTTCAATCTTCATGATGGTTGACGTTGTCCCCATAGGCGTTCGCTCCCTCACTCACTAGAATTTATTTAAATTCATGAGAGTACTGTGTGTGCTACGGACATGATCATGAGATAAGCCAACAAAACTTCGAATGTGGACGTCACATAGATTTGTAAATAAAAAAAATCAAATGTGAGATTTTCAAAGTTTCATCAAAATTTTACCGCAAAAAAAGTTCCTCAACTAACTCACATGAATAAATTTTCAAGCGACATATTTTTATGTTTGTCACCACAAATTTCTTATTTTGAGCGTCATTCAAGTGCGAAAATTCATTCGGAAAAGTGCGAATAAGAAGAAAAACTTTTTTAGAATTCATGAGAAGAAAAGCTCCACAAGGAGCATTTACAACCAACCTTCATCATGGTTGCTTCTGCTGTGTGTATAAACACACTGAAAAGACTCACATGATGATGACAAACACGTTCCATTCAATAAACTTTCTTTTTCTCCTTTCCTCCAAAGGATTTATTTCTTCTTCTTCTTTTACGTAACTTATCATGTGCCAAAAATATTTTTCTCGCTCACTTCTTCTATGAAATGAGCGTTAAATTGAATAAATTTCCCCCTCGAGTGATTGCGATTGTTAAACGATGATAAAAGAATGTTAAAATCCCGCTTTCTTGCGACACACACATAACCTTAATATTATTAGACTTTTTTTTCGCTTCCGCGTGCGGTATTTTAAAATTCATAAATTGTCTTTAAAAGCACTAAAATACTTGTTTATGCTTCCATTTAACTTTTTGCTGTTATCATTGCGGAAAATTTTCCACTTTTAATGTCATTTCGCTCTATTTATATCGTGGTCGTTTAAAAATAATAGAGAGCGGTAAAGATTTTGAATTGATAATAATCAGCACGCAGAACATAAAATAGCGAATAAAATTTAAAATTCTCTCTTTTGTTAACTCATAAATTTTTCATTAATTTAGGGGTTTGTGGATTTACAATGGAGTTGTGTTAAGGTGTCTTTCTTCACTTTTATTAAATCTTTCACTTGGGTATACTTGAGATAAAATTGGGAGGCGTTCATAAAGTTTGTTTAAAATATATTCTAAAGTTCAAATCATGCTGCTTTTTTACGTCTCATAAATTTCAGCAAATTTAAATCATTAACACCATAAAAATGGTGTCATGACTCAGTGCCTTGATCGTATGAAAAATTATATTCATAACATGTCTGTTTTTCATCACACATTCACAAAATGCTCGATCAGCATGACAAAACGGACGTAAAAAGCTCCTTGGAGCTTTCTCGATGGCATGCCACATTTAGAGAGAAAAAACTTTCATTTTCCTTCATCAAACTCATCCACAACAACTTATGTATACATGCTTTGAATTCACTTGAGGAGGAAATTTTTTCGGAAAACTTTTTTAAAAAGATTTTCTCGGGAATTGGATGAAAGCCAAATTTTTTTCATAACCTTAAAAATTTCGAGGTTATTCAACCTTAACCTAAAAGCATCCCCTTGTTGATGAAAAATATGTTTCGAAAAAGAAAGAAACATTCGTGTGGCTCGAGAGTATGCAGGTTGAAGAGGAGCTTCAGTTGAAAAGGCACAACAAGAATTATGAATGAGTCTCCAAAGGGAAGAAGATGAAGCGAAAGTTTAGGCTGAAAAATGAGATGTCGCATGGAGAGAGGAAAGGAAAAAAGAAAACAGCAAATATGACACAACAACAGTTATGTTAACAACGAGGCTTTGAATGTGGCCCCATAATGTCACCGAGGTATTTTGAGAAGCAGGAGGATATGTAAAAGAGACGGAAGTAAGTCACAAAATTGCTTTTTGTTTCTGCCTCGTCGCCCGAAAAGAATCTTAATGTGCGTTCTCTCTCTTTTTTTCAAATAATTTGCTTACATGGCGTGAATAACATATCATGTATACTCCTTTACGGTGCATTAGGCGCCTACTCACAAAGTTATTAGCTACTCGAATTCCTTTTTTCCTTCGCTACTTCGGTATTTATTAAATTGGTTAGAAAAATGCGATCATTGAAGGCTAGTCAGGAACTTTTTTATTACTTTAAAAAAAATTCACGACTGAACTTAAATTTTGTTTTCCCTTGTTTCCCTATTTAAAAGTACTTTGCCATCTCAGATTAGTTTTGCGCTTCAATTTAAAAGTTTTCAACAATCCAAAGATTTCGAGAGTGAAAATAAATTAATTGAGTCAGTATTGCACTTTGCTAATAGTCCCTAAGAGAAATTCATGAGAAACTTTTTGTGTTCCATCGTCGCTTGCTTCTTCATTTTCAAAAGAAAACTCTCGATAATAAATCCAAGTTTACTGTCAGTGGTCAAAATTTTATGATAATTAAATTATCAATGTCGTTAATTAAAACAATTTGATAAAATAAAATATTTAGTTTAAAAATTAAATGGAAATAAATTAATTTGAAAGCGTTTGAAGCCACCAGCATTCGACTGCACAAAATTGCGATCCATTTTAATTATCGTGTGCAAACAACTTTGCTGCTTTGTTTCATCGCTCGAGTTTCCTTCCTTCCTCTGTCGCTTTTCCACCTTGCTGAAGTTTGCTTGCTGCAGGAATTTGTAAAGAATAAGAAAAAATTTATTATTAAAATTACTTGTTTACAATCTCGTTGCTTTCGCATTTAAAAAATCTTACACGAAAGATTCAAGATTAAGATTGAGTGAGTGTGAGGTAATACTAAAATTTCCATAACAACCATAAGAAAAGAAAAATTATTGTCATGTTGTGCGTTCGATAGAGGGAAAAAAAAGTTAATGAAGTTTTTCTTCTTTTTGTCTCGAGCTAATAAAGTCCACCGAAAAACAATCACGTTCAGTTCTTTGGTCCTTTGTGTATATTATTCTCTCTGACTCTCTGGATGCAGACGACAGTGAAGGTAAATCTTGCGACGTTGTTATTAATTTTTCTCTCTCCACTTTGTTTGTTAATTAAATTTTGATATTTTTCTCTGAGGTGCAATTTTTTGTGCTCACTGACGACGTCCCTAGGTTATGAAAAAATGATGAAATTACGGAAAAATTGCGTAAACATCGGTAAATAATATTCAGGCAATTTTCAATTAAATAACAACGGATGAATGAAACCAAACGAAAGTTATGTCACAAATTTTTAACATTTTACTTGAATTAAAATAAAATATCGTGAGTAGAAAATTATTACAAACTCCCCTAAATAAAACATTCATAGTAGACATTCCTTCACCAACCTGCGGGTCATAAATTATCATCATTATCTTCTTTTTACATATACACGACTCTCTATAGCACTCCTTCCCTTTCGTCCCGTCTTTTATGATGCGGAAATGTCACGAATTTTATACACAAGCAACAGTAAAGTAGAATGAGCGACGTGCGGAATCAAATATCATTTATAAGCTTTAAGTAAACATTAATTTTTCACTCCATAATCGTCATCATCAACATCGCAATGCTGTGTGTATGCCATCATCAGCACAAAAATGCACGGAGCTGAGTATATGGAAAATTGTTGAATGTTTTTCGAAGCCAATGAATCGTAAAAAAGGCTTTTTCCTCTCTGATTTTATCCTCCTTCATTCACCCCAAACATCATCAGCAGCGAGCAATTCAGCTCCGATGATTTTTCGATAAAAGTACACACAGCTCCACATAACGTAATTATTGTTGGGGGAAAATCATATTTCGATGGGTTTTGTGAACGCATAATTCCATTTTTTTTGCTTCCCCTCTTTTTTTTGTAAGCTTAATCAAGTTTACGTTCGCTTGTTAACTGCCAAAAAGATGTTCCATACTGGTAGCTTCGAGACATAAGGACGTTCCTATTGGCAACATAAAAACTTTCTCCTGCGAACAATCTACGAGCCTTGTCAACTTTTTTATAATCTCAAATTTTTTTCACCTTATAACACTCAACAATGTGTAATATGAGATGTGATTGATGTCTCAACGCAACGTGTGATATAATCGAATTTTTTTGAATCTCGATGCTTCTTTAATTTCACATGAGTGAACATTTCTTTAGAAAAGATGAAAAATGAGAAAAAATCAGGATGAGATAACGAAGAGAAAAGAGATGAATTTTCTATCCTAGAAAACCTTTAAGTTTATTAAAGATTGCACAAAAGTTGAAGTTTGGAAAAAATAAAAATAGAAAAAGTTCAAAAAGTTTTATTAATTTCAAGATCTGAGTCGAGACAAACTTCCGAAAAAAAATTGTTAATTCGAGCATCAACAGGAAAATTATCAAGAATGCTAAAAAATAAAATTTTTCTTGTTGTTATTTCAAGCGAAAAGCATCTGATAACAATTTTTAGCCCAAAGACAAAAAGCGAAAATTTTCCATTATTCATGTTTTAAAAAGACGCATAATAAGCTTCATAAAATGCATGATCTATTCAAATTTCATCTCTGCTTTAAAAGCTTGAAGGCAATTCTATTGCTTTAAAAAATAAATTCAATGCAAAACTTAAATCCTTCATTAAAGAGTTAATTTTTTTTTCTCTTAAACCTTAATGACATCATACATAGAACACACTCACAACCTCCCTCTTATTCACTCTTTCATATATATTTTTTATCCAGTTTAAAAACAAAAAAAAATTACCCGAGGCAAAGTTGCCAAGCGAGCATCATAACGATTTTCTCTTTTTGTTGGGAAAACAACAGGAAAAAGTTGATACCGCGTATAGAAAAGAGTGTATGGATCCTGATGATGATGCCTCATATCATTCATCAGTAAAAAGCTTCCTTTATTTACTTATATCACATCTGCGAGCATCCTTTTTAATGTGAGTGAGGGAGTAGGTTGAAATGTTGAATGATATATGGATGAGTTAGATGACATGACAATCACGTAATGATTCGAGGGCGGAAAAAAAGTTTAAAGCCAGCGATTTTTTCCCACTTTTATGAATTTAATTCTGAGAACTCTTTTTTTGTGTTGTTTTAATGCAAACAATTCAACTCATGTTGTGTTTTAAGGTTTTGATAGCGAAAATTATGGAAAAATATTCTTCTTTTCTCGAAACAGAGGCGGGAACGACAGATATAGAAAAATGTGTAAATAATGTAAAAGTCTCGGAATATAAAGCGAAAAATTAGAAGCAAAGAAATTGCGCCTGCGATGTTTTTTTGACAAGAGGAAGACATTTTAGGAGGAGAGTGTTGTAATGTTGTTTAGGGGATAAAGCCGCGTAATGGCTGTGCATATTTTATGAGTTGTGGATTTTATTCGACATCTTGAACTTCATATACGCAAACATATGTCCCAGATTTAGCAGCTCTCTTTTTTTCATGCATTTTGATGTATGGTTGACGTTGAAAACAGAAGCACTTAGAGAGTGAAGAATATATAATAACAATCTTGACGATAATAGACGTTAATATATGATCATTATATGATGTTCAATTATGCCCGCAAGCCATGCAATTCAATCCCATCAGCGATGAATGAAAAGCTTTGTGCGTTAAAATTGGTGCTGTAACATTAACTTAATTTAACTAAATGAGCATGAAAAATTTCTTATTTTTCTGTTTTTTTCGCTCAACAGAACAAAAACAAAAACAATGATTTGATAGAAAATTTCTCAATTTTCATGTTTTTTTATGATTAACAAGGGTTGGAAATAATTTAAAACTTTAATTTCGGAGATTTAAAATTTTCATACATCTCATCTGTAAACCTCGTTCATCCTCTCACTTGGTTGAGCAGTAATTTCACATGTAAATGAATGGTAATTTTGTCAGAGAGTCAAACACTTTGTTTGTTTATCTTGCAAGCTGAGAACAGGCAGAGAGTAAAACAGATTATTAGCTCGAGGGCAAAAATGCTTTATAATAAAAAGTTTCTGCAACAACAAATATTAACAAAAAAAAAGTTCATATTCCTGAACTGTGTTCATTATGAAAATCACTCTCAATATTATTCTTACCACAAAATGCATGTCTGATTTTGATAATAATCAATGAGTGCTTAATTATCTTCCGGTGAAAATTTATTTCATTGTGCAATCAGTTCTGTGTGCAGTTGTCAATTTGTCCAAAAAAAATTATGTGTGTCGGAGATAGAAGCGATTTTTTTTTCTCGATGACATATAAACGCTATGAAGAGGTAGGAAACGAATGACATTTATGACTGCTCTCAACTCTTTATCTCGCTCACACTCAATTCATGTGACATGATAAAAAGAACACGAGAGAATGTGACCGGAGCATAAAATTTTCCGCTCAATATTAAAAAAGGGGTGCAATGAGAGCCATTTGACATGTGACCGAGCAATCGAGGGGTTATCACTTCCTCTCTCCATTGTGTTGAGGTTTTTAAATGGCATTTAATTTCGTCATCATCATTTTCCATTACATTGTAGCCGTCTAAAATAATTTTAATAATATTTATTCAGATGGAAAGTCAACTCTGAACATTATTATGACCTTTTCTCTCACTTCTATTTAATTTCTTCAAGGAAAAAAAAATTATTCCTTAACCACACTTACACACTCCATATAATTTTTATAGATCAACTTTTCTCTTTTATATCCCCTTAAGTACTGACTCATCCTTTGCGAGAAGGAAAAACTAAAAGAAGAGTAAATGAGGGAAGTGGAATTAGGGAGGCTGGTAATAATTTATGACTCGCAACCACAATAACGCAAAAGAGCGAGGCATAAAGCAATAAAAAAACTTTTCTTTTTGCTCTTTAATGGACGCAAAAATATCTTTTTTACAGAACTTAATTATCACAGTGAGGGGTAAAATCCTTTCCATAATGAAAACCCTTCTCAGTTCCATAATCCGAGATGGTCACGTTGATGTCTGTCTGGATTGTTAAGACATAAGGAATTTAATGACAGTCAAGTTCTTATGGAGTTAAGCTGAGAAGAAAAATCCATCGATTGATGCTTTTTTTGAATTCAACAATCGGCTTGGAAGTTTAAGAAGATTTGATTAAATCGAGAATTTTCTGAAACAAAAGTTTAACTCGATTATCCTTAGCAATATTTCACTATGTATCATACAAATGAAATGAACATTAATCTTTCATGTCACTCCTGAAGTAATACGGAAATTTTTAAAATCAGATGAAAATTTTCGGTTGAGTGACATTGAGAGTACAAATGCAAATTTCCTACAATTAAAAATTCTCTTTTCCATCATTTTCCCATTTAATGTCTCAAATGTAAACATCGAGAATTTTCCTGATCTAATTTATTATTTTGAACATGTTATAATCATATTTTACCTTCTCGTTTTGCCGCCTCAAAAATTTTCCCTTTGAACATCACGTAGCAAATAAGTAACAGACTTGAGTATTAAGAGCTAATATCTTCATACATTTTTCTCATTCATCACACACTTTACAGACATTGTAGAATTCCATTTTCAACTCAGTAATCGCAAATGTAGCATGAAAGAAAAGCTTTGTAAGAATTTTTTTTTGAAATGCGAAACTCACGCTGTCAACGTACTTTCATAAATGATTTAATGCGAGACACACACACACACGCGCGCGTATTGAATGGATAAGACTTACTGTTGTGCTTTAATTTCATCTTCTTCACTAAAACAATAAATTTCTTTTCGGCATTGCAAAAGTAAGTTGCTCCATTTTACTCGACATTATCAGACGGAGTAAAGACGGAGAAAATGATTTTAATGCGAGAAAAATAGGGAGGGAGAGAAAATTATCACGCAATTTTCAGTTGAAGAAGTCTTCTTTACTTAATAATTACATCGTTCAGTAAGATGAGGTGAAATGGAAATTTGAGAGATGAACGTTAAAAAAGGATCAAAGAAAGATTAAAATGAGCGTAAAGAGTTTCTTTCGAGAACTCTTGTCCACTTCTTTTTTGGTTAATTATTCATAAATTAAAATTCAACTTTTAAAGTTTCCCAATTAATTTTTTAACGACAAATAAAAAGTTATCCTCATTAATTTTAATCGCAAAATTATCAAAGAATATTTTCTGTAATTGAGAAATTCGATCACATCACAACGAGCGAGAAGCGTTAAAAGACTTAACTTTTATTTTTACAATAAAGAATTTTTCCAATAGTTCAGCAAAATGAGACTAAAAGTTGGCGAGAGATGATGATGAGAATGGATGAAGAGGAAATACGGGTTTTTCATTCTTTCGAATATTTCATGGTGAGACTGAATGGAGCGAAAGAATGTGGACGTGATTGGGAGTTTAATTTCACTCCTTCGGCATTATAATGAGATTTTTAAAAAAACCCAACTGGCTATAATGTCACTGTAGGGGTTTATAACAAATAAGAAAATGTGACATGGAAAAACCCGATTGCTCTTGTAAGACAAATATTCATGGCAAGAGTCATGGATAAAGAAAGAATAGAAAAATTATCAAAGTTGCGAGATAACGAGGAAGGTTAAGAGGCCACTAATACCCCAAGATTTTTCTATCCTACGAGTTTGGAAACTAAAAATATGTGTTTCAAATATTATGAGACTCAAACGAACAAAGATGGATGAATCTTAGCATGAAAAATTAGCTTTTTTATTTCCTGGATTAATTTTCAAATCCAGAAAAAAAATTTTAAATTTTATTTTCCTTAAGAATCACCCACAAAACAAACCATTTTCCGATGGGATAAGAAGTGAGAAAAAAATTTCGATTTCATGACACGCAATATTATAAATACATAAAAGGATAACGGTATTTTTCTTGCCTCCATCTTCTTCCTTTTTATCGGAAAAAATCTTGGATATAAACTGTTTACTAAACCATTCATAGTGAAAGAGAGAGATCTACGTTTGCCAGGACATAAGATGAAAAAGACAAGACCAATAAAAGGAGACGATCTCATTTATTTCGCTAAAGCCTCACTACATGTTCAGCATATAAAATAGTCGGTCGGTTGACAATGATGTCGACCATAAGGAAGAAGAATAAAAAAATATTTTTATAGCATGCAAAGAAATCTTTTTCTCAATGTTTTTGCTCTTTCGATTGATGACTGTCGGTCTGTTACTTTAAGATGAATTTTTTAGCAAATTCTATTGCAAATTTTGAAATTAAATTTTCACCATATGAAAATTGTGTCGACTGACATACATAAATAAATTTATATTCGAATGCTCTGTAGAGTGCATGCTTGCAAATGCCATTGGCATATTAACAATGCATAAATAATAAACTCAATTTAAAGTTAATCAGCAACAGAACCATACGTGCCATTATGGCGAGTGTGAATTAAGAGATTTGCATCGAGAGCTTCACCTCTATATGTGTGCTATGGAAATGCCTTAATCTCACTTAAAAAATGAAATTTTATGGAAAAATTCTCTCCATGAGTTGAGTCCTTGTACGCTTTAATGCTTCTACGTGACACTAACGTGTGTGTACGCGCAATGTTGACGCTAAAAAATGGCTGATGACATGTAGATTGAATTCGAGAGTGAGAGCACCTGTAGAAATGGTAATATATATTTCAAAGTCATGCCAATTTGAGCGTGAATAGGATGCTTTTCAACGCCTTCCAAGAATTGCTAATTTCTCTCCTCATCAACGCAGCTTAATGATCAAGTTACAAGTTTTCGTGATGAAAATATAAAAAATTACCCTCACTCTCAAACACTTTCGTGTCTTTAATTAGTAATATGGATATTTTTGAGGTTTGAGAAGGGGATGAAAAAAGAGAAAGTTAAGAAATTCAATATTGTTGTTCCTCGCGTATATTTTTTAAAAATTATTTTTAATCCATTTACGGTGATGATGAAACTCTAATTAAGCAGATGTTCACGCCTGAAAAGTTTTCTTTTCTCGTATTAAAAAGTTTCCTTTAAATTATCGATTTTTATAAAAGAAAAAAACAATTCTTTAAATAATTAATTTCAGTTTAAATCTTTAAAAGCTAAATTTAACTCTCTTCCGGTTAAGATACGACACCCTTTTCTAATTAATTATTTACCTATAATTGTCGCTCCTTAATTCTCATTAAAACCGACCATACCTCTTACCAAATAAAAGAAACATTCCTATAGCCGTATTTTAATCGACTCAATCAATAAATTTCGCACTTAAGCTGAATCGCTGATCGCTGTTTAAGGCCGGAATGAAGAGCGAATGAACTTCAAATTTGATATATCGATGGGTTTGTGTTATCACGGAAAGAGAGAGAGAGAAAAGCAGGCAGCAATTTCCAATTTCGTGTTCTTCTTCTGGTCGTTATTGCGTGCTAAATAATTGCTATATCTGTTCTCTCTTCCTCGCTCTTAACTCGAGATAATTTATTTTCGCTCATTGAATTTTCCCAGCGAGTGTCGAATGCCTTAAAGGTCCTTCGGGCTGTTCTTTTTCATTCATTTTCCTCAAAAAAAAGCGTAGTCTTGAGAACTGTCAAAGTTAATGAACACGGGCTGATTCTGTGCTTCTGCTGTTGGGAAGGAAACAGCCATAGATCTCTAATTGATTGTCTTCAACAATAAAAATCGTAGCCTAGGCTACTATCACACCGCGTGCGCGCCATTGTTATTAAGGTTGTGCTAAAGAGAGAGAAAATGGATGTGGAGCGAAAAAAAGAGAAATAAGAAGACGAGGCGGATGATAATAAAGACAAAAGTCTATAGAGCAATGAAATAACCTTCGATTAAATTAATCTCTTCCTTCTGCTGATGCTGCTGCGTCTTTGATACTGTCTCTGTGTAAGAATGTGTGTGACATGAAGGATTTTTTCTTACTGACAATCATCCCTAATAATTTATGGCTTTTTTTACTTCTGTTGAAGAGCTTTGTTGACGTGAAGTTCCGTAGCTTTATTAGTGTTGAGATTTTTATTATTAACAATTTCAAAAATAAAATTTAAAATATATTTTTAGAACAGTAAAATTTTACTTTTTCTGTCTGCCAGTTGTGTCGTCTTCAAAGCGACAACAAAAACATCATCATCAAAACATGATGAACAAAAAATCAATCAATATCACATAAAAAGTTTTCCGTTTGCCTCCAGCTACATTTCCACCATGTATCTTTGTCTCTCATTTTTTTTGAGTCAAATGTACGAATTCTCATAAAAAAGGAAGAAGAAAATTTCATTCTCGACGATAAAACACTTTTGTGCTCTTCAAAGCGCCTACCATGCTTGTGTAGTCAAACAATTCAATTCAATTTCATTCTTTGTTTTTCAAACGATGTAAAAAAGGAAAATTTCTTCCTTCCTCATGAGAAATTGATGATGACGAGTGAATGAGCGATGATGATGATAAAATAATCAAATTTTTAAAGAATGAAGACAGCAATTTTTACAATTTTGTGTAAATGTGGGAAGTGAACATGGTGTTATAAAAAAATATGTTAGATGCAAAGTCATGAAAGAATAAGTTTATTGGGGTTGAAGAAGAAGTTTATGGAAATATTTTATTTATCGAAAGCTGAAACCAATAAACTTTTTAGTTTAAAATTTGTTTTTGTCTCGTGAATCATTTTTTGTTTGAATTTTTAAAAAGATTTGAAAAAATGAATTTTTAAATTTACTCAAAATAAAATCCATGCAAGAACAAACGAAATAGTTCATTTCGAAGGATTTTCGTTTCTAAACAAAAAAGTATCAAATTGCATTTTTGGCGTTTGATATTTTCCTCCAATTTCGCTCTTGTTTGGCATTGTGTCAGTATGATGCTATAAAACGTAATAGTTGTTACATCATGAGATACGAAGTGGAAGGAAAAAGATTTTTCCGCTCGGTTTATTTATTGTTTTGCTATGTTCGGATGCGATGATGATGAGAGAAATGGCAAAATGAGGTTACAGACAATTTTCTCTCGAGATTTAGTTACAGATTTTCAGAAAGTTCATTCATGATGATCTAAATAGATTTTAAATTTAAATTTAAAAGTAGACATTCCTTGGAACCTCACACGAATCTCAAATTATGCACTTTTACACTGCACTCATGTGCAAAGTAAAGAACATTTTTATTAATTCATAAAAAAGCCATCAAATCTGCTCGCTCGAGTACAAAAACAGAAATTTTACTCAAGAGATTTTAAATATTTTAAAAATAAAGCGCAATAAAAAAACGAAATGATCTTTTCGCACATATGTGATTCACATGAAAGACACAGAAAATTAATAATGTTCCTTTTCTCTTCTCTCGTTACAGGTATGATGGGAGCCATAAACCTTTATAGTCACATCTCGACATTTTTTTAGTGAACGAAAAATAAAATAAGAAGCATCTGGTGAGATAATTTCGAGTTGAGGGTGATGATCAGAGCGAAAATATACGATTATGTATCAGTAGAAAGAAAAAAATTGATCTATGAGGGACAATAAATGGGAAGGTCCGATTTATTCGAGAAAAAATATTCTTTTCTGCTTAATAAATTTTTTCCTCAACTCTAAAAAATTTTAGTTAAAAAGGAAAATAAAAATGGTCGCTCTAATGTGTCAGGCCATGATTTTTATTTTCAATCACAACTGATGGATGAGTCGAGCAAAAATGGGCTCTGGGATGGCAAACATTAAATAAATGACCATAATATGAAGATGTTGAGCGAAAATCGATTTTATTATCGATGATGACGACATTAAAGCGATGTCAAGTGAAAAGCCTTGCGAAAAAATACGCATTAACAACATCTGCATTTATGTACACGCATGAATATTTTTATTAGTATTTTTTTGTGCTGTAAAAGTTCATAAAGAGCTTTTCTCGCGCCATTTTTACTAATAATGGAACATTTGCAAGTGGATGAGGTGTGTTGGAAAAGGTTCATATGCATGATATGCGTGTGTACGTTTATGGACATAAAATTGTGTTTACACATCGGACATACGCATGAGATGAAATTAAAATTGCCTTGTATGTTATCGTCCTACATTTGTGTACCTTGTAATTGTGATTTAATGAAAAATTATTCATGCAAATTGGACGGAGATGCGAGATTTGTAATTTTGATACATGCACGACCCATCCCTTGATTATTCATCATATTTTTCTTGTCAACCCTCAACAAAATGAGATTCACATACAACCATCAACATTTTCATTAAATTTCGTTAATTAAATTTTCTTTCGACTGGCTTTTTTGAATGATTTTTTTGTGCGGCAGCGAACACATATAAAAATATGAAAAGTTAATTAAAGCGTGTGTACACCATATCGAATCCATGTGCGCATATGGGAAAAGCATGTTTTAATATAATAATCAGGTTAAAATGTTCTCATAATGCGACGTCATAAATATGAAAATTTCAGCAGAGGGATCAAAAGAGAGAAGTCAAATAGATTTTCATGCCACAAGTTTTTGGTTAAATAAATTTGCTCTTTAAATTACTTTCTCGAGGGTTTTTTCGCTCTCAACTCTTCTTGACTTATAATAAAAAAAACTTTTTTCTCTTCTTGCTTTCTATTCACGAAGAAAAGATGAAAGTTCAGGAAAACCTTTTTTTTTTCATTCAAGATTTTCCTTTGAAAGGTTTTCCTTCTTTATTCATTACACATTTTACACAGCACACTGTGTGCATATTCTTCAATTGAAATTTTTGCACATCATAATGAGGAAGTTTCGAAACTGATGAAAAACTTTTTTCGTCTTTATATCAAACAAAAAGTTGATTCTACTCTTAAGTTAATTGAATGATGTAATAACATGTTTAAAAAAATCCGCTTTAAATTTTATATTAAAAAATTTCTGCAAAAATTAATTTAATTTCGTATAAATCTCTTCGCAAAAGTGTCACGAAATTAAATCGGTCATTCTTAATTGTCGGAGGGAGGAGATGAAACAGATTTCAATGAGAGATTCATTCTCGGTCGAAAGGGACAACCTCAAAAATACATTGCGCTTTACATCACACTTTCCAGCATGAAATGATTTTTATGTGTTGATGTGCGTGAAGACAAGAAGGAATTAACCATTAATCTTCATCATTTTCAACAATAAAACATTGGAAGGAAGAACTTTTGATATTTTTCTCTCTCGTTCATTTACAAAAGCACTTCTAAGAGCATTTAGACATTTTTGGTCCTTTTTAACAGAATGAGAGCTCCAGGCGAGATGTTTAGACTCAAATGAAACGTCCTTCGTCAACATTTTTTTTCTCATTTATGTTTTGTGCCATAATGTGTCTATTTTACTTATGTTTTGTGTCCTTTGAGTGTTAACTTACATCAAAAATTAATCAAGTAAATTAAAAGTTATCAAACCTTGTCCAAAGTATTAAATGAGCCTGTTAGTATTCGTCAGGACCAGCAAAAAAATACATAAATAGTTATAAATTTCATGTCATGTCCAAATCTTTTCCCCATGTGACATAAAATTACTCAACATGACCACTGTTGTGGACACATCACAAATTAATAGATCAAAAGTTCTTCCACCCACATTCAAACTGCCTTTTTATTTTTTTTTGCCTAAATGAAAGCAATTTCCGGTCTTATTTCTTTCCGTTCTAAAACACCATTTTGTTGTCATTTTTGATACTAACAGAATGAGAGAGAGTCAGTGCCTGCCTTCCAGCATAAACGAAAATTTATGGATCGTTAATTATTCATTTCGTTGAGCAATAAAAAATGAAGAATTCTTATTTCAGTGATATTTGCTGTAAATAAATCAGCGCGTGGGTCTTTGGAATTTTATTACGAAAATGTCTTGAAAGAGATAAAAAATTAATAATTCAGTGAAATTTTGTTAATTGCGTAATTTCAGGTTATTGAATTTGCGATAACGAAAATTCGCGAATTTTTTAAATAAAAATTTCAACTAAAATCAGTAAATGTCAAATGTGAAATGTAAGTTCAGACTCTAAGGGTGATTGTTAAATTTATTTTATTTATGATTCCATGAAAGAGTGCCGGAGAGCAGAACTTTTCATTTATGCTTTCAAATTGTAATAACAACTCTCTTGCTCTTCCATTCAGTCGTGTCAGGATAATAAAATTCACCCGAAAAAGGATGCGAAGAAGAAAGTTTTTAAAACCCTTTTACTGTTTCATGCCTATTTCGACATTACACAAAGCACACCATAAATTAATGACCATTGAAAATGAATGAGTCGAGTGAATTTAACTCATTAACACACCTTAGCACCATTGAGTGCTTTCCACCTTCTTTTCAGCCATTTACTCATTGTTCATTCATGTTCGTGTCTCCTGTATTGCTCATGGATGACAATGGATGAAAAAGGAGAGCAAGAAGAATGAAAACTTTATGATAAAAAGCTCTCGCTTTATTCCCATATCGCGTCACACCGCAACATTCACAGTCGATGGTTGCCACTTACAAGATAAATGCTTACCTGTCTTCCGAGTCATACATTAAAGCTTATACAAATCTCTTTCCTCCATTTAACTCATTCCGCGCACATTTTTTTTGGCAAATTTATGTCGTGATAGCGAAAGATCTTTTGTAACGCTGAAAATTGCGACAAAATATTTTTGTTTTCAAAATTCAATAAATTAACACTCGAGATAACTTTTGTTAATTAAATTAACCTCACTCGTGTGCTCAATTATGTTGAACAATAATGGTCGTTTTATTACAAAAGTTGAGAAATAAATTTTTATGCTTTTAAGCGTTGTGAAATTTTTTATGACAAAATTTTTTAACCTAACAATTAAGAATTTTGAACTTTGCAAGTATACTTTGAAAATTGAATAATTCAAAGCTTTTGGCAAAAAAAGTATAAAGAGGAAATCTGTTCAATGACAAAGCATGACTGTGAATAGTTGCTAGACTAAAAGAAGTAAAGAAAATTTTATTGCCCCACTCAATGCTCCATTTTTCCTGTTTCTTACTTTACGATATTTTCTATAGTGCCATGCCATAAATTTCACTAAACAGAGACTTCGAAGGAATGTGAATGATAGTCCATTTCCTCCAATTTCTTTATTGCCTTATTTACCTTACTCATGTTCATTGAAAAAAGGAAGAAATTCTTTGCGTAGTTTTTCTTCTTCCACGCTTTCACAAAAAAGATACATAAAAGACTGGCAGAGCAAAACATCATCTCCTTTTTTGTTGTTGAATGATTAATTAGTATTTGAGTGTGTGAAGCGTGTTGTTTAAGAATGATGATAGCATTGACTATGACGACAGTCGAGGCTACTCTCTTACGCAAGTTAACTTGAGATGTATAAAAAAATACGCTCGTATATAAATGCTGGCATGTGATTGATTTTCATCTGAATTTGTTCGGAGCTCATCTATTTCCGATTAAGAAAGGTCTATGGAACAATGAACATTCTACTTCAATTTATCATCCATGTACAAACCAGCAGCATCCGTTGAAAGCCGTTAGGCATTTTGTACTTTATTAAAAAAATATCTTACTTGGATTAAAAAAGTTCAAAATCAATATTTGATGTTTTTTACCAATCAGTTAGAATTAATTTTCTTCGAATTAAAAAAAAATTCTCGATAATTTTATTTGAAAAAATAAATATTGAATTGGCTTTCTCTTTATGACTGTGTAAATCAGACTAAATTAAAGCCCTTTGAGTGTATTAATTAATTTATTCCTAGTTTCGAATTTACATAAAAATTAGATGGAAATTTTAATTGAGTTACCTTATTTGCATAAAATACACCCTAACTTCTCTTTAAACCCCAATAATTTACAAAATTTTATGATAATTCTAGAGAATTTTTTCCCTTCCTCTTTCATGTTTTTTTGTATGTCTGTTCTCCAACTCCTCTGATAAATTTTTTTTCTACAATCGTTCGATATTTTTTAGTGGCGCCAAGATGACTCCTTGAATGGAATTCGCGTGACTAAAAAATATTTACATACACACATTTATGGGGCGCTCACTCACACAAGTTCCTTTTATTTTATGAGAAAGCTTTCTATGACAAAGTAACTGAATATTCCACTCCTCACTATTTTATGCATGGTGAGATACTTAAACTACTTCTATTATTCATCAATTTAAGAGCGAGTTATTTCCTTACAGTACATCCTGAGTTTGAGCGTAATGTGAAAATAAAAACTTCCACTCCCAAACCATCAGCTTTTCCTTTTTGTGCATTGCACGATCATGACGACGATGATGATGTAAAACAGGAAATTTTTAACGTTAAATGTTTTTTTAAGGAAGCGCACACATTTTATGGTGACGATGAAGAGCAAAAGTGAATTGCATATCAACCTTAACTTCCACTGAAATTTCTCTTGACATTGCTGCAAAAACTCATTTGTTGCCGTCGCTACACTTAGTTAATTATTAATTTGTACTGAAAGCTTTTCCTCTCTCATCATCATCATCATGCGACTGTATCATAGTTGTTAAAGTACAAAGTTAAATAGCACACAAAAGCAACTGTGACTGTTCTGCTGGGAAGGGATGAGGTGAATGGATAAAAGAGAGAGAACATGATTCATGAGCTACGATACAGTCATAAATGTCATAAAATATTTTCAAACTGATAATGCCGTTGGGATGATATGTGATGGTGGCACGTCCTTGTGGAAGTTTTCATGAAAAATTTTTGAAATATCGAAAATATTTCTCCTCCTCTAAAGTTATCACAAAGGGATGCTAGGCTCATTTAAACGATGTGACTAAAAGCATTTTAATGGATCCCGTGGGAAGAGCTTTTTATTTATGCCACAATACTTTACTCTCATATACATGTGTCGAGCACCATTTTGAATAATTTCGTTAATAAAATTTATCTCGCTTTACAAATCTTTAAATAAACTCATTAAAGATGGTCACCACTATGATGATGATGTCCTCTCTCTATGTTGTTAGTTCGTTTACCCAAAAATAGTGGTTACGCAAGCCATTTCTCTTCAAACACAATCCTTTGATAATTGAGTTTTTGTCACACATATGTTGTGTATTTGCATAATATTGTATTTCCTCATCATTTCTCTGGTTGCCACAGCTCAATTTACCTTCACTGCTGGCTCCTTTTCGGTTGATTATAATATTGTCATATGTTTTGCTCCTTACTGTAATAACAATCATAAGACGATGATGTGCTTACGGTTGGGAATAACAACATAATAAGTCTCATTTCGAATATGGCTGACACTTTATTGTTGTACGCCTGATTCTGGAAAATTATAATTTTCAAACTTTTCACTTTACACATTCGATGTTATTTCATGTGAATCTCATCTGGTTTTAATGTTTTCTGATGTTTTGGGAGTATCTCACTCCAGGGAACTTGTTATCATCATGTTATGTATGTGTGAGGAAATTTGAATTTAAAGCTTCTGTGGAAATTGTCAAAATAAAATCGATTAGAAAGCTTCAATTGTATAAAATCACTTCATGAAAGTGCATCTCAAGATTCTTGAAATTTAATCTATAAATTTTTAAACTTAACACTGATTACAGCATAAGAATTTTTCTCAGATGGACGCAAACACACATTTTGTATTCTTGGAAAATTCCATTTTGCATTTCCTCCCACTTCAATTGCTCTCAACATATCAGAACTTGCCGTTGCAGAAAAACTTTTTCTTATGCTTGAGAGCTCATTCAAATGAGAATTTTATTTCTGATAATTTTCAATATTTCAGTAGCTTAATGTGAAAAGAAAGATGAGCATTACTTGGTGCCATAATTTTTCTGCCAAACGTACTATGCATTAACTTAAAACTCTCCATTCCCTCTTTTTTTGGTCAGAAAGTGGAGCAGTAACTGGAAAAAAATATTTTCTCATTCACTTTCTGGCAATTGTTCAGCAGCGGAAAAAGGCAGCAGTAAAAAATTGCTCCCTTTTTTTTTAATTCTCATCTAACATCATGCTATACTGCATTTTTTCTGCAGAGCACAAAAAAAATGAATAAATGAAGGGAGGGTTAAATGAGTACCTTGACTCCCCTCCAAAAATTATTCACAAAACCATGAAATATGCAGCTCTGAAAGTGCATTGTTAAATAAATTTTTTGGAAGGATCAGAAGAACTTTGACGCCGAGGTAGTAAAATTTTCTCATAGAGATTGAAAAATAGGATTTTTTTGCATTCAAATAAGAATTTAATTGCTCTCGCATTAAATTTCTTAATTATAGTAAAAAAAGTTTAAAATTTGAAGGCACGAGCGAATAGACGAACGAGTTAAGGGCCTACACATAAATTTTGCTAAGTTCACTTTTAATTAACTTTCTAAATTTTACATTTTCCACCTTACCTCCACAGCCCCCATGAGTCTATGTGGTGGCAGCAGTGTTTAAGATGCAAAGAAGGAAGGAGAAAGGGTTTCCCTTAGAGCCAACATGAATATTAAATAGAGAGAACCTTCCTCTATCTTTTCTTGTACTTTTTCCTTTTCTCCCCCCTTTAATTAGCATTTTGTGAACATTTTTCTTTCACTCACTCTACTCAGGCCATGTTGTTTTTACTTCTGTCTGCCATGTGCAAAATTGACATTAACAACTGACTTTTATTAAATAACATTTTGTTATCTTGACATGACTTGATGATAATTTAAAGCCTTTCTTTCGTTGATATTTTAAAAGCATATGCTTCGAATTTTAACATTTATTTTTTTAAGAACCCTCTCGACAACAATAAAAATTCAATCAGTGCTTTTTGGAGAGTTTTCCAATTTTGTTCCACAATCCATTAATCTCAAGTGCACCGCATACTCTATGTCGTTCAACCGTAAAAAGTCCTTCAACAAATTTCAACCATGTACACTTTAGAAATCTGAACATGGAGAGAAAATTCTCAACATATTCACGGAGTGCCATTTTATGCAATTTAACTTTTTTACGCTTCCTTCCTAAAGAGTAAAAGCCATGAAGAGGGACAGGGTGTGAAAAAAGTTTAAAAATATAATCCCATCATTCATTGCGGGATTAAAATATTACATGGTATTTTGAAATTAAATAAAACGATACTTTGCATAATGAAGAGTCGTGCCGACAGGACGGAGAAGTATTTGAGATGGAAATGAGAACCATTTTAATTTCCATAAATTCATAAATTAAATAGAGACATAAAGTATTTTTTGCTGTTATCCATGAAAATCTACAAAAGAAACAGGAAAAAACTTTTTAATTCTTTATTACAACAGGAAAAATCACAAACTCAAATACTTTTTATGTGCTTGGATGAGCTCTGATTAAAATAAATTTTTTCGAGATGTAACTAATTTTTTAAATAATGCAATAATTAATAAAATAACTTTTTCCACAGACATGCTATGAAATGGATCGGTATCTTAAGGATGAGCCTAAGCCAAAAGCATTCAAGACAGAACCCGGTGAACTGATGCCATGGGAGCTATTTACGGTGCCGGGACCAATTACGGGCACATGGAGCATGATGAAAGTCGATCCGCTGTGTTTCGATGAGCTTCTAAATGATCGTAACCTCGACACACTCTCAATGAGTTCGTCTTCGTCGACGTGTTCAGGAAAATCGTGGGACAGTCCAATAAGTTGCACCCTCACAGTGAAGAAGGAGCGAATTGACGACGAGTATGACGACTCGGATAGTAACGATGAGAAATTAGTGAATTGCAGAAACAATATTAGTAACAATAATAGCAGTAGTAAAAATTTTAATACGAAAAACATTCAAATCATCAAATCCACCGCCAGTAACAGCACGAGTCACACATCATCCGCAAAAAAGCTGTCAAATTCAACAATCGAATTGCTTATACGAACGCCATCGTCAAATCCCTTATCAGCTGGTGCTACACTCTCCACAATGCTCATGCCCGCGACACTTCGTCACGGTCATCAGAATCAACATGAAACATTAACACCACCGTCTTCACCTGAATCGAGTAGTACGAATAAATGTAGTAAAAATAATAATTTAACGATAAGAGAAACGACAGAACCTGAACTAGCTGCAATTATCGATAATCAGGGTATTTTTCGTGTGTCAAATGGCACGACATTGACACGCAATACAATTGTGCGACTATCAAATTCCAAAAATTCCATCGGCATCACAAAAATCCTTCAGATGAGTCCCACGCAGACAACACATGCCAATGTGCAACAGACGACAATCACCACGACAACAGCGGTGACAACAAAGGGCGGAAATTCAAATCAAACAGGTAGGTTTAAATTTTGAGAAAAAAAAATCCAATTTCATTCTCATTTTTCTTTTTAATTACTTTTTACACCCTCGCAGTTCAAGTAACGCCAGCCTCAGCAAAACAATCTCAACGACAACAGGATCACAGTCCCGACTCTAGACGGAGAATTCACAAGTGTCAGTTTCCAGGATGTAAAAAAGTCTACACAAAAAGTTCACATCTGAAAGCACATCAGAGGACTCACACTGGTATGTTTAAAAATTTTTTGATCGAAATAATGAAAAAAGGTGGAAATTTTTACCAAATTTTAATTAAGCTCGGATATAATCAAAATTTTGTTGATCTAAAAAAACCTCTCGGAAGTTGTTTAATTGTCTCCTATATCAACATTACATAAAACTTTTTCCGGCACAATCTAAAACGTGCACACAATGCAGTTCGGTTGAGTTTTGGAAAACTAATTGGATTTAAAATAATCGTAATTTCCTCACCAGTGGACATGAAAAACAGTGTGAGTTTTCATCCAATAGTTTTATGCACAAATCGACATTTTCAATTGAGTCTAGCCTTCGGGTGACTAATTCCTGCATAGTGGTGAAAATCGCTTTTAATTAACCTCAAAATGCTCTCTCACCCATCATCATCATCCTCACCAAACTGTAAGCTTGAGTTTTGTTATGTGAGTACAAGTGGGTTGAATTTTATGGTGATGATGTTGATTTGAAATTAGTCATCTTTCGTGTGAGCGAGAGAGAGAGAATCAATTGGTGTCAATTGAATGAGATCAGAAGTTTTTTTTTTACAATTCTCGACATGTCACATCTGTTTCATCACTTTCACTATGCGAAGAATTTTTATGAATGATTCTCATCTCTCGTAATTGATGAACTCATATTGTATCGTGGTCAACAGTCGAAAATAATTGTTAGCTACAAATTAAATAATTAAATTAATGTGAGCGTGACTTATAAATTAATAAAAGTGATGGTGGCGATAAATCGAATAAAAAGCGCCTCATTCTTAATTTAAGCGGGTCAATCGTCGGGGTGAATCTTGTTGATTTCACATACACTGTATTTTTACACATTCCATGCTCTTTCGTAATTTTCTCTTTTTGTACATACAAATGGAATGCCGCCGCAGTTATTTAATTGCAAATTTTGCCTCTTTTCTCGTCGGTGCAACTACAATGTTATTTTACCCTTCAATTGATATAGAAATTTAAAATTAATTCATAAAAATTTCTCACAACACTTCAGTCGTCATCAAATTTAATTTGAAATAATATTTCAATAGCATTTTTTCAATTAAACGACGAGTTTTTCAACTCTCGATGACATTCTGTGGCTTTTAATAATTGAATTAATTGATGGCTTTGTGGTCGTGTGTATAAACTTCATTTCATTCATAAAAACTCATCGAGAGTGAGCGAGTGGAAAAAAATCGAAAAATGAACATCGTAAAAATTGGTGATTCACAATCAATAAATTGAATCATATGACTATGTGTGGTGTGAGAGGGGATTTGCTCAATGTGCTCATAAAGATGTGTCGTTTGTTAATTAAATTACCATTTAGCACATATAACAGCATCACACGGTAGCAGGAGAAAATTTTCAATATTGATACTGTGAAGCACACTATGTGCTTTGCATAAAACAGAAGTCATTAACATGAGATTGAAAATTGTTTTCCTGCAAATTATGGCTATCTCTCGCTCTCCACTTTTCAATTCAATTTTATTTCCTATTTCCTGACTGTGGGAATTTGGATTTTAAATTGTTTCGCAAAAAAATCCTCCTCAACCCACTTCCTGTCTCTTAAGAATGACAAATGAAATTCTTTTTCCTCACATGTATCGGACATACGACATGAAAAGCTGGGAGATGGAGCTGTGTCGAGCACATGCATGTGCACATAACAGATAACATTGAAATATTTACATGGTCATTCATCAAAATCAGACACTCTCTTGTTCTCTCCTAGGAAACTGTCGAGATAGACCATATGGAGAAAGAAAAGATATATTAAAGCCCGAGGGTGCTTTAATGATGATGATTTTTTCTATTCAAAATTGATGCTGGAAATATTTTCGAGAAATTCTTAAAGAGCCCTCAAAAAAAATTAAAATCCTCGTTCATGTCTATTTTTTCATCGCTCTCGCACTTCAAGGACTATTGCTGTAATGTTGATAGACGACGTCGTTGGATGATGATACGCTTGAGTTGATTTGAGGAATTTTATTCACTCAAGTGTGAAGTAATTGCAGTAAAATTTACAAAATTTGTCGAGGAAAATTTTTGTGAAGTTTTTAATTATTCAAAATTAAATTTCTATGCTGATAGAAAAAGCAAATATTTTTTGTTTATTAAATTCCATTCTGACGAAATTTTAATGCTAATTCAATTATTTTTGTAAAATTTCCACCCTAAGCTGTACTTACGAGACCAAAAGTAAATTTTTTGAGCCAAATGGATGTTCCGAGAAGCGAAGAAGAAAATATCCACATCAAAAAATATTCCGTGTTGCTAGGCCACTAAAATGTTGTTTTTCGCAAAAACATCATAAACAAAAAATATCCATTAAAAATTATGAACCTGCCGAGGGATTTTTAAGACGTAATTTTTACGAGAAAAACATTTTTTGACAAACAAAAAAATTACCACCACTTGATGAATGCGGTCATGACTATTCAATCGATTAATTTTAATGAATTCCTTATTTTATTTCGCAGGTGAAAAGCCATACAAGTGTTCTTGGGAAGGATGCGAATGGCGTTTCGCACGAAGTGATGAATTAACCCGACATTATCGAAAACACACCGGCGCAAAGCCTTTCAAGTGCCGACACTGTGAACGCTGTTTCTCACGTAGTGATCATCTTGCATTGCACATGAAACGTCACATCTAAAAATGTTATCATCGTCATCATCATCATACATAATCAAGTTGAGATAAATTTCATCAAAAAAATGCACTTTCAGACGATTTAAGATTTTTTCATGTAATTTTTTACATGTGAACTCTTTTTCTCTCGATATTTACTTAAAAACAAATGAACTTTCCTTTTCTAATTAATTCTAATGAAGTCCAAATAACCGAATGGCAGTGGTTGTCGCCATCTTTTTTTCTCTCTTTGTTTAATTATTTGGAAAAGGTCGTAAAACATGAAAAAAGGGAAAATCAAGCCTGAGAAAATTTTTGAGGTTAAGATTTTCACAACTTCCTCAACAACCCTGTTTTTCTCATAAAGATTAATTTCCACACCAATAAGTCCCCTCGAATAAATAATTTAAACAACAGCCAGCCTGAAAAAAGACTGGAAATAAACGGAAAAAGCATGATAAATTTTGATTATTTTTCTCTCTTTGCTCAGTCATCAGATTTGGGCTCAGTTGTTGTTGATATTGCTCTACATACTTCCTCATCCTCCCACACAATTCTTCTTTTTCATTTTTTGTTTTTCAAACTCTCGAGTGTTTATTAAGAGGAGTAAGAGGAAAAAGTTTATGTTGCTGTCGAAAAGGCTTATTATATTGAGCAGAATGAAATTTTGCTTCTTTTACGTCATCATGTAATTGGATTTGTTCATAAGCAACAACAATATTTACCAACCGGCATTTTTCTGTTTATCTTCGAAAGTATTAAAGACTCAATGATTATTTTGTCTCAGCCTTAAATCAATATTTCAGTCAAGTTCACAAAATCTTTGTGCTCGTGTTGAATTTCACTTAAATTCGATTGCGGTAATCAACCCTTACATCCCTCATGCAGACTCAACGATACGTAAAGTAATGAATTTTACATTCACTTGATTGATTCTCGATTGGAGCAACGCAATTTTTTCTCTCGAAATTCATTAAAGTAATTTGATATATTTCGTGAGTATGAAGCAATATTTTAACTTAAAACTAAGCGTTGTATCATCACTAGAATTTGATATGAGATCAGAGTGAATTTTATCAAAAGTTAAAAACTTTTCGAGTAGTGTCAAAATCCTCAAATTTCTAACAACTTAAAGTCGTGCAAAGTTGCTCATCTTACGTCTTAATAACTGAGAAAATAAATCAAGAAAGGGCTCAAAAGTAATAATAATTAATGAGGAGAGGATTTAATGATTCATGACAGCGTGTACAATAATAAATGTAGAGCGGTAAACGAAAAACTAGGGGTGGGAGAGGAAGTCAGCCAGGCATGATTAAGTTCTAATAAAATTCTTGAAAACAAATTCATTTATTTTCACTTGATTCCTCTTAAAATTTTACAAGTGGAAATTCAGAAGAAAAAAACATGAAATGAGATTATTTTGGGAAAGGAAAAGTTAAAATTTTTGCCTCTTTTGATTAATGATTGTTACCATTGGAGAGGAATATTTTAAAAATTTAAATTCATTCAGTGAATTTTGTCGAGATGAGAGAAAATTCAAATGCAAAAAAAGACTTAAAATTATATTTTACGATGAAAAATATCAAAACAGTAACATTCATATGTTTTTACTTGAAATCGCATCATATTTTTGTATTTGATTGAAAGCTTCGTAAATTAAATTACACGAAAAATGCTTTCGGTTGACATGTGATTATAAAATTTAATTTATAATAAAATTGTAGTCACGTGACTTGCGTCAGTATTTCATGAAACATTTTAATAAAATACATTTGAAAGAAGCTTTTGATGATGAAATAAAAAGAGAAAGAATTATGTTCATTGCTATCAAGTTTGTGTGATGCAAAATCTGTGATCTTTGCAAAGGAAATGATAAAAAAATAATTTCGAGTGGCCATAAATGCCAAAAAAAAGATGAAATCCAAATTGAAAAAATTATATTTGCTTTTGTATATCAAGTAAAATAAATTCTATTGATGATGTTCTGAGTTTTTGAACAAAAAAAATTAGCTTAAGCTTTGTTTTCTAGTTAAATAAATTAGTTAATAATTGCATTAAAAATTCTAGCTTAAGTGAAAAATTGCAGTATTTTTTGAATATATTAATTTTTATTATGTTAAGTGCAAAAAAGTGTTTGTTCTATTGAGTGTAAGCCATGCACAAAAAAATTAGTTAGTTCTTCTTCTCACACAATGTTAGCGCTCTAAGTTTAGAAATGATAAAAGAAATCAATCAGATTATGCCAAAATTTTGTACATTAGTAATCGTTTCTACAAATTATTCCCGTATAACTTCACGTACTAATTGGTTTAAGTAAGAAAAATCTTTATTTTTAAATTCATTTAAGTTAAGCTTTATGTTTTACCAAACGACATTTCCACCGCCTCTAAACTTTTCAACAATAAAATACTAAAAGTAAAAAGTGCATAAAAAATTTTTATCTTCAACATTTTAACTTTTTTCATAAAAGAAAATTACATCACATCACTTGAAATGCATAGAAAATGATCTCAAAAAGCACTTTTATATATCCATTAAAAATACAAAGCCATCATTCGTTAGTGAGGGAAAATTATGCAATCAAAAATCCCATTTTTCTTCCATTTATAAAAATTCATCGTCACCATCAAAACCATTTTAGCGGAAAAATTAACGAAATAGCAAATAAGCTGAGGAAAAAATATGTGTCAAAATATTTGAATAGTATTAATATAAAGACTGGTCGAATAAAAAAGAAAATAAAAAGTAGAAAAATCATTTGCAAGTAAAAAAAAGAGAGGACAAAAAACTTTTAACATTTTTTAAAAATTTAAATTCTTGTCCTTAAAAAAACCTCTTGACAAGCTCCTTAAACTATTTCTCTAGATGAAAGTGTAAAAATTCAGAAAATTTCGTAATTTTTCGAAGTGGTATTTTGTAGAAAAGATGAAATATAAAAAATTGTGATGTACATGGCTAGCGATAGAAATGAAACATGGATAGTTGTTGAAAAAAAAGGGAAATTTAAAATATTTTGTAACTAACTCACACACACACATGAAACATAAATAGGACTAGCAAAAGAAGTTTTAGAGAGTTCTGATGATGTAGCAGAATGCACAACTAAAAGTAGGAATTTTTCTAGTGAAAATGTTGACCTAAAAAATTGAGTAATAAATTGGCAACGTGAATACCAAAAAAAGAGATTGTGAATTAAAAAAATGGAATTTTCTCGTCTGTAAGAAATTTAAAATCAAAAAAAAATTTATAAGAAAAGCAAAGAAGAAAAAATGCGAATCTTTTCTCTTTGTTCAAATTTTTCCTCATCATTTTGCACTTGAGTGGCTCTCACCTACACACATGAGATATGTCCTTGATGTTTGAGCGAAAATTCATCACTTCATATTAATCGACATTCATTGAAGAAGGGAAAAGTTTTTGGTATTTTATTCATGCAACATCACTTCTTCATACGACTTTTGATTGTTGTTTTGTTATACATTATGAGCAAATAAAGTTTCTTAAGGAAAAGTTGTATGAAGATTATGTTAAAACCCGGAAGGCGTTCATTAAGCACATGAGAGACTCGAAAATTTACTTTTATAAAATCTTTTTTGGACATCTAACAAGAAGTTTACATAAAACAAGCAAAAATATGAGGATAAATTTGATAAAAGTTTAAAGAAAAGTTTCAAATAAAAAAATCTGCCAACATTCAGTAAAGAAGTCGATTGAGATGAGGGTTGGAGGTTAGTGCACTGGCTACATTAAACTCTCCATTTCTCTCTCACGCTCCTTTAACTTGTGATATTAGAGTCACTTCCAATGGACAAAAATTATTTTACCTTGTAAAATTTCATCAACGAGAGATTCTCAAAAGTGGGATTCGATTTCTTCCACAATCGGTTCATTTTTCAGTTAAAATTCAATTTTCAACTCAAAAAAAGTAGCTACAATAGAATTTACAGTAAAACTAGCTTGACGAGCATAAAATCAATCGAACATTTTTTTACAATAAAACAAACTCAAAACATCGTAAATTAAATCAAAATTCCAAAAAATAAACTTTTGCGCGCAAATCGAAGAAAATTTTTTGAAATCGAAAAATAAATAAACTTTTAACAATAATGAAGAATAACGAATTTTGTACGTGCTATTAGCTAAGGTCAAATACACACACACTCACATCTAGAATTTTAATACGTCAAAAAAATGTGTAATTAATGTGAAAAACTCTTCAATCTTCTGCTGATTGCAAAAAAAAATCAAATCATTTTTTATTGTACAGAATTTTGTTTCTTTCTAATTTTTATCACAAACACACACATTTAATGGGATAAATTTAATGGTCATACACAGAATTTTTGTAATTTTTAGCAAAATAAAAAAAATGTTTAGAATTAAGTGAAAGCAGCTTTTTTGATGAGCAAAGAGAAATTGGCAAAAATGCTATGTGAGGAAATATTGAATTGTTGACAAAAAAGTTATTTTATGATTTTATTCGTGATGAATGAAAAAATTGTATTTAACTAACTTAAGAGCTCTTCTTTTTTGCTGAATAAAAATCTATGTCCATTCTGCGAGACGGCAAGAAATATATTAAATTCAAATATGTTGAATCTGACATGAGAAATTATGCATGAAAATAAATTGTCATATTGTTGTGCATATTAAACTTTTCTGATAAACTTTTATGTCGGAGGCGAAGAGAGAGACCAAAATATTTTTCTTCATGTATGACACGAAAGTTCAAGCATTGAAAATTTTTATGTGAAATCAAATTTGAGATTTGCTTAAAAGATCACATTAAAGTTTTCATCCCTTGCACTCACAACACATTCACAGAGATATTTTCTATGTTTCCTTACGTATTTAATGTACATAAAAGTGATGAAAAATCTTTTTTGCTGCCAGTTATGTAGCTTTTCACGAGAGAGGAATTTTTTAAATATTTCAGTTTATGTTTCTAAGCACTAAAGAATAAAGAAATTTATTAAATAACTGTGTATGTCCGTATATGTATGAGAGAAATATGCTTTTATGTTTTTTGAGTTTATATAAAAGAAGTGAAGCTTTAGAGCATGCACAGCGAAATGCTTTTTGATTAACTTAATTATCATCGTGCGCTCGCAAAAATATTCAAGGAATGAAAAAAGTTTTAAATTGAATTTAAAAATTATAAAGATAAATTTAAAAAAGTTTTCATCCCTTGTTCAAAAAAGTGCAAAAAAGTTTCACTTCGTATCGCTTTTTACTCTTGGTGAGATGAAAATTAAATTTTCTTTCAACTCTTTTTTAATAGATAAGTGAAAATAACTCGTGTTACCTCCTAAAAAGGAAAAAAAAATATGAAAAAAATTCTGCTTAGTTTGCAAATTAAGAAAAAAATTAAATTTAAATTTATAAGCTAATGTTGTTGTTATTTTTTTTGAATATTATGCAAAGAAAAAAATTAAATTCTAATTAGATTCTAAATTAGTTCAGCGATGAGAAAAATCTAAAATTTAGATTGAGGAAAGCAAATTTTTTTAGTCATTTAAGTCACTCACACAAACACACACAAAAATGTTTTTATTTTTTATTAAATGTTAAGTTCACTACTAATAAATTGAGTTCATTTCATTACATGCCATAGCAACTGCTTTCAATTGCAATCATTATGTGAATAAAATTGAATTTTTCCAAGTTGCATATAGAAATTCAATTTCCATAGAAAAAAAACCTCTTTTCTCATGTTTTAAGATCAAATTAAATTGCATTCATGTTTCATAATTAAATTTAATTGCACAGAGAATTAAATAAAAAAGTTTTAATGAAAAATTATGCTTCCATTTTTTACTTTTTTTTAAAGGATATAAAATTTCTTTAAGAATTAATAACTTGATGATGAATTTTTTATCTTCACAAGTTTTATTTGTCTCTGTACAAATAAAAAATTGATTTACAGAAAACGCGCACAACACAACACACTCACACACATTTTTTCTACACCCCTCAATTTCTCCGCAAAGCATATATAAATTCTCTCCTTGAAATTAAGATGTTTATCGTTAAATTTCAATTATTTTGTAATAAAAATCTGTCATCAAAATCAAATAAAATAAGATTTAAAAAGTCTCCCTCATCACAATATGAAGAAAGCAGCACAAGAAGAGAAAAAAAATCCCAAAATTAAAGAATAATTTTCTAAGTAAAAAAATGATAAATGAACAAAAATATATATAGCTTATAACTCTGCAATGTGCAAAAATATTTATTACGATTAAAATTTATTTATAAAAAAAGTAAAAAAAAGATGAAAAATAAACGTTCCTGTTAACCAAAAGAAAATGTTTTTTAATTTTCAAACAATATCAACCTCAAAATGATCATCAAAAATCTCTTTTCAGACAAATTTTTCCCTCTCTTTTGGCAATTAATTCAATAATCCACAAATAAATCGACAAAATAGATGTAATTACATCCAATAAAAAAAAGAAGAACGAACAATTGACGAAAAATTGCTGACTCAAGAATGATCCGACAGAAAAGCGAGAGAAACACAAACAAGAAAGAACACGAAGAACACGAAACTTTTTCTTCAGTTTGAGGGTAAGATTTTTGCGAATTGCAATGTGCCTCGCTGTGGTTAGGAAATTATCCTAAAAGATAATTTTTTTGTGTATGCTACATTACATGCAAAAAAGTTATCTGCTTTGCTTCTCATCTCCGTATAGCCTCCTGCTATGCTCTCAACCTCATGTTGATGTGACTCTTTAATCCATTTTTTTGTGATTTAGATAAAACGAAACGAGTGAGATAACAGATTTTGATGTTGATTGAAACGATGAGAGAGCATGACATAAGACTGAGAGAAATTAAGATGAGATTGCATTCGATTAAAGGATTTATTAAACTCTAAAGTTGCTTCACTCTTTTACAACAAAAACTCTCGATTCTAAAAATAATTTCCGTCCTATCGCGTGTATCAAAAAAAGTGGCGGCAGAATAATGTGGTTGAAGAAAATCCGAGCAAAAAATCTCTCATATATGTTCATGTTAGTAATTTATGGACTTTTTCGAGCGTTATATCGCAAATACACACATGAATGTATGATACGTGGGGTAAATACTCTTGATGATGTTTGCAAATAAACTTGTCCTATGTACATTCGTCATAACCGGTAAATGTATATATACTAAAAGGAAAAATTACTTTATAAATATAATTTTTCTAACATTTAATTGCGCGTTTGGAGAAAAATCAAAGAAGCTTCAAAAACGCCAAAAAAGGTTCAATTTTGAAGCTTAAGGTTTTTGTGAAATTTTATTTCGAATGCCGATGGAGCTTTAGCTTTTTTTGACTCTACTCTTCAATCAACCCCACAGCATCCGATGATGTAAATGTTTTATTCATATTTTTCTTACTCTGTTGTTTTTTCATCATTATCATTAGCTTTTGGCTCTTTATTTTCCTCCCTTTTGTGCGTGTCCATTCACATATACATATTCCATTGAATGATGTTGTGTTGTTATTATATTGTTTGGTCATTCCATTGTTCATACATTCCTTGTGGATATTTTATTATCCTCATTAGGGGTTGAGTTGTGCATGGGTAGTAAGGTATGATCAATTGATTGGATACAACTGATGTTCGATACATTGCCATATCATTGTATGCATGAAGATAATTTATGATTATGATGTTACATTTGGAAATTTAAATTCATTAAATGAGAAAATTTAATGAGTTTTCGTTTATGCGATAAAAGCAGTATCAATTGACATTTATCTTAATGAGATACGATTAAAATTGATAGAAATGCGTGTAACAATAAAATTTCGATCAATCATTTACTTTGCACTTTTCAAATTGCTCATTTGATGGATTGAGTGCAATTTGAAAAAAACTCAAGAGTATTTTAGCGATTAAAAGATTTTCACAAATTATTCTGAAGAAATTTAAAAAAATATATTTTCCCCTTAAAAGTATGCAACATTTAACACACTTCATATTCAATCATGAGGAAATTATGGGGGATGTAAATTAAAAAGTTCAGCATGCATGTTTTGCACTTTTAAACTATATCAACTTCAAACTCAATGATCATATGAGTGCAATCTAAATCAACAATTTCCTTCCTCTTCTTTCAATTTCTATCAAAATCAATTTTGGCTTGTTGTAAGAGCTGAAAATGTGATAGCGTGGAAAGAGAACGATATTGCATCACAAGAGAATTGCAAATTGAATTTTTTGTTCGAATACGATTATTACACATATATTGTTATTTAATAGAGATAGAAAAGAAAAATTCTTCTTTCATAGCTGATCATCTTTTCATGTTTTTGCTCTCTCTCAATCGTCTGCAAATTATTCAACATTCATCCGATGTCGAAAGATAGGAAAACTTATAAATTGAATTTGTAGTTTTAGATGTGTATTTTTATTAGATGCTTTCACATTTTTATGCTGTACACATCTAAAAAGTTTGCTGCCAAGAGGACCTTTTGACATTTTCAGATTTGATTATATAAGCTCCATGAAGTTTACTCAACAAAATTCCAATAGTGAAAGCTTTGCATGTTGACTGAGTGAAGGAAATAGTAAGTAAAGTCAAACTTTTATTTTAACATTAAAGTTTCTAGGAATTAATGCAATGAAGTTTGAAAATTAATTTCAATGGGATGCAGAATTTTGAAACATTAAAATAGTTTTTTGTTAAGTATTTAAAACTTTAAATCAATTTAAAAAAAAGCATTTCAATAATTTTAGTTTCAGTTATTTAATAAAAAAGAAATGAAACACGTGGTTGAAAAGATAAATACATGGATAAATAAATTTATGACGAACGAACACGTTGATTCGTGGTAAAAATTATGTTTTCCTTAATCATATAATAAAATTAATAAACTTAACATGTAATGTCAAAACAAGATGGGTCTGCAAACGGCGTTGCCATTTCCAATAGCTCCGCATAGATTAGTACCCTACTCCGTTGCAATGGGCATTAGTGGCACTCCTGGCCGGCCATGAAGGACATTCTTCAAAAATCATCAATGTAAATCGATTCCTGATGCAATAACGACTTCAACGACATACATGAAGCCGCAGTTCTGAAAAATGGACATTATGGCAGTCCTGGCCGACCATGATGGACATTCCTCAAAAATCGTCAGTATCAATCGATTCCTGATGCAATGACGAGTTCAACGACATACATGAAGCCATAGTTCTGAAAATGGACATTTTGGGCACTCCTGGTCGACCATGATGGACATTCTTCAAAATCATCAATGTCAATCGATTCCTGATCCAATGACGAGTTCAACGACATACATGAAGCCATAGTTCTGAAAAATGGACATTAGTGGCAGTCCTGGCCGTCCATGACGGACATTCCTCAAAAATCATCTATAGCAATCGATTCCTGGTCCAATCACGAGTTCAACGATACCCATGAAGCCATATAAGAGAAAATTTGTATGAAAAAGGACATTTTTGCACTCAGGGACGGTCCTTGGAGGGTCGTACCTCAAAACAAAATACTTCTTGCACAACTAGAGCCAAAACCCGATCTTTAGCTACAAACCCGAGTCAAATCCGACCAGCCGTTCTTGAGATATGCCGCCCACTAAGATCGTAAGAAAGTAAGAAAGTGAGAAAGTGAGAAAGTAAGATGACTTAAATGGCTCTAACTCCTCGTAGGATCAACCGATTTCAAATCTGTTTTCGCCAGTTTGTAGGGTTTGACTAGGCCTATCATTTGAGTATAAGTTTTGATATTGCACAATGTAATGTCTTGGCACTAGGGTTGTCGAAAACAGGTTTTTGGTAAAAATTCCAAAATTAATATATAGCGGAGCTATAATTTGACAGTTCTTTATCAGTTCTATTTATAAATGAAGTATCTTGATTTCAACTGATTTTGATTCAATAATTTAATTAATGAAATGACTCAACTGACTTCTCTCCGAAATAATTAAATTTCAATCAATTAACTTCAATGTTTTCCTTTGCATCATTCAATGATTTATTGAAATTAATGATAACATGCAATAATTTAAGTGAAATATTATTTCAAGTTAATTACCAATTAATTTAAAGTAATTACTTTTGAGTTTGATTTGAATTTGTCAAAAAAGTGAAAAATAAACTATTTTTTTGATGAGAGTGCGATAGAATTAAATGAAGATGTGTGTTATAAAAATAATTCAGACTCATAAAGAATACTAAAAAAGGTTCAAACTGAATAAAATTTACTTTCTTGGAAGGATAAAGCTTTGGGAGAATAAGAGTGCTGATAATTGGAATTTAAAAGATACTCTAGGGTTCAAGGGATTAGAAACTTAAAACCTAATCTTTTTTGACACATTATGAACTTTATGTTACCTCAGAATTTTTCACCTAATTCAACATGCGTAAGACAAAAAATTTAAAAATAATTTTGCTCAAACTTAATTTTTAAAGAAAAATTATTATATTTTTAATAAAATTTATAACTTTTTAAAAAAAAGATTTTTGGATTTAAAAAATGTTTTATTAACCACTCCTTGATTTCTTTTCTTTAATATTAAACTCACGTTTCAATTAATAAACTTTTTACTTTCAATCTCCTGCCACCACCCTCGAAAGCGTTACAACATAACATGATGAAATTACGTGGTGTAGAATAAAGAAAACATTTTTTCATTTCTTATTAGTTCTTTTCCTTATTTCGATGAAGCGCGTGCATGTATTTTTAAAAAATCAACTTTTCTTTGTTATCGTTACAAAAAAAACATTTCTAGACGTTGACAAAAAAATTATTAAAGATTCTCTACAATCTCTCAAATTGTTGAATCCTTTTTCTGAAAAATTAAATCACCATAAATTAAGCAAAAACAATTTTTTCAGGTTCATTATGGAAGTGAGCGATGAATAGACCGAACCTCGACCTCAATCACTCAATTTTATAATGGTAAAAAAATATTTTCCTCAGAAACCCCTCGAATGATATTTGATTGATAAATGGAAATCATGAGGCATAATAGAATATTTGAGAGACAACATTTGCATATTCTCACGGCATACACAGCAGCTCATCTTCCATACAAAATTATGATTATAATTTTCCTCTTCTACTTGCTATAATATTTAATAAAGCATAACACAAAAATGGCATTCAATTCATCTCTCAATACAGATAACGATGATATTGTGAATGCTGGAAATTTTCGAGTTTGTCTTTTTAATAGAATGGCAAATGAATGGAAATTTTCGTGATGGTTAGAAAAGAGAGGAAGAGGAAAAAAGGGAGAGATGAAAATAAAATTTATGTATGAGGATCATTTTTCTCAGTGATAAGCGAGAGGCACGCGTGAAAGTGTACATAAAAGGAATATTTTGAATGAGATGAGGAAATTTTGAAACATAAATCTTCGTGTCTCCCCTTATCCTCATCCATGTATATTTACTACTTTACGTCTTTTTTGTTTATCTTAAAAATGTTTTTTCTCCGTGGAACTTTATGACAAAAATATTATTTTCCTTAGAGATAAGGCGAGACGCGTGAAATTGGAAAGGTAGAAAAGTTTTGCGATGAAGATTCATTGCTTTGAGTTGAAGAAATTTAAATAAATGTGTCAAGGACTAATCAAAAAAAGATTTGAATATTTTCTCAAAATAAATTTGAATTTTAATTTTTTGAAAAGAATTTTTGAATTCTTTAAATAATTTCATTTAAGGACGTGCTAAAATTTAGGTTTGAATACGTTTGAAAATTTACATCAATTATCGAAATTTATTCATCACAGCTTGCAGTTTGGTTTCACACAGGGTGAATTCCACATAATTATGAAATGACTGTGTTGAAGCTAATTGAGTGAAATATGTATGAAAGTGCGAATATTAAAATGTAAAACGAGACACGTCGGAATTCTCATTTAAAATTTCGAGATGATGAATGACTATTTTGAGCCAGGTCACAATGTACACGACTGAAATGTTCTAATTAACAACTGTTTTAAATGTTTGAGGGTTTAAAAATTATTTGAATTTAATTCCATAAGATTTAATTATAACTTTAAGGAATTTCATGAAAACTTATAATATTAATTAGATTAAATCCCTGCTTAGCTTTTATAAATTCTGCAAATAAACGCTAATTAATTAATTAAATTTCTATGCATGCCATGATAAAATGATGACGATTGATTCAATTTTATTGATCTGCATCTTAAAATAATTTTCTCAATTTTTGGAATGTTTAATATTGTCAAGAAATGTATCCATTTAGAAGCAATTTGAGACGTAAATATTTGTCGAATTAATCCTGATTGAATTTTGTTGTTTGAAACAATTAAATTAAGTTAGCATAAGCAGTGAGTTTACATCATCAGATTTTGTGGGGTGGTGAGAGAGTGAGGAGGAAAATGATGAGATTGAAACTTCTTAAAAGGTAATTTGATGCTGATTTATTTCCGAAAAATAAATTTATTTCTCTCCCCTTCTTAATCCTCAAGGCCATCCATAAGACACACACATTCTAAATACAAAAATTTAAATGGTTTCGGGGAGAGAAAAAACCCAAAGATTGATAAAAAGTTTGAAACAATTTTCATCGGAGTTTTATTCAAGTAGATTAATTTCTTCCTCTTTCATGCCATCCTTTTTCGGGATGATAGAGATGATTATAAATGAGGTCTTTTTTAAGAAAGTTTTTGACAGTCCTTAGCTGAGGATGAATTTTCAGTTAAAGAGAAATATTTTCTTATTTGGCTCGAGTTTAAATGATTGAAAATTAACTCTTGAATCAAACTAAAATTAAACTTTTTTTCTGTCAAAATTGACTTTGAATTTCGACTATAAATTAATTTTAAACTTTTATTAAAAACAAAAAATTCTTTTAATATTTTTTATTTAAACAATAAATTTTATTCAACGTCGATTTAACAATGGAAGCAAATAAAAGTTTTTCAATTAATTTTTTGTCATCTCTCCTCGGGAGATGAAAGTTGTACTCATAATACAACAATTATAAAGCAAATTACATTGCTGTAGTTATTGTTCTTCCTTCTCTTTTTTCATGAAATGCAGTTGTAAAAAAACTTAAATTATAATCTCGTCGACTTTGCATCTCCTTACAAGAAGAAATGAAAAGATAAAGTTTCACTCGCCTGCTCGTGACAAAAACAGTGAGTTGGAATAAAATATTAATTTTAATTTTCCAATCAATTATTTTCATAACTGGCCTTCATAAAATATTCATTTTTCCCTAGAAAATTTTAAGCTCCATCATTCAACGGGTATGAGAGAAATTGAAAGCGAAGGTGAGCCCGGTCCTGTCTCAAATTATAAACAAAACCTTTTCGCTCAAATCCATCACTTGCTCTTTTGTTTTTCATCGGCACTCATCTATTGTTATGATTGCGTCAAGTGGAATCTTCTTATTGAATCACAAAGTAAGGGGATTTTGAAGCCCATTCAATGATAATAAAAGGGTTTAATTTCCATCTATAGACATCAATTTATCAAACTGTTGCGAGCGGCTCGTTTTTGTAATGGTTTCCTCTCTCTAATACCGAAGCATCAAACAATGAAGAGACAATAAAATTTTAAAGGGTAACTTTCTGAGATAAGAAGGGTTTACGTTAAAAAAAATTGTGTTATAACGATTTGAAAAATATATTTTTCGTAAAATTAGCCATCCCTTGATCAATTTCACAAATTATTTCTCGATGATTGAAGGATGAGTGGCTCTCGACGTTGAAGAGTATTGGCAGGTAAACAAGTCATCTGCGTAGCCGAATTTTAGAGCCATAAGTTTTTAAACTGAAAATTCCACTCAATTTATCACAACGATCTTTCAAGTATAATTCATAAAGCTCACCCTAAAAATGTCTCAATAGAAAATAATCAGCAGCTTTTTCGCCCAAAGCATCACCACAAAATTATTGATTCTTTTGTGCGATAGTGAATCTAATTTTTCTGCTTTTTTATCACCAAAAGTTCTTTCCTATTTTTAAACCATCTTGAGTTTGTTGTTGATGTCAAGTGTGTACCATGGCAATGAAAGCGACAATCATTCCACTTCGATTGTATTTTTTTCCTGATGCCATCCCAGCACTTGAACCGTAAATTGGCTTTTCCCAAGAACGAATTCAACATTGAGTTGAAAATTTTACAGAAAATGTTTTTTGTAAAAAATCTTTTCTATGATGAAAATCTAAAATTTCTTCCGTTTTGTTGGGGTGTGATGAAAAAGATGAACTTTTACCGTCAGTATCATATTGTTGACAAGTTTTTTTTTCTGTTTATCCTCTGATGTAACTGTTTGAAGAATTATTTCCACAATTTGTCATCTTTCTCTCTTTCGATAAATTTTTTAAAGGTTAATCAAGGGGTGAAAAATTACATCCAAGAATTTTTAAAAATTATAGCTCCGCTATATATTAATTTTGGATTTCTCCAAAACCAGTTTTCGGCCCCTAGTGCCAAGACACTACATTGTGCAATATCAAAACATATACTCAAATGATAGGCCTAGTCAAACCCTACAAACTGGCGAAAACAGATTTGAAATCGGTTGCTCCTACGAGGAGTTAGAGCCATTTAAGTCATCTTACTTTCTTACTTTCTTACTTTCTTACGATCTTAGTGGGCGGCATATCTCAAGAACGGCTGGTCGGATTTGACTCGGGTTTGTAGCTAAAGATCGGGTTTTGGCTCTAGTTGTGCAAGAAGTATTTAGTTTTGAGGTACGACCCTTCAAGGACCGTCCCTGAGTACAAAAATGTCCTTTTTCATACAAATTTTCTCTTATATGGCTTCATGGGTATCGTTGAACTCGTAATTGCATCAGGAATCGATTGACATTGACGATTTTTGAGGAATGTCCATCATGGACGGCCAGGACTGCCACTAATGTCCATTTTTCAGAACTATGGCTTCATGTACGTCGTTGAACTCGTCATTACATCAGGAATCGATTGACATTGACGATTTTAGAGGAATGTCCATCATGGACGGCCAGGACTGCCACTAATGTCCATTTTTTCAGAACTATGGCTTCATGTATGTCGTTGAACTCTTCATTGCATCAGGAATCGATTGACATTGACGATTTTAGAGGAATGTCCATCATGGCCGACCAGGAGTGCCCAAAATGTCGATTTTCAGAACTATGGTGTACTAATCTAAGACAGCGGAGCTATTGGAAATGGCAACGCCGTTTGCAGACCCATCTAGTTGTTTTGTTGGATTTTTTACTTATTTTAGGTATTTATAAGATTTTTTTAACATTAAAATTTAATCCATAAAGGTGAAAATAAGATGAAAGTCAGTGCTAAGCTTTATTTCTTTATGCCAATCCGAGTCAACTCGCAGACAAGTACAATCAAAGAATTTAAAAAGAAAGATTATCGACGGCAATTTTTCTATTTACATTTTTTTGTTTCATTTAAAAGCAATTTAACACTGCAATCGAGTGTTGTTGACAGTCATTAAAGCATAATTCAAGATGGCTTGACTGAAAAAGAAGAGAAGGAAAAAAGGTTTAATAATTGAGTGTCATCAAAGATTATCTCAATGAGTGTAATTTAAAAAAAATTTGCAATGCTTATAGGTTATTCTTGTTTTTCTATGCATGAAGCTCACTACAAAATATTATCAATTTTTTTTAATCAAGTTTCATTTATTTTTATAAACGTCTGAAATTTTCCTATCAATCAAGTTATTTTTTCATTGAATGCTAATTAAATCGACGAGCTAATTTTATGTCGATGACACAGATTTTTATATTTTTGCACTTTACTCACTCGATCGTTATGTCAATAATTACTTGCGTCAACTCATAATAATTTCTATGTAAACAACCATTGAGTGAGTAGAAGAAAAATTAAGTTTGTCTTCACGAGGAAAAACATAAAAGGGGAAAGCAAAAGTGTGAAAAGAGTATTGACATGATATTGATTGCAAAAATCTCATAAAAAGATAAAACTGTAAATTTTCTCAGAAATGATTCAGATTAAAAATTCATCATAGTATTTAATAATAATTGACAAGATTTCAATCAATTTGTTTTAGTCATTGAAACTAAAAAAATGTCAAAAGGTCTTGAATGTAATTATGTTGACACGGTAACACGTAATTACAACTTGTTTTAAATACCACAATCGGTTAATCAACTAGTTTTTTATATGAACACATTTCTTTACATCTTCATTCATCTTTACATTAGTATTTTTATACTCAAACACGTGAAGCATCTTCGAAAAAAGAGCGAGAGAGAGATTAGAAGTGGTCATAATACAACTGTCATGCCGATTTTCATTGCCATCAACTTTTTTTTCTCTCATGGCTAGGATTTCGTAACGATTTTGGCATTTCTTCATCGATGCTTCTTCTCTCGGTTTATTAGTTTGCTAGATTTCGATCGGAGTGCATCGTTTAATACAATAAGTTTCATCTCAGCAACCAAATTTAGAGTGAGATAAAAATTTGACAGCATAATTGGATTTTTAGGCAAACAGTCATGGAGAAAATTGCAATTTTTGCAATTTGTTTTCTACTTTTTATTTTTGTTAATGCCGAAAGCGAAAATGATAGATTTTTGAGCTTACCCGAGAAAAAGAAATGTGACAATCGTGAGTGAACTAAAAATTTGATTTTATTTAATTTAAAATTTATCAATTTTATCACAAAATTACAATTCAAGGCCTCATGGAAGCCAAATATGAAGGCAGGAATTTTTTCTTCAGTGGCCATGATCCTGAACTTAAAACCACCCGACTCGATTGGTTAGGTAAGTGTAAAGGTTTCAAGTTTAAAAATTATCAACAGGTTTTGATAAAATTCATCATCAAATAATTTATAGATGCCCGTAACGAATGTCGTAAGCGATGCATGGAAACAATCTCTTTTAAAGATCAAAAGAAATTTGACTTTTTCAAAAGTTACATTCAAAAAAATAATATCTCATTTATTTGGACATCCGGGCGTATATGTGATTTTGCTGGCTGTGAAGGTCGTTGGGATCTTTTGCCAAAACGAATAAAAGGTTGGCTGTGGTCTGCCGATCAGACGCGTATCGATGATACAAATAAAATTCCAACCAACTGGAGCTACACGCCATGGTCAAGGACGGGACATTCTAAGAAACCGCAACCTGATAATGCCGGCAAGTTGTCTAATTTGCATTTTTAAAATGATGAAAATTAATTTGCATATTTTTTAGAATTCTTCCTCTCGCAAGTCGGTGAGAGCTGTCTTGGTGTTTTAAATAATCAATACAATGATTCTGTTGCATGGGTGAGTTTATATAAAATATTTCAACATAAAAAGCTTATTTTAAAATATCAAAACAGCACGACATTGCTTGCTACCATAAAGCGAGATTTATCTGTGAAGATTCGGAACCTTTACTTTATGATGTTGCAAATCAGGGTGAAGAAGAAGCAACAAATGCACCTGTCACGACTTCTTCGAGTACAACAACAATAAAATCAACCACCATTAGTAAAGTCATTCGCTCTTCAACGGAAGCAACAGAAAAACAAATTGAAGCAACCGAAAAAATTGAAAGCTCATCAACAAAAGCTCTTGATTTCTCGGAAGCTCCATCAACCACAACTCAAACTCCTGAAGAGATAAAAACTACTAAAAAAAGACGAATAATTCGAAGAAGAAGAACAAGAGTTAAAACATCATCAACAACAACAACATTGGCTCCCACAACAACTCAACTAGATACCACCGAAAAATGTAAGTTCTTTTTTACGTATTTAGTCTAAATATATTTACGAGAATATTTTAATAGCTACGCAACCACTTGACTCACCATCAAATGACATTCAATTAGAGGAAACAACGAAAACCTTCGAGGAAGACACAACGACACAAACAACCACTTCAACAACAAGTGCGCTTTTCAGAAGAAAATTGGGTCGAAGAACTAGAAGAAAACTAAACAATTTTTAAATTATTTTTGCCTATTTTGTTATGAGCTCAAAAAGATTTTACATTGAATTGCTAAATTTCTAAAAATATTTTCGCGCTCCAGCGATTTGTCTCTATGACAATTTGGTCTTTAAATTATGTTTAAGCTTTCTGTTTACTTTCTTGTTTTTATCCTCTGGGTTCACATGACAGCGGATGTACAAAAAGCATAAAGAATTTTTTATGAGGAAATTTAATTTGAGGGTTTGAAAATCTGCAGATTACGCTTTCAGTCGGTGACCTTTAATAAATGTTAGAAGGGAAAAAAAATATTCAATTTAAAATCTTTAAATTTTTTCCCCTCATTTTTAAAAATTACAATAATTTATCACAATTTTTAAATCCATAAGCTTTCCCGTTTGCCTTCAATTCTAATTTATATTAATCAACTCACTCCTCAAACTCCCGCAAGATCCTCTCAGATTAATCCGAATGAATTTCGCCTAGTCTCAAAAGCGTACAAATTACTCGTGTTTATTATTTACAGCTCGCAGATTTTGATGAATGATTGGATAATACAAAATGTGTCATGGTGAGCGAGAAAAGGATTGTTATTAACGAGAGAAGCCCAAAACAACTTCACATTGGCTAATGCAGAAATTTTTGAAAGCTCTTTATTAGAGGCATCAAATACACTGTGCGTTATTAAGTTTCAAAAGAGGCGTGAAATATGTGTTCAGATGTGCTCATATCTGCCGTTGAGCGTTATAAAGTTAGGGAAGAGATGAATGAGCGGATTAAAAAAAGGAGCAAAAAAGTGTTTAGGTGTGAGGTGAAATGTGAATGATTTAAAGACAAGGGATGGAAAACTTTTGATGAAAATTGCCTTCCCTTGCATACATGAAACCAAATGTTTTTCGCAATTGACGGAAAATTTATTTGAGAGCGTGTTAACATCTGGCTCGATAAGTTTTATACATACATGTGTATCCATGAAACTCTCATACGTTTTACTGTCAAATTGAACTCCACTTGCACAAAAGTGTATCTTGTCGCTTTTGCATTCAACATTCGTGTATCCTCATAGCAATGTAGATACTCTATACAATCCATCTGTGCTTAAAAATCAAAATGTCAAATGGCAATCGCATTGAATGACGGAATGAGTGAGTCAAGTTTAATGCACACACATTGTGATGAGAATTGCACGAAAGCTCTTTGCAGTGAATGGATTTGAATTTTTTGGTGCCTTTTTATGATCAATCAAAAGACCTTTACAAACAGTGATATTATGAAATATTTTCAGTCAAACAGACTCTGCTAGAGATGAGCAAATACCTCTTGACTCACTAATTTTTTTAAAATTCATTTTAATTGCCCTCAACTTCAGTTTCCATGCTGTTCAATATTTATTGCCTGGGAAAAATTCAAATTTTCTCGAATTGGGAGAAAAAACATAAATTGACTGAATATAATAAATAGGGAGAAGAGAAAAATAAAACACTGATGGTAAAAAATTATGTAAATTTATAAGAAATATAGCAGTGAATAATTTTACTCGCAGTGTCTTTTAAACCCCATGATGATGATGGCAGTGTTTATGGTCCGTATGCTGTGTACTCAAATTTAAAGCGAAATGGAGAGTATTGGCGAGAGGTTACAGCAAGTCAGCGGCAGAATAGCTAGTTACATAATTCATTATTTATTTTTTTCACTCGCTGTTGCTGCTCTCGTGTTACGAGTTGGGTGTCTGTTGGAGCAGCAGTATCATAAAGCTTTAAGAGGAGGAATGGGGTTTGAGAAAAGAGCGGAAATACTTTCTAAAAATACTGCAAAACATAAATCAAAAAGCAAACTTTTGTGACTTTTCCCAAACATCCGACTTTGGCGCGAGAACACAGAGAATAAAAAAATTGCGAGGAAAACAGGAAAAAGAAGCTTTTTGGCGAATCTTGCACGGATGATGATGTTGAGAATGGAAATTATGGAAGTTGTAAAAATTTTCGGCATTTATCCTCTCTCAGTTCACGCCTCACGGCACTTTTGCTACTTGCGAATTAATTTATCAAATTCACTGTAATTTTTCATATTTTTCAATGAATTTTGTTTTCTTTAGCTTTTTTGTTAATTTGTTAGAAAACGTGAGCGACTGCTTTTATTAAAAATATTTTTCAGCAATAATTTAAGAAATATTTACTTTGCGAGAAACTTTTTTCAGGTCAAATAAAAGTTTATTTCACTCTGGGTCAATATTTTCTTCTTAAAACTTTTCTCTTTTTGTAAGTAAAAGCTTGAAGTTTTGTGTAAACATGCAATTACTTAGGAGCGCGGGACAAATTGTTTGAGCGGAGACAATTCTTTGCAAAAGCACTTCATTTAGAGTTTTATTTAACTTGGAAATTTTTGACTGAGAAAAACGTCGAGAAGAAAATAGAATTTTTGGTGTGTTTGAGATTATTTTAAATAATTTATTTTTTTCCAATTTTTTTATCAACTTATTTTTTGTATAACAAAAAAATCTTAAAGGCAATCAAGGTTGAAAATGCTCTTAAGTGAACTCATTTCAACCCTCTCAGAAATTCTTTTCAACACTTTCACTTTTCACGTCGACTTCCTTCAAGTTTCCAAGGTGAATGTGCCTTCTGCGTACTTTTAGCAGGAAAAAATATTAAATGACATTTTTTATCATCGTCAGCATCTAAACAGAGCACAGGTGAGAGAGAGGTTGGATATGCAAACTCAGGTTGATTTTGTGTTCACTTTGCAAAAACAAACTTCCGCTATCCTTTTTTGTAGGCCGACGAGCGAGATGATAAAAGGTGTGAAAATTTCCTCATTGAAGAAAAATCGATATTTCAAAGAGTTTTTACCGAAATTCAGCGACTTTAAAAATGTTAAATTCTGTCATGACACGGGGGTGTGGGCGTTGATTTATTTGCAAGCGAACTACAAGAAATAATAAAAATAGAAGAAATGGCATCACACACATATTATAAGAAATATATCCATAAATTTTGTTCTGCCTCACCATCTCTGTGGAATAAAAAGTCCTAATGTGAATTCTTCTACACACACACATAAGCAGATGAAAAATTTACGACCTTTGCTCTTCCCTTGCATGAATTTTTTTAAGCTATATATTGTGTGATGTGTGTGACATACAATTTTAATAGAAAATTTCCACTGAAAATGTAGATGAATGGTTGACATATGGTGGAGTCTTATTAAAATTGCAATTTTTCTCCTTGAGTGCGGCAAATGAGGCAGAAAATTGAGAAAGTCAATAAATTAATAAAACATTTCTGAACCTTCACTATACAGTCACAGAAGCTGGAAAATTCTTGTATGGCCATGCAGACGAGAGTAAAGAAAAATGGATAAATAAATGATTTTTATTCAGCACACATCAGTTGCCTTAGTAAAGTTTAAAGAACTTTTCTTCCTCTCCAGATTCCAATGCCATTAATGCTGTTTTTAAAAATATCAAGGGAAAATTATTTTTTCAAATACTTTTATAAATTTTAATCAAAAATTTTTCCATCCCCTGCCAAAGTTTTCTCTCGTCCCCATAATTTCAGTTTTCTTTTTCTTTTATGGCTCGTGATTGGGAATTGAATGGCTGGCTATGGCAAAAAGTAAGACGAGAATTATTTTTTTGTTCGGTATTTATGGCCATAAGTAGGCCAAAAGCAGTGCAAGATGGAGAATAAACTTTTTTTCGGTCGCATCGTCATTATCAAATTTTTTATCCTCCTTCCTTAATTTTCTCTTTGACTCATTTTCAACATCGAAATTAAATTAACAGAAAAAGTTTTTTTTGTTGAGGGAATATGAAAAGCCAGTAATGAGCGAAAATTTATATTGGAAGCGGAAAATCTCTCATTTGAAAAATTTTCATTTTAAATCCGGTTTCAATGCTATGAAAATAATTTTATCGCCACTTCCGGAGAAAATTGTTTTCGTTTGAGCAGAACGAGAAAATTTGTTAAATTATTTTTGTTGGCGTTTAAAGCATCTTTCATTGCTCCACACTCTTTTTCTTATGAAATGCTCATTCAGCAGAAAAAATCCTCAATATGACTCTTGATTATATTTATGAAGTATGTCTTCGATAAAATCTCTTTATATTTTGTTATATATTTTTTGACGTTAGAGCTATTTTTATCTCTCTCTCTCTCTCTTACCCACTAAAATTATCTCTGCAGAGCTCTGGAAACTTTTCGAATCGATCAAGCCTCTAAGAAAATGGTTAAGCAGATTTAGGCTCTAGCACAAAATGATCTGAAAATCATCAATGTTGTCGGTCAGTAAATAAAATATATATTTTTTTCATTGCTGACCTTCGGGCTGAGTTTTGAGAGGAGATTTTAGGAAGATACAACATTGACATGTCATGTAGCTTTATTTAGATAGAAATGTAAAGAAAGATTCGGAAGAAGAAGAATGACAGTAATATTTAATGTTGATATGGATCGTAGACATGACTTATTAAGACACATTTTGTTGGTGTGGTAAATGTTTTTGACACAAGAACATTTTAAAGTCGACTTGTGCACAAAATGGTCAAATTTTAATTTGAAAACTTTAAAGTTTCTGAGGTTGCAAGATTTTCTTTCTGTAGATAACATGTGTAGACAGCCGCAAAGGTAAGAAGAGATTGCTTTTCACATAAAAACAGCCACGACATGCGTTATTGTCGTATTTTCATGTTGTTTATCACAATGTCGCGTGCATAAAAGAGAAAGAAAGCTTTTAGAAGATTTCCTTTTTATGTCATTAGGCAATAAATTTTTCTCCGAAATGTCTCTTTTTTCCTCAGACATGTTCTTCAGTTGCTCGCGCGATTTTATTTCCTTATACATTTCCACTCAACTCGAGGATGATTTTGAGATAACGAAAAGTGAAGAAGGAAAGAAAAAGATGCAAAAAAGGTTCATCAATTTACATCAAAATTACCAACGATGACTAAATAAATATTATCAAGTACCTCTCGCTCTCACTTAAACCCACCTTTTCATGATCCATTGGTAACAACTTCATCCTTGCAGCATGAAATTGAATTATTTTAAGGCTTTAGAGGAGGCAATTTTATGTCCGTTAAAAGAAAATAAATTTGTAATTAATCATAAATGGATGCTGCCTTCTTTTTTGCTAGTATCATCTTACACTGCCGCGTGGATGATATTGATTGACAAAAACCCTTCAGATAATTCATCCACCATTTTTCATCCTTCAACATTTCTTTTTCTTCAACCTCATTTGAACATCCGCGGGGGCCGACCTAAATTATAAATCATGAAATTTTCGTGAGATGAATTAAGGGAATCATTATCATCCGCTCTGCAGAGAATTATTTTTTGTCATTCTCGCTCAACGTCGAGGCTTGTCTATAGAATGAAATTAAAATGAATAATTATTATCATGTCCCGGTCTCAATCATATACAGAGTCGTGGGATGGGAACTTTTTAAAGCTGTAAAATAAAATTATTGAGTGAGAAAAAACTTTAATGAATTTTAGCTTTTTTTAAATTAATTTATTTTTATAAATTTCCCACTTCCGTTTCTCATTTATTTTAATTCCATTTATGCTCGCTCACCATCATTCTTTGCAGACTCGAAGCAGATTTGTTTAATTCATTTTCCGGGCATTGCTAAAATTTGCCATTGAAAGCGAGGACAAATCCTCACTAATGGTGCGCGAAAATCTTGTTAGACTTCAATTCATTTTTGACGACTGGAAGTGTCCGGAGAAATCGCAAGTTAAATTATTTAATGTCATTTAGGCAAAGAAAATTTATTTATTTGATGTCAATGGCTTTTTTGTGAGCTTTTATGCGTATAATTTGTGTCGCAAACATTTTGAGCGATAAAAAATGTTGTTAAAGACAATTAAATTACGTGGAAAGTAATTTTTTTAAATTAAGTGAATTTCAAACAAATCATGATGATAACGACAACATCTTCATCTACAAATAAATAACAAATTATCGATAAAACGGAAAATTTATCATTCTATGCCTTTTCAAAAGAGAGAAATGATAAACGAAGTAAGATGTGACATGCATTCCACTTAAAGCACCATCAATTGGATCATTTGACACAGCAGAAAAAGAAAAAAATTCAATTCATGTTGAGACTCATCACTTAAAAACAGCCTCAACATCCCATCCATCTAACCGGCGACGCGTGATGGTGTAAAATGTCGATGGATGATTGTGGAGAAAATAATGGAGGGAAATTTTGTACATTTTCAGGGTGGCAATTTATCTTACCTTCAAGGTTGTTTCACATCCCTCAAATTTAATTATTGATGGCGAATTTTTTTTCGCTAGCAACGTGATTCGAAAGAAGTTTAATCAACTTTTGAGTATTTTTTTTAATCAAAGAAAAATAGTGAAATTAAATCAAAGAGGAAATTTTTTATTGGAGACAAAAATGTCAATTTTGCCACAAAGAGAAAGAGCAAAAAATTCTTTTTCTCGCATTTCAATTCGGTTCGGAAATTTAATTCAATTTTCAAAGCACATAGATACAAGCGAAGAATGTGCCACTCAAAACATTCATAAAGGAAAAAGAGATGTGTCAATATGTTCCCTTTTTCACCTTTGCCAAACATCATCGAGATCTTTCGAGAGAAGGGATTGAAAGTTAAAAAGGCTCTTTACAGAATGTGATCAAGATTTTAGAAATTTATTAAAATCAGTTTTGCAATGTAAAATTTCAAAAAAGAAAATAATTTGAATTTTTATCTATAAAAATTTGCTTTGCCACAGTAAAATTTTTCACATGTAAAATTGCTTGATTTATCCATTCATGTCATCGAACGTGCGTCTGAATAAAGAGATAAGAAATTGTTGTGATAATGGCATAATTTTTTATGACAAAATGACTTCTTTGAACTAATTTATAGCGACAGATAAAGCTTCAAGCACAATGTGAATTAGGAATTGCCCAATAAATAATTTCCATGCCGGTCTTTTCTCGTGAGAAAAACTTTTCTCGGTAATTTGCTGGTTGAAAATTTTCTCTTCGCAGTCAAAATTATAAGGCAGAAGAAAAAGTCGAGGAGGGTGACATGAAAAAAAAGTTGAGAGTAAAATAAACTTTTCAGACACTCTTCCTTTTTTATGCTCCTTATACCAACATCATATACCTTGTACCCGAAAAAAAGAGAAGATCTGTGTGTGTGGTTGTCGGCAAATTTATTTTTATTCGCCCAAAATTCTCAAACACTCAGAGATGTCACAGTATAAAGAAGGAGAGGAGAAAATAAACAGACTGGATGAAGCATATTGGTGAGAAATGGAATGTGGTTAAGGAGGACTAAGCACATATAAGATGTGTACACTTCCACTCGAAGAACCTGTGTGCCTTTTATTAATATTCTTTGCAGAATTCTTGCACATTGTCAAGGGGTGGAAACGGAAACTCAAAGAAGTAAATTTTCATTTAAAATGACTTTAATTTGATAAAAAATTCAATTTAGAATTTTATTTCTGTCCTCCCATAGCGACTGAAAGTCTTTCTCTTGCTTTATGTAAGACTAGAGATGTATTTTGCGTCCAAAAATCTAAAGTCAGAAAAATGGAGCAGAGCAGTGTATTTTAGAGAGCGGAAAGGCAATTCAATAGAAAAGAAGAAGAAAAGAAGCCAAAATGTAAAAATAAATTTTTCATTTTATTTATTATCATACCGTGCACTTTTCAACTCTAAGCGGAATATTTCAAAAAATCTTGAAAAAGAACTGAAAAGCATTCAGAGTGCACCACAAGAATCCTGAAATCAAAATTTATTTCCATTTGTAAATAAATTTGCTTCTAAATTGAATTTTACGGATTATTTCAAATGCTTTCAACTATTTTTTCTCCCACTAGACGATGCAATTCACCATGGACAGCAAACTTTTATTTTAATATTACTTTTTTGCGTTCAGTTATTGTGCAAACGCTTCGCTGCATTTTCAGAGTAAAAATTCATTAATTTTTGCAAGTAAAAGGCTCGAGACTCTTTTTAATACATATTTTGACTATTTCAAGAGAACTTTAACAAAATCTCAATTCTATACAATTTATAAATTTATTTTTACTGAGTTCGTTTTAAAAATCAAAATCCTCCAATTGAAAAATTTCAATTTTTAACAAAAAATTTATATTAGCACCATCAACAGAGCACAATGCACACTAGTATAATTTTTTGCTGCTCCTTTTTCACCGCGGAGCTTAACGTTCACATATAATATGAATATTTTTCATCATTAATGTCACTGACACATAGTTTTTTCTCTCTCGCATTCTATCCCCTTCGGTGATGAACTATCATTTGTATTATTTTCCATGATGAAGGCAGAAAAAATTGTTGAAAACAAACAACAAATAAAAATAAAAACGCACACGTATGAGAGATGGTGAAATGCAAGGCATGAGAAACATTAAAAAAATTAAAATTTTCATTTAGAATTATTATTTTACAAAAGGCTTAATTTGAACTAATTTGGTCTCATCCGTTACCAACCGAAGTGATGATTATATGTGGCATAGATATGGCAAATGACGGGTCGGTCCAATGGATGACACACGCATACCCATCATACGGAAAAACGAAAATGAAAATTTATCGCATGACCAAAAAATAAACATAAAACAAAAAGAAACTGCCATAAAAATTTATTATCAAAAATTTCGCTTCAATTTTTGTGGTTGCGGCACATTTTGGTAGCAGCAGGGACTAAATGTGTGTTTGTTTGGAAATTTGCAAGGAGCTCTTTTCGTGGAAAGAAAAGTTCAAGTTGAGGTAATAAAGTTAGAGACAAAATTTGTTATTTGTGTATCGCACAGCGTGTAGATGTGTCGAGGAGGTCAAATTATCTCCGTAGAAATGGAAAAGTGGAACCCAAATGGAAATCTGAGTTGAGAAAAGTTTCAGATAAACTTTAATGAAAATGGGTATCGTTTTATGAGACAATCGGACTTTCGTATTTATACTTTAAATTAATTTGTATTAGCGAAAAATGTTCACTTGCTTTTTTAGTTTTAAAAACTTTCAGATATTTTTTAAAAGAAATAATGGAAATTTTTAATTTTTAAAATACTCACAAAATGAGAATTTAACACTGAAAATTGAGTTTAAAAGAAGTATTTTCTATTTATTATTTAAATTTAATATGAGTCCACTAGAAGGTAATTTTTAAACGATTTTATTATCACTTTAAGCAGGTTTTTCAATTTGTTCTTTTAATCTGGTTGTCTCAGCTGCTATCCGTGTTTATAACCTACAAATTTTCTCTCTTTACTTTTTCTCCTATAAATGATTTTTACGGTTCTTGTTTCCAACACCTGAGCATGTCCTTTGCTGTAAACTGACTGTCAGTTTTGACGCTCACATGAATTCGATTAAATTTTAATTAAACGAATTTTCTCTTTGATACCAAAAGCACAATTAATATAACAAGTTATTAACATAAACTTGACCATGAAAAATCAACAAATTACTAAAATTAATATGAGATTTCATTTCATGACTGAACATCAAAGACAGTAATTTCGAGAAATTGAGTCCAAGAGCGTTTTTCAAAAATTCATCAACTCTCGACCGTCAAAGAAAGAAAAAGGGGTAAAAGGGACAGCCAAAGAACATGAAACGCATTTCGAGAAAGTAAATATAAATTTACATATTTGAATTGCCTTTAAATATTGATTTTGCTTCTTACTTACAGTATATGGTGGGTGAGCAAGCACAAGAGCTGCTGGCAGAGAGAATCGGTAAGTAATAAATCAGGGTTGATTGACAATTTTATTTATTCACATCGTCGATGCGCCCGTGACTCGATTCTATCTTTTCCCTCGTCTCAAAGTGGCATCAGCAGCCAAGGAACAGTCAATAGTAAAGCCCTGTCTACAGTTTGTGATATAATGTTTAATTTAAATCAAAAAAATTGTGGGCGGTTTGAGGACGAAGAATTTGAAAGAATGAAGGACGATAGCTAAATGTCACTTTATTATAAAAGCTCAATCAAAACTTGCAAGGGATGGACATTTATAACATTGATAAATTTTACTTGTTTAAAATTGTAACATTTTTTATTTAGTCATAAATTTCAATATTTAATTTCTTACAACTTTCCATCCCTCTGATAAATGTAAATTATGTTGAGGAAATATTGATGAGTTATAGAGACAAATGACAGTAATTTATTCACTTTAATCGATTTCATTTTGCTCGCTCAGTGAAAGCTCTTTAAATTGGAAAAGTGGTTGAGGAGATAGCGAAAAAAAGAGCGAAGCTGGAGGGCGGCGGGAGGAAACAAAAGCGAGAGATTATAGAAATTTATATGCCTTTGTTTTAGTTTGACGGTGGCAATCGGTTCGAAAAGTTTTCTTTTTTCAACACAAGAACGAGCGATGGTGCAAGAGCGAAGTAGAAAATTGCCATTCTGGAAAGTTTTCGCAACTTTTTCACTATCGTACAGCGTTCTTCTTGCTCGTGGGGTAAATTCACAAAATGATGAAACCGAAGGAACAACAACAGAGATTACAATTAACAGAGCAATTGAAATTGGTAAGCTCTTCAGAACGCTGAAGCCATTGTTCTCCTCTATATTCACGCTGCTCTCATTTAAAATTGCAATGTGGAAAATTTCTAAGGGGGAGAAAAAGTTCTAATTACATAACTTTTTTGTACTTTTCTCATACTCACTTTTTATCCCTTTGCACGTCTCATTATTCAACCCTGCAAAAATTGCATTTTCCATACCTTTATTTTTAAAAGTCAAAGGGTTGGACACATTTTCTAAAACAATGCATTGCTGACAATTTTGTATATGAGCAAATTTAAATTTAAATTTTAAATTCATTAAAAACATTTAATTTAAAATTTCCATCCTTTGGCCACCTAAAATAATTTTCCATTTCTTTTCCGCTCACCTCTTGTATGCTTAAAAAAAGTTTTTCTGCACGAAACGAACGAACACCACGTTGCATCACGAGGCGTCACTAATGAACTGAATTTTACAAAAACCATCGACGAGATAATGGATGATGTGCGGTCAAAGCATTCCGATATTGAAATTAATTATCGCAAAATTCCAATCGATTGTCAGTTGAGTGAGGACGAGCGTAAGTTGAAAAATTTTCTCAGCCTCTTCTCGCTTTTTTTCTCGATGGCTAAAGTTTTAATGAGTTTTTTCTCTTCTTTTCTTTTTTTGCCAAATCCAATTTCCAATCCATTTAGTTTGTGAGAAAATAGATGAAAGTGGCATGTCAATTTTGGTCGATGGCACATTGAGTGGTTCCCCCGAAATCAGGAATTTGCTGCAAATGCATCGAGTGCCTTACTTCAATTTCGATTTCTCAATTCAATCGTTTGTAAAGATGATGGAAGGTTACATTAAAACAACGTCACCGGCAGCAGCGAATGTCGTTTTTATCCTACAAGATGAGACGAGTAAGTAATTTACTTTTTTTTCCATAGACATCACTCCTTTTTCGAGGCATACTGACACTTTTTCGAAATGCGTAAAAATTAGTTTTTTTTTCATCGCTGAAATTTTTTCTCAATTAAAATTCTGCAGTGGTTGATGAGGCACTTGATTATTTCATTGAACGTTCAACATTGAGAATAATTTTGATGAATGGCTTGTCATCGAATGACGTTGAGGGTTTGAAAAAACTTCGTCCCATACCGGACGCTTATGCGATCATCGCCGACACGACGAGCATTGAGAAGCTCTTTAAAAAGGTAAAATTGTTTTGGGTGCGTTAGGATTAAAAATTTAGCATGGCATCTCTAAATTTAGCTCCTCGATGCCGGATTAATTAATTTGCCGGAGAGATGGATTTTAATGTTCACCGACAACAACGCAAGAGCGGTAGCGAGTGGTAAAAAGCTCAAGTACTTTGACATGCATCCGGAAATGAGTCGCCTCCTACTGTCCGACGGCCTCTGCTGTAATCCCCATTGTATTTGTTCATCCTCAACAATGGTTAGTTGAAGTTAATTCATTTCATTTTTAAGTCATGCACAGCAAGCAGCCAAGAACAATTCATTCATTATTGCTACAATGTTGCTCACTCCGGAAGACCCTTAATTGTGTGCCAAGTGTATGTCGAGTAATTTTATATTTTTAATTCACTCCAGCATTCGAGCTTCACTCGGTCCAGAGTTACATGTTCTTTTGTCCATGTGCTAAAGCTCATCCCTCAATGGAATGAAGAGATTATTTTATTTAAACCCATCTGCTGCTGGCGCTCGTACCTTTACTTCATCAACAGCAGCTCAAAAGTTGAAATTGACGACTTTTGATAATTTAATATTTTTTAAATTTAATTTTTGTGCAATTTTTCTCAGCCACAATTTATTCGATTTCATTTCTGTTTTCTCTCAACTCATCCACGTTCGAGTGCTTTTTATCTCATCTAATTGCTTTTCATCCTCGAGCACTTTTAAAATCTCTTCAACTCAAGTATCTTTAGCATCCTTTCTCTTTCCTCACTCATCTACCATCGTCGTAATCTTCGTGGTGCACATTCCGGTCTAATAAAATTTATTTTTCAACACACAGCTAAAGTTGGAAGCACTCAAGAACTTTTTACAAACGATCATACCGATATTGGTTGAAAATGATTTTCCTCTCGACAATAAATTTACATGCACTAATGAATATTTCTCGAACAACGTAAGTGAGCACTCTGGAAAGCTCTTGAGCGATTTATCGAAAGCAATTGATGGAAGTAATTTAATTTATCTCGACGACGTTGATGATGACTTGAAAGTTTGGCAACGATTGAAATTTGATTTGTTTACGAAAAGTGAAAATAGCTCAAAAATCGAGCATGTGGCGGTGTTCGATAAAAATGGTCTTAAAGCAGTAAATGGCGCGACATTAAAGAAATCGAACAAGAGATATTTTCGTATCGGCATTGTCGAGGGCATACCATGGACATATCGAAAAAGAGATCCAAACTCTAAACGTCTCGTTTTAGACGAAAATAATCTGCCTATTTTCGAGGGTTATTGTATCGATTTCATTGAAGCATTAGCGAATGCCATGGATTTCACCTACGAACTCGTTCTGCCTTCGAGTGGAAGTTATGGTGAGAAACTTGCAGATGGATCTTTCGATGGGGTTGTTGGTGATTTAATTGAAGGTGAAACTGATATTATTGTCACGACATTGAAGATGACAGCTGAGCGAGAAGAGTTCATTGATTTTGTGGCGCCTTATTTTGAGCAAACGGGCATTTCGATTGTGATGAAAAAACCCGTACCCGATCGTTCGCTTTTTAAGTTCATGACCGTCCTTAAGCTAGAAGTATGATGTGTTTAAAGTAAAAAAATATAAACTGATTTATGAAAAAATTAATGCAGGTATGGATGAGTATTTGCGGTGCAATCGTCGCCACAGCATTTGTGATTTGGGTTTTGGAAATTCTCTCACCATACAGCGCACGTAATTGGAAATACGATGAAATCTCCAGGTAATTGCATGTTAATTAAAAACACATGCGGATAGAAAATAATTAATACGAATGTCGAAATTATTTTCCTCTAGGCAATTCACACTCAAGGAGAGCTTTTTCTTCAGCCTCACTTCGTTCACTCCGCAAGTTAAGTTTTAACAATTTTTTGAAATTAAATTAAACTCATCAAGTCAATCATGAAAAAAGTAACTCAGAATTTCACAGCTAATTAATTTTAATTCGCTCAATCAGGCGGCGGAGAAGTGCCAAAGGCGTTTAGTGGAAGGATTGTTGTTGGAACTTATTGGCTTTTCGTCGTCTTAATGTTAGCAACTTTTACAGCGAATTTAGCAGGTTTTTTCATCACTTTCACTACTTAAAATATTCCTCGAATTATTAATCTCCCTCTTTGCCAGCTTTTCTTACTGTCGAACGAATGCAAACGGCCGTACAGTCGCTCGAGCAGCTCTCACGTCAAAGTCGTATAGCTTATACCGTTGTTGAGGGCTCGGATGTTCATCATTATTTTAGAAATATGAAACACGCTGAAGATAAACTTTTTCAGCTTTGGAAAGAAACGACACTAAATGCGACAAGTGATGAGGCAATTTATAGGTGAGAGTTTGACACCATACATTTAGGATACAAATCCACACGTTTACTTTACGCAACATTTCATCCTCGAGAAACACTCATAGAAAACTCTCATTACAGAACGTGGGATTATCCCTTAAAGGAGCAATACTCATCAATTCTGATGTCAATCGAGCGTGGCACTAAGACTCTTCCGAATGCCAGCGAGGGATTTAGACTTGTCAATGAGAGGGAAGATTTTGCCTTCATTCATGACGTGCTCGAAATTAAATATGAAATGACGAGAAATTGTAATTTCTCTACTGTTGGCGATACATTTGCGGAGCAGCCATATGCGATAGGTGAGCACTGAACAAACTTTCGAGTGAATTCAATTGATTTCTTTCTTATATACAAAAGCTGTTCAGCAAGGTTCATTGTTACAGGTATGAAAGAGCACAAAATATACTTGATTAACTCATGCATTCAATTTTCAGGATGAATTAAGTCGAGCTCTTGTTGAACTACAAAAGCAGCGATTTTTTGAGGACTTGACAGCTAAATATTGGAACTCTTCATTAAAAGGTGATTGTTCCGGCACTTCAGACAACTCGGAAGGCATAACTCTAGAATCGCTTGGCGGAATTTTTATCGCGACTATCGTTGGATTATGTAAGTGAACTCGATATAAATTCAACAACTTTTCACTTAAAATATTTTCAGTTATTGCCATGTTGGTTCTGATTGTTGAAGTCTACTATTACAAACGTAAAGCAGGAAAAAAATCCAATCTTAAAGTCGTTCCTTACACTTTTTCGTCGAAAATTCAACCCATCGATTATGTTAAGCCTAAAAACAACACAATTCTCTTGGGTCATGGCGATTTTATTCCCGTTGCTGCAAAACCGCGTTTGTCGCTCTTTTCCGGATCACAATCTCGTTACTAAATCAAATTTAGATTGACGATGTGCATCATCATTATGTGTAATAATTGAGAGACAATTAAATTTAATCCTCACATGCATCACGAAGATTTTAATTATGTAGCACATAGCGCCATTTTGATAATTTTAATTCGCATTTTTATTCATTGCCTGTTTTCTGTGAACGCAAGATTTATAGAATCGAAAAAGCAGCTTTTTTATTTAAGCGAGTTCATTAAAATATTGTTTGAGGTCGCAATAATCCTTCATTAATACATGGAATTATTTTGCAACAATGCATTTCACTAAGAAGCATTAACTCCATGGTTACATATTTCAAAGAAATCGAAAATCATCAGCTTATGTTGACTTTTTGTAATAATAAATTTACACTACTTTAAAATTTTTAATTTAAACTTTTAGTGACTTTGTTTAAATAGTAATTGCTCTACATCTCAATTTTAACCCTTTTAATATACTAAACAAAGCCAAAGAAAGTGTTTGTGTACTTTATCAGAGCTCAAAAGTGTTTACTTGATTGTAAGCAAGCGATTTTAATTAAAAGAGCTTTCCTCACACAAAAACTTTGCACTCGAGCTTAAAGCAGTCGCAAAAGGGGAAGTTCTTACACCACTTGCTCTCTCTTGAATTTATTTCTCTCGTTTACTTGCACATGAGTGTTAAAAGGCGAGTTGAAGGGTCAGTTACTCATTTTATTTCGCTTTTTCGTAATGAAAATGAAACATTCTCGATAAATTGTCCCCGCTCAAACTCAAAAGACTTTTCTAGTTTACTCATCCACTCTAGATATGGAACTAAGTGAATTCAAGTAGAAGAGTTAACGCTATTGAGTGGAAAGTGAGAGAGAGAACATTCAAGATATATTTTTAATGTGAGTAAAGCTGCAATTTAGCTTCACATTCAATGAAATTGCCATTATTTCGAGACTAAGCACTTGAAGATATGCGGAGGAGAATCGTAATTGAAAAATCACAGCGTGACTTCAAAACCATGCACACAACTTCCTCTTCTTGCTCCTTTTTTTTATAAATCAATATAGCAGCGACCATTTTCTCTTAACTGATTTATAGTTACATGGTGCTCTAAAGTAGCGTCAGCAGCAGGAATTACAAACAGCTTTATCTATCTTGCATGATATCCCTTTCCATTTTCTCTTATCCTTTGATAACGGAAGCATGAAAGCCAAATCAACGTTCATGAAAAATAGTTTGAGATCGGTGAAGAGGAGGAAAAAAAGTTTTCGCAACGAAAAGTTCACAACTTCCTTTTTTACCAAACACATTTTAAAAAATATCTAAAGAGCTGGAAATCTAGCATTAAGAGGAAGACGAGAAATTTTATCACATGCGACTGCGAACGATATTCAATATAATTCAATGGAATAAAAGCATCGCCTTTGAATGCATATCTAATGTCACTTCTTGTGTTCAATTGAGTGTACGTTTAATACGAAATTTGATTCGACATTTTAAATTTTAATGGGTTTAGTGTGAGTGCGCACATGAAATGAGCTTTTCTTTTTTGATGCATGAGCTTAAAGATTACGTTGATAAATTTAAATAATTGTACACACACACAAAGTCAAACAATTTTTTTCCTTTGTTCGTTAAAAATTCTTTTTGAGCAAATCTATCGCGTGTACATGAAAAGCATGTTTGAGGATAAAATGAAAAATTTAAAGAATGAAAATTATTTTCCCATTTTATGTAAAGCGGAGAGAAATTTTCTCTCTGTTGTTCGTTCCTTAGATATTTGTCTTGCTTGCATGCATTCATTCATTCATCGGTGGCAACTTGAAGCTTACAATTTTCATCTTTCTTGTGTGCCTTTTGCAGGTTCAAATCCTTTTTGAATTTCTTCTGCATCACGACATTTCCTTTAATGTTGTACGCTGCTTCTTTACTCATTGTGCTTTATATACCTCTTGCTCTTTGAACATTCTCTTTCGCTGCATATTTTTATTGTTGTGTTTTTCTATTGAAAAGGTTTTTTTAATAAAAAAATAAAAACTTTTTGTTAAAAAATCTTAACTGTGCCGCAAGTAATTTGATGATTTTTTTATTCACTACTTCGAGAATTTAGAGAACAGAATTTTTAAAATCATAGTGCACTATAGTGGGAGTTTTTCAGACACAAAAATCCTTTTTTATAACTCAGCTTTTCAGACACAATATTCTAAAATTTTCCTTCTTCATTTATTTATTTTTATATGAGCTGATATTAATATTTTTCCCAGGAATAAACATTTTAATATAAATTTTCGTGTTTTTCTTTCTTCTTTGTTTATTCCCTCGATGCAAGAAAATGGAGAATTTTTTAGTGGGAAGCACCAACAATTTAGAAAAGCGTGCATTCTTAAAACGAGTGAATAGGATGAGGAAGTGCAGAATAAATTTGCATAGAGTAATAGAATGTCGCATTTCAATTTTTGCTGCACATTTCTCATGAGATTTTCAGCATGTGTTATTCTTGTATGTTTTATGCTTTGTTGACGATGAGTGAAAAGATAAGAAAACAGTTTTAATTTATTTGGATTTTTGACTTTGTAAACATTCTTGATGGAAATTATATTTTAATAAAATTGTCAAGAATTGAAGTTTTAAAAATATTTATTTTTTTGTTGTCAATTTTTTATGCGAGTGCAACAAACGGTAAAATATTTAGATTATCTTCATTAGTACTAAAAGCAGCATGTCAGTCGAGCTTTTCAATATCTAAAGGGGTCGCAATAGCGCATAACATCAACATTTTCCACCAAGTTAATCGACCTTCGACAAAATGTTCTAAAGTTTTTTCAATTCCATAAAAATAAGAAGATAGAAGAAGTAAAAAAATTAAAATGTGGTTGTTTATCGGTGGTTAAGTGAAGAAAATTGCAAATAATTTAAATCTTAAGCATGAACCCATCGAATTAGACAACTTGTCATGTTTCCAATGGCTTCAAAGTCGAGCGAAAAAGTAAAAAGAAATTTTGTTATTTTCATTCAGTCATGTTTACTTTATTAGGACTCTTACTTTTGTATAATTGGGTTGGTAGTGATTTAAAGGTGTTGAACCGTAAGACATTATCAATGAAATATATTTGGTTTTTATTAAGCGCGACGAGTGGACTTTTAAGTGATTACATTTTAAATAGCAGTACAAAAATTTCTACGCCCAAGTCAGCTCTTTTCTCCCGACGATCGATTTTTTCTTCTCCTGTTCCATAAATATTTCCGAGAGATCGAATCGTTAAAATTTCCTCGCACTCGTCGCTTGAATGCAGTTTCATTTTTTCTTGCCTTTTGGTGTGTCAATAATACATATACATAGTGAACTTTTTGTTGAAAAAAAAGCAAAAATAAAATCTTTCGAATATTTGAGCAGCTGACATCATACACAAAATATTTTTTGCCGAAATTTATTTATTTATTCAGTTACAATAACTCTTTTCTTGTCCAATTTCAGCATACAACGCTCTTCATGATCATAATGAGACTCAACTTGAAATATATTTTAAGTAGTCTTATATTGATGGTAACATGCGTTACGCTAATGCTGTGGCATCGATGCGATTTTGTGAGAACATTTCCAAAACGATTTTATAGTAAGTGGATTTTTATTTTATTTATTAAAGAAATTATTATTCACTTTTTAAACATGTAGGTAAAATTATGTGCAAAAAAATTATTTTCTTATCACATGAAAGGCAAAAAAGAATTCTATGCCGAAACCGTGGATTGAACACGGGACATTTAGATCTTCAGTCTAACGCTCTCCCAACTGAGCTATTTCGGCCATCTTCTGATATAAAAGAACTTTGGCAGAGTACAAATTTAATCTTTTTGCTTAAATTGCAATGAATGTGTCTTTCATACAAAAAAATTAAATGCCATTTATATCAGAAGCTGGCTGAAATAGCTCAGTTCTAGACAAAAAGAAGTGACTGAAGAGCCCAACAATGTACTAAACTTTTTTGGCAGTAACTGTATTCGAAAAAATAAGGAAGTTCAGAATATTATTAATGATTTATTTGATACTCTTAATTGACTTTATTTATTTTTAAACAAATGGTTAGTTTGACATCAGAGTCAATTGAAACCATATTTTATAAAAAAATTATCAAATATTTCACTTTTATGAGACGACTTACTTCCTCATAATTTAAGCCACATGTCCAATTTAAAATAATATTTTATTAAGAACGTATTTAAGTTGCAAGGAAAAAGTCTCCTAGAAAAACAATTGTGTCGTTTACTAATTTAATTTAATATTTCCCGTTTTCCTTTAAGCAAATCAATATCAAATAACGGAAGCTGTGGAGATTGATTGTGTAATCAATGCAGAGTATTCAATAGGCTGTCGAAAATCGTTGGAGAGCGATGAAGTTTATCTACCGTTTTCGTTTCTGAAAAAGTATTTCGAAGTATATGGATCGCTACAAACGACAATTGACGGCGTGACACATTTCGAGTGGCAACATAGTTATGGTAAAGTTAATCTACCTCGAAGTGTCTACGATCCAAAGGGCATTTTCATGTATTTCGAAAATTACAATGTTGAAGTTCGCGATCGTGTGAAATGCATTGATGCGAAGTCAGGCGTTCCGATTAGTACGCAATGGGAGAGTCAAGGTTACTTTTATGCGACACAAATCGCACAATTTGGCTTATCACACTACAGTAAGAATTTAACGGAGCCAGAGCCGACAAGAAAAATCATCGAGGATGGCGATGAGAGTCAAGGCGCATGGATGATTCCGAGAAATAGCACAATATCAAGAAATTCAGTTTCTAGCAATTCAATTGTCAATTTTTCAACTTCAAATCAATTTGACAGCGCAATTTATGTGGAGTTGGATCATGCTGTAGATTTAATATTAAGCGTCGATTTATTTTTTCAAACCAACTCAAGTCTCACGGTTACCATGCAGAATCGCGAGACGCAACAACTTTATTATTTACACTATATTGTAGCAGACTTATCAATTACCGTGCAAGATGCAAACATCTATCACGGAATTGGCACAAATGCCGCTAGTAAGTGGAAACATCTTACCAGGGATCTTTATGTAGATGTCCAAAAAGGCATTGCAGCTTCAACTTACATTAATCATAGACAAAAAATGCGCCGCAACGAACTAAAAGTAGTGCGAGTGGCTTTTCTTGGCAATGGTGCTTTTGACAACCTCACACTTTGTACCTCCGAACATATCACACATTTTTATGAAGCTGCCGAATGGTTTGTGCATCATCAAAATCAATCAACTGGTGGTTTCGCAATTCCGGTGAGAAGAAGACTTGCTTCGGGCTTTGAAGATCTTCCGCGTGGCTGGTATTCAGCAATGAGTCAAGGACATGCAATATCACTTCTGTCACGAGCCTACTATCATTCAGGATTTAATAAGAAGTATTTAAAGTCGGCAGTTAATGCACTCAAACCCTTTAGACAGCCCTCATCACAAGGCGGGGTTTTAGCTAAATTTATGAACCAACTGCCATGGTATGAGGAATATCCAACAACTCCGGCATCTTTTGTACTGAATGGATTTATTTATTCGCTTCTTGGTCTTTACGATCTCAATCGAATTGCACCAAAAACCAAGGGAGGAAAAGAAGCAGGACTTTTATTCGACCAAGGAATGGAATCGCTCAAAAAAATGCTGACACTTTTCGACACGGGATCGGGAAGTGTTTATGATTTGAGACATTTTTCACTTGGGACTTCTCCAAATATTGCACGATGGGATTATCATGTGACGCATGTCAATCAACTGCTTCTCCTTGCCACCATAGACGATGATCCGATTTTCTCACAAACGGCCGAGAGATGGAAAGGCTACATGATTGGCAAACGAGCCATGCACAATTAGAAACGCTTTAATGATGAGAAAAGTTATGTTATTCATATTGTCCAAGTTTTATTTTTAACACGCAACAAAAATTAAATGGTGATTTTTAAATTGTGAATGTACTTAATATTTTTTTGTTTTTTAATTTCGTCCAAACTTGCCTAAAAAAATAGTTATGTTATAAAACTTTTTATTTTTAATTAATTTAATCAAGGGGTAAATATTTCATCCCTTGAATAATTTCATGTCACTGCTGCATTTTATTCTTCCGTGTGAATATTGCAAACTTGAGCTTCATAATCTATATAAAGTAAAGAAATAGCGGAAAATTCACTACGATAATAACTTCACACAAAATAGTACCTCAAAATTACCTTAATCATTATGATGATGATATACTGCTGCACTTTGTAGATAAGAAAATTAATTACACACAATGTAAACCAACAAAAATAATAGAAAATTTTGATTACCACACGCAAAAGAAAATTTTTTATAAAACAAAAAAAATTAAAAACTCTTTTCAATCGAGCGTTGGACTTTTTCTTAAAATGACCACCGAAAAAGCTTTGCAGCGAAAAGTGTCCAACTCATAGGTTTTTTAATAAAATTTATTCAACACCTTTTTACAGCACGGTAGGAAATGTTCTAATTCTCTCAAAAACCAATATATGAATAGAGAAAATCAGTGAAATTTCTATGTTAAACTTTTAATTATTAGCGGTTGAGAATTTATTCAAAGTAAAATATATTCAAATTTGAATAGCGGAATGCCGTAGTGATTGGAATTTGTGAAGAATGTAGTTATTAATCATATCAAACTATTATTAAAAAATATGATTACACAAAGAAGAGCAAAAATTATGGATAGTAAGAAAAAAATTAAAAAAATCATAAATGCGCGTATCTATTAATTTATTCAAGAGAAAATTGAAAACTCACTTTAAATCTCTTGAAAGCAATTTTTGAACACTGATTTAAATTTTTCCGGAAACATATCATTAAAGTCATTGAAGATGTTTCTGTTTAATTTTCAATGTCAATTTATCTCGCTGAAAATTGATTAATCCAATTAGGGAATGAGAGATGCAGCTTCCATTAAATAATTAAATTATTTTCTCCCTCTCCTGAATTTAGATTTGACACTTAAGGAATGTACAGGTTTTGTTAATGAACTAAATTATTTTAAACTTAGAATTTCCAATTAATTTTCTAAATCACGTGACGGTTGACGCATCTAACTCTGGTTTTTTAACTAAGAAAATTTTATATAAAAAAAAACTAAAATGAAAATCATTTTGTAGATTTAGACAATAATGAAACAATTTTTCTAGAATTTTAATTTAACACAGAACTTTTTGCAAATCTCACGGCAGTTAATTTCTTCTCATGCTAATTTTTCAAAACTTTGTAAAAACAAAAAACTCCTAAAAAAAAATGGGGATTAAAAGCAAAATAAAAGTAATCTGTAACAATTCTTCAAATATATTTTAAAACACATTCAAAAGTTTAATTTTCAATCAAAATTTTTTTATTTCAGTTTTGATCGTGAATGACTAGAAAAAAAATTGTCAATAATTTGTCTTATGGTCTATATAAAATAATTTGATCAAGTTTGTTCGTTGGATATGTTATGTTCGTCTAGAGAAGTTTTTTCGTGTCTTCAGCAAAAGTCATGTGCTCCTTTCGCAGTTGAATACAGTCGTCAGTGATGAATCTGAAGAAAATATTTTTCATTATGAAACAATTTGGAAAATGAAATCGAACGAAGCAAAAAAAATTCTTACTTGTAAAATAAAATCGTTATTGGAGCTGATGAGAGATGCCAAAGCGAATGTGCATCGAATGACCATAAAATCGGTGGAAAGTCATAAACTTCGAGTACCACAGTCGCTAATGCGAGAAACACAAAAAGTAACATTTTCCACACATAAAATCGTTTTCGAATTTGTGATAAACACCAAATCACCCAGCCGAGTCCACCGAGCACCTAAAAAAAGTTAAATTTGATCTTTATTTTTAGCCATTTTTATAGAAATGAAAATTTACTCCAGTCGCTATGTTAACTTTCATGTTGTATGAGTAGTCAAAAGCATTATAGCTGAGATAGGCGAAATGATTGAGGAAGTAAAAAGCACACAAGAGAGTTATTCCAATCGATACCTTCTTCGATTTACTATGGGTCACTCTAAAAAGGTTTAGTTAATGTTTTAAAACTTAGATAGGAATAAAGCGAAAGAGATCATTATGCTTGGATCACACTCTTACCTTATAATCATGCACCAAAAGGAAGCGAGTACCATCGAGTATGCAAAGACATAATCAAAGAGCTCAGTTATGGGGAAATCTCGTGTGTGAAAAACAGTCGACCAAGTCCATGCGTTCATGCAAATTATTGAAAAGGCGTGCCAGAGCTTAAAGAAGGGCGAGTCATGCCTTACGTCGTTTCGAAATTGCATGAGACCTTTATAGTGAACGAAAAAGTTGAGGGCGGAAAAGAAAACGGATGCCGGCTCCTGGATTCCACAGAATCGAATAAACGGCCATTTTCCATGAAATTGAGGAATTGACCATTTTCGTGAAATAAAAGCTTCAGTTGTTTTTTGCATGCACTGATATCGGCACTCGTCACGGCAATTCCATGTTACTAGATTTTCAAATGTTTTCACCTCAAAATTTTGGCGTCTCCATAGTGCGATAATGTTGTCAATGAGCTTATCCTGCATACCTCGCTTATAAAGTAGCACATCTAGAAATCATTATTATTTTTAAATTGATTGACTCTGTGACATTTTGCCCCTGTGACATTTTGCCCACACCCAAAATCTGTGGGCAAGGGCAAAAAAAATATAGGGTCAATTTGTCCATGGTCAAATGAGGGCAAAATTTGCAAAATATGTGGGCATGGTCAAATCTGTGGGCAAATTGCCCTGGACAAATTGACCCTATATTTTTTGCCCATGGACAAATTGCCCATGAATAATTTTTTTGTCAAAATATAAACTTAATTAAAATAATTTAAAGTTTTTATCGAGCCAATACGGAAAATTTTAAAGATTTACTTTTTGCCTATTTTTTGGGTTTTTCTAGTGGTTTTTACATTAACAAAAATCAGGTTGTATTTTTTCTTAATAGAAATTTTGATATATCACATGTACTATCTAGCATTCATATTATACGTAATTTGCTCTCAAGCATGAAAAAGTAAGTCTTAAAATTTCGATGATTCCAGAGGGGTATTTTTGATTTTGCCATATCTTTGATTCTTTTAAGATAAAAATCTGACTTGTTTGCATGTTGTAGATGAAGAACATTTACAATTTTTCAAAAAATTATAATTTTTTTATCTGCAGGAAGTGCTTAAAATCCTCAAAAGAATTTAATTTTAAAACTTACTCTCATTTAATAGTTTTATAAATTTTATTTGGGATCAGGTTTGGGATTTAGAAGAAGCAACTCGGTGTTTTATCACTTTCAGTCAAAAATTTTTGAGTATGGATACTCAAGAAGTGCCAATAGGTGCAAAATTAAAAATCGCTTATTTCTCTTTAAGTATATCATAGTGAAATTAGTGTAAAAACTTAGTATAAAAAATTTGAAAAAATATCAAAACAATTAAATAATTTATGGGCAAATTGTCTGTGGGCAAAAAATATAGGGTCAATTTGTCCATGGTCAAATGAGGGCAAAATTTGAAAAATATGTGGGCATGGTCAAATCTGTGGGCAAATTGACCCTATATTTTTTTTGCCCTTGCCCTCGGATTTTAGGTGAGGGCAAAATGTCACAGGGGCAAAATGTCCTACCCCCAAATTGATTATTTAATAATCCGGAAATTAATTTTTTAATCCTTTTCTTACTATTTTGGCAATTAAGTTTTATGCAGCTATTTAGGCAATTCTGATAATAGGGAGCTCGATCGCCTGAGCTTGATTGTATGCTTGAAACTAGACAAAATAAAATTAAAAATTTTAAGAAATTCATTCCAAAAAGAATTTCTTGTTTATAACAATTGAACTTCTCTAAAGCGAAATATTTTCATAAGCGCTTTTTAGCATTTTTTAATTTTTGCTCTTCGTTTAATTTTAGTCTCAAATATTACGAGATAAAAGAAAACTCGTAGTTAACTTAGTTAAAATAATTTAGCTTAAATTTTAATTAAGAAAATGGCAACAAAATCTCTCTTGAGGATATCACAGCGAGCTGTATTAGCAACGAGAACGAATAAAATGTGAGTTTTTTAAATAATTTTAAAGTTGAAATTTTTCAATATTTTCTTTTAGGACGATACGAGATTTTCAGAACACGGACAGGAAATTGCTTGACTTTAATGTTATAAAGCAAATGAAAAAGCGACGCGAGTTTAAAGGAAAACAACTTGTGGGGTTAGTAAAATTAACAAAATCTTTTGGCCTTGAACAATTTTCTTTTTCAATGTCGCGCGTATTTTTGATAACTTTCTTTTGCTGAGGAAATGACCTTGACTATTTTGATAAATTTAAATTTATCGAATATTTTTTTATAGGTATTCCATGGATCAAATGTACTCTGTTGTAGGTAAGTTGATGATTTAATTTCAACAGGTTATGAAATTTTTTAGGTTCGATTACTAATTTTTATCTTTGAAATTTTCCTTTTAGCCGACGTAGAAAATTACTATAAGTTTGTGCCATTCTGTAAGAAATCGATGGTTTATAATAGAAAAGAAGACAAATCTTTGACGGCTGATTTAGTGATTGGTTTTCCACCGCTTAGCGAAAAATATACGTCGAGTGTCACAATGTCGAAGCCAAATCTAGTCAAAGCCGAATGTGACGATGGACGACTTTTTAGTTACCTCCTCAACTATTGGAAATTCTCGCCCGGCGTTAAGGACATACCGCAATCATGTGTCATTGACTTTCAAGTGTCTTTTCAATTTAAATCCGCAATACATTCGCAACTAGCTAATTTTTTCTTCGATCAACTTGTAATTCAAATGGAGCGAGCTTTCATCGATGAGGCAGAAGAGAGATTTGGAAAGCCAGCGCTAAAGTCTCATGTGCTCGAGGCTCATAGTCGTGTTGTATGAAAATGATTGTTATGTTAATTTATTTGCAAATAAATGTTTATTGAAAAAAAAAAGTGAATTTCTACATTTCTCCACATTGAGAGATTACAACGGGAAGTCGGGGTTTGTTATTACTTATAGTTGGAACATTTTCGATTTTTCGTACGATTAACATGCCGTCGAGCACGCGGCCAAAGACAACGTGCTTATTATCCAGGAAACTGCATTTAGCGCACGTAATGAAGAATTGACATCCATTGGAGTTTGCTCCTGAATTGGCCATTGATAATAAGCCAGCATTGTCGTGCTTGAGGCTGAAGTTTTCGTCCGCGAACATTTCGCCGTTGTATATACTTGTATATCCGGTTCCATCGTTATGGATAAAATCGCCCGCCTGGATCATAAAGTCCTTGATTACACGATGAAAAACAACTCCTTTATAGCCTAATGGAACGCCTTTTGGTTTGTATTCTCCTGTGCAGAATTGACGAAAATTTTCTGCTGTTTTAGGTGTAAGATCAGCGTAAAGTTCGAAAATAACTCGTCCAACTTCCGTATTGCCAATCGCGATGTCAAAGAACACCACCGGGTTTTTGGGATGTCTTAACTGATTTTGTATTTGGTTCCAAGTTGGCATTATTTAAGTTTTTATTTCACTCTTTAAACGATTTAAAATTTGTTTTGTTTTGCTTGATGCCGAGTTTTTGTTTATCCGAATTAAAGAGGTTTAAGTGTTCTTATAGGAACAATTTCATAGGAAATTCTAACAAGAGTATGTTTGATCATACATTATAATCTGATCAGATTTATGTTTAAACTTTACAAGAATGTCATTAATGATTAAGTTTATTCGTAATCTTAATTTATAACTTTTAATTATAAAATCTTACAGTAAATTTTTAATACACCATGGAATATTTTGACACTCAACAAATTAAATTAATCTAAGTTTATGGTAATCATATTTTTTTTGGAAAGGAAAAAGCTCGATCCTAAAATTTTTATTAATTAATATGTGGAGCTTAAAAAAAATTAAAAAATAAAACCTTGCGAACCTCTCCAACCAAAAACACATATAGCTCTCTTTTATAGCATGTCATCGAGTCTCTCAGTTTGTCGATTTTCAACTCAGCTCAGTTGCAAAAGTATTAACTTGTTGATCGCATCGCTTCAGAAATATTTTGCATTTAGAACGTGTAAAGTGTCTAAAGTCCCTTCAAATTATATCAATTTTATAGTTTTTTAATTTTTAAACTCGAATAAAGTAAAATAAAACGAAAGTTATTTCTTGAAAGTAAGTGAAATGAGATGTGAAATTGTTGAGCAATAATTGGACGCTTAAATTTTAAATTTCGAGCTTCTCTCGCACGAAACTTATATCATTTGAATTTTTAATTATCGCGAGATCTATTCAGTGCTGATTCATGCATGAAAATTGTGTACAATATAAATTGCATTTTCCGCAATTTGTGGCTCTCTATAGAATCGATTTAAAAAGTACTTTGAGAGTCAATGAAGTGTGTATTGATCCACACCTGAAAAAGTGTGTTATTGTGGTTGTGTTGGTGGTCATTTCTTCTCTTCTTTTTCTCACTATACGTGTTTATAGTTGAGCATAAGCAGAAAGATAAAAATGTGTAGTAAGGGCGGCGGCGGCGATTACCTTGCAAATAAAATTCTCGAAAATCCGTTAAACGTATTAAAGAAAGCTTTAATGTGCTGCATAATTTTAATTTTAAGTACGCCCCTGAATGATTTGTCCAAAAATTGTAAATCTATACGAACTCGGTTGCCATGGCGAAAAAAACAATTACATTAAAAAAAGCCTATTGCACAATACTCGAGCTGCGCGAAACATTAAAAAAAATATTCACAAAAGCGTCTTAAAATTTTACTCATCGTCATCATATGGCACATTCAAGCGTACTAACATCGTGATCAGCTTAATCATTGCAGTTTTCGAGTGTGTCAGAGATTGAAGTTGCAAATTTAAATTTGTTTAACTTTAATAAAGAGCATAACTGACAGGTGTGGAATTGTTAATTAGTTGAGGAATATAATTTTTTTTGTTGACGTGTAACGAACAATAATTAAAAATCAAGTAAACAAGCTGAGTGAGTCATTTTTGAGAGCCACGAAATTGTGATGAATTCGTTTGATTGGAATTAACCTTGGCGAGCATAAAATTTTTCGTGATGATTTATGTCGCAATTAAGAATCTTCGTAATAAACTTGCTCTATGTTGTGAAATTCTCATTAAATGTTACTGCATTCAAGCTGTTCTTAAATTATTAAGCAACTAAGCTTTCACTAAAAGCGATTTACATAAAGTTTTATTACGCAGCAGCGCTAATTTATATTTTCGACATTTTTGATGACACATTTTTCTAAAGTTAACGATTGCATGACCAATCGGAGGAGAAAAATTAAAATAAAATCAAAACTTAATATATTTAACAAAATGTTTTAATGAGTGGATAATAAACTTTTTTTTATTGTTTAATTAAAATCAGTACTAAAGTGAGTTCATCATGGGAGTCTCTGGAAACGATAGCTGCTGTTCTCAGCTCGTCAAATATGGCATGTTCATATCCAACTTGATTATATTCGTAAGTACTATTTTGGTTCTTTAACCTCTTTCGCTTTATTACGACTGCAATGCAAGAAGATAATCAATGCAGTTTGCATTAAACTGGTTCTAATCCACGCTACAATTTTTTATTTTATTTTGCAGGTCGGTGGTGCAATTGTGTTTGTGATTGGCTTGATTACACTCGTCGATCGTAACTTCCTCAGCGAGCTATTGGGCACAAATCTCTTTTCGGGCGCCGTTTACGTTCTTGTCATCACCTCTGCTTTAGTCTGCTTGCTGTCATTCTTCGGATGCTACGGTGCAGTCAAGGAAATCAAATGCATGCTGCTAACGGTAAGTAAAATTAACTGACATTGTTGAGAAACAATTCAATTTTAATTAGAAATTGAGTTAATTAATCTTGGTTTGAGTGACTTGAATTGCTTTTTGGGGTTAGTTTAAAAATTGGGTGATTTAAATTTCTTTAAAAAATTTCTCATGTTAATTTGTGTTGACCTCAACCTTAATTACCTCATTGTTACTTTTTTTAAATCGCCCCCAAACAAGCATCATGATGCAATATCATTCGAGATCATTAATACATCATAATTTTTTTCTTTTTCTGTCGAGATCGAATGCGATATACAAGTAAATTTTTTCGCGCGCGCATTTTTCTTCTCTTCCATGATTCGTTGACCGTGACCTTGAAGCTTTTTTTCGCTTACATTTTTTTTACTACTCACTTTACGAGCTCGCATACCGCATTCGAATTTGAGTCGTTTCACTCCAATTATGATATTGTGCTAGTCGACCAACAGACTGGTGCCCATACTACGGGAGCTAAATCAAAGAGTCAAGTGACAATGACCCGAATTAAATTATTTACGAACATGTGTATGACGATGAATATTAATTGGCACTTGAGCTCTTTTTGGGGTGGTTCGGTTGATGAACTTTTTTGTGTGTGTACATTTTAACACATTTTTTACTTTCATTTTCAGTACTTCATTCTTCTCTTCTTGATCTTTGTGACCATGCTGATTGGAGGAATTTTGGGCTTTGTGTTCAGAGAAAAGGTTGAGTTGACAATGAAACAGGAAATGTACTCATCCTTGAAGCTATATGGCAATCGTTATCAAGTGACTGGTTCATGGGATATCACACAGAATCGCTTAAAGTGCTGCGGTGTTGAGACCTTCCGTGACTGGGGTCTCAAGCTTCCATACTCGTGCTGTCAAGAAATTGACGGCATTGGTGGACCTCGCAAGCCATGCCAAGACAATCCATTACTCTCGAATGTTTACAATAGAGGATGTTATGAGGTGGGTTCACAGTTCATCAAAGACCGTGCCGCTGTCATTGGACTTTCAGGCATCATCGTGGCCATTCTCATGATTTTCGGAATGATTTTCAGCTGCATGTTCTTCAACATGATCGAATGATCATCACTTTTCTGACTCTTATGCTTTCGTCGTCCTTATCGTGAGTCATTACGTGAAAATGTGTACCTTATAAATTGACGCACTTAAAAAGTAACTCGAAAACAAATTTCATATACATATCAAGAAGTTATTTCTAGAAAGAGTTCAAAAAGTCTCACTTCTTAATTAATTGCTTCCATTCCATTTTTCTTTAAATTAGTTATCAAGTTCAAAGATGTAAAAAAAAGTCACAAAAGTGAATAGAAAAATTATTTTAGAATCTCTCTCAATTCCACTGATATTTTTTACTAATTTTAAGGCAACCAGATCGTGATAATTTCTTAATTAGAAAAATCATGTTCTGACATAAAAGAAAAACGCCACAAATATTTTACAAAGCTTAATTAAAATTTTTATTTTTCTCAATTTATACCTAGAATCTCTAGAAAATTTGTAAATGATGTCCGTAAATTTTATAAGAGTACTATATGAACATGTTATCGTGAAGTTAATGAAAATCGTCCATTTTAAAACATAAGCTAAGATTGATATATAAATAATTAAAAGAGCTGTTGCAGAAGAGTTTGTTGTGAATTTAATTTGAAATTGTTATCAAAATACAATGCAAATTTTTAATCAAAATGTGACAAATTCTTCTGGGAAAAGAAAAATATTATATGAAGAAAAAATATAATATTGAAATTCTAGTTCAACTAAGTGCAAGAAAAAATCACTCCGTACTCTCTGAATGTCAATTAAAAGAAAGAAAAAGTATTTTTTAGCAATACAAAAAAATCCTGACTAATGTGTCTTAAAACATTAATTATAAAATAAACAGAATTTAATAATAAAAATACCTTGAAGTTAATCTCAATTGATAATTTGGTTTTTTTTCACACATAAATTATTTTTGTTTTTTTCATGCTTCACTCATTTTCTTGTTTCCGCCACACTTTGATAATTCGCGATGCCTTTTAAGCGAGCCGATTTCATTAAACTTTTCATCACATACTTGACACCAGAAAGTTCCTTTAAGTTGCGCATTTCCTTTATGACTTTCCATGTGATTTTGGAGATTAAATAGAGAAGTGAAAACTTTTTTGCAGATAGTACAGATGTGTTTCCTCTTGTTATTTTTGTGCTCTGCATACACATGAACCGCCAACTCCTTTTTCGATTGCAAAATTTTACCGCAAAAACATTTTAAATCATTCGAGGGTGTTTTACATGACTTAATGTGAGATTGCAGTTGATTAAAGTCAGTGAACTTTTGACTACAAGATATGCACATGAGAGCACGGTGAACTTTTGGTGATGACTCAAGAACTTTAGGCTTCTCTGGCTTTAGATCTGGAAGTGCTTCAATGACAATGAGTTTCTCATGATCTTCCTGTTTTTGTAATTTTTCCGGCGATGTGCATATCGAAACCTTCCGCACTTTAATATTTTTATATTTTCTCGCAATATCTTCAGCTCGAATTTTTTCCGGTTCTCTTTCTCTCTTAACTGGTAATGAGTGTTGTTGTCGGTGAGGTGAACATTCGATTTGTAAAATTTTTTGAGTATCAATAATTCCTTCAATTTGAAAAATGATGGTTTTAATCATCTGATAGCAGTGCGTGCATATTTTTGTTATATGTTGTAGGGATTCATTATTAATTGAGATCTAAAATAAATTTTATTTAAATTTGAAAATTTTTGTTTTCTTATTTTTTCAAACTAACCAAACTCGGAATGTATTTTAATATTTTTTGAATTACTTCGTGGAAGATATCACAAAAAACAAAATTTTCTTTATTGCAAGTACGGCAGATTTTATTTGAATAGTTTTCCATTTTTATATTTTATTTATGCTGTAAAGATAATGTTTTGTTTATGTTTGTACGTTTGAACTTCGATAAAATGGATGATATGCAGTAGGACCTCAAAAACAGGAAAGGAAAATTCAAATTAACGGTTTTTAATAACTTTTATATGTCTATTTATTCTTCTCTCCCTCGACCTCTTTTTCTTGATGACACTTTTCAATATGTTTTGCTAAATCTGCTGAATAATTCACACTATAATTGCAAAATTCACAATTAAATTTTTTCGATTGATGGACTTGTTTCTTGTGTACAACAAGCAGTTGAGTTGATGCAAATTTTAAATCGCAATCCGAGCAATTAATGATTTTTGCTGCGTTATGAACTTTTGCTAAATGAATTCGGAGTGCGTTTGAGTTTGAAAGAGTTTTTGAGCATTGCTCACAGTTGAATACTTTTCCAGATTGAGTGTGGACGGTTAGAAGATGCATGTTGAGATTTTGCTTGTGAGTATATGCTTTCGCACATCCTTCGTAGTGACATGAAAAACTTTCTCCAGTATGAGTTTTCACGTGAGTTAATAAAACTGAATGTGATGTAAAAACTTTATCACAGCTCGCGCAATTATATTTAGCGGAATTCTCTGATCGGTGTTTCCGTTTGTGTGCGTAATAAGAATTATAGGTCTTGAAGGCTTTTTTACACTCATCAATGTTGCATATAAAATTTCTACTGCTCAGATGAGTTTGCATGTGGAGGACAAGAAGAGATTTCTTCGTAAATTTCTTGGCACAGTGAAAGCACTCGAGATCGCGTTTAGCAAAATGTGCCTTAATGTGTTCATAATATTGTTGTCGATAAATTGTGGTCCAGCCGCACACGTGACACTGTAATGACTTTGCTTCCCCAATTGAGTGCTTAAGTAAATGCACTTTCAAACTCTGTCGATTTTTAAATGATCGCTCACAATGACTGCATGAGTATTTTTTCTCCGAATGCACATGACTGTGAGAACGAAATGCAGCTAGGTTTAAAAATGTTTTTTTACATTCGCCAATTTCACACGTGAAGATTTGCTTCGAAGCATTTTCATTGTGCGACTGTTGATGTTGTTTGAGATAGTTGAGAGAACTAAATGACTTCATGCATGAAAGGCAGTGGAACTTTTCACCTAAAAATATTGTTTTAAATTTATAATTACTCGATTTTTTTATATTTTACCTGAATGCGTTCGAGCGTGCGAGATCAAATTAGCTTTTACGTGAAACTGTAATGAACACTCGTTGCACTTAAATCTTTTCTCATTTTCATGGCTCCGTTTGTGAACTTTTAGTGCTTTCGGATTTTGATAACTTTTCGTGCAATCTGCACATTTAAATGGTTTTAAGTCTTGATGTTCATTTCTAGCGTGTACTATTAATTTAGACGGTCCCGAAAATTCTTCCTCGCACGTTGCACATTGAATGGTGAATTTTTTCGAGGTTTTTTTCTTGTGCCCTGTATGTGCCAAAGCATCGACCTGGCAACTGCTGTCAACCGTTGACTTTTCGGAACATCCACTCGATTGAGATTTTGAGTTTGTATCGAAAATTTCCTCAAAATCCGGCTTAAGATCATAATCGTCATCGTCAAACAGATTTGTGTCAATGAAATCGTCATCGAACTTATCAAAAATTTGCAAGTTAATGTTTCTTAAAAAAGAATCGCTATTTTCGCATTTTTGCTTGAAACTAACTGCTACTTTGAGTTCAGAAAGACAGTCACTACAGATGTTATCGGGCTTATTGTGGAGCTGTAAAAAATTAATTGTTATGATTTTTTTTAAATACTTAAAAAATCTTACATTTGCAGCAGGGCAAATTTTTAAAATCATGCTTGTTACTGTTGAATTCCCCACAAACTCGTGGAGATTATAAATCGTTATCGCTTCTTCCAGGCACACACGACAGCAATTTAAAACATTCATTTTAATTTATTTATTTTTTGACAAATTTTTGTTTACAAACAAATTTTTGTGCATTTTATTCAAGTCACCACTGACTTGAGTTGTTGATCCGTGTGCAAAAGTCAAGTGAAATAAGTCGAGAAGTTTCACAATTTAAAAAATTTAAATTTCATTCCAAATATATTGAAAAAATCGATCAAAATGCCAAAAGCTGTTTGCGTTCTTGCAGGTGAAGTCACTGGAACTCTTTATTTCCAGCAATCGGTAAGTTTTCATTGGTAATTTTTCATTTGCCGATTTGCGGCGTAAAATGGGCAATTATCGATTCTGATTTACATAAAATTAAATCAATGACTTGTCATTTTTGTAGTCTGACGCTGACCCTGTTCGTGTCACAGGTGAAATTAGTGGATTGAAGGACGGCTTGCATGGTAATTGCGAAAATAAAAGTGTCAAAGATCAGAATTTACTTCTTCTTGTTCTTATTATAGGATTCCATGTCCATGAATTTGGAGATGCAACCAATGGCTGCATGTCAGCTGGTCCTCATTTTAATCCTTTCGGAAAGACACACGGTGGACCAACTGATGAGGAGAGACATGCTGGAGATTTGGGAAACGTAACGGCTTCATCTGGTGTGGCAAAGATTGACATAACCGATAAGCAGATTTCATTGGCAGGAAATTTGAGGTAAAATTTTAAGCATTTTTGACTTGGAAATGTTATAATGTTTTAATTTTAGCATTTTGGGACGCACACTTGTCGTTCATGCTGATCCCGATGATCTCGGAAAGGGTGGACATGAGTTGAGCAAAACAACTGGCAATGCTGGCGGCCGATTGGCTTGCGGTAAAATATTCATAACCACTTGAAATTTCACTTCAAACTTTATCCACTTTAATTTATCTTTTAGGCGTCATTGGAATTTGTAAGGAATAAATATTGGAGAGTTAAGAAAAATTCAAGATTTCATCAAAAAAATAAATAGGCTCACCCAACCCTCAATCTAACTCTATCGCAAAAATGAACTTGAACTCAAGACTTTAAAGAGAATTTTATTAGAAATTAATGATCATACTGCATTAAAGTGGATCCTTTGGTTATGATTTGTAGGGAAGAAAAGTAATTAAAATTTGTATGATTAATTTTTTTGAGTTTTAATAAAAAGTATATGGGAAAATAATTTCCAAAGAATGCTATGTCTCCTATTAACGAAAAAATCATGTTAAAAGTCTCAAGAAATCCTGAAAATTTGAAATAAAATCCCAAAAAATTCAATTGGTCAAAAAAACTTTATTCAATGATTGATTTTTTTTTTTGATAAATCAAAATTTGGCAAAAAATTATTTCAGAATTATTAAAATTTGAACTTTAACTTTTCACACATCCTTCATATATAATTATTCAAAAAGCTCCGCGAATAAATTTTTATGAATTTGCCGTAAGCATATAAGAATTTTGGAAAAAATTTTAAAGTAAAAATTACTCGACAACATTAAAGACAAATTTGGTTGCTTTCCAATGAATAAACTCAATAAATTTTTAATGTTAATTTTCATCACAAGACTATTATGCGATTATCTATCAATTGTTCATAGAACGAACACCCACTTATTCATCTTTATTTTAATTCTCTACCCACTGCCTACACTTTTTCTCTTTGGCTATTGACTGACTAGCTTATTCACGTAAAATTTATAAAATTTCTATTAAATATTCTCTTTTTTTTGGTGTAATGTCTTTTAAGGAAGAATTTCCACAAATTTCTTATGCAATAATTTTTTTTTGAATGTCGCTCAAAATTTTCCTAAATCTTTTTAAATATTGGCATCACTTTGTATTGGCAGAGAAAAAAATTAAAAATGGAATATTTTATTTCTATAAATTTTATAGTGCGGAAAATTAATGGAGATGTGCATCATAAGTGCGTTTGAAAAAAATCTTCTTCTCGCTTATCTTTGGCAAAAATTTATTTTTTCGCTATAGTTTAGACTAATCTAAATTTTTTGACGTCTTTTTGGCATTTAAACTTTTCGAAAGAGAAAAAATTTCAACTTACATCATCATAAGTGTTCATTATAGCGAGGAAGCTCGGTTATGTGTCTGATAAATTGTAACCGAAGTTTGTTGAGTATGAGTTTGACACTTAAAACTTGCAATTGTTGTCGTTGTTGTCATTTGATTTGGTCGACTCGTCGTTGCCTCTTCATCGTCGTCCGTTGGATCGAATAAAAATTGATGTTCAACTGGATAAAAGTCATCAAAGTACTCCAGTGATGGATGTCGATACTCAGCCGGTACGTCTATGTTATCATAATAATTGTGATAGTATTCATCAATATTGTCTTGTGATTCGTCAAAGTTATACATGCCATCGGTAATGGCGAGAATGTTCTTTGATTTTTCTTCGGTTGGAAAAAGACCGACTGGCGGGAGGGACGACGAAGAGAGGGAAATTTTCTTAAGACCTTCTTTAGGATAATCACGAAATCCTTCGAAACCATATCGCGGTTTAGGCATCGGCTGAATGTAAAAAGGTGGCGGCTTACTCACATGATAACTTTCACTAAAAAAATATTTCAAGAGTTTTAATAAAGAAGTTAAACAATTAAGTTTAACTCACTGTCTACGTCTGGAAGCTCGAATACATCCACATGAACAGGAACACATTGAAGAATTATCACCATCGATTGATCCTGAATCTGCATGCTGTAGCTGTGGATAGTAGCATACGTTTGGATCAATACGATGACCTAGATTTAAAATTGAACCATTTGTAATGACATCGCCGTCGAGTCTCACAGCACCTGTGCGAAAAAAGAGAAGAGACATTAAACTTTACGATAATTGCCGGGTCAAATTCTCACCTTGTAGTGCTTGCAATGCTTGCGCCTCATCTCGCCGCTCATCCTCTGTATTCATCGTAACGAATCGAAGAACCAACAAGTTGAGAGACGCGGCAACAATTGCGAGTCCGAAAAGGATAAAAATTAGAGCAAAAAGAACATAGTCTGGACGTGTATTAAGTGAATCATCCTTTTGTAATGCGACCATGTCTCCAAAGCCGATTGTTGTCAAGGTAATGAAACAGCTAAAAAATATAATTTGAAATTATTTCGAGTTACATTTTTTTGAAAATTTACTCACTAATAAACTGAATCGAAATATTTCCAGTTTTCAAATTTTGAAAATGCATACGCTCCACCGGCTATTAAAAAAGTAACGATTAAATTATTGAATTAACAATTTGATTAATTTTTTTATACCTATGGTGAGACTACTCAATGTGGTTACCACACAAATTAAATCTACTTCAGTTGCTGTCGTTTTTCGACAATTTAATGATTTCTTTACGGACTGTATAACAAAACTGTTGTTCGACAATGAAAGAGAGAGAGAAGAGGATAATTAATGTAATTTTTCTCACTTAATGGTTATTGCTAATTGATTCGTGCAATTTTGACTCGGTTATGAGTTTCCTAGATACCCACCTACTCAGTCTGTTGACTCGTTCGCCAATACTTTGGAACATTACGAGGCCTAAGGGTGGCGAGAAAGAGGAAAAACTTTTTTTTATTTATTCTCTAATCAAATTTAGAGCAAACTCACCCAATGGAATTCCTATCATTGCGTAAAACCTAAAATAAAATATGGAGAAATATATTGAAAGTGTTCGAGCGATAAAAAAAAAGAAGTATTTTACGTACATTGTGAACATTTTTCCACCCACAGTCGATGGAGTGGAGTGGCCATACCCGATAGTTGTTAGAACAGTCAAAACTACCGTAAAAGAAGAATTATTTTATTACCGAAAATCAATGCAATGTTACCATTGAGAACGATAAAACTAATACTCGCAACGATTAACGCCAAAAACTTTTTTTACGTACCATAGTAAAATGCTCCCGTAAATTTCCATTGGTTGCCCGCCTTGTGAGGCTCAGTTTTAAGTATTACTGTCTCGATAACTTTATAATCATCGATGGAGATATTGTATCGCTTCATAATGATATTTTCAATTGCTTGTAATGCTTCATAGCGTTTTTTCTCTGTTTCTGATTCGAGGGCATCTGCAATGTATTGAGACGTTAAAGAATTTTTAAAGTTTCTTATTTTCTTTTCGAGGAAATAATTTATGAAATCACTCCATATTATAGTAGCATATCGCTCTAATTTTCTCGATCATAAATCTTCCTTCTCATCTCATAAAAAAGAGCAATTTCATCATGTCGCTTAACACACAACTCAAGCTAGTAGTCATAAAATTGCGAGCATTCATGTAATTAATTTTCTCTCTATGCTCACCAAATACAGCTGCTCCAATGAGTAAGTATGTGAATGTACATATAATAAGTGATAAGGTTCGAATATTTTGCTTCTTCATTCGTAAAATTGATTATTTTTTTTGGTTGACGATTGTAACAAAAAAAAATTGTTGTATAAAAAAGGATATTTTTTTCGATCGCAATCCTTAAGGATATTTTTATTTGGCACAATTTTATTGTGTGCCTCGATGTATAAATCTGTGTGCTCTTTAATTGTTCACTTTTTTCATAATTCTTCCATTGTTGTGCACTTTTTCACCATTGAATTTTTTTGTGAAGAAAAAAGTTTAAAATAATCGAAAATAAAATAAAAAGAAAAGAGTTGTAGAGTTGAGGCCTTTATTAACTATCTATTACAGCATTTTTAATAGAATTGAATTGCGAACTGAGTCTTTGTGCCTTCTACAAATGGAAAAAATTTCTGGCGCTTTTTATTCCTCTTATTTCGAATTTTCCACAACTTCAACCACTTTGCCATGATTCTATTCCATTTTAATTTGCCTTTACGGAAAATGTTTCACTGTTTTAAGCGGTTAAAAGTTTCATTATTTAACTAAATTTAAATTTTTCTCGCGGAACATAGTGAAATTTTCACAGAAAGAAAAATGAATTTTCCAGTGGTGTGATTGTGTGTGTTATGATGTAATTTTGTCATAAAATTTTCAGTCGACCACGAGGACTTCCAACTCCTACCACATGGAGTCACTTTCCAGCAAGAGATGTTTACATTTTTACGGCTTTGATTTTCATGAATTTTTGAATGAAAAATTGTTAAAAAAATAAGAAATTTTATTTGTCTAATTTTTTAGTATTTTTTGAGTCAAAGTTTAATAAATGTTTTATTTTTATTTCATGTTGATATGCTGTATTTTTGCTGTAGTAAAATTCTTCCAGTAACAAGCACATGATCCAAAAAAAACTTGTGACGTCATCAAAACAAATTGTTGCCACATTGCATGCAGTTTTCTCTTCATATTTGATATTATTTTGACAATGTGGCAAGGACCTTTCTTATGCGCATGAGTTGGTGTGCTTTCACAATTTATCAAGAGAAGGCGCTTAGTTTGGAGGGAAAATTTAGAATTTAATGGTTCTGTTACATAAATTTTGTGATATTTTTAATTGTTGCATTAATTATTAAAATTTTAAATTCATAAATAATTTTTTTTTAATATTCTAAAGAGAGCTTTTTTTCGTTAAGATTTTTAGAGAGCTTTTTTTCGTTTCATTAGTTAGTGTTGAACTCTTTTAGTTTTCTTAATGATGCTTTAAAATATTTTTCCATACTTCGAAAAAAAATTTAAAACCGATTTATTAAAAAATTCTCTAAAAAAATTAGAACAAAATTTACAGGTTTATTTTCTATGTTCCTTTCACGTCGTCTCCATGTTGATTCATCAAATCATCAATTTTTCAAACTTTCTCTTCCGAGTGATTCTTCCTTCAGCATACATTTTAACATCAAAAGAGAGCAGACTAAAAATATTTTGCAAATGTTTGCATTCAACATTCTCTTTCTCAATTTTGCAATAAATTTCAATCTCTAGATGCATAAAATAAATGGGGGAAAATAAGTGAAAAGGGTGACAACAAATATTTTAAATTTTTTTCGAAGAACTCAACTGAGTTTACTTAAAAAAATGAAGACTCTTATTGCAGACAAACCCAATTTAAACTGCTTTAATTTACTCTCGTCGAGACATTTTTTATTTTTTGCAAAAAGCTTAAGTTCTCAACATTTAAAATTCAATTTCTGTGTAGTGATAAAATTGAAATGAGTATCAATAAATTTTATTTGACATCATGTTTGATAGGAAAGTGTAATGTATCGATGCACTGAACGTTAGCTCCATTTTTCAGGTGTTGACTTAATTCATTAGAGACCAATGAGAAACTTTTTCTGAAGTTAAGAAAATTCTTTTTATTTTTGGATGATCATGAGCTATAAACTTAAATGGATGGACTTGAGGGTTTTTATTCTCAGTTGAAAATTTTCCTCCCATTCATTTTTATGTCTTTTTACCTTAGCGTAAAATGAAACTTTTTCATTGAACACTTTCGAAGGTAAAACAATGGATTTTTAAGCTTTAAGGGAAAGAAAAAATTTTAGTATTGAACTCTGGATTCTAAAAGTTTAATTTTTTTAAATTTACATTTTTAAGGGATAAAAGTTTTAATTCTAATAATTTTTTTCAATATTCCGTTGAAACAATTTTCTAGTTTTCACTTCAATTCTTTAAAAGTTTCATCAAGAGCTCAAAGCTTAACTTGAGTAAGCTTAAAAAATGTTTTCAACAATGGCTCTCATCTATAGCTCTCTATATATGATTCATGTGTGGAAGCATATAAAAAAGCAAGGAAAATTGATAATCCCTCGAGGGAGGTGAAATTGCTCGGAATAGATTTTATTTCAATTGCTACGTAATTTCCATATATTTGCAAACTTCACATCTTCATCTGTGCATATTTATTGAAGGGAGAAATGGTTTGATTTGCGGATCTGATGAATTTCATTGAAAAAGAAAAAGAAGAAAAATGGCAAAAAAATTATGAATTTAAAAGTCGCTAGATTCCATACAGGTTCAACAATTTCATTCAAATAAAGGAAATTATGGGGAAATGATAAACTCTATCATGGAAAATGCCCCAGAGACGAAACTGTGCATGGTTCGTCTATCAATACATATTGTGACAAGAGATAGATGGAACGGAAAATTCAATTTCCATTTTGAATAGTCGCACACAAATCCACTTGACGAAAAAAGAAGAAGGAGAAAAACGTTAATCATAAAAAGCAATTACATCACACACACATGCATTGAAATTTTATTTTAATTTGCTTTCAATAAAAAGCTTAAATTTTATTTTTCCATTTCATGTGCTTATCTTTCATTCACACCATAATATATGAAATCTATTGAATGTTCAACATGCTTCCTTTTATTCTCTTTTCCTGCTTTTCTCCCTGAAAAAAAACTTCCACAAAAAGTAAAACCAATTTCGAGTTTTTTTCATTCTGTTATTCGACTCTTTACATGGAGTGAAAATTAGTAAAATTGAAAATGTTTAATGGAGAACTACAAGAGAGAGATTGAGAAAATTAAAATTTTTTAATCAAAAGTTGATCAACAACTCATTGGAGTGCGGGTCGAAATATTTTTGAATTTACGATGGATACAGACCGAGATGTATTCGAGATAGAAGAACGATTAAAATACCTGGAAAATCCAATTTCCAAGGGGATTGGGGGAAAAGTTGGATAAGCAAATAAATCCAAATAAAAGTTATTAAGGAAACTGAAATAATTTCTAAACAGCATAATGACGATTAAAAATGTTTCAAAACCCACACGTGGGTGTTGCCGCGTAACCCACTGTAACAGATCGGTATTGAAAGTCATTGGGGAGTTGGGGAGGGGGGGGGGGGGGGGGGGGGGGGGGGAAAAAAAAAATGTCCATTTTTTTGATTTTAAATCGTCTTGCAAACTTTTCAAAAACAGTAATTTAGTTCAAATTAAATGGCAATTATCGGCTCTACGAAAGGTCTCGCCTTATTTAAAGTCCATACCAGACAAATTAATTGCTCTCTTCATCCTTCTCATGGAACTTACCCCTGTTTTTTAACGCTTGATTTATGTTTTGAGAATAATTCAATAAGAAACTTCTTTAATTGAATGAGATCAAAATAACCCTTTTTGTGTATTTCATCAACATCCAATGAAGTGGGAAGCTTAACCGAGTTGGACTAACCAGCTTAACAAAGGGATCTTACTCCATCTCACCCGCTCAATATGATTCAATTTTTTGAACCTTTTTAAGTTTGTTAGAGGAAAAAATATATAAAGGTACAAAATAAATTAAAAAAGGTAATTTCATTGTTTCGAAAAAATTCTTGCTCGAAATCTAATAAATCTTTCTATAAATGGAAAAACGAAAAATCGGAAGACACTGAGAGCATATACAGGAAGTTTAATATCATCAGGTTGCTGCATGGCAACGCGTGTAAAGAATAATTTTATAAAAGAGATTTTCATTCACCTTAACAGAGAATGTAAAGTAAATTAGCTTTAATGTAGACGCAACAAAGAAGATGGGGAAGAAAATTTTATGTGAGAAATTGATGCGATGATAAACTTAGGGAGCGCTTAAAATTTTCCTAATTGAAAGTTTTTTTGCAAGTAATTTAGCACCGTAAGCAGTTTTACGACAAGGTGAGGCGACATTTGAAATTTTCTCAGAAATCAATTTACAAATTTCTCCCTCCAGCCATCCCTTGAATAAATTTTCCCATTCGCTTCCGTTTTTTTCCTTTCATATTTACATAAATTTCTCCGCAGGTATTTCAATTTAATTTTCATCGAGTGAGAAAGTATGAGCGATGATGACGGTGTTTGAACGCGTACGGAGAAGCAAAAAAGAGTTTCTTAATTAATAATAAACAAGCGTGAATGCGAAAAGCGCGAAATTATTTTTTTATTCTTCGAGGCACACACTTGAAGTGACGATAGTATTAGAATGTAATTTAAATAAATTAAATATGCCTCGCATCTCACCTAAAATAAGCTTCATTATTTGTTAATTTCGATGCTTTTTGATTGCCGTTTAAGAAAATTTTTTGACTGAAACTTTATAATGACTTTATCGAAAAAAGTCTTCGCACTTAGAAAGCTTAAGGGTAGACATAAAGAGCTGAAGCGGAAATGTTTAATTTATTTATTTTACTTCATGACTTTTCTTCTTTTTACCTCAATCTATAAAAATATCTTTTTCTAATCCAAATACCGCTTGAGAGGTAAAAAATTTATTACGATACCTTTTTTTTCGTAAACAACATGAGAGATGAGATGCTTCACATGTACAATGTCGGTAAGGTAAAAAGCTAATGTGTGGATGTACTTTAAAGCTTGTTGCGAAGAAAAAGCTTTTTGCTTGTTCCATTAAAGTGTTAACAAAAATGGATTGATTAATTATTTAGATGTGTTACCTCTCCTCCACAGCATATCTGTTGCTTTTTTTTGATTAATTTTCATCTCAAGCCTTCATTATAAAAAAACCAAGCGGTTGATTATAAACTCGAGCAAAATAGGTAAACCAGATGAACATCGACTTCAAATTTAGAACGTGCATGAATAATTAAATAAGTTTCCGAGTGCATCAAAAGTTGGAAATTCTATGTTTAAGAAATATTAAAAAAAGCGTTTTAAATTGAAACACGCGTGGGAATAAAAAACAAATAATGATAAAATTTATTTTATAATAAATTCTTCTTAAAAAGAGAAATGTAAAATAAATGTTTGTGATTTCATCTCAGGCTCAGGCACAATGAAATAAAGTGCTCGAGATTATGGTAAAGAAAGTCTCCATATGCATGTTCATGTCATGCAAATTTAACAGGTGGTTTAAGGCTCAATTTTCATCGTGTACGCTTTTGTCTTCTCGAGGTTTTTTTCAATTACGATTTACACAGTCTTTGATCATAAAATATGCAACATTAAAATCATAACGTTATGGTTATCTAAAACGTGTTTCCATCAAATTTTATGATACAACTTTCTAACTTCTATAGGTGATTTTAAGTTAGGTGAATTATGATGAAAATTTCAAATATCTTGTACTCAAATTATTTCAAGTAAACGTGGATTATTTTTTATTTCATTAAAATCACAGTTACAAACTCTTTCAATAACTCCAAACCTTGAAGGCGAAACACAAAATCTCTTGTGGAAAATCTCGTTACAAAGCAGATATTAAATTAAATTCATAATTTATTGCATTTTCTTTTCTCGCTGCCGCTTTTCTTTAGCTGTCGTTTCTCTAGATCTGCAAGAGATGCCTGAGAGGACTCAGAACATGAAAGCCCATCATGAATTGCTGGCCATAAATTTTTAAATAATGAACAAAATTTTTTCTGGCCTAAATTAATTTTATTTTTTTATTACTGATAAATCAGTACTCAGTAGCTTAAAAGGGTCAATTTTTCATTTCACGTTCATAAACGCGTCTTTTAAAATTTTACATCCCTAACGGCAACGCATAAATACTGTTAATCGAAATTTCGGTAATTGAATGTATGTAAATTGCCTTGTTTTCCTCGCTCTATCCTTGCCACAAAATTGTTGTTGTAAATTTTCAACAGAAGCAGCAAGAACTTGAGTGGATGGAAGTTATGATGTCGACATTAACGTTTATTTTATCTTGTGTGTCTATGGAATCATTTTTGGGTTCACTCTTTAAATTAACCATCCGAGAAATCGTTTTTTTTTGCTGTAGGTCGAGCCGACGCTCTGTAAATATGGGAGAAAATTATTTTTGATGAAACAAATTTTTTATTTTTATCGTCATGCCGGAGAATAAAATCGAATTATCTCTATTCAGGTGAATGAAATGGAAAAATTTCCTCTTTTTAGCATGACGGAGTGTTGAAATTTGTGCCCAACGAGTAAGAAACAATTTATTGAGGTAAATTGAGGGGAATTGAAAAATTAGCTATGAAGAAGAAAATTTAAAATTAAAATTTTATATTTCATATTTAGAGTTTCTAAATGCCGTATGAGATTTTGTCTCCGGGTAAAAAATTTACTAGGGTAGCCCGGGTGCTAAATTTTTTAAAAATCACTTTTTTTAAATTTTGGCTATCTTTAATCGAGATTTTAAGTAACAGAAATAAAAGTTTTAAAAGAAAATGAATAGATTAAAAGAAATATAAAAAGTTTAACGGAAATGTTCTTAAGGAACATTACACAGTGAAGGTCTGACATTCGAGTTCTAGCCTTTGTTACAATATCTCCAGCCTCTAAAAATGCCCTCTATGAAGTAACTGATGTTGCCTAAATCGTTAGTAAAGCTTTAAACAATCGGTCCAAAATTGGAGATATTTGTTTAGTCTTCTTATGTCATCTCATGGCTATTTTTTTGTTGCACTTGCACTTGATGTTTCAAAATACTTTTTTGAATTAAAAAATTTCACAAACGAATCTAAATTTATATAGGTAAACTACCTTCTTGAGTCATGTAGTTTTGATAAGTGATAAAATTCATTGTAAACAAAACATTTTCAGGTATTGGTTTACACAAAACTTATAAAAAGCACTTATGGAGGAAGATTTTTTCACAAAAAAAATTAAGAAAATTTTCTTCGAATTTTTTAATTTTTACCCGGGTAAGGGTAGAGCAATTTTCCGGGTATACCCGGGTAGTAAAATTGACGGGCATACCCGGGTATACCCGTACCCGGGTTACCCGTGAGAAACTCTATTCATATTTTCTATTTTTGTCGCTTCTGTGCTTCTTTCATTTCATTTTTCAACTCAGTGTTTGACATGTCATAAAATTGAATAAAAGCACATTCTTTATTATTGAAATAACTCATCCTTTCTCTTTTTGAATTGAATTTGCATATTTTCTCTGCGAGTATTTTGTTGATTTCTTTATGACACGTTTTTCTCTGCATTTTAAGGGTACTCTTCTTTCTTGTGAGTGTAAAAAGTTTTGCATGTGTGCATTTTAAATGCACCCTTTGCAAAATGTTCGCTCTAAAATCCGCTTAAAATGCAAAAATGAGAGCTCATAAAGTTGGTGGTAAATGGTGAATATTTTACTTGCTATGTGCAGTTTATCATAACAGAGATTTTCAACATATTGTGTTCAAGTTTTTCTCTTCTTCTTTTGCAAGTGTTTTCCATCATAGAAATTTTTATACGCTTAAACCTAAGTTGGATGAAATTTCCTTAACAAAATTTATGCATGAATTATCCTTAAAAGCTATTTTATAATCTTTTCATGCACTGTTTTTTTTTCTGTCAGTGCACTACAAGCGGATATTGCAACATATTGCATTAAAAAAGTTTATTAAAGGGTGGGATATGAATTTATGTATGAAAATGTGCTTAACTTAAGTGTATTTACCTCATTTGGAAATATAAAACTGCAAACATTTTAGCGCTTCCCATGTGAAATATTACGAGATTTATGAAGCTTTTTTCTCGTCGTCTGTTTCACAAAAATTATACGAGATTTCTTTGCAGCGAAAATGCTCGAGACTCTCATGAAATGCATATTCAGAGGGGAGAAATGCTTTTGGCTTATGCTGCCACTCATCATCATGAGCTGGCATATGAAAAAGTTCTTACACAAACTTAAATTTTATTCCGAGCGGTAAACTGTTGCACAATTGTGACTAATAAAAGTGTGTGTGTGTGAACTTGTTGAACTTTGGTTTGTTCTTCATCTTCTTTCTTTTACCCTCATTTTCATGCCATTGTCCTGGCAATTTGCCAACAAAAGATTGTTGAATGTCATTGCATTTCACTCGTGCACACTTTTCTTTTGCGGAAATGTCGCAATTCAGAATTTTTTTAAATCTCCGGATTTTATTTGATCTGACAACGAAATTGTTGTGTGAAAAAAATCACCGTCTCTATATTTTTATACGCGTTAAAACTTTATTTTCTCGCTAATTTTAAATTGATAGCAATTCGACCCCATTTGCGATAAGAATTTGTTGACTCATCGAGTCATATAAATAAGCTCAGCATCTCTCAATTTCCATTCAGTCATCTCACAAGTTTCAACATGAAATTTCAGGTTTTAATTATTTTTACATTCGTCATAATCGGTGCGATTGCTTATCGTAAGGATAACGAAAAAAGATGGAGAAGGCGATTGGATGAAGATGAATTAAGTAATAATCAAATTGACGTTCAAGAAAAAGAAACATCAAGTGCATCGAGTGAAGTCGATGAAGCACCCGAGGAGCCTCAAGGCCGAAATAAACGAGTTCGTTGCAGACAAAGACGTCCCGGAGGGAGAAGAAATTTTAATCGTAATGACGAAAGAGTTGTTGAAGATGGCACTGTAGATGAACAGCAAAATAAATTGGAAGGCAATGGAACTGAAAATGAAAATGACCAGCAAGGAAAATGTACTCGTCGCTTTAGAAATCGACAAAGACATCGTGGAAGACATGGAGAGGCTTCAAGGCAAGAAGGACATCAAAGACATTCTCCTGAATGGCATCAAGTTCACAATGTTTCCATGCCTGAAGGCGAGTCGCATAATTTTACCAACAGAAATCATGAGCACAATCCAGAGTGGCATGAGGCTCATAATTTAACTAGGCCAGATGTTAATAGACATCGCCACAGACCTCATCATCATCGCCACCATCATCATCGTCATCATCATCATCACAATTGCTCTACAACAACCACAACAACATCGCCGTCACCTGTTGAACGAAGCACTTGGAATGTCAATGAGGAAAAGTGAGTGTATGCATTTCGAGAGGATTTTGATTTATTTTTTGTTTTCTCAGCTTTGACATAAGAACTGATAACGATGCGGGTGAAGCAGGTCAACCATGAAATTGCAGTATGACTCACAAGCTTTAATATTTTTTATGTAAAAATTAAAATCTAATCAAGAATAAAAAATTTGATTATTAAAAAATGTAAACTTTCTCTTTGATCTGAATATTTTTTTAAAAATAAATTAATCTTAACACATGCCTGAACTTTCAAAGCGATTTCTTGAGAATTTTTCTAACTTTTCGCGAGAATATTTTTCTTGTCTTTTCAAGTTTTCTTTTCATAACATAACGTGAAATATCTCGCATGACTGCATCAGATCAAATTTCTTCTTTTTACTTGTTCTCTTGTTTTACTCTCTTACATTTTGCTTAGAGAGAATTTATGGAATGAATTTTTAATAAACTTACAGAGATGAACATTTAAAGATGGACATTTTGAGGTATGAAAGATTTTTTTAAATTAAAAAAAATTATTTTTAAAACATCTGGTCAGCCTAATTAATTTAGAAATTTTTTGAAATCGATTAAATTTTTTGTTAAAAATAATAAAAAATGCATAATTTTATGATCTTACTTAAATAATTGATAAATTTGTAAGTCAAAAACGATAAATACATCAGAATAAATTAGTTAAATTGTGACTTTATTTCTTAAATTTTTGTAACGGTTTTTATATTTTCAAAGTTGTGTGGAAAATTTTGTATTGAAAACTTTCAAAAAAGCTTTCGTGTCAGTCTCCAATCCATTGTTAAAATTACTTTTAATGTGTTCAAAATTGTAAGTTCATCATCGTAACATCGAATTCACCAATTTAATGTAGGTAAAAAGCATTGAAATATTGAAATAAAATTGACAGGACTTTTGGTGAAACAAAACACACAAAAATAATAAATTGTAAGAGAATTTTACGCTCTTTTTGGGATTTTAATTGAAAAATTATATTTTTAACAATTTTTTTGTATTGTAGTTAATTATCGTTAACGCCGTTAATGATGACTTTTGACTGAATTAAGAACTTATAAAATCCTTCCAGATGATGAAAAAACGCAATAAAAGAATACTTCTCAGAATCAGCGAGCTCCACAGGTTTATTTCGCTTTATTACTTTATTCTTAAATAATGATGCTTGAAATTCGTTGTTTTGCTCATTTTCTCTTTTTTTCGCCAATGATCATTCAAGTTTTTTGGGACTCGCGAGAATCATTTGTATAAAAGGCAAGTACTCTCAAGAGATCGCCGTCAGTTTAATATTGAAAGTGGTTTCAGAAGTTAAAAAATTTAGTGGAATATTTTGGCATAAGAAGCAGCAGAAGATGAAGTTAATACTGATTTTAAGTGCAGTGCTTAGCATTGCGTTATCTCATCCGTACAAGTCGAGTGGCGGTGTTCAAGGTGATTAACTTTGCGTAGTTTATCAGCTCAATTTTTCCTTTGTGAAATTAATTATTTGTCTTCAACGTTGCTTAAACTATTCTTAAGGTGGTGGTGTAATTATACCTGTAGATCATGATGCTGGTAGTTGTACTGAAAGTGGTCACAATCATGGATCTGTAAAAGGAATGGGAATGGGTCATGGATCTGTCCCAATTAGCAGTGGTGTTGGTGGTATGGGTTGAATAGAATTAATCTTTACTCATTAAAAAGTCATTCAATGTGTGCAAAAGCAAGTTCAAGGACATTTGTCATATCTCGTGTAGATTTTTTTGCATCTGTGTTCATTAATTTAAAGTTAAAATTTTGATGATGTTGCTTATCAAAAAAAGTTTTGGTCTAACAAAGTACAAAATTTAACGAATAAATGACAAAAAGCTTTAAGAAAGCTCCTCAATAGCTTATGAAATTTGAAAAAATTAAAAAATTTAGAAAACGCACATTTGAAGTTAACATTCCAACAAAACATCAAACAAATTATATTTAATTCTCTAAAAGGTTTGTCTGGATCGGCTTCTAACGCTAATGCCGGAACATCTACTATGACTGTTGGTAATGGGTTTAAATTAAATTTGACTCGCAAAAATTGTAATAATGGTTTTAAGGTGGTGGAGGGCAAATAACTCCGGCTGTAATCGTTCCGATTGGCCATGATATTAATAGTTGTACTGACACAGCTCACAATCATGGCAGTGGAGCTATAGTTGGTGGTAAATTTTTAAAATTCTGTTAATTAATTTAGAAATAATACAATGCTAAATTTGTTAATGTTAGGACCAGTTCCTATTGTGCCGATTGGTGGAATTTCGGGTGGTGCAGCTAATGCTGGTGCGAGCACTTCATCATTGACAGCTGGTAAATTCAAAATTATAATTTTTTAATTAGTGAAATTGATAGAGTTCATTGAACTTTAAAATTTGAAAATGAACTAATATGTGCAAAAAGATTAAAAATTAATTCAAAACTTTAAGGTGGAGGAATTGGAATGGGACATGGTCCTGAATTGATTGGAGGGCATTCACCCGTAATTGTAGGGCCATCTCATGGTAATGGGGGGCTATCTGCTTCCGGTGCTAATGCTGCAGCCAATACACAAACACTAACAACTGGTTAGTTTTGTTTCAAGAAAAATTTCACACAAAACTTTCTGATGTTTGAGATTTCTCACTTCTATTCTATTTTTAGGCGGCGGTCACGGTGGACAACAAGGGGGGTTTGGCCACGGTGGACATGATATTGGCCACGGTGGACATGATATTGGCCACGGAGGAGGCGCTGGATTTTCTGGAGGAGCATCTAACGCTAATGCTGGAACGAGTTCACTGACTTCAGGCGGAAATCAAGGGGGTTTTGGTCACGGTGGACAACAAGGGGGATTTGGCCACGGTGGACATGATATTGGCCACGGAGGAGGCGCTGGATTTTCTGGAGGAGCATCTAACGCTAATGCTGGAACGAGTTCACTGACTTCAGGCGGAAATCAAGGGGGTTTTGGTCACGGTGGACAACAAGGGGGATTTGGCCACGGTGGACATGATATTGGCCACGGAGGAGGCGCTGGATTTTCTGGAGGAGCATCTAACGCTAATGCTGGAACGAGTTCACTGACTTCAGGCGGAAATCAAGGGGGTTTTGGTCACGGTGGACAACAAGGGGGCTTTGGCCACGGTGGACAACAAGGGGGCTTTGGCCACGGTGGACAACAAGGGGGCTTTGGCCACGGTGGACATCATGGATTTGGCGGATTTCCAGGATTTCAAGGATTCGGTATGCCTTATGGTGTAGGTGGTGGGATGAATTTTGGTGGAGGAATGATGCCAATGATGGGCGGAATGAGTTAGTTTATGGTTTTTCAGTGTTTACATGAATTTGTTTTTTATCAACAAAAATATCTGTTTTTAGGCTCTTCTGGCGCTTCAGCTAATGCTGGTACTTCTTCATTTAACGGCGGATTTGGAGGTTTCCCTGGTTTCCAAAACTCTGGTTCTTCAGCTCTTGCTAATGCTGGAACTTCTTCCCACAATGGCGGTTTGGGAGGATTCGGTGGGTCGTCTTCAAATGCATTAGCCAATGCAGGAACGAGCAGTTTAACTGGAGGCTTAGGAGGTCATGGCGGTTTGGGAGGATTCGGTGGGTCGTCTTCAAATGCATTAGCCAATGCAGGAACGAGCAGTTTAACTGGAGGCTTAGGAGGTCATGGCAGTTCAGGATCTTCATCACTAGCTAACGCAGGAACTAGTACATTTAATTCAGGAGGTCATGGAGGTGGATTAAGCGGCTCAGCAGCTTCAGCAAATGCCGGTACCAGCTCAATTTCTGGTGGCGGAAGTTATGGCAAATAAATGATTTTCAAACAATGTGAATAAATCTTAATAAAAAATTACCACATAAAAACACACAAATTATAATATTTTAGCAACTTACAGATTCATTTTCTAAATATTATTCTTACAATATTAGTCAGCTGCTGAAGAATGGTAAGGTGAAGATTGTGTTAACAATTATAAAAAAATTAGTAAAGAAACGCAAGAAAATCTTTATTCGTCAACTAGAATTTTGAATCAAGATTCCCCAAAAAAACAATTTTATTAAATTATATAAAAACTGAATAGATAAGAGCGAAACTTTACTTTGCATCCGAAATTGCGTAAAAAAATCTCTTCCGCATTTTACAACATTGAACCAGCGTGTAATCATTATCGTCGTTCACACGCGATCTTTTCGGCTTTTTGTTTATTTTCTCATTTTCAAACCGGCTTCAAAAAAACCAAAAATCATTGACGTCATCATAATTTTTATATATGTATTTGATTTTCGAAGTAAATAAAGATTCTAGATGAGACTGTCTTCAAAAAAAACTTTGACATCAATGAGAGGCACGTGTACGATGACAAATGCTCGAAATTTTCCCATAAACAAGAAAGATACCATAACATGGTTTTTTCAGTTGCCGGTGAAGAACAAATTTTTTACCATACTGGTGCATTCATAAAAATTTCATAAATGTTAAAGTATATTGTTACTAAAGTAGGAAATGATAATGACGAGTCATTGTTTACAAAAAGTTAAAGGTAAAAATTAAGTTATGGATCATTAATGGCATTTGGACGAAATCAATTAAGTTTTTTTCCATTGAATTATTTAAAAGATATTTTAAGTCATATTGAAAAAAATTTACCTTTAATATATGATCATTTTTATAAATTGATTAATAGTTTTTTAAAACTTTTAACTAAAAAATTCTTTCTAAATTTTATAAAATCTAAAGATAAACAACTATTTTATTTTTGTGTTAATTCCAAATTAAAATCATCTAAAGCTTATTTCTTGGAAATTTTCACTTATTTAAATTCCGTTTTTTAATTGAATTTTATGGTTTCGTAGTAAATTTTAAAAGCACTCAAATACTATCACGCCGGCTTGTCATCTGTTTACTTTTACTATTACATCGTATATGATTGAAACAAAGACAGAGAAGATTTAAAATATATATGAACGCAAGAAATCCAGTTAGTGCTGATAATGTATTCAAATCTCCGTGTTTTTCTTTTGCTTTGCGATCGCCTTAGTATAAATTGTCATCAATTTTCTATAAGATCTTCAGTCGAGTTTCAAAGTCAAGACAAAAAGTCATAAAAGTGTTCTGTAGTGAAATTTATTTAACATAAAAATTAAACAGTAATGTTGAGATATTTGATTGTGCTTGTTGTGCTCGTTGTGTCAACCTTCGCTGCTCCACAGTTTGGTGGATTCCCAGGTTATGGACACGGCGGTTACGGACACGGCGGATACGGCCATGGAGGTTTGATACAAAAGAAATCAATATTTATCAAATTGTTTTTACAAAATGTTCTAATTAGGTTTCGGGGGCGGCTTTTCGGGATCAAGTGCTAACGCTGCTGCTTCATCTCAGTCATTCGGCGGCGGCTTTCCATTTGGAGGCTTTTCAGGTTCATCAGCTAATGCGCAAGCAGGCAGCAGTTCATTCGGTTTTGGCCGATAAAAAATTTAACTCTAAGAATAAAGATTAATTATTTTAGTTAAAAGTTCATTGCCATCATCCTATAAATTTCGTAACTTAAGTCTTAATATTTTTGAATAAATTGCATTTAAAAAATAATAATTATCTGTTAAATTTGTGTGCTAATTTTTAAGCGATTGAAAAACATTTTATTGCAGTGACTAGTGGAGTGATTAATTGAGTGGTAATTTGCATGTGTCATCGAATTTGAAAATAAGGATAAATTGTTTAATTTTCTAAGAACTAAAGAGATAAATGAGGCAATTAGCAGCAATCAGTTTTTTGAGAGAAATTTTTTCTGTTCATTCAAAAAAGTTTTGTGTTAATGAAAAAAGTTAAATTTTTAAAGAAAAAAAAATATTTTTTAAGACATGAATCGATCGATGATCTTTGTTCCCATAATTTTTTGCTCCTTCCTCTTATTGTTGATTTTTAAAATATTTTTTTCTTCTAAAAAATGACGCAACGACTGACACGTAAATCAGCCTGTTTTTTGTGGCTAGATGTATGAATTGATTAGTTTAAAAAAATGAAGTATATAAAAGATCATCTCAATATATTTAGCTCCGTTTGATCGCGCACAAGTTTATCATACAAGTTGACCATTGTAAGTAGCGCACAACGAAAAAATATTTCTATGATCGGGGAAAACCCAAACTCTTAATTTATTGAAGAGTTTTTGAATAATTTTTAACATCATTTAACAAAAAAAAACGTTTACCGGTCAGTTTAGCATTTTTTGGGAGGACACAAAAATTAGCGCAATTTTTACAAAGAAAAAAAATCTGGTCGTCCTTTCAAAGAGCTTTTTTGTCGTTCATCACGAATGGTCTAATGAGAATTTAATTAGCGGTTATTTATTGTCAGTAGTCATTCTTAATGATGAATTGCGTCAAGCTAACTTAGGATCAAGTTTTTTAGCCTTGAACTTGCTCGTCTACCTGTAGCACGTTCAAGATTTACTGTATGCAAAAAACGAAGCGGATTTCAGATCGCTAAGTTGTTGAACTTGAAAAAAAATATAAAGAAATAACGGAAACAAACGATTTTCGATTTTTTTTATCAAATTTTGATTTATTTACATAATGTTATAACAAAAGATTTAAGGAATTTTTATCACTTCCTAAAGAATCTAAAAAATGAGAAGAAAACGTTAATTAAATTAATTTATGCGGTTGATTAAACTTACCCCGGGCCTCCAAAACCGCCGCCGTAAGGACCTTGCCCAAATCCGCCATGTCTATGATGCTTCCTTCGTCCATAGCCGCGACCTATTTAACAATAATGTTAAAATTATACTCTTGCAAAAAAACTTTTTAAGACAAAGATTTTTTACCGTATCCTGGACCGCCAAAACCTGGGCCGCCCCCGCCGCCATAATATCCAGGTCCCCCTCCAAAACCTGGCCCCCCGAAACCCCCACCTAGTCCGCCCCCTCCTAAATTAATATTAACCGATTGTGATTGAGCTTGAGCTTGAGATTGACTGCCGCCTCCCCCAAAACCGCCTGAACCGGCTTGTGCCTGTTGAATAAATGAATTAGCATTCAATTAGTATTTTATTGTGTCGAATATATCCAGATAATTAACTCATTTTAACTTTTTTACAATCTTCTTATAAATTTGTACGAAAAGATTCATGAATGAGATTGACCATGAAATTTAATTGCATTTGATAAATTCATTTGTATAAAAAAAATTCATAAAATCTTAATGACGTGGCTTTATAAGGTCGTGTTAAAGAAGAATTTTGTTGATTTTGATTTCACAAAATATTTTGATATTTCACGACTTTATTAAAAATTACGAAGAAAATATTTGGTTGATTTTTTAATGTGCGAAAGTCTTTAAATTTTTAATGCGCTTGAGCTTAATAAAATTTCTTTTTGTTCATTTGTTGAACATAAAAGGATAAAGCGAGCTGACCTTCTTTAATGAACTTTATACGTGTGATTTGCTATTAACTTAATTAACTTCTTTTTCTTTCTTAGTTTTACTCGGGTTGCATGTACAAATTCAAAAGAGATCAAAATTAATTAGATGAATGTGAGGTGTATTATGTAAGAGTCCATTAACATTCACCATACATATGCATACTTTTCTTCTTCTCTTCCTCATCACTCATTGATTGATTGCCACAAAAAGAAAAGACCTTGAAAAGCTCTCTTTGTATGTTCAAACTGCACGTAACATATTTCTCGCACTAAAAGCATGTTTTTCACTGACAAAAATGTTCATACCTGTGCTTGTGATTGACTTGAACTCAATCCACCGCCTCCGCCTCCTAAAAATGGCACGCCTAATCCTCCTCCGCCAAGGTTGAGTGAAAAACTATTCGAATTGGCCTGGCTTCCACTGCCTGTATAGATATAAATATGACAGAAGCCACAACATGACATCGAATGGCATTCATTTGGGATTAAAATTAATTGAAGATAAACTTTTTATCATGTACACACCACCTCCACCGAATCCGCCTCCTCCGCTTGCACTATTCGCATTGCTGTTGCTAGATGAAATGCTGATACCTGTGGATAAATAAACACACCATGAAAATTTCATTTACCAAAAATTTTTTTGTCTATTTGACTTTTTGCACACATACCTGGGAATGCAAATTGCGGTTTCCCGCAAACACTTGCACACATAACCGATAACAGAATTAACAGTTTCATTTTGTGGAGCTTTTTGACAAAACTTTATAAATTTATGTTGGATAGATCAAAAAATATGGCTGTTGATACTCTCACAGCTGAGGAGAATCTGAAATTGATTTTCGCCTTTACACTGTTAAGCCTTTAAAGCAGCCACGCTCACAGCAATGTCGAGAGAGCACAAAAAGAAAATTATAATGTGTTGCTTGCTTCTATACCGCTATTGTTGAATGTATCCAACGAGTTTACTCCTATGACAAGCAAAAAAAAATTAAGAGAGGACTCTCTGGAAAAAAATGTTGCTGCTAATGAACCAAAAGTGGTAAAAAAAGCCGAGAGAAGCCTTCGGTATTTCTCAAAATTTTTTGTTACCTACTGAAGGGCAACTAATAAGTGCTCTGATTTTAAGGTCCTGGTTATTTGTACGGCCTTGATAAATTATAAGCTTCAAATTTTAACCGTTTTCAATGTCGCAGTTTTTTGTGTCTCAACATTAAAATATTCTACTGATAACGTCACAAATATTTCCACGCAGAATTATCTTGAAATTGTCGTCATCATTCAGCAACAACAAATCCAATTAGTTTCTGTGTAAAATAGCGAGAAATAGTGAGGAAGATTTGAGTGATAAAAGAATAAATATTTGAATTGAGAGAATTTCAAGGTTTAACAATGCGCGAGAAGTACGCAAGAGTTTTTTCAGATCGGTCTGAAATTTGGATATTATTTTAACACTTTTACAACACTTTTTTTAGTTTTTTGGACACTCCTTAGTTTTTGAGTTATCTTTAAATTTTAAAGAGCTCGAGAAAAACTAAAGACATGTCGCAAATAATCGAAATAATATCCAAATTTTAGACCGATCTAAAAAAAGCTCTTCCGTACGTCTCGCGTATCTTTCACACATTATTGACCGCTCAATCGTCTTCATGTTCATTCGTGCACTCACATTACTAGACATATATCGACATAAATTCAAACGTGAGCACTTCTTTCAACAGGTGAGATTTTTGAATTAAAAATTGATGACATTCTTTTGTGCTTTTATCGAGTTATTTTTAGAGATGATGTGAAAAGCTTGTTTGCGAGAGAATTTTTAGCATTTCGGACTAGCCAAAATTCTTGATTTTCAAGTTTTGTTTTTTTTTCTTTTATTTGTCGCGTCATCATTTTTATTGAATTCCAAAGACAATTTACGATCGAGAAAAGATCAGTAATTAATTTGATTTATATATTTTTAAATGTGATATTTTTTGCATCAAGAAATTGGACTTTAATAAACGAATAAAATAAAATATTCAAAAGTATTTATTGAAATAAAAAAATTAAATCGTTGATGTCCAATGTCATGCCCTAAAGTTGGCCCTTTCATTTTTCTCAAAATATCCATTCAAACTTTTTTAAACGCCATGCTTCAGGAAATCAGATTACAGCTCGATAAAACTTCAACAGAGTTTAAGGCCATCAATAAAATTAAATTTGCATAAATTTCGTCCGATGCCGCTGCAAATAAACAACGTGATATCGATTGTGTTTTTTTAATCGTATGAAGTGACAGAAAAGTTTTTATTTGCAGTCAACTCGATTTCAATTGCCACTAGTACCAGAAAATAAATTGCAAGGGTAATTTTGTTATTTTCGATTTCATATTTTGAGTGTTGAATACGATAAAAAAATAATATTTCAAAAAGTTAAAGCAAATAAATTTGCAATCATATTTTTAAGTATCCTCTTCTCTGTCACCATTACATGGTTAAATGAGTGAAATTTTATGACTCGTTTGCTGATGTTTGCAGTGTCACTTAACAAGGAAACAAATAATGTATGTTGAATGAAGAAGGAAAGACAAATCTCTGTCAATCATAAAACTGACCTCAGCCAATAAACAAGTTGCACTAATCGCTAGAATATTCTAGTTTGTGTGTTTTTACAAGGCTTTGGAAATCCCGCAAACTAATGAATCAACTGATGCTTGCCATGTTTATACTAGTTGAATGAACTCACGAGTCTATGGCTGTAGACTTATAATCATCACTTCCTACATTTCTACTCATTACTTCACATTGACTCCATAAACATTTCTTGGGGAATTTTTTATTATTTTTGAATAAATTTTTGTATGTGCGTCAATATTTTATTTTCTCAACTCATTGGAAATTCTTATAATTTTTAGACACTTTTTAATGAGGAGATTAAAGTCGAATAAAATTTGAATAAATTAAAAAAACTTTTTGTCACAAAATTTCACTTTTCATCTGAAATGGCCCAAATGTCCTAAAAATGGCAAGTTCACTCCACCGCCGCCAATATTAACAGAGAAACTTTGTGCATTCGCGTTTGCATGAGATCCTCCAAGTCCTCCGGGAAAATAACCTGGAACGAAACCTTTTATTTATTTATAGTGATTCCGCTCAAAAAAATTGGAATTTATTTTTATCCTTACCTCCGAAGGGTCCGCCGAAATTATGTGATGCTGCATTTGAATGTGCATTCGAGCCAGAAACGCTGATACCTTAAAAGATTGCAAAAAAGTATTATTGCCATACATCAGCAAGATGTAAAAAGAGTTTTTAAGAGGATTAAACTCAAGATGTGCACCTGGGAAGAAAATCTGCGGGCGTCCAAATGCAGTAACAAAAAGTAAACTAAAAATGACTAAAAATTTCATCTTTTTAAAGTTTAATTAAAAAAACTTTTTCAATGAAAAAGAAAAGTTCTTCTTTGTTCGAGCGCAAGATACAAACTACAAGATTACTGTAAACATACTTAAGGATTTAAATATAATTCTTTGCATTTAAACTTATTGCTGTATAGTGAAGAACGTAAAACTTGCTTCGAGGCGCGATGTCAACATGATGTGTAGCCTTGATTTATTATTTGGAGCGAGGAGTTTCGTAAAACAAAAATTAAATCTTTAAAAGAATTCACTTCCTCGTTAATTAATGACTCTTTCTTTAATAATTTAATTCAATAATTTTAATCTCACATAACGAAAATATTTAACGCAAATTGATTAATGTAAAATATTATTTAAATGCAGATTTATTTTAATTAATGAACGCATTGTCAAAATTATTTATTTTAATTTTTATCAGATTGTGCTTAATTAAAAAAAATATCTCTTCAATTTGTTTTAAGGTTTTAAAAAAAATTTTAACTTTCAAATTTTAAATAATAAAAAAAATTAATTTAACCTACTTTCAACGATAAAACTGTCACAAAACTTTCAGACACTTCCTCAACCATCTTCTTGTAAACACGATCTCGATGATATACTTTTATACCTGTTTAATATTAAATATCAGCTTCACTTCCAGCAAATAGCGCATTCGTTCCATCACGTTTGAATCACTTTAAAAACAACAACAACAATCATCATTATCCAAAAACAAATAATTCAACATATATGTGGCTGAGATTTTAATCAATTAAAACTCTTTGCCGGTTTTCCCCGCGACCTTATGAGTCACGCAAATTTTTTTACGGCGTCGAGAGTACCGAAAATAAAATTTAAATTAGTTTTTTTTTTAAATTATAGTTTACCGACTTTTAGTTGAAATCAAAAAAATCCCACTTACATGCATGAGAGTGAGAGATCAATGTCAAAGTCAATAGCGCAAGAAGGCCACACGCTGGCTATGTGATATGTGCAAAACCATGCTCGGACTCTTTATGTTATTGTTATGCAATCGAATATGTGAGAAGAATATTTTTTTTCTTCTAACCATAACCCAGGAAATGTCTTGACAACAATAACAACATGTTGAACTTCTTCATTGGATTTTGTACGCACGGAGAAATATTTACGGTTGCTGACTAGGGTCTTAAAACATTTTTGTTCTCGATGAATAACTTTTTTTAAAGCTTTTTTGCAAGTGATATGGAGATGCAAGGTATGTCAACCTTTATAACTTGAACCATATCCAGAAAGGGTGTAAAATTCGAAAAATTCGATCCCTTAGCAGCCAAACACGCACACATTCCTCAACTTTTTACTCAATTTCGGACTAGATTACACACGTAAATTCTAAAAGTTGGATGAAAAAAATCTGCGTGTGTGATGTGGGTAGAGAGATCAAATTGAGTGCAAAAAACAATCTTTACATGAAAGAAGAAAACGGTATCTTTATAAGTTTCTCTCATAGGGGTTTTTGAACTTTGTCATCATACAAGCAAAAAACTTGATTAATGAGAATTATTATTGGTGTGTGAGAAAATAATTGACCACGGTCATGTATGACAACAAAAAATTATGAATTTAAAAAAATTTGTATTACAGACATCTTCAAATTATCACAAAAAAAATTTATTCTATCAATTATCGTCAGCAATTTTTTGATGTTAATTTTTAATTCAAACAATTATCTGAAAATCCCCGAAGAATTCACCATCCACAAATGATGATTATCAAATATGTGAGTTAATATCAACAACAACAAAACTGAAACGAATCAGCAGGAAAATATACAATCAAAGTAAAACACAGCCAGTCTTCTTTATAAGACACAGGTTTTTAGGTATGTCGTATTATTTGTGTTCAGGAGCTAGTTGAGTGAAGTTGTGTCAAGAAAAAAAATATTTAAAAAAATGAAACTCTCTGTTGGATTAATTCTTTTATGTGTTGTTATTTGCACATCTGCATACCCACAATTTGGAGGCGGCCGTAGAAGACAATTTGGTGGCGGATATAGACCTAACGGAGGCGGCTTTGGAGGTCAGCAATACGGTCACGGAAGACCTCAATTCGGTCACGGCGGTGGAAACTTCGGTCAACCTTCATTCGGCGGAAGTGGTAAGTTTTTGCACGACATAAATTTTTTAAAATAATTTGAAATTTCCAAACACACTCAACTTTACTTTTGGTGCATCCATTATTTCTCGCTTTTTTAAATTTTCAAATTTTTTGTAATGGAAAGTTTATAAAAAATTAAATTTAAATTTCATTGCAATTAAAAATTATAGCTTCGAATGCAGCAGCGTCCTCACAATCGTTTAATGGTGGTTTGGGCGGTTTCGGTGGCAGTGGTAATTTTCATTAATTAATTTTGAAAATAAATTAATTTATTTGTCAACAGCATCAAATGCAGCAGCTTCATCGCAGTCATTTAACGGAGGTTTAGGCGGATTTGGCGGCAGCGGTAATATTTTAGAAAAATATAAAAAACTCAAAATGTAATAAAAAAATTTTATAGCATCAAATGCTGCAGCTTCTTCACAATCGTTCAATGCTGGCGGAGGTTTTGGCGGATTTGGAGGTTCAGGATCTGGTAAGCAATCAAAAAGCTTTCAATGACCTCAATCTTAAATTATTTATGACCTCTAAACAACTTCAAAAATCTCTCCATATGACATAAATCTTGTCAATTAAATTCAACTTCTTCTTTCTCTTTTGCATTATAGCTGCTAATGCTGCCTCACAGAGCTTCAACTTTGGTGGTTAAATAGGATTATGTCACCATGTATATACTTAAGAAGAGACAACAAAATCTTAAATTGTTATAAGACTTAATGTGCTGCTAACGCTTTAATTTGCTGCTTGTTGGTTGCTGCAAAAAAGAGCAACTTTGATCCTCAAGAATTTAATTTAATAAAAAAAATGAATCACGTGTTCAAAAATTAAGAAAAAATTTGATTAATGAACTTGAAAATTTTCAGACTTTTAATTCCAAAGTAAATTAGTTATTTTCAGAGCTTCAAAATATTTTAAATTTAAATTTATAAATTGAGATCTTTTTAAAAATCTTATTTTACTCAAGAAAAATAATCTCTCAAAGGTTTGAAATTATAATAAATTTTTTTGCGGTCCCTTTTTTGGGGGGTTTCCGGGGGTGGGTGGTCCTCTGGAAGGTGCTTGCTCGGGACGGCTTTCCTTGGCTGTCTTTTCTTAATGTGCCCCTCTTGATTTTCTTGAATTAAAGGCGCAAGTCGTTAAAAATTTCCACTTTTAATCCACTTTTTTAAAGCTTTCCTTTTGAGAGACAACGAATCCTTTTTGAGTGAAAGGTGAATGAAAAAAGTTCACTTTCTATGCTTCTCATCATCATCATCGTTTCCAGCTGTGTAAGCAATTTAAAGCTTTACCAAATCATCATTGTACATTGCAGTTATGCAAAATTTTCATTGAGTTTCTTCTTCACCAAACAGCATGCATGTTTGAAATGATTTTGCTGCTGTAATGTAAATTCAAACATAAAAAAGCTTTTCTAAGGATTTTCAGTGAATTTTTATTTTTATTTTTTGTTCAAAATATAAATTAGATTTCGAAAAATTCTTCTTAAATTTTTATTTCCATCATAAGTTTTTCCAATCGATTGAATTTTTTTTAAAATTTCATCATACAGAATTAGTGAATTTAAGGGTTTTTTTTGCTACAAACTACATTTTAGATTTATAATTTTTCAATGATTAATGCACATGAAAAATGAATTTTATATGAATTGGAGTTTATTTCTTACAGTGACCGCTATGTATGATGTACATTAAAAAATAATTAATTCTGTGTGAAAATTGTCCACATAATTTTGTTAAAAAAAGTTTCAAAATTATTATTTTTGTAACTTTCACAAATTAGAGCTAACCGATTTTACTCAGAATGTCTCAAAAATCAAAAACTTCCATCTCGTTTCTTCATTTTTTGGTACGTGTCATTAAATAATAAAAATTAATGATCCTCTGTATGTAATTAATGAAAATTACCAGAAAATTACTCCTTCATATATATGTTAAGTGTGGAACGTGAGGATGATTATGTATGTACGAATATAATGATTCTAAGCAATTTGAAAGAATGTTAATTTAAGTGATTTGACGTAAAATCAAAGTTCAAGAAGATCAATGAGTGTTTTTTATTTGATTAAATGTTTATTCTTACTTCCTACATCGTCCTACATCTTATTTCGTCTACTTGAGTTTGTGTAATCTAATTATGTTTTATGTTTTTACTTAACGATAAAACTTTTCTCCTTCACTCACTCTAATAAAAATTTCTCTTCTCTTGCCGAAAAACAAAAGTTTATAACTCACATACACATTCATACAGCCGATATCAAATTTTCATCATTGGGATTTGTCAATTCACTCACTCTAATCACATCACAAGAAGATTAAATGTTACTTTTTATTGATGAATTAATTTAATAAATTCTTTCGCAATTTTTTTTCAACAATGGATTTAAAAATGAAATTTTCTTGTTCATATTGAGCAAAATTTTATGATAAATATTTTTTGTGAATGCTCAGAAAAAAGTTGACTAAAATATGTTGTGCTTTTCCCCAATTTATGTTTTTAAGAAGTTCAGAAACTAAAGCCAGTATCTCAAGCTTAAAATCAAATTAAGTTCTTAATTGCCATGAAAAATAAATTAATATATACGTCGCATCATGTTATCGGAGATGTATCTATTTCTAATTATTTACACTTATCATCTATTAAAATATAACTATATTATTTCCTACTTTAAGTATCTTATCCTCGCTTCGGCATCTTGTGCACACACGTGGAAGATGAGATTTTTACGAAAATAACAACGAACGACAACATGATATTATTTGTATGATTAAGATGCAATCTTAATTAAAGAGCTCTCGTTTCACACTCACATGATCTTGTAATATTTACACACTAAATCCACTTAATTACACGACAATACAAAAATTGCTAATTTACAAAAATCTTTTTTTTTACTTTTTTCATCTTCCTCAAATTTTTTTCGACCGATTAAGAAAATTTTTATTATTACACAGAACTATTTTTCAATCGGTTGAAATGACTTACAAATTAAGTTATTGATTGTTAATACACGCATATGATAAGTACATCATCATTCTTTTGCAATGTTTAATTTTTTTTCTGAATTTATTCAACATCATCAAATTCAATTCGGTCATAAAATATTTTTCCCTTTTTAAAAAAAAGTAAAAAAAATTGAATGTCGACAAAAACTTTTTATAGGGCTAAAAAAATATTTTATGCACAAAATTAATTGAATCAATTTGAAAAATTACTATAACAACAATTAAACAGTCTGATACAAAATCATTAAACATATTTTGACAACATCAACGATCTACAAAAATAGTTTTTTTTCTTCTATGTCAACATTTATTAATTTTGCATGAGTTTAAAATTCATCAAAATTATTTTAATTTTCATATAATTTTATGTTTCAGCAAAATCTATTTTGTTATTGCTTTTTGATAACTTTTTCCATTCGCTGATGGATTTTAAATTTTCTATTGATTTTTTTGTCAGGGTACAATGTGAAAATTTTACTAAGATTTTAGAAATTAGAAGAATTTTGGGAAATATAAAATTTTTTTACCTTAAAGTTAAAACAAATTTAAGCTCTCGTTAATCAAAATTTTTTGATACATTTCCAATCTTTTCTCATCACATTGCACCCATCAAAAATATAAGCTCCACTACAAAAGTGCAATTTCTTTTTAATTTAATCAAATTTAAATGGAATGTTGTAAGATTTTCAGTGGATGTAACTCATGCTTGACTTTTAAGTTCAAAGAATGAATTTCGTCAACTTTCATTGTCTCTAAAATAAAAAAAAAGTTGACAAGATGTGCTCGAGGCAGTCTCGGCATTGTCGTCTCTCGTTCTTCTCAGAGTGAGAGCATTTAACAATTTAAAAAAAGACATTTGTGAACGATAAAGTTTTACCCCCTTTCGTGCATATATTTTCTTTGCAACTCTTTTTTTGCATTCAATACTCTGACTGCCTGCACAACACAGCGTGAATAAAAAGTTTTTCATTCACTTGGCAACTTTTTCCTTTTTTGTTTTAAACTTTCAATTTGTGTACGTATAAAAATATGTGTGTGTATCGTTTGTGTACATGGCTATAAAAAAGGATTGTGTTTCAATATATATTTGCTAAAATTTTGATTCTGTAACAGCTTGCACATAATAAAGTGGCAGGTTTAAGTAATTTTGGGTGTTGATAGAGAAAAATTTGTTGCAATAGGATTATAAATATTTTTTTGTTTTGTTTTTCGACTCATAGTTGCACTTTATAAAATAAAATATTATTCAATTTTTAATCTCTCGGTTTTCATTTTTTATAGGATTATATACATCATAAGAATCAGTTTTATGTTATATTTTTTATGTTTTCTCAAACATTTATCCATCAAAATTACTACGAAAATTTTCTTACTTCGCTCACTTTATCTCGGCTCAATTTTTTTGGACATAGAGTTGAGGGTCTTTTGACAGTCAATTGCTCGGAAAGAGCTGATGTACGAGCGAATCTGTGCATCATTATTCTTGGGAGAGGGTGGGTCGAGAACTGTGATTGAAAGAGCGTTATTAGTAATTTCAATGCAAACATCTTGTTATCCCTTACCTAAATGCCTGGAACGACAGAACCTAACTGCTCGCATTGTTGACGCCATCATGTGCATTTTTTCAAAATTAACGAGTCCATCGACGCTAGTTTTATTGCCTTCGTGTGCAAATGTCATGTCTTTTAATAGCAATGGCATAAATGGAATGACTGGAGGCTGCAGTTTTCCGACTGACATTCTAGTGAATGCAAAAAAGAGAATTTTTATATTAAAAATTATATATAAAGTTTAATTTTGTGTCGGAAGGGATAAAATTTCTCACCTATAAGCTCTATGATTTCGACTCGGATCGATGAGCGCTTCAAACTCACTAAAAAGTTTCCTAAATTTTGATGGTATTTTGTCCCACGTCTGTGAGAGCCTCGAGACTGCTGAGTTTGACATTCCCATCACAATTGCAAAAAATGCGTTGAGATTTTGATATTCTTTACAACTATAGACATTTAAATTTAATTCGTCATGTTTAAAATTTAAATTTTTTTTAACTTACTAAGCGGCAAGTTTAATGAACTTTTTCAAGAGATTTACGCGTTTGTTGAGATTTCCAGTGGATGCTATTTCCGTCACAACCCAATATTGAATTTCATTGAATCGTCGAATGAAAACATCGAGATTGCTCGTAATCTAGAAAAAGATAATAAGCTCAATATAAATTTCAATCTATTAAAATGAGCCCCGACCAAAAGTCCTAAGTAGGAGCGACTGAAAAGTTTTTTAATTATATTAAAAGAGAGAAAAATTTTTGTCTGCCTCGATGAAAATTTTTCTTCTGAAAATGAAGTCTATATCGTCATCAGGCCACTGTTTCTTTCCCGCACGAAAAAAAAGTGTAATCGAGTTTCTCAAGGGTCTTTGCTGCTTTACTTCTTGTTGATTCTTTTTCTTTCAAACGACATAAGTTCAGAAAAGAATGTCCCAAGAGAAAGAGAGCAGCATATAGCGATATGATGGCGTAATAATGGAAAGATAATGTCGTAAAAATTGAAAAAATAATTATTATGTTGAAATTTTTCAACAGGGGAGCACATCGCTGTTGCCTTTATGCCAAAGATATGAAGGAAGAAATTTTAAATGATATTTTTTCTCAGCTATGAGAAGAAAAATTTCACATCGAGCTATTAACTAAGAACACCTTTTAATGACAATATTAATTATAACGAGAATTATGGCTTTTAGCACTAATGAAAGACGTGTTACAACCTTCAACGGGGAAAAAATAGAAAAAGTCACCTTTCATCACCAGCTTGTACATTCAGCTTTACAATTTCACTCACAAGTCAACTCTCCTAAACTGAAAAACATAATCATCGAGTTGTGAATGATGAAAAAGTTTATGAAGCATAAATGCGAGTTGAGTGTCATTTCTTTATACGACAATGACATGTCTATGATATGACGTGTGGGGTTGATTTATAAAAAGGGAGTGAAAACTTTTTGCATGAAAAGGTTTTATGGGTAGTTAAAAAATGTTAAAGTTGTGTCATGAGTGACATGAAAAAGAATCCGTTTAAAAATTCAACATTTTATTTCTAAAGATTTTTGTGTAATCTTCGTCATCATGATTAAACTCATTTACGCTTTCAAACATCATGCATATTTAACTCTCATATGAAGACGACAAATTTGGTCGTGCATCATTATATTACATAAACCTTTAAGTGAAGTAAAATTGTTGCGAGATAAGAAAAAATAGAATTTTAAAGAAACAAAAAGGATGAAAATTTTCCCTCGTGACTTTCAGAGGTTTAAAAGTTTTTCTTCGCTGCTCAATTTTCATTAAAAATTAAGAAACTTTTTAGCATAAAATTGTTCCATCTTAAAAGGAGCAATGATAAAAAAGATGGATTGTTTGAGGAGTAAAATGAGCAGACAGAAAAAAGTTTTACAGGAACTGAACTAACAATACCCAAAAAAATTAAAACTTTTTAATTTAATTAAGGAGAGGTTGAATGATTTTCGTGAAGGATCATACAGCTGCGCCTGACACTTTTCTCAACCACTAGAATTATTTCAAAATAGATAAAATTTAAGTGTGCAAGAACAATCATAGCATTCATGCTGTAGTCACGTTGCCGCGACTCTAAATTGACGCCATAAAAAGGAGGAAAAAATTATTCACGGAACAATTCTTTTTTGTTGCTCACTGGAGTGACTTTAAGACTCATAGAACATTTCGACACGGTGAAAAGGTTTGTGTGTGAACTTAATAACGCGTAACGGATCAACTTGCGAGACATTTTCGCACAGATTTTCCACCTAAGGTGCTTAAGGGAGATGTTTTGTTGGTGGCGAAGAGGCAATCTAGAGCACTAATCAAATTTAATGTCACGGAAAATCATTATAAAAGTTTTGAGCTCATTGTTCGGCTTTGAAATTTCTCTTCTACAGACATAAATAAGTTATGACTTGTTGTTCCTCCCTTTCTATGAATAATATCTTTCAGCTCTCTTCCACCTGCCATTTTATTTAAATCGTTTTGAGCCATAAAATTGACAATAACAAAAAGAACGATTTTTATCGTGACTTTAATGTGCAAAAAAATTTCAAAATTGAGACATTTAGTTTTTATCTAAAAAATTTTCATCGCAACTTTAATAGCCATACCCTATAATTCACCCGTACCACCCTTCAGGTGAAAATTTATGCCGCGTCGGATATAATAATGTTAATACAAAATGAGCTAAATGGCAGTAACAACAATAACAATGCGGACAATGAGTGCCATTGAGAGAGAGAGAGAGAGAGGAAGCAACAGTCGCTAATTTATTTATTTGCTTGTATAGCCCGCAAATGCACGAGCGGCATGGCGTTCTGAATATAGTTTTTCCATGCTAAACGTGCAACAAGCCGGAGATGAAGCAACAAATGAATGGCGTCGGTGGATTCAGACGAGAAAAGAATATTTTTTGTGCGAACGAAAGTCATAAAAATGCAAATCTCAATTTAAATTTAATGAGATTGCGGTTAGCGCATAAGAAGAGTTTAAATGAATGATATAAAATTATCATAATGAGATTCTTTAGATTTTTTAATAAACAAATTTTAATCTGATTCAGAGCGAAGAAAAACAGAAATGGAATAAAGAAAATTTAATTAAATTTCGAATTGAGAGCATCTTCAATAGTTCATCTCATTCGCATTCAATCGTCAGAAAATTTTCTTAAAACTTTTGTTCGTTCACTCAAGAGATATTCAATGATTTATGATAATTTTAATGCATGTGAGAGATGTAAAAATTTTCACTCATTCTGCTCCCGAAAAGAAAAAGTTGAACTGAACGACAAAAGATGAATAATTCATTACAATATTTTTGCATTATTGGATTATGTTGGCTTGAGTGTTCATGAAGCTCCTTCACAACACATTTCTTCCATCAAATAATCAACATGTCTTTGCTTTGATAACTTTTTCTCCATAGAACTTTTGAATGATAAATTGATAAACTTAACTTTTTGCCTTAAAAATTTAACAATTTTTTTTCTCACAAAACTTTTGAGCCTTTAAGCTTTCCTTAACTGAGTAACAGCTTGTTTGAAAAATCCGTGATCTGGACTTTCTCATAATAAATTTATGATGGCCAACGAAAGCTCCTCTAACGTCAATAGACACATTTTCTCGAAGGCATGCATTTTTTATTACATGTTTACTTCTTAATATTTCATCTCAAATCGGATATGAAGAAAATCTCCTTAAAAGATTTTACGAAAGATATTTTTGCTGTCCTTTCATCTTATAAAAGAATTAAAGTCAACCCCTGTTGATTTTCTGAGAGTTTCTTCATCAAAGTTTCTTAACTTTGCTATTTTAGTAAATTGTAAGAGCAAGTAAAGTGATATGGACATGATTGGACACGCAGTGAAGATGAATTGAGGGGAAAATTGTTGATACTCTCATAAATCAACGTAAACACCGAAGTGTGCAAAAAGTTTTCTTCTCCTTTTAATCCAAACTTATATTTCTTTAACTTTCGTCATAATCACTCACGATCTATGCTTTAAAAAGATAATTTTTTTCATCTAAAACACCTTATTCAAACTGTTGTAGAAATGAGGATGATCTGACATTACTAAATTACTCCATTTCTTCGTGATGTGTAACAGAATAGAAGAAGAAGAAAAATGTGCTAGAAATACGAATTTATCAAAGTTGCAAAGTTTTTTTCCTTCCTTACGATTGCGAGCAATTTCTCTCGAGGGCATGAGATGAAAACTTATGTGTTTTTTAAAATTTATTAGATTACTCTATGATAGACTCGATACGCAAGCACCTTATGAGGATATCCATTTTACTCAAAGAATCCTCAAAAAATAACACTTCCTTAAAACCCAAAAAAAAAAACTCCCCACAAACCCCCAAAAAGAAAAAAAAAAAAAAAAAAAAAACCAAAAAAAAAAAAAAAAAAAAAAAAAAAAAAAAAAAAAAAAAAAAAAAACCCAAATAATAAAAAAAGTGATTTCTCAGCTTAAAATTGTAGTGCACATTGAATTGAAATACCTTGAGATTTAAAACAATGGCAATTCCGACTTGAAATGAGTGAGATGAGCATAAAATGTTGCTGAGTTGAAATGAAGCAAGCCACACTAAGGTAGCTTGCTTTTGAATTAATTTTCTTTTCATTATTGATTTTTTTGTGTTAGTTCAATTAAATTGAAGAATTTGAACCTTTAAGGATTTTTTTGGAAAAGCATGATAAAAAGGCTCACCTTATTAAAGTGATGTCGACCGAACGTATGATAAAGCAGTTCATATTCGTGCACAGCCCAAAAGAGATCCCAGTCGAAGAGTGTCATATGATAAGCTATATCCTTCGTCGCAAGAGCTTCTATATCCAATTCTAATCCATCCGTTGCACCCTCTTGCTCGGGAAGAGGCGTGAGGGCGTCTAAATGATCCTTCGGTGATACAAAAATTCTACCGTTAAGTGAGAGCGTAGTGGGAATGCTTAAATCATTGTCCTTATACACGGTACGTTCACCATTTGACTTAACCTCTACTAATACTAAATCTTCTGGTCCACGATTTGCTGTAATCTGCAACTTGTCAGCTGCACAAATTTTTATCACTTCAGCGGTGGTGTAGATAGGAAAGCGGAGAGTGCAAAATGTATGATCTGCACAGTAGACACGAAAAATAACTGCACGAATATGTGTGTGAATATATGCGGTGAGTCGAGAAATGTAAGAAAGAAAAGGGCGGATATGAGTTAAATGGCATGACGGCGTGAGAATATGCAATCCGCACCACACTATGAATTCGAGATTTTACTGTACGATGACGATTGATTGACTTTGAAATGTTAAGTCTTAAAAAGATATCTAATGTCCATCATACTGTAAAACTCTCAATTTTCTACGTGCTAAATTTTAAATGAAACTCACTATCGTCGTCCATGTGAATGATGCTCCGAGTTGACGCAACAGAATTGCCACTAAATAGACATATAGGCTGTCCATTGGGTGGAAGTTTCCATTTTTGTCCCATGTTCTGCTGTCTGTCCTCCTGATAACGCGACATTTGAGTTAATACATGATGAATGATGCCGGCTTCTTCCTGCATGCCCGGATCTGACTCGACATCTGTTGCAATCTCCTAAAGTAAACCAGAATGAGAAATAATGTTATTGTTACTCGATTATGATCATCATGGTTCATGCAATATAGGCAGAAAATATATATTTTTTATTATGGAATTCATAAGCCTCTTATATTCACAACAATGCACACATCATAGAATCGATTTACATCATCCTGCCATCATAAATTCATAATATTTCCGCTTTTCCTTTTTCCCCTATCTGCATAAAATATGAAATTTATATGAAGCCATTCTCTATCTCATCAATGTACAATTTAAAATCTACCTTTTCAATTATTCGTGAGAAAGATTAGATTTGTGAATATTTTTTATGACAATATTGGGATTTAACTGTTCACATTTTAAAAAATTACTTTGTGATTAAAATTTTATGGTCTAGAAAATTATCCAACCCTTGCAACCGCTTCAATTCAAATAAATTTCTCCATTATTTCTTAATATTCACTTTGTATGATTTACTTCGGCTTATCACGAGAGATATTCAGAAATCAATGGAAGCGAGATGAACAAGATCTCGAGAGAAATTGAAAAGATTATGTCGAAAAATCAAAAAATGTTATTGGGAAGGAAATTCTTAGGAGGGTTTAAATAATTTTATATACTGCGAGTTAAAGCACATTTGAAGTTTCACTGAATTCATAAAAAAATTCATTCTTTCCATCATTCCGCATATGAAAAATTCAATTCCATAAAGATTTTCATGTATGCGCTTATTTAAATGACAATAACAATGAAAATGATGATGTTGAATAGCTCTGTACGTCGAGACGAGAGAGAAAAAAGTACGTAAGTGAGACAGAATTAAATTGTTGAATGCCTTTAGGAGGAGGAAAAAAGAAATATATAATGTGAGCGGTAAAAAAAGACGGAATGAATGAGCAAAAGAAGCTTATCATGTTTTACAAAAATTTCGTTGTGTGTTTGTAATTACTTGTTTATATATTTTTGTTTGTACAAAAATTACTTTAGGGAGTTTCAAAGAAAATTTTGTAGTAAATATTAAAAAGTTACCTCAATAAAGTGTGCAGCGGCGGGATCCTCAAAAACCGCATGTCTCACGGCCATTACCCATCGCTGAATAAATTGTACAACACGTTTCTTACTTTGTAACACATAATCATAATCCTCAGGACTATCAGCACCAGTGTGATTATCGGTATCATTGTGATAATGACTAGCTAATTCATCAACTAATTGTGCGACTGGCATGAAAACAATGTGCGTCAATAAAAAGTCATCTAAAAATGAGTCGTCATTTGGTCCCATTTGTACGCCAAGCCGAGTGTCCAACAAGTGTTCCAACATTTTTGATGGCGTACCAGACATCACAGTGTACCTAGATAGAGATTATAAAAAATGAATTTTAAGAAAAATCGACTAATCATGATTAAGGGCATCATTTTGAAGCATTATTTAATCGAGGCACTTTCCAAACAAATTAAGGGTGAGATAGGGGTAAAATATGACCGATTTCATATATAATTAATTAATTACAAAATTTACAAAGGGCTTTAAAAATCCTCCTCAATTAAATTAATTACAGTGTGCGGTAAATTATAAAGTGATTAATTTATAGAGAGTTAAATCAAGCGAAGGCTACTGTATAAAACACCTACTTAAATGCAGTTAATCCTCGCTGCTTCACAACCCTCTCCAATATGAGCACATCTTTCCCGTGCTCCTGCAGTCTAAGCGTATTTGCTTCTACATCCCTTAATATACGGTTAAAATACTCCTTATCCACGCGCAACAGATGACAGTTATTCTCTTTTAGTACAATCGTTGCCGCTCTTTTGAGAGATTTTTAGGAAAGCGATAAAATAAATGATTAGGATATTATGAGCCAAAATGTTGTTAATTAGAAGCGAATAGCTACAAATTAATTTCTTATAATTATAATTATTGTTATTCACTCAATAGTAATGAGTGCTGTTATGACGTATAAAATATTCTTCTTTACTCATCAGAATCTAATTACTAATTAGGAAAATTATTGCGTAATTTTTTTCCGTTTAAATTGTAATTTTTGAATTCAAACAAAAATCTGTCGCAATAAAAAATTGAATATCAATTCACATCATCATTTCACTCGAGCAAACAGTTTAAGTTGGTAGCTGAGAAAGCAAAGTGAGCCGGAAGGAAGGGACTGATGGTGTCAAGATAAAATTGAAAATTTCTAAATTTAATATTCTTCGCACAACACACACACACACAAGTTGATTTATCAAAGTCACATCATTTTTATTTTTAGTGTAACCCACGAAGTGGTGTAACACTTATATGCGCCTATTTCCGTCCGTCTGTCTGTCCGTCTGTCTGTCCGTCTGTCTGTCCGTCTGTTCCATCGAGATCTCGGCTCCTGAGATAGCTAGAGACTTCTAGTTTTCGCCAAATGGTAGGTCTATGAATTTAGATTCGGCCATTTTAGGAATTATGAGGGTCATGACCACAGGTCGTGCCATGGACAGCCCTAAATGCCATTTTTCATACAAATTTCCTGTTATATGGCTTCATGTATGTCGTTGAACTCGTATTTGCATCAGGAATCGAAAGGCATTGATGATATTTGAGGAATGTCTATCATGGCCATCCAAGAGTGCCACCAATGTCCATCACGGCCGGCCAGTAGTGCCCCTAATGTCCATTTTTTAAAAGTATGGCTTCATGTACCTCGTTGAACTCGTAATTGCATCAGGAATTGATTAGCATTGATGATTTTGAAGAATGACCGTCACGGCCGGCCAGGAGTGTCCAAGGAATGCCTCTAATGTCCATTTTTTTAGAAGTATGGCTTCATGTACCTCATTGAACTCGTAATTGGACCAGGAATCGATTGACATGGATCTGAAAATGGAACACAATGGAAAATGGAACACAATTGAAAACGGAACGCAATGGAAAATGGAACACAATGGAAAATGGAACACAATGGAAAATGGAACACAATGGAAAATGAAACACAATGGAAAATGGAACACAATGGAAAATGGAACACAATGGAAAATGAAACACAATGGAAAATGAAACCAAGAAAAAAAAGAAACACAATGGAAAATGGAACACAGTGGAAAATGAAACACAATGGAAAATGAAACACAATGGAAAATGAAACACAATGGAAAATGGAACATAATGGAAAATGGAACACAGTGGAAAATGAAACACAATGGAAAATAAAACACAATGGAAATTGAAACACAGTCGAAACACAGTTGGAAGCAATTTTGGGAAGCCATTTTGGGAAGCCATTTTGGGAAGCCAAAAGTGGAGGCCAGAAGGGGAAGCCAATACTGATCTGTTACAAGTGGGTTACACGGCAACACCCACGTGTGGGTTTTGAAACATTTTTTTATTTTGCGCGAAGGAAAAAACTTGTGAGATGAAGATAGAGCACATAGGATGACAATAAATGCCATTTAATCATTAAAAACGTTGAGGGAAGCCAAGTTTCCTCCTTTCAGTTTTTTTCATTCTTTAGAAATTTCATTTTTATCAGTCGGAAGCATAGCAACAGAAGTGAGAGGCAAAAACGAGCAATTAAGGAGTGAAATAATTATGAACAGGCAGACGGGGGTTGCTATGAATAGAGCGAAGATTCTGGAAAGCTTTAACTTTTACGTTATGAATCAAAATAAAAAAAAAATGATCTCAACTTCAAGACTTTTTCTTCATTGAAATAGTTTTCTTAATTGAACGCAATACTGAGTCAACTAGTTGCTTGCGGAAATAAAGCGCAGTATTTATGATGAAGATAGCAGAACATAAAATGATGTAATTAAAAGATTGCTCAAAAAAAATTCCTAAAGGATTTTCCAAGCAATTTATTTATTTTTCCATTTTAATGATGTTTGTAAAGCACTGGACTTACAAAGTCTTTTCTCGAATATTTTGAAATATAAAAAAAAATATTTATTTTACAGAAATTTACAAACTATGAAAATGATCAAAATTCAATTTTTTTTGACATGAGACTTTCCAAAGAGTAAAGAAGAAGAATTTTTTTATTTAAATTTTTTTCTTTCAAACCATTAGGTTGAAGTAAAAAGAAGACTGAATAAACTTACCTCGGGGCATCATTTATGAGTGCAAGTTTACCGAAGTCATCTCCTTCTTTAAGCGTCGCTACCGTTCCTTTTCCATGAATAACGACATCTACTTTTCCTTTTTGCAGAATATACCAAGATCTACCTTCGTCACCTTGATTAAATACTGTGTGTGTGTTTATTGCAACCGCCAACAATGAATTGCGATAAGAGAAGAGAAGAAAGTAAAAAAGGTAAAGAAACAATTAAAATTTTATCGCCGTGAGAAGTGAAATTTTTCTCTTCCTTGTCCGTTAATGGTCGACAGCCACAGAACGAAAAAAGAGCGAAGTTGAAGGTGTGGGAAATTAAAAAAATATTTGATAATGGCTGATAATTATGGTTTGACCGTCTTAAAGTAAATTTTTCTTCCCCTTTTTAAATCAAACAAAAATGAAACAATCAGAAGAAAAATCTCGATAAATAAATAAAGTAAAGGTCTAATAAGAGCGGATGTGATTGAGATACGTCTAAGAAATTTGATCCCTTGCTCTTTCACAAAATCAAGACTTTTTTCATGACCAAATAAAAAGAAGAAAAACAATGAAATTCATTTTAAAGAAAAACCTTCAACCTATAATTTTTATAAAACCCCAAAAGTACCGAAAGAGTGAGGAAGAAAAAGGGTCAAAACGGATAGAAATTTCTCTTTTGAGAAAGAGATTACTTTTTCCATGAGGTGTATATGGTCGATGTCTAAGATGGTAATAAAATATCTACTAAGCTTTGTAAGATGACGACCCTCAATGTATCTCCCTCATACTCTATGGAATAGTTATTATTTTTCATGAAAGAGTCATGAAGGGATGTATTAATTTTCGAAGAACTGAGAGGAGGAAGAAAACAGAGAGGTTTATGGTCGACTTGAGGATAAATAAATGTATGTTTGTGTCTGCCGTAGATATCTTCAAAAAAAAGAGGTTGTAAATCCTTTTAAATGTTGATAGAAAATTCATGACTTTTTCTTCTTTCTTCGAATCTTTAAAACCTTTCAACAAATCACATATTGATATATAATTTTAAAAATTCAACTCACAGACAGTTCCGGCTTGTGCATGAGATTCAAATACAATGATTGAAGCGAGTTCACGCTTGATTGATGTCGAGAGATGAGAAAGTGCAGGAATATGTAGAAGTTCCTCAAAAACTAATTCCAATTCTTCTTGTGTCCTTTCATGTGATCTGTGTTAAAAAAAATGAGAAATTTGTTAGTCGGAAAATGATTAGATTTTCTTAGTCAGCAACAGCAGGGAATCCAATTAAGTATTTACCCTCGCCAACCACCTTAAGACGAAAAAAACATGTAGCAGCTCCGGTTATCTCATTATCATCCACATAATCACGATCCTTAACACACAATTTTTCCCTCCGCTAAATTACGAGTGTGAGAAAAACTTTTATTTTTTCCGTTTTAATAATTTTCCGCCGTCTTGCATGCAAGGCGGTCATTACGAAACTGTTACAGTACGTTACAGTAACAACTGGATGAGAAAATATAGGCGAGTGAGGATAACAACTCTTATTTCATGCATTCCAATCACGTACGATATCGTTCACACATGAAACTTTTAAACGTCTTGAACTAGGATATCATGCACAGATACTCTCGTGTGCAAACACTTTGGGAAAGCGAGAAAATATCATTACCTGGCATGCCTCGAGATGTTTACGGGAAAATTATGAGATTAGATTTTAAAATTTATAGAGTTTGTATTTTTAGAAAAAATTTCTGAAACATCCGGAAACTTTATTTTTTCATAAACATGACTTGTTTTTCGAAAGTGTTGGTAAAGTGAAATAAATCATTTTGACGCACACATGGGGTGGACGCGATAATTAACCGAAATCACACGCTGCTAGCTGACCGACAATAATTTTTGTGTGATTTAATTAAAAAAGTATTAGACTTACGGTTTTCGGAGTATTAATCGTAATGTGGCGTCAGGCCCTCGATGTAAGAGAGCGTTCAGACCTTCTTTGATATGTTCATTAGCTGCATTCACGTCGTCTGTCGTAGGCATTGTTCCGCTTCCATCCTCGTCGGCACGAAATCGATAAAGAAAAACTTTGTCCTTAAAAGGCTGCTCTTTGGCCACTAGAAGAACATTAAAGAGAGAATTAATTAATGGCAGTTCGTGATAGCCAACAGTCACATCATGGATTTAGACAGTGCTGGCGTGACATTTCTCGTAATACTAAAAATCTTTCTATGAATCAATTTATTACCATGTGATATGACACCTTCCTCCAGCAGTGCTTGAAACATTCCAGTCGCTTGAATGCGTGTATGCACAACGGGTGATAGATTCATGAGCCAATCAACCAATTCACTTCCCGGTGCGCATTTTCTTATCAATCGACCGGACACTTTTCGATCTTTGAGGCATCCGTTGCTATCAGACAGCACCAGTGATCTCAATGCCCATCCCATTTTGGACATAGCTGGACTCGGTGACTATGTGAAAAAATGAATAATTAAAAAAGATGAAAATTTCAATTAAAAAGATTTTTAGCGTGCAAAATATTTTTCATCCGATTAAATGAGAAAAAAAATTTATAGGAATTTTTAGCTCTTTTATGTCTTTTCAACGACTCATGTTGAACACAATTGTTTTATAAATTTCCGTTCATTTTATTTTCTCGACTGCATCGCTGCATTGTTGAGGGGAGAGAAATTGCTCTCGGAAAGGAAAGCTTTAGGGAGAAGCTTTTAGGATCAACTGCAACACAATTGTTGCTGGATGAAAATTTGATGAAAAACTAAAAACCAAGTTGCTCTTCTTTATACAAAATTTATTCACGTCAGGTAATTGATTGTTTGGTAGAATGACTTAATGGAGAGCACATACAGCATTTGTGAATACAAGATTTTGCATGAAATTGAGCATAAATAGAGTGCCATTGTTCGAAGCTGTGGCTGCAGCTTGTGCTGTTTCATGTTTCAACATTTCAACAAACAAAAATGACAAGGGATGGAGAGTGATGAACCTGCATATCAGGAATATAATATTTAGAAAACTTACACGATGTCACCTTGATATTAGACGGAATATACCGAGTACATATTGAATTGCAATGTCGAATTCAAAAGTGTGGAAGGAGTGAAATGTGCATTGCATATCGTTGTCATTATTATCATGATTATTATGCATACGAGACATACAAATGGACATGAACACACTCTTATGTCCTCACTCTCGATTATCAACACGATAATATTTTAGTCAGTCATTGGGAAAAATTATTTTGACATGAGCAACTTTTCACTATTTTAATATAAACGAGATGTCGATGATGATAAAATGCTAAATGGGGTCGAGTAATTAAAAAAAAATTTTGATGTTCTCCTGGCTATTTGGATTTGCATAAAACAATTATTAATTCGGTTATAAAACAAATTTAACGCAAAAAGGTGGACTCAACAATAGAGTGAATGACATTTATTTGATATTCGATGGCGAAACATGGGAAATTCAATAATCGAGTTTATTAGAGGTTGAAATTGATGATTAAACTGCCCACAAAACAATTTTAGATAAATTTATAATTTTTAATTTTGTAATTTTCATTTTTTGTCGATTTTTGCGTAAATTTATGTAAAATTTCATTATTTTTGTAAAATTTTATGTAAATTTCATTAATTTTATGTCAAAATTTTTGAAATTCAATCATTTTCGTCAAATTATATGTAAAATTGACGTAAAAATTAACTTTAAAAAAATTTCATAATTTTTTTCATAATTTTTATGTAAATTTTGTAATTATTTTCCACTGTTGTGGAACACTTAATTTAATTAAGTTTTTTGCTACATCAGGTCTGGGACTTGGTTGTTTTTTGCTCTGTAATGAAGGAGGAATATTTATTAGAAACTTAAACTTATTTTTTGCTTACCCGTCGTTGCTAGGATTCGAACCGCTGTCTTCTGGAGGAGAAATGTTGTTATACTCGCGCGCGTAAACACTTCGCTACCAAGCCTTTATTTAATTTATTTGCGAAATGGCTAAAAGCTTATATAAGACACAACAACTTTCTCCTCCCATTTTACAAATATTTATTAGGGACGTTCTTTGGATAGCATTCTTGTAATATTTTTTTCATTACTTTTTTAAATACGTTTTTTATATATTTTTTAAATAAAATAATTTTTCTTAAAATATTTTCAGCAAATTAACCTTGCTATTTAATTAATTATAGCGATTAAAAATGTTCATCGCCTTACACGTTAGAAATTTGAAGATTATTATTTTGAAATAATAATGGAAAATACTAGAAGATATTGAACCATTACAATGAATTCTGAATTTTTTTTACAATCAATATTTTTTCGGAGATTACGCATATTAGAAAAAAAAACTAGTATGCAACACTGTCAAAGAACGTCTCATTAATCAATAAGTCAAAAACTCATTTCGACATTCATTGATTTAAGACTAAAATTTAGTTGGAAGTATTCAAATTATAAAAATTGACTCATTGGTATAACACGAAAATTTCCTTGACATGAATTGATTTCAAGTTTTAACGGCTAAAATGGTTTGAACTACATTGTTTTATGTAAAATTTTACGTCAAATTTGATGATATAATATTTTATTTTATTTTCTTTATTTATTTAATTTTTGCTATATTTTTTAAATTTACGTTAAATTTGATGTAAATTTTATGTTAATTATTTGACGTAAAATATTTTATGTAAAATTTATGTAAATTTTACATTTTTTTAATTTAAAAAGTATATGAATTTTACGTAAAAAAAATTTTTTATACAGATTTTACGTAAAATTGACATAAATTTGATAAGTTTTTGTTTTGTGGGTGTTAAATGAGGGTTGAACTTTAATTAAAATATCGTGTGGAAAATTTGCTTTCAAATATTTATTTAATTTTGTTAAAAAATAAAAATATTGAAATTTTCTTCAACGTGTAAATTTTTTTAATTAAACTTTCAATCACTCTCTCGAGAAGTCTCACTCAAACATATAAAAGCTCTCGTCATGTATATGAATGCGAGATATTAAATCGATTTGTACGCAATGTGAGAGGAAAATCCGCACACATAAAAGCTCAGCTGATGCGTAAATAATTCAAAATGCAATTTCAATTAATTTGCGAGGCGAATGAGCGATGCCGAGAGCATTGTTGACGTTGAAAACAATTATTGAATACATCAACGTAATTCATTCGGATTCAAATTGGGAGTACAAAATGTTCTGCTCACAAAGCGCATAATGAAAATTGAAATCAAGTTTATTGCACTACTGTGTGTATCCACGAGCACAATTGCTAATCATAATGGCACTAAATTTATAGCTTTCGGGCTTATTTGTAACCAATGAAACCGGCCTTTATAGCGCTAATATAATTTTATGCAAATTATTACTTACTTCTGTTATTGGAAGTGCGGGATTAACGATATCAGGCGACAGCTGCTTTTTGGTCGGTGATACTGGATTATGCTGCGATACTGACTGTGCAAAACCTTAATTTTATTGGTCAATGGAGAGGCGAAAATTGTTTTTGTGGTTATGTTCAGTTTTTACCACTGGCAAATGTTACACAAAAATTTATAACTCACCATTTTTGAGCTTAGAATTTAAAATTATGTCATTCATCAATTCCTTGTTCTTCTGTATGGAAATAAAAAAAGAAAAACAATAAAAATTTATTATCATGCAATTTTGAAAAGCGAACAAAATGTCATTATTATTATTGTCATACACACAATATAAAATTTCCTTCTGTCTCATCTCATAAAACTCTCAATTTGCACTAATAGCATCCCCTCGCCATATAATAATGCACAGCAACATATACAATTTATATTATGAGACACAAAATATAATCGGTTGCTGTAGACACGTAGAGCGATAAAAAAGAAAGAAAAGGCATCGAGAAAATTCCTATATGAAATTACAGACGGAAAAAATGAGACGAAGAATTTATTTCATTACGTGAAGTGCATTAAACAAATGAAATTTCATATTTATTCGGTATTATTGCAAAGCTACCGATAATTCTCTCCGGTGAGGGATGATTATTAAACATTCCATGAATGTTACAACAAAGTACCAATATTGAATGAGGTAGAGAAAATATCAAATTTCAGAGATGCTTGCATATCTTTCCTGTTGCATTGCGAAACAGATTTCATAGATGAGTAGGGGAAGAAAATTAGAGGTTTAATGAAATGAGATTGAAAAGAGCGAGTTCTAAAAATTATTTCCATGCAAGCTCATTTATTGAAACATGGTTGACAATCTAGGAGAGGAATGAAAACTTTTTTGCAAGTGTAAAAAGGAGAGGAGAAAAATTCATTTGAATGCACGCAGTCGTAAAATTACGCTTAACGTGTAATTTCCTGTACCATGATTGAATCATTTTTGTAATATTTTTAATTTTGTTTCATAAATTCTTAGTGATATCTTGACTCGCAATTTTTTCATCATTTCGTTCTTTTAATAAAACGCAAAGAAAAAAGTCTAGTGTCACTTCAAATGCAATTTTCTAGATTATAACTTCACGCTGTAACGACACCGATGGCAGCAACGTAAAAGCACTTGAAGAATAATTTAAAAAAGCATTTTTGCATTTCACTCGCTTTACATCTGAACACATATCCGGAGGGTTGTGATGGTATAGAAGGAAAAAACATGAACGTGATGTAATTTCTTTTAGTATCATGCATGAGCTGCCACAACAAGTTCTATTTCTTCTCTATAACTTTAAATCCAATAAAAAGTAATTCTTTACCTCCCAAATTAGGCGAAAATCTTGTTGTTCAACACGTAAAAGTTCACATGTTGTTTTAGTCACTACCGTGCTGTCGCGTGGTAAGTCTGTTAATACGGATTCGCCAAATGTTGCACCAACACCGAGATTATAGAGCGTTATAGGACTCTGTAATAAAAGAGAAAAACAAAATTAATAAAACAAGAAAAGTTTTGTAGGAAATTGTTTAAATTTTTTGGATCGATAACAAACTCAGTGTGTAATTATTTTCGTAAGTTTTGCATCAAAAAGTTCTTCATACCAAAAAATACAAAATATATTTAAGTAACCACGATTATTTTTCCCATCATGTTGAAGAGGAAGTAAAATACTTAAAGCTCTGAAATAAATCTTTTCTTCTCACTGTTGCTCTTCAGGCTTTTTCTCCTCCCTCTTGAACCTCCATCAAGATCTTTATGAAGCAAAAGAGAAAAGTGCGAGAGTGAATTATTGTCATTGGCAGCGAATAAAAATGACTGCCGTATCGTTGTTGTCTCTGGCATTTGAGGGGAATAAAAATCAGCATAAATTATGTTGATCGATAAAAAAAGTGGAAGATTAAGCGAAGAGTCAAGGAGGAAAATTTACATTCACATTCCTTGAAATTTTCACGTCTGATAAAAAATTCATCATCAGCAGTGTTAGTAAATCAATCAGGTATGGAAAGCACCATATAAAACAGATGAAATTCAGGAGCTAAGCAGCAAATGACGATCAAGGGATGTACGAGGAATTTTAATGGCAGATGAAACCAGGTGGAAGGAAAAGAAAATTGCACAATGATTAATGGCTCTTTTGCAGTGTCGCTCTTTCGCTTGTTTATATTCAATTTTCTTTACATTTAGTTTTTCAAAGCAGTGGAACATCCGCTGTTGGTGCACTGTAGATACACAGGAATTTTAAGATATTTTCTTTATTATTATTCAACAACGTCGTTTGGCTTGGGAAGTTTGTTCTCTTTTTTCAACATTGAATTGTTTCTCATCCTCTCACATTAATTTAAATTTACTTCCCCGAAGCCGAAGCTAAATTTAATTTTCTGCACAAATTCCACAACTCGCCATTCTTTAAGCATATAAAAAAAGTAATAAATTTTAAAACTGAAACATTTTCCATATTTTAGATTCATGAAAAAGTTTGAGGGAACAATGGAGGGGATTTTTAGAATGGAATTTGATATTTTTCGAGGACATTTGAGTGAGGTTGAAAATAAATTCGATCACTTTTAAACTAATTTAAATTCGAGATAAAAAATCTACAAAATTCTTTTAAAGCTTCAAGTAAGACATTAATGCTGCAGCACATTTTTTCTTTTTACACAATAATTAATCTTGTTTTCTCTTCAACTTCTGCAATAACGAAAGCAATTCGGTAATTTCATGAAATTCAAGCATCGTAAATTAAAGTTTTACGACTTACAGCAATTTCTAAGGAAGTCAACAGATTAACAACTCGAGGAGTAAAAAAGCTCTAAATGAGAAAAAGCTTCAATTTTCAAACCCGAAAGTTAAAGAAATTTTTATCCAATGACCTAAATTAAATTTTCAAACAACGTTCACTGCAGCAAGAAGTTTTGGCAATTAATGAGGGTTGAAGAAAATAATTTTGTCGGAAATAAATTTCTAATTGCTCTTGCAAGATGAAAAACTTTAAATTGAATGAAGGATTGGGAAATAAATTCGAAATAAAATGACTTTTTTAGAGCTCAATTTAAACTTCCCTTTGTTCTTTAAATATTTAATCATTTCGAAAATTACGATAAATTATTTCTTTTTGGCCTTCACTACGTGTCAACTATTTTGTCATCACCTTCTTTTTCTTTTTTCTCGTTGATTTTCGATGAATCTTATAAGTTTTACTCTCACTAAATATTACACGTGAAAATAGAGCACAACACAGTGATGCCATCACGCTTAATAAATATTTTGTTTCGAACTAAATAATGAAACCGAATACTGCACTCGAGTAACTAGACAAAACACTGTGTGGAGAAAAGAATAAAAATAATTTTTCACATTTGTGTGAGAGCTCAAGCTGATAAGCTCCAACAACAACATTGTTTCACCGTCGGAGAGCATTAAAAGCTTTAAAATTTAATTACTCAATGTTCGTCGGTGGAAAAATTATTTATTTGTGAACGTGTAAGCATACAAAAAAGTGTCAACTATAAAATTCAATTATATCAAGTGTGAATTCCGCCTCACACGCGGTTCTAAGTGAAAAGTGCCTTTGTGTGTTTTTCACTTTTTTTGGTGTTGGCGCTAATGAAATGAGAATGTCATCGCAGGCTGATAACAGATGGCAGGAAAGCGAAAGTATTTTTAGAAAATTAAGTTCAAGGCTAAAAATGACTTAATTGAAAAATTATAAATAACTCGAAGGATTTTTAATTAATCAAATTCAACTAAGCTTAGCAAAATTTTTTAATCACGGAAAATTTCAAGTCATCTCATTAAATTATGAGGAAATATTGCAGTTAGATGACAGCTTTAATTAAAATCTTTTGTGTTCAAACACATGTGCAGAAGCTCTTTTACTTCCTGTAATTTGCAGCTGTCAAATTGCTTCCACTCTGTTCGTCACATAAATAGATTTAACTATGGTAAACGTAGAGAGTTTGTTATTAACGTGGTATATGCTTTTAAAAAGGATGTAAAATTTCCTTATAGTTGTCTCTCATTTGCGCGATAATTAAACAGTGCAGGCACTCGAGTAATGCATGTGATTACTTTAATAACTCTAATTATTTTTAGCGGTTACATTTGATAAGCATTTAAAAGATATTAAGTCAACCCTTGCAATTCATAGCATAAATTTACAAAGAGGGAACTAAATAAAAAATTCTTCATTCAAAGTTTACAAAAAGAATTTCCATAGAATGTTCTGTCCATTCAGCTTGTAAATTAAAGTTTAAAAAATAAATGAGCTTGTTTGCGCGCATCCCACTTCGGTCAGGTGCAAAAAGAACTTCAATTAATTTTAAAATAGCTTTTTTTAGTAGTTTACCCGCATAATTTCCATTAATATACATCCGCATTTCCATTTACCATGAAATGGATAATGAATATTAAAGTAACTTCCTTATAGTTGATATTAATAGAAAATGCTTCTATTTTAAACTCTAAAGTGATATTGAGAATTTACATTTAAGTTGCTACTTTGTAAAAAGAACTTTCAATGTCGAATAAATTTTTAAAAAACTTTTACTTAGGAAAAGAAATTCAAACGAGATAAATTTAATCCATTACCGATATTAAATTGAGGGGAAAAGCCATTAATTAGTTGATTTATCGTAATCAGAGAAAAAGATATCTCGATGATCATTGAAAGGCACTCGATGATTGTCTCAGTCGGATAATATCAATTTAATGAAATGAATTGAAAATTTCTCTTGGTCTCAAATGATATCAATTGGGGACGGTAAGTGCACTTAATATGAATGTCCACTAGACCACATTAAGATTTCATGTTCACTTAATTACGTTTTGAGATATCCTCATTTAGTTTGTTCTCATCACCATTAATTTTTGGTCAGCATCAAGACGGAAATGATAATTTATTTGTTGTTCTCACTTGAGGTTAAATTGAATAGAAGGAGAGCATGCAGGAGAATTTTGAAATTTAATAAATTGAGTGAACATTATTCACAATTTATTTATTTGTTCGTCCCTTGAATGAAATAAGAAAGTTTGCATCCTAAAATGTGAACAATAAAATTCATGAAATTTCTTCAAGTGAGTCCAAAATAAGTTTAAAATTATATTCATAGTATTGTCTGTTTATTATCAGCACTTGTTGAGCTCTGTTTGATTTTAATAGAATTCCGAAACTTTCTTCTTTTTCCATTGTATGGCGTCGCATTTTATGAGGGTGCAAACATGCTTCACAAATTTTTTTGTTTTGACAGCGAGAGCGGAGGAAAAAGAGACGAGAGTTTATAAATTTCTTATGAAGCCATGACTGAAGAGGAGGAAGATAAAAGTGGAACAAGCATATGCACATTGGGAAAGGAGTAAAATTTTCCGAATGAAAAACTTTTCTCCCCTCTTTTTTAACGCTCATAAACAAGCATCTCGAGAGTAACAATATCTCAATGAAAATAAATATTTCATAATTTTTTGGTTTTCTTTTCGAGAAAAGTTTTCACCGAAAGCAAAATATTAAGCGCTGGCGAATTTAATTAGTTAACTTCCTCATTCATTTCACTGTGTGCTCTTATCACCAAGCTCATGCATGACCTTAATTAAGCCATTGCTGTTGCGTTTGACTTGCTGCTCTTTGTTTAGTTTTAAAAAAAACTAAAAATTTAGTTGTTACTATTGCTCAACACAAAATAATAGTTTCCACTACTCTTAATGAATACAAACACAGATGATGACGTTTTGAGATACAAAACTTATTTTTTGTTAGAGTTGAAAATATATAAAATCTGGCGAGGTCAAAATTAACTAATTGTGCTTTATTCTTTTGAGCATAAAAATTTTAATTGCTTTTTGCCACTCTAATGAATTCGAAAAAAATTCATTTGCTTTACGTTTTTTCATACCTGTTGCCTTGCAGGCATTTTCCAAACGCCTAAACTTTAGACAAACAAATTAAAATTGAATTCAGGAGAAAATTTTATCCTCCTTTGAAAATTCTATTTTAGCAGCAAGAAAAATGCCTTGGAGGTGTATTTTTAGGGTCGAGAAATGTTCAACGCAAAAGAAAACGAGAAGACAGAGAAAATTTATTTGTGAATTAGGACGAAAAAGAGACGATGACGACTTCACAAATTGATTGACGAGGATATTGACAACCATCAATGGTCTTCAGTTCTTTTTTTGACCCAAAAAAATGAAAGAAAGAATAAAGGAAATCAAAATAGAAGCAAAGACAGGTAAATTGATTTCAATACAATGAAAAATTGCTTTAAGCTATTTTTTCAATCGAATGATCAATTTCAGAGTGACATCCATTATAAAAAAATTACAATTGAACTTACATAAAAAAGACAATTGGTGAATTAAAGCTGCGTCTTAACTAACCACAAATTGACATAAATCGCGCAATTATCGCAACGTGTCAATTAACTTAATAAAGGAGAAATGTGTCAACCCCTTAAAGCTTATTGGTCGGTCGTTGATAATGGAAAAGGGTCATCAAACTTACTTTTGTGTCGCTATCTGCAGCCGCATGATATCGCACTTCCAATTGTCCGCCCAACACAGCATACCAGTTATATCCCTGTTCACCAGCACGAAATACTAGAGAGAGAGAAAAGTCTGTAATTACCGTCTGAGCTTTTCATACTCAATTCAGAGTATATTGGAGCACATTGGTGTCATGTCGTGCAGACTTACAAGTCACTCCTTTTTCCAAATCCTCATAGAAGCCGCACATTGCCAATTGTTGGAGTGCTGAGTTCGTTAATCTACAAAGTGGCTCCACTCGCCTTAGTCGACATGCTATTAGCTCGACATCTCTCATGTTTCGGTCGCAGGGTCTGCAACAATAAAAAAATTTAGTAAGTGAATAATTTAAAAGCCTTTAATTAAATCATACATGATGCAGACGAATGAAAGTTTATATGTGATCATGATAATAATGCAGATATGACATAAAAAGTGTAATTTTCAAGGGCTGAAATTTGATGACGGTATAAAAAGTTTTCCATTTAAAGCTCAGTGAACTTCAAGCAATGATGGAAATTTCCACGACTTTGTTTGCATATTAAGTTAACATGTACGACCGGCAAACGCTTGGAGCCAAAAACTCAGTTGTGAGAACAGCATAAAAAAATTAATTTAGATTTTTTTATGATGAATTGTATAAAAGAATTCCATCACGCGAGGAAAAATGGCATTTTTTGGTGTACGAGAGAGTTAGCAACAGGATATTTTCACATACATGGATATAAAATGAATACGAAATAAGCCCCCGCAAGCGAACACATATGTTCAAATGGAAAATAATTCGCATGGGAATCGAGTCAACTAGAAGATAACATCATATCGTGTGCTCTGAGAGAGAGTGGAAGGTTTTAAATATCACTGTACATTTATGCGGCAAGTGATGGAATTTTAAAATTATCTGAAGAGAATTTTCGAAAAAGTTTTTCTCATCCCTTGCTTGCCAAAAAATGCTATTTTCAACATCAACCGAAGCAATATGGATTAATTAATTTATCGTACGGTCGCACGATGACGAGAGTAGCAAAGCTGACTAAAGTTCTGAATTTTAAATGTAAAGTTTTTGGCAAAAGTCTAATAGGATTACTTCTAATTTAGTATCTCAACTCTCTGGTGTGTTTCACTCACATCTACCAAAACACCTCCAAAAAACCCTATCTCACTCGCTCATTGGACCTCACCTGCTCAACAGAGAGAAAATATTGAATGAAAAAGTTTGTTAATCCTCCCAATGTTGTATGCTGTGTAATATATTGAATGGATATTTGTTGTGACATTTTCTCATCTCTTACTTTATGTGTTCACATTCACTACATGAATCGTTCTTTAACAGGACATTGAAAAGAAATGTGTTGGAAATAAAAAAAAGTTTTCGTTTGAAGCATAAAACATTGACGTGACAGGGAATGGACAACTTGTGGATGTAAATTGAATTCTTAATTGAAAAAAAAAATGTAGGGACTTAAAATAGTTTTTCGAGCTTAAACAGTTTCATCCCTTGAAAAGTTGTTTGCTTGTAATAAAAATGAAACAACACGAAACATCATCGTCGTGTGACTTTGGAAGAATGATTGAAATAAAAGAGCATATTTTTGCAAAACATCTAATAAATACAAGAAGATTTTCCAGTTAAATTTCGACATGAGCAAAACTTGTTTCTATGCAAGCTCTTTGAGTTCTCGTATCACAAATAAATTGAATTAATAAAAATGACATGAAATATTAAAGGATGGAATTTTTTTTTGAAATAATACAAGGGTACAAAAGAGTAAATTGAATGTGAATTCAAGATCAAAGAAACATAAACAAAATTTGTGAGTGGGTTGAGAAATGTTTGATAAAAGCAATTCTGCATTCAATTTGAAAATTTTTTAAGAAGAGTTTGTCATATTAAAAATATTTAACCAAGCCAGATTAAAGTCTTTATTTATTGTATAATTTCAAACATGAATAAATTGAAGATAAAAATTATTCACTAAAAATCAAAATTTCCTTTTTAATGTGCCATTAATTGTTTAACTCAGTTTTGTATAAATAAAATTTCTTCAAATGATTTTTCATTAAACTTATTTAAATGAAATGAATAATATTAAACCCATTGAATATAAATTATGAATAATTAACACTCTTAAAAAGTATTTGAGGTTCATCCGAAATATTTTAAATTTTTCTTCTTTACTCAATTTCACGGAATTTGAAAATTCAAATTGAAAAAGATACCGAATGGGATTGCGGAATGTTTTGAATTCCGATCTCAATTGGTGTTTGACAAACATAAACATTTGTTGAGGGAATTCACTTTAGAAAATGATTTTTTCAGCATGAAGAAGAGAACGCGATCAAAATCTTTCTCCTTACTCCTTTTATATCAACTTTCATCAGCTAATCTCAATCAAATAACAAAGCTTTTTTTGAATGAATGAGGGTTTTTCGGGATTTGCTTTGTTATAGCTTATAAAACAGAATTTGAAAAGGTTTTAAAATTGGATTTCCCTGAAATTTCTCTCGAAACTCAAAACGATCAAATTATTTTCTAAAAACCACATTAAAGTTCACTCGATGGTATGGGAAAAATACAGCATGAAAGTTTAAATATATAAAACCCATCCCAACGCACTCATCTATGATCATATATGAATTTTATAACTGCTTCATAATCCGCCTTTCGTTTTTCTCCTCATTTCAATCCTTTAATCAATTGTACAACTATACATCTCTAAAGTAATGGATGCTGAAAAGCTTTCCGAGAGAGATTATTTATTCATTCATTCATAAATAATGCTCCTTTACAATTCAATGACTTTGACAGAGATGGAAGCACATCGGCAATGATGGAAAATTAAATCTTTTGTATCGCCGTCGTCGACGACGCTTTCAAAAGGATTCACAGTGTGCATTATGATTGTGCACACAATGGCAAACGAATTGTAGAATGAGGAGAAAAATTCACTCCGGCTCACCGCATGAATGGAATTCTATGAAAAATAGTTTTATTTAAAGTCCATGCTTTAACAAGAATAAAATCAACACGTAGCTGGAGGTTGAAAATGTAAACAATTCCGTTTTCTATAAAATTTACTTTAGCTTTACCATGTGACGTCTGATCAACATCGTAAGTTGATGATGTTTATTTTTATACAGATAACTCTTTATATAGCTTCTTGAAGCAACACAGTTAGCTATAGTTTGTTTTCATTTACGAGAGGTTGGTTCAGGGGTTTTGATGCGGAGGTGTAGGTTGATCTCAAATATTTATTTTTTAAAGCAAAGTAATTTTGACCAAATTTTTATATTTTCCAACAAAAGCTTACTATTATATTTCAAAGTAAATTGATATGTTACACAAACAGCATTCTGACGTTGCGTTTACGGAAATTTCATAGTAAATTTGATAGCTCTATTTTCACTCGCAATATGTTATTATATACTGAAAAGGAAAGTCGACCTAATGCTGCTGTCAGTCTAAATCGCTTCAAATTAATTATGAATCTGTCTCGGGTCTTGTCGAAAAAAGAAAATAGAAAATTCTGAGGCTCAAAATCACATGTGTTAAAGCAGGGCGTGTCGAACATTTGACTTGTAATTGTTTATTCAATGAGAACGACTTTAAGTGAATCTCAGCGATGACCTCATATTTTATTTCAAATTCAGTGGAGGAGGAAAAATTAAATCACGATGTAAAAATTTACTTATGAAACAAAGTATTTTTTTGATGTTGAAAAATTACTCTGGCGATCGCTCAAAGCGAGTCAAGTAACTTTTCACTTTACAATTGTGATTTATGCCGAAAATGTTAAATATATTTTAGACAGGCCGCAGATGGCTGATGTGATTTTGGGTGTTTGATAAGAGAAAGTTGGGATGTCTTAAGTTCTTGCGGAAAATCATCAGAATTTTTGTTAATTGTCAAAATTAACAATAAATTTTCGTTCAGCGCCATTAAGCAACACATTTTCCTAATGATGCCATTTTTCACCCTCCATCTCACTCCAGCTCCGGCTCTTTGACAAATAACGCAATATATTTTCACAAACTCTTCAATTTCGTAAGAAGTTAGACCGAGTGAGGTGATTGTGAGAAGTTAATACTCTAAAATTACTAAAGACTTTCGTGCAGTAAAAGTTCTTGGAGAGAAATTCTTTTGAAATTTTCCATCCATGCAAATCTAACCCTACAGTGATAGCATAAAAAAGGTTTCCATTGTCGTCATCATTCCAGTTAAAAAATTTCATTGTTAATTAAAATTGAGACTGCCTCGAGTGTCTTTCTCTTTTTTTTTGTTAAAAAAACTGGCTTTATGCAAAAATGAAGGAAAGCCTGAAAATGAGATTAAATAACCGGAAGCGAACGGGAATGAAAAGTAAAAGCCACAATTTCAGCAAAAAAAAAATAACAAAAAGTAAATTTTTTGTTTGATCAACAATGACGCGATGCGACATAACATAAAGAATAAAATGCGACAGTAGCGATGGTTTTAAATACACGTTTTCATATCAAAAGATTTTTTGTTGCCATGTAAAAAAATTTGCATTCAGTTCATGAAAAGATTTCAATTAACTACATGCAAAAATTAGGTGATTCTTGAATTTTTGCTGAAAGAATTTTTTATTGAAATTTGAATTTTCCATTTTTTTGGGACAAATAAATTTTTCAATGGAAAAAGTCACTCAAAAAAATTTCCATCTCATCTTACCGAGAAATTTTGCATCACTCGCATTTCAAAGCATTGAGAGAAATTTAAATTACATTTTAATTTTTAATTTGCATCGCTCGTGTTTACTCACAGAGATGAAAAATTCCACTCTTCTTACCTTTCATGTGTACCCAAAGTAATTATTATCACATGATGTTCAACATATAATTTTATTAATGGCTTTATCATGAAAGAGACTCCATTTAAAAATTAATAATTGAGTGGAGAATATACGAAGTATTAAAACACTTTTCAAGTTACTTCTGTTTCGCATAAAATATAGGAGAAAAATTTATGCTTTTAGAAAAAGAAAATTTGCATAAAAAGTTTGAGGTCGTAAAAATTTTTTGTTTTTGTTCCGAAATACTTTTTTACGACTTTCTAAACAGAAAATTTTCAGCTGATTTTCACCATTCCGTAAAATGAGCTTTTAGCAGCTTTTCCATTTCTCTCATCCATAAACTCTGCCGCAGTGTGAATTTAAATTAAAAGATTTTCGCTTTTCTCTAAAACTTTTTAATACGTCAGAATGAGACGGATGAATGAATTGTTGGTAGATCAACTCTCGCAGGTAAACTTTTATTGCCTTTTTGTTCTGCTTTTGTTTTATCTTCATCATTCAATTTCAAAGAATTCTTTTTTCGCAGAGTCATGATGGCTGTTGTGTATATGCGGGTTTTTAGATATACAGTTGAATAAAAATTGAGATTGAAAAAAAAGTTCAGGGGTGGTAAAATGTATGCAACAAGTTTTTATAAAGGAAAAATCTCTGTGACAACTCAGATGCTGATCGAAATCAGAGCACTTTCGATTGTCGAAAAGGTTTTGTTCAAAGCTATCAGAAAAAATTCAATACAATGAATTGTATAAGCAGCACGCATGAGTTCATTGTCACAATCTTCATCCTTCTATAGCTCAAGAATTGCAGAGAGGAGAAAACCGAAAGTAAATGTATACTTGAGGTATTTATCAATCAACCCCTGCTCCTACCAGTTTTCACCTTTCTCCTCTCTTTGACAGAAAGAAGAAAATTTTACATTTACCGGATTGAATTTAAGTAAATGTCAAAAGAGAGAAGGAAATGAAAATGGAATTTAAAATAAATGAGAAGAGAAAAGTTCTTGTTTCCATCTCAGCAAAAAAATATTTCTTCTTATGTTTATTTATGTGCGAAAAGTTTTCAAACTTTGAGTCAGAAGCAGGTATGAGAAAGATTTTGAGTCAACATAGCGATGAATACTCAATCACAATTTATTTTTCCATCTCTTCGCATTTCTCGTAGCTCAGTGCGAAAGGCACAAAGTTCCTTCTTCTTATGTCTATACCATGAAAAAAATTTCATTTTTAGAACTTTATCGAATAAATTTATTTTTCTTCTTCCCACACATCAAGTGCGATTTTTTCGGTGGTAAAATTTAGAAGGATGCAAAATATTTTCAACTCCAACCAACACTTCACTGAACTGAAAATTAGATTGAATGAAGATGTTTGCACAAATCGTTATTTGATACCGATTGAAGTTAATTACTTCGTGGAAATTTTTAAGATTGCAAATTAAACTCTGCTGAACTGTAAACAAAATGGAGTGGGGTAATTAAAATATTTTGGCAATTTCATTAAGCTAAAATAATAAACAGAAAGTTCTTGGAAAATCCAGTAATAACTTTCATCTAATTTTTACAAAGCTTTGCTAATATTTTAAAAGATTTATGACTTCTCATTGAACTGTTTAACAAATTTAATGAAAATCTTTATTTTTTAGTAAAGTCTCAAATATTTGCCGAGTTTTTCTCAAGTTTACATTAAAAAATTTATTTTCATTAGAAAAACAAAATTGACTCAAAAGTTTCCAAGGAAATCTTTTTTTGGATCTTATTAAATTGCAAGAAAGTTAAAGCTTGATTTATAAACTCAAGAGCTTTTTAGCCTCCTAAGGATCGATATGAAAATAAAGAAAATTTAAAAAGCAGGCGGAAAATTATAATTTAATTTTCTGGTGGCTATGACAAAGTTTGTTTTAACGGTAAAAGAAGACTTTTAAAGAACGAATTTAAACGATGATAAAAAGCGTCTTTAAGCTATGGAGAAAAATTATTGAGCATTAGAAGATTATAAAGTCTTTTTTCAATTACATTTTTATCCTTTAGAAAATTTACCAACATGACGATTGCTTTATCGCAATTCATTGAACAAGGCAGCAAATAAAAGACATTCATTGAAAACATTTGTCAACGAACCAAATGCGTGTCTATAATTTTTCAAGATAAATTTCATCTCGAAATAAGTAGACAAAATGTAGCATTGTCTCGGCAAATAAAAGACGGCACAAGACGATATGAATCAGGTGTTCGCTCGAAGAGAAAATATTTCGCGTGTGTGCAAGCTAAATTGCTTACTCAGAACAAACATCCAACGAATGGAATTTACGCAATTGAGAAATTATCTCGGAAAAAAATCACATTCAATTTGAGATAAGGAGACACGACAGATGATACAAATAAATTTATTTCGAGTCAATTTTCGAGCCGGTAATTTTTTCTTCTCAATCTCACACGATATAACTCAGAGTAAATTGCCTTTTCATGACTCATTTATTTATTATGACACACATGCTCGAGCGATGATGGATAATATCGCGACATAATCGAGAATCGACCTTGTCGCTCACTCCACCGGCGGTCACATTGGATGTCATTCAATGGTCAATCAATACACAATTCAACAAATGGTTTTCGCTTTTATGCGGTTGTCGTCGTTATGGAAAATTGTCGCAGTTACTTTTTTTTACGTATAAACTCAATGCATGCACGCATTACGGATCCGGACGTGGTCAACTTGTTTGTACTGGATCGAAAATGAAATTTTGCCGTTTCATTACGTCCACGATAAAATGTAAGTTCGTGCAGAGAATTTTGATCAAATTGTCTTCAGCAATGAGGAAAATTTTAGCGTTAAATTCTTTAAATAAATCAACTCAATTTTTTTATGTCCAGTCATTACCATAAGCAAAAAAGTGCTATCAACCATGACGTGGTCGAAAAAACCATGATGATAAAGTTTATTCGACAATTCAATTATATGTCGATATAAATGGCAGCAAAGAGAGGAAGGTGATAAGGCAGGTTGCAAAATTAATAAATATCTCGTTGGCATGTAAAAGGTAAATTCAATAAATCGCTTCGGTCGAATAGACAAAATGGAATTTAATTTGATGATTGACATTCTTCGACTCACATGTACGTGGAAATTTATGAATGAATTCTGATTGTTATTTCTTAACTGCCGCCTATTGCCGCTGTTTTATTGAAGTATGTTCGCCCATATGTGCTTTATATTGAAATGTTTTCTTTTATTACGCCCTATCTAAAGCTTTATGGCTTATTAAAGAGGGAGGGCAGGTTAAGAATTTTGCCAAATCAAATAAACATAAATTAAATTTCCTACTTGATTTTAGAAGTAAAAAAATATCGAAATTTTTTTTGTGACATTCTTGAACTCAAACGCCCATCCAACTTAACCTGCCACAACCCATAAAGCAAATGCCTTTTCATCGCCTAAAATGTCTGCTAATTGTTTCATTATTAACCCACTGCTACACGGACTCTTTCGCATGGTAATTTAGCTTCAACGACAAGAGTCATTCAACTTTATCACATCGCAAAATGACACAGGGAGCTTAGCTTTAATTGAATTATGGGCGAAAAGGAAGAGTTTGCGATTGAAATTAATGAAAGTCGATTGCGGAAATTTTATTAAAATCAAAATGGATTAACTTGTTATCGCTCTTTTGATGTTGTTCTTGAGCGCCTGATGGATTTAACTACAAGCATCGGTTAAGTAATTATTTTATGACGCTCATGATAAGCTTTAATCGAGAGCGAAAGAAACAAGTTTTCTGTTTCGTGATAATCAAGACAATTTTCTGATTATCTTGTGGAGGGATTTCTCTCAAGAACCTTGAGAACACTTTTATGCTGGCACTTTATGAATTACTTTTAATGAGTTTTAATCAATGGGTGGAATATTTTTTAAAAAAAAATCAAAAATGTCTTAAAATAATTTTTAAAACTATTTTTATTAGAAAATGACGTATTTTTCATTAGATTTTCATTTTCAAGTTGAATGCTCTGTCGTTAAAACGTTTCATCCCTTGAATTTTATTTTTAAACATTTTTATCTGTCATAATTGGCGAAAAAGTTCTTAAAGCGTCTATTTACGAGACAATTTTTGACATTCATTGGCCTCATTATAATTTCATCATTTTTGCTCTGAAAACAGATTCTTTCTCCATTCCATAACGACAGCTTCTTCTTGTTGATCTTTTCATTTCCTTGGTAGGGGATAGAACGAGCAGAATTTACTCGTCACTAATAAATAATAAATTTTCTCATAGCTTAAGTTTTCTCAAGCTTCATTTTCAGTTCCCATTATTTATTGTTCTCATTTTACCTTTTGAATAAAGTCGACGAGTGTTCTGCCATCAATCTCAAACGAGTCCAACACACGCGTTTGGTGCTTCACATCTCAATTTTCATACAAATGATCTTCATTAATGTGCATATATTTTTCACTTGCCTCTCTTTTATCTTTCATTCAACAGCATCAGCACATTTCGTTAAAATAAAAGAACATCGCAAATGAATGTGCTGCGCTTGATTGTGTTTATACACATTTAAATTGGAGGATTTTTTCTATTTCGTTGTCTAGTAACGCATATAAATTTACATCTATTAATTCTCCAAGGGATGACAACTCAATTTACTGTTCTAATCCTCTTCCAAAAAAGATCCAATTTGCGAGATGCATTAGAGAGAGAAAAACAGTAAAAAAAGGTTTTAATTTTCATACATGAAAATTTCTCTCTTGCGAGCAATTTAGAGCAGAACAATCGTATCGATTTACAATTTCTCACATTTGCTGCCTTTTCAAAAAAAATATAGAAGAAGAGAATTAAAATAATAAATTATATGCGGACGAAATGTAAACAAAACACAAACAGTAAAAAAACTCGAAAAAGAGGATTTTTGATTTTCATTTTTTACACTCGTTTTCCAAAGCCGATGAAAGATTTTTTTTCAGTCAGAAAACCATCAATGATGTAGTAGAATTTTTTCAAATGCCGTAGCAAGTGCTTTTAAAAGCAATGTGAGGTTTTTTATTTGTTTACGTTACTCAAAAGAACGAGAAATGAATATTCGAGAGATATAAACACGGATGGAGATGAACAATAAAGAATGAAGAGAAAAAACCTTTTGAAATAATTTGTCGCAAATTTGTCTGACTTATGGCATTGTAAACACAAACCGTAGGAATTCATTTGTGTTCTTTAATCTTTTTTAAATTTTTATTTTACAGTTTTTACTAAAAAATTCATTTTGAAATTTAAAATTTTCATCGCATTCGTGGATGGCATCAAGTTCAAAAAATTCAATTTTAATAATCTCATTTGGGTCATTATCTCATCTTAAAATCTCATCAGTGACACTCTCGAAAGTGCCTTCACCTATTCTCTCTTTCTTTCTGCATCATCTTCTCCGTCCATCACATGCGAGATTACCAATTTTAATGAAAGTTAACTCATGAAAATGAATAAATTACTACCGACTGCGTGAGTGTGTTTCGACAATGTGCATTGATAAAATTTAAAATCGAGAGAGAGATTTAGTGTTAAATTGTTATCTCTTAACGCCACATAAATTTGATACCGTTGACAAGTCCACAAAATATGATAATTTTTAAAGAAATGTTTTCATCGATTTTTTATCTTTTGAGTTCTTAATGAACAATATTTAAAATGTTTTTTTAGGGTATGACACAAATTTCAATATGAAATACCCAAAGGAGAGAAAATAACCCGAAAAGTAAACGTGTGACATTGAATAATATTTCGACAATTTACCGAAATGGTAATGTGGGAAAAAGGACCAAGCCTTTTTTATATTGACTGTAGCTTTCTCTCTCCTTTTTTTAAACAAATTTTTTGGAGGTTTTTTGAAATGTTTTAGAAAATAATTAAAGTTGGCAATTTGTTTCAAATCAATAAAAAATGAATAAAATTTTATGGCTTTTCGTCAACAATGTGGTGGTAAAAAAACAAACAATAAAAAAATGTCAGCCTGCATTCACGTTTTAAATGGAAGTAAAAGAGTTGAAAAATTTGCATACCTTTTGTCAATGGCTGTTATCCACTCCATCGCCATGTTGATGTGTGTAGTATTACACAATGGACTTAAATCCTCAACTCTGTTGCTGCTGTTGAGAGTTCTTTACACTTTCTGAATGCGCACTCCACTCATTAGCACAAATGAGCGGAAACAAATCTTTATGCACAACTACGAGAATGAAAGCAGAATAGCGACAATATTTATGAATAATAGTAGAGCTGTGATTTTTCACTATTTAAATGTGAAATGGAAGGAAGAAATTTTCTCTCTCGTTATCTCGAGGGAAGATGTCGATGATGCAATGAAAAATTTCGCTCTTTTTATGCCATTAATTATTAATTTTTGAATCATATCACTCAATAATCACAATTTTCTTCCTCATCTGCACTGAGTTCTCTCTGTCGTTATCAATTCACTTGTTCATTTTCATTTCTTTCTGACATGCACATACTGTTTTACTTCTTCTCATGCATACGTCTTTCTCTCTTTAAATAATTGAATTTTATTGATTTTTATTTCAATTTTCTGCCTCCCTACGTCGAGATGTTTGGATCATCTGCATGACATTTACATGTACACATAGATATGACTTTCTTTCTGTAGAATTCGTAAATTGAATATTTATTGGTAAGTTCAAGCTTTTTGTGAGAAAAAAGGTAAAATATTTTTGAGCTCGAGTGGACGAAATAATTTTTTTTATTGTTCAATTAATTTCAATTTAAAAAACTTCACTGAGGATGATCTCACACAATTACTTCACAGTTGTTAAAACAAATTGTAAAAATTTATTGTTCAATAGTTTTATTATACTCTCTCGCAGCTATTTAAATAAAAAAAAAAATTCTTTCTGAATGATTTTTTTGCTCGCTTTAAATAAATTTGTATTCATGAGAACGACTTCTGAAGATCATCATCGCCAGCATTCAATCAAAGTTTTTTCAACTTGTTACTTTTGCAATAAATAACGACAACCCACAGTCAAGTAGCACATTGCCATCACCTAAAGCGAAAAAAAAACGTATTTTGGAAACTCCAACTTTTGCCGATTTAAAAAATTATTTTAAACTCAATCTTTTTGTTTTCTTTCGATCGCCGCGATGAATTGTTGCCGAAGCCAGTAAAATAATAAAAAAGGAGAGGAAAAAATCTGCGAATGGAGCGAACGAGTTCACCTACTCACACTCCAGCCAATTCATAAACTTCACATCGAAACTAGGCAGCACCTTCATGTGTTTTTGAAATCCAGCAAAGCGACGAGGTGAAAATAATTTAAAACTTCCACTTTTGATTGAAGTCGAGAGAGACGCAAAAAATTTCAGCTGTTTTGTATTTTTTACTTTCTGCATAACTGACATGCAAGTGTAAGATAACTGTGAGACCATTCTCTTGTTTTTAAACAAAAAATTTAATTAAACTAAAAATATTTTTTAATTTTTTTTTTGAAATATTAAATAAATTTTTAATTTTAATTATTTTTTTTTCACAAGCCAGCAAAATTTATCTTATTCCACTTTTTTCTCACATTATAATTTTTTTACGGTCACACTCATCTGTTGAGCTTGAAGTATTTTTTTACCTTCAAAAAAAATTTTATCTTTCAATTTCCTTTTCGTCTTCAATTCCGGATTTTTGTCTTTAAATTTTATCTTCTCATTTACAAAAGTAATGTTATTAAAAATAAATATATCTTTGAATATTTTTTTATATGCGTGGGAAAAGAAGCCAAATGGTGCGATTATGATGGCAATAAAGGTGGCGGGGATAGAGAAAATTGAAGAGCTTTAAATAATTAATTTTGTTTCAGTGCAAAGTTAATTTTTCTCTCTATTTATTTTTCCACAATAGCAATGAAATTTTTTGTGCTTTCACGAACGCGGTTCCGAAAGAACTGAGAATGTCGAGACGGCAATGCGATAAACATTGGTTGTGTGATGTGCACCCACTCACCGGGCTGAATAATCTTCCTCTCAGTTTTCTACGTCTGCGTTACAGGTTTTTCTACGTCTCGATGCATTCCATCGTGAGAGAGTGCGAGAGAATCGAGATTCCTCTCTGAGAGACTTTTTTAAATTCATGCTGTTGCAATACTGCACGTTTTTAAAAAAAAAAAAAAAAAAAAAAAAAAAAAAAAAAAAATTTTTTAAAAAAAAAAAAAAAAAAAAAAAAAAAAAAAAAAAAAAAAAAAAAAAAAAAAAAAAAAAAAAAAAAAAAAAAAAAAAAAATGGATATAATAATTTGTGCTTTATCATTATCATCAAAAACGCGTGGATTTATTTGAATGAAAAATCTTTTCTCTCCTCACACGCTCGCATTCGCGTCAATTAAATTATGAGTGCGAAAAAAGTACTTTAGAAGTCACTCGAGTGTTAAAGATTGTAAAATTCGTAAATTTACACACAAATGAGAACTTTCTCAAGAATATGACGACATATGTGGAATTTAAATTAAAATAATTTGTTTATCACTCTCGCATACATTCGAAGAAATTAAGAGTTTATGAATTGTTTAATTGAGGAAAGTCGTTGGAAGAAGAAATTGATAACTTTTTGTAAATCTCATAGAATTAACATGAAATTGTTGAAAGTAAAAAATGCCACACATCCTCCATAGAAATTTAATTAACCTTTCAAATCCCAAGTTAAAAATGACACCTTCTTGGAAAATAGAAAGATGAGATTTGAAGAATTGTGTCAATTGATCACATTTTCGGTTCACATTTTTTTCACAATTTAATGTTTTGCTTTCGAGGACATTCCGCATAAATTTATCTCTTTATTTATTTTTCGTCTTTCTCGTCCTTCTCTTCATTAAATCACATAAAGCTCAACTTTGTGAAAATATTTTGAAAAGGCATTTTAGCACGCAAACTGAATGGAAGGAATTTTCACCTTTTTGTGAATCCATGCAGACATACACTCGCACATATTTTGTGTGTAAACAGCTGGAACTTTTGTCGAATTTTCTCACATTTTTCAACATCGAAATTTTAGTTGTATTGTGCACAAAAAAGCAATAATAATAACTTCGAGTTTTTATGACGAAAGCTTTTATTCATATCTTTTCACCTGTACGCCAAATGGATCTATGTGAGCATGAGCATAGTAAAAGGAAATTGATCATAAAAAGCATAGAGATAGAAAAAAGTGTTAACGAGCATGGAAAATCCTTGTCAAAATCTTTTTTTGTGTGTGTTTGTGGAAAAATATTTATAGCAGGTGATGAAATCTGTTGCAGGGAGAAAAGTATTGTAAAAAAAGGTTTACCTTGTGTTTTGTATTAAAATACATGAATCAGATTAACTTTTGAGATTACAGGAAGAGAAACTGTTTAAAAAAACGAAATGATTCAAATTTTCAAAGGATATTTTTAAAATGGGGGAAAAAATCTTGAATTAAATTTTTCTTCCCTTGCATCAATTTTCGCATTGACTTCAAAATCTCTCTTAAGTCTCACTCATAAGACTACCTAGGTGAAAAATGCTTATTTAAAGGCGGCATTAACTTCCCGCCATGAATGACATAAGAAAAATATCAAAAGTCTTTTTATCACCACATTCATCACAGCTTATTTTGAACTTTGCCTTTCATCTCTAGAAAATTCTCTTTTTATTACACACCAATTTAAATTAATTAACGCGCTAGCACAAAGAAGTCTAGAGTCAGTAAATTGATGTTATTTTTTCCAAAGGAGGAGGACACGCTTTTTAATTAAAATTAATTTGTTTATAAAAGAGCGTTGATGTCATTTATTCAATCTCGTAACAGCGCTGTCAACAACATTTCAATGATGAGGAGGTTGTAAAGTTTCAACCACCGCACCGTTATGACTATCACGAGATTTTGTGTACAATTCAAGGAGAGGCAAGGTGCAGTGAATTTTTTTGCGACAATTTTTAGAGTAAATCAGAAAAAATTTTCATTTTTAAAAACCTTGAAGTTCATTCAAAAATCATTCAACAAAACTTTCTCTCTTTATTTTTTGCATATTTATACAATAACCATTGAATTGCCAACATTCAGTCACTGTCCAATCAATTTTAATATTAATGGATACCATTCATGATCTACCTGTTAATTTTCATACACTCCGGTCTGTAAATGGACAAAATTATTTGCGTGTCCAACTCCCACAGAACTGCCATTTAAATGTATTTCGGTTTTTATTATTTTTTTTGCTCTCTCACTTGCAGCAAAAATTGTAATTACATATATTTATACACAATATACATAATGCATGAGTTCCTCGTGAGACTCATATATACTCTATGCTGAGTACAGTCCATTAATATAATTGAAATAATGCAAATATTTTCTCTCGACTCTCCCCATAGTCATAGGTGGTGAAATTTACACACGTCGCGCGCTCGAGAACAAAAATGCTTACTTTTACAATTTGCAGACAAACTTTTCACATTTTTCATAATTTCATTGAATGTTTTTTTAATAAAATATTTTCACACACTTATAGCAGAAATATTCACAGCTGAGAGAAAAGATTTAATCAAATTTCAACAAGGTACGAATGCTACCGCATTCTAGGAAGGACTGAATAAAATGATTAAGGTAAAAATTTTCCATCCTTGAAGCGTGTTTTCTACATTTTCCACTCTCTTTCCCGCTCTCGCTCTCTCTCTCGTTTAATTTTTTACCATCAGTCATGGTAGAATGTTCAAATAAAAGTAATGAAGAACAAAAATATAAGTAAATTGGCAACATGACCAAAATGTCCTCAATTGTGTTGTAATAAAATAGATCGACATTGTGTTTGTTATTGACTTTTATTCTATTGATAGATTTACCTCACATGACTTTGATTATGTTTTCATATTATAAGGGATCTATTGTTTTTTAGTTTATTTATTGTTTTCGTAGGAAAATGAGGTTTACACATGTCAGATAATTAACTTGATTGTGTTTGCTTTGAACATGAAATATTTGAGTCATTATGGGAAATTTTTGAACAATTATTAAGAAAATAATAAATTAGAAAATATTTTGTGAATTTGAAACAAATTAGAAACTTTTCCAAATAATTTCACGCTCTAATTCTCCTCACCGCATCACTTGACACGCAAACTTCTCTTTTGTCGTCTAGAGTGAAAATAGAGATTAATGAAGAATCTTGTCGTAAAATTAAATGCGAGAGTTTGTAGTTTGTGAATTGAATTTCATCGATTTCTTCCTCTTCTAATAATAAAATCTCCCCAACCATAATGATAAATGATCAACAATATGAAATTTATTGTTGATGACATATAGAGTCACTTATGTGCCATTCATCCACTCATTTCCTCATCATACCTCACCGCACATCATCATCTATCCTGACACATTTTATTTATTTCTTGCTCACTCTCTCGCTCAGCTCTCGGGGTGTATAAAACACATTTTATTCTTTTGTGTGATATGAGTCGAGAAGAGGAAAAAACATTTTTAGCCACATCAACAAGTGAATTGTTATCGTGAGAGAGTGTGAGAGAAGAGGAAAATATTTTTTGTCAAGAGCAAGGCGAAAGAATGAAAATGCCGAGGCTCAAAGATGATTTGTTCACCGGTTGAAAAGAATTTTTCTTTTGCTTCCTATACATCCTCTTAACTCATCATACAGAAAAAAGTATAAAAGAAAAACTTTTTCCTTTTTTGTTGTCTCCGAAGAAAACGGAAGGAAAATTGAAAAGGAGCAAGAAAATCCATAAAAAATGTGATTATGACAGTTATTGCACAGAATAAACTTTATTTTGTTGTCATTTGTTATTATGTGAGGGAAAAGTAAGTGAATGAATTATTTTCTCAAAGAGGACTTAAATGGACAGAAAAAGAAAAATCGATTTTTTTCATGCTGTGTCGTAAAATTTATAAATTTTACTTCAGATTCATTCGATTAAAATTAAAACTTTATCATAAAATCATCCGTTAAAAAAATAAATAACTCGTTTCATCAACGTTAATTAAGACCTCTTAACACAGTTCAAATGCAATTTTTAGCTCTTTTCTATTAAGTTAATTATCTCGATAGAAAGTTCCCTCTTCTCACTTGCTCCATTCAACTTTTAATTTCAATCTTGTTCAGCAGAAATTACAAAGTTTATTGTAGTTCGCTCTCCATCCATTGTCACATCCTTATCAGCATCTTCATTGTCTCAATTTCTCTTCTTCTTTCTCGAAAAAGTTTTTCAATTGATTTTAGAGTGAATTAAGGATCTTGGAATAGTTCAAGATACTTGCGAGAATAAAAATCTTAATTTGCAATTTAAAGTTTTTTAATTCACTGTTAAAAAATTTAAAGTCATACTTTGAATTGGTGATTGACATAATTAAAATTTCTTCAGTTTTTATAAAAAATAACCTCAACTTAACCAAAAGCAAACAAAACCCAGCTCAACCTTTCCTGTTCACTCTACAAGAAATTTTTTTCACGTGAGTGCGCGTGCAAAAAATGCTAAGCTAGTCAAATTGAAATAATTCTGTAGCATAACATCTTCCTTGGCATATGAGAATTGCGGGCATTCTAAATATTGCAAAATTACTCTTTGCTCTCCTCTCCAAACACATATATATTAGACATTGAATACCTCTCTACACAATTGTGAAGCAGGCAGAGAACGAAAGTAAATTGCTTGAGAATTGAGGTTGAGCCTATGAATGTGCTGATGTGGAAAAATTCAACACGGTTAGCATTGAGATGGCCCTTAAAAGTCGACCACCTGGAAGATGGATATTTTTATTGAAATTCAAGGCGAAATCTTTTCTGCTCACTTTTGCTCTTGACTTCACTTCAAGTACAATCCTCCCGATCTGTACTCGTAATGGATTTATATTTTTATATTCCCTTGGCGGTAGAATGGGACGAAAAACTTTTTTTGACATCTTGAAAATGAAATCAAGATGGTGAAGATAGAAAAGTTCCAATTGAGAATGAAATGAGACTGAAACAAGAGAAACGAATTTGCATTTGGGGAAAATGGTGAAGTGCAAGATAAACGTTAAGCTCAATTAGCATTTTCTTGGAGTTTAATTACAATTTAACTCCTCACTCTTAATTGGAAAGTTTTTTGACAATGACGCACAACAAAACTGTGAACAATTGTAATGAAGAGTAAATAAGATGTTGATTTGAAATGGTTTTGTAATAAAGTGCAAAATAAAGTGGTTGAAGAACTATTTCATTTGCAAAAATTAATGTTTCAAAAATTTAAAGTTCTCAAATTAATTTTTCCTCGTCATTCTTCATCCCAACACTGTTATTCCAAAAATGACAGATTACGTTAAATTGGAGGTCATCAATGAAAATTTATGTATGCACAACAATCTGTTGACAATTGAGCTATGTCAAGATATATGATGTGGGTTCTCAAATTACGGAATTCGAATTTTCATCTCACACCCCATTCTCAATCACCATGACTATTGCCACTTCGATTTTGCTTTGCAACCGTTCATTCGAACGACAATGTCTAGTTGAAATTTGTGATCAATGCGCTTTGCTCTAAATATCAAAAAATCCATTCACACCATCTCGATGGAGTTTGAGAACGTGCATGAGATAATAAATTTCGATTTGCACTCGATTGAAAAATTTCTTTAGAGAAAATTTAAAGCATTTTTGGCTGTAAATAGAAAATTGTGTTTTATGGTGTGTGTGTTGATGTGTTATTTGCTGCTTTGAAAATGCTCATGAACATCGAGAGGGCGAAAAATCCATTTTGACATTGTCATTTCGCTTTTCCGCCTGCAGAAGCTCTCTCTCAGCACACACACTCAACAAGAGAATTCAATTTTCGGAGCTTTTGAAGTCTTTTTTGTCGTCTCCATGCTCACTGTGCTGTTTGTAAAGTGGATACTTGGTTGGAATTAAATAAGATTGAAGATAATTGATATTGGAGAATGCCAACATAACGTCGCTGCCCGATCTATCGACA